>JALAZF010000842.1:0-1200000 GCA_022829125.1 Lathyrus tuberosus
ATGATTCATCGCCATCACAATTTTCCTCCTTGAATCGCAACCAGGCTCTGATACCAGATGTTGGTAATTCACCACACCCTATGATGATTTCCCTTCAATCTTGATCTCAAGATTGATCACTAACCCACAACAATTCGTAATGGCAATGATGAACAAAGAAAGAAGAAGAACAATAGCAGCAAGAAAGAAAGAGAGAAGAGAAAAGAAATATTTGGAGAGAATTTGTTACCCACGAACTGTGGGATTTCTGTGTTTATTCACTTGCTAAATCTGCAACTGTGAATGATATGCTACTGCATGTTACAATGTACAAGGGATACTCCCTTTATATAGATTTAGATTTACAAATGCCCAAAACTTTAAAGCCCAAAATATCAAATCTAATCTAAATCATATCAAATCAAATCTAATCTAATAAAAGCAAATCTGAATCCAATCTAAATGAGTCTGTCGAAACACCTTCGACAGCTTCGACACAAAGCTATTCGACTTCGACACTTAGAAACTAGGAATTACAATTTAACACACACCACCTAATTCATTGTGTCTAAGCTATCTACATTCATCATGGTCCTTAGCTTTCTGAAGGCTTCGACCTAAACTCCCTTCGTCATGATATCTGCAATCTGATTCTCAGTTCTGCAGTGTTCCAACTTCATCTTCCCTTCTCCTACCTGCTCTCGAAGATAATGGAACCTCATTTCGATGTGCTTGCTTCGACCGTGAGCTATTGGATTCTTCGCCAAATTGATAGCTGACATGTTGTCGATCTTCATGGTAATTGCTCCATGATTCTTCCCTGTAATCTCTTCGACCAAGTTCACCATCCATGTTGCTTGACATGCACAAAGAGAAGCAGCTATGTATTCTGCTTCGCATGATGACAATGCCACTACTGGCTCCTTTCTCGAACTCCAAGCAACTGGTGCACCACCTAACATAAACACATATCCAGCTGTAGGTTTTCTATCCTCTGCATCACTACACCAGCTAGAGTCTGTGTATCTCACTAACTTGCATTCTTTCCCTTCGTCAGCTGCAGGAAATAAAATGCCATAGTCGAGAGTCCCTTTCAAATACCTCAGTATCCTCTTCGTTGCTGTTAGGTGTGATACATTTGGCTTCTGCATGAATCTACTTACCATACCAACACTGTATGCTAAGTCAGGCCTTGTGTGACAAAGGTATCTAAGTGACCCAATAAGTCTTCTGTATTGGGTTGGGGTCGACATCATCTTCGTCTGGATCCTTCGACAGTTGCAGTCTGGTCTCAGCTGGAGTCGAAGTTGAGTTGCAATCTTGCATCTCAAACCTCTTGAGTATTTCGCCTGCATAACTTCGTTGGTGCATCATCAAACCTCTACTAGTCTTGTAGAACTCGATGCTAAGGAAATATGAGAGATCTCCCAAGTCTGACATTTCAAACTCTTCACTTAGGTCATGTTTGAAGTCTTCGATCTCCTTCTTGCAAGTTCCTGCTATCAATAAATCTTCGACATAGAGACATAGTATAAGCAATTCGCCATTGCTTCTTCTTACATATACTCCATGCTCAGTTGTACACTTCACAAATTCCTTCTCCCTCAAGAAGCTGTCGATTTTCTTGTTCCAAGCTCTTGGAGCTTGCTTAAGTCCATACAGGGCTTTATGCAGCCTGTACACATTTCCATCTTCGCCTTGTTTCACATATCCAGCTGGTTGTGCGACATAAACTTCTTCGTCTAGGGGACCATTAAGGAATGCACACTTCACGTCCATCTGACATGTGTGCCAATTATTCATATTTGCTAGACCAACAACCAACCTGATTGTTTCGATCCTAGCAACAGGTGCAAACACTTCATCGAAGTCGATTTCTTCCTTCTGAAGAAATCCTTTCGCCACAAGTCTCGCCTTGTGTCGAGTTACTTCTCCTTTGGGATTCACTTTCACTTTGTAAACCCACTTCACATCAATTGCCTTCTTGCCATGAGGCAATTCGACAAGTGACCATGTGTTGTTGACTTCGATGGATTCTAACTCATCATTCATTACTTTCACCCACTTCGAATCTTTCAATGCCTCAGCTGCATTGACTGGTTCGACATCTGCGTAGAAAGCATAATGTACCAGCTCACCCTCTTCATCAACCACATCATCTGATGTAATTACACATTCTTGCAACCTTGCAGGCATGTGTCTTGTTCGTCGAGGTCTGCTTGAACCTGCTTCATCTGCAACTGGTTCCTGTCGAACTTCTCTTTCGACTTCAGTGGCTGGTTCTTCACAATAGATTCTCACTGAATCCTTCTTGGCATTCTTTGTCCAATCCCATTCTTTAAGCTCATCTATGATCACGTCCCTGCTGATCACTACTTGCTTATTCACCGGGTCAAACAGCTTGTAACCTCCAGTCGAATGATATCCTATCAAGATCATCTGATTCGACTTGTCATCAAGCTTCCTTCTCAACTGATCTGGCACATGTCTATGTGCTATAGATCCAAACACCTTTAAGTGACTAAGGCTTGGCTTGTCACCAGACCAACATTCTTCTGGTGTGACTCCTTCAAGCTTCTTTGTCGGACATCTGTTCAAAAGATATGTTGCTGTCGAAACTGCTTCTCCCCATAATTCTTTGGGTAGATGCTTTCCATTCAACATACTTCTTACCATGTTCATGATGGCTCTGTTCTTGCGTTCTGTAATCCCATTCTGCTGTGGAGTGTAGGGTGGCACCACCTCATCCACAATCCCTTCTTTTCTACGCAATGCATCGAACTCTTTCGACACATATTCTCCACCACCATCAGTTCTCAGAGTTTTCAACCTTCGACCACTCTGTCTTTCGACCATGGATTTGAATCTGACAAATACCTCAAACACATCACTTTTCTTCTTGATGAGGTAAGTCCATAATTTTCGACTGTAATCGTCTATGAACGTGACAAAATATTTGTTGCCACCAATCGAATCCACCTGGATTGGACCACATACATCAGAGTATATGACTTCAAGAATTGCCTTCGACTTCCTTCCTGCATCCTTGCTGAAGCTATTCTTGTGTTGTTTCGACTGAACACACTCTTCACAAACTTCACTAGGAATGTCGATTTCCGGTAATCCTGACACCATATTTCTTCTCTTCAGCTCCCTGATGTCATTGAAGTTGAGATGGCCTAGTCGAAAGTGCCATAACCACTCATCTCTATTGGCTGCTGTGCTAGACACTTGTGCTCCATCACATTGAGTTCAATCTTGAAGGTCCTATTCTGAGACATTGGAGCCTTCAAGATCAACCTACCACCTGCGTCGAGAACTCTCATCATCTTGTCTTCGACAACTACCTTGTAGTTCTTTTCGACAAGCTGCCCTATACTGAGCAAATTACTCTTCATGCCTGGTATGTACAACACATTGGAAATTGTTGACCTTTTGCCATCTTTCCTTATAATCAGAACATCACCAACACCTTCAGCTGCTAGAGTGTTGTCATTTGCAAACTTCACCATGTTCTTCGACGAGGGCTTCAAGTTGACAAACCAATCTTCCCTTCCAGTCATGTGTGATGAGCATCCTGAGTCCAAGTACCACTGATCTTGGAATCTCTCTTCGTCTTTCGTTGTGACCATTAGCAACATCTCTTCTTCTTCATGCTTCGCCAGATTTGCATCAGTTTCTTGACTTTTCTTCTTTTCTGGACAGTTACTAACATAATGGCCATATTTCTGACAATTGAAACATTGAATGTGACTTTTGTCTGGCTTTCGACCACCACCTATTCCTCTACCTGCAGCACCACCTTTTTGGTTGCCTTGGTTCCAAGGTTTCTTCTGAGTCGAATTACTGCCTCCTCTATCTTTGTTGCCATTCACGTTTCCTTTGCCTTTCCTTTCCTTTTCTGACTGTGCCTGCAAAGCCATATCACTCTTCGACTTTCCTGCAGCCCTCTCAGCCATCCTTTGTTCATGAGACTCAAGCGTCCCTTGAAGCTCTTCCTTCGTTAATACTGACAAGTCTTTCGACTCTTCTATGGCTACTACCACGTGGTCGAACTTAGGAGCCAACGATCTCAAAATCTTTGAGACAACTGCTTTCGTCGTTAGCGTTTCTCCACATACTTTGATTTGATTCACAAGTTTTGTAACTCTTGTGAAGAAATCTGCAATACTTTCGTTGTCTTCCATCTGAAGCAACTCATAGGTTCTCTTGTGAGTTTGTAACCTCACCTCTTTCACCTTCTCTGCGCCTCCAAACGACTTTTCAAGAATTTCCCATGCTTCTTTTGCTGATTCTGCATCGCTAACTTTTTCAAAGTTATCTAGATCAACACATTGATGGATTATAAACAGCGCTTTATAATCTTTCTTCTTCAATTCTTTGAGTGCAGCCTTTTCTTCATCCGTCGCGTTCTCCCCAAGCGGTGTTACTCCTTCCTTCACAAGATCCCAAAGATCTTGATAACAGAAAACCACCCTGATCTGCTTGCACCAATTCTCATAATTATCTTTCTTGAGAATCGGAAGACTCACCGGAAAATGCCCATTCGGATGATTCATCGCCATCACAATTTTCCTCCTTGAATCGCAACCGGAGCTCTAGATACCAGATGTTGGTAATTCACCACACCCTATGATGATTTCCCTTCAATCTTGATCTCAAGATTGATCACCAACCCACAACAATTCGTAATGGCAATGATGAACAAAGAAATAAGAAGAACAATAGCAGCAAGAAAAGAAGACGAGAGAGAAGAGAAATATTTGGAGAAAATTTGTTACCCACGAACTGTGGGATTTTTCTTATTATTGATCACTTGCTAAAACTGCAACTGTGATTGTTACAAGTACTGTGATAGTCTTCACTACTTGATATTTCTACATTGAGGGTTACTCCCTATTTATAGAATTACATTTACTTACACCTCAAGCAAAAGCCCAAAACTATAAAAGCCCAAAATACATATTTTGGAACTAAATCAAATCTAGATCTAAATCAAATCTAAATGAAATCTAAATCAAATCTGACATAATGAATTACACTTTCAACAAATGCAACCTATGCAATTATACAAAGATTACAATGTGATTGAGAACCAAATCAAAAATCAGACTCGTAAGCGGTTACAACATTTGGTTAACCGATTACACCTGACAATGAAAAATTAAATCCTTTCAGTGGTAACCGGTTAAGGCCACTGGTTAATCGGATACAACAACGAAAACTTCACTTTTCTACTATTGGGATGAGCTGCTAACCTTGCTGTAAGTGGTTACACCCCCGTGTTAACCGGTTACAACACTTGAATTACTTGAAAACATTCAACACTCCACCTTAATTCAAGTGCTCCAAGTCTTCCATGCTCATATTCATCTTCAACCTCTTGAATACATCATGTGTGATTCTCTTAGTCAACAAATCATCAACTTGGTCCTCACTTCTATAATATCTCAATCGTAACCTTCATTCACTAACAAGTTCCCTCAAGTAATGAAACCTTATCTCAATATGCTTGCTCCTCCCATGTGCAATTGGTTCTTAGCAAGATTAATTGCGGAAACGTTGTCAACCAGGAGTGTAACAACCTCACCCTCACTATTGTTCAGCTCCCCTAATAGATTCATAAGCCCCACGGCTTAGCACACATATAACCAAACTGACAATGTACTCGACCTCACAAAATGAGAGTCTAACTATTGATTCCTTCTTTGAACACCATGAGATTGTTGTTCACAGAACATAAGAATGTATCCTGCTGTAGAATTTCGATCATCTTTATCTTCGCACTAACTAGAATCGGTAAAACCGAGCAAATTAAGCTTTCTGTCCATATCCGTTGTGGGAAAGATAATTCTGCAGCCAATAGAACCTTTGACGTATAGGATTCTCTTGACTGTTCTGAAGTGAGACACCTTCGGTCTCCCCATGAATATACTCACAATACCAGCACTAAACGCCAAGTCCGGCCGCGTATTACAAAAATAACGCAAGGATCCAATCAACCTCCTATATTGAGTTGGATCAACACGTTGCTCATTATCATTCTTAGACAACTGCAACTTTGGTTCAGTTAGATTAATCGCAACATTGCAATGCTTCATTTCAAACTTCTTTAATATCTCAAGAGCATATCTTCTTTGGTGCATGAACAATCCCCTTTTGGACTTGTGAAACTTGTAAGTTCTGTGATTTTTGGATTGGCAACATTTTGGTAAAACATGTTGTCAGCCAGATGTTCTCCTATGAGAGTCAGACATCATGTTCAGCATGATGTTGTGACATGTGCCAGGACATGTTATACCAGAAAGTTAGGGCATGACTGTTTTGGTATTTTAGTGTGAGTTTTGAGTGTGTTTTAATTCACACGTTTGCGTTATCCAAGGAGGGATATTTTGGGAACTTCTATTTTGACAGATTGTGTTAGTTTTCGTAAAAAGGATCTTTGAACCTTTTTAGGAAACTTTGTATTTTAATTCTATTATTGTGCAAGGTATTATGCAATTCATTTAAAGCTAATTCCTGGTGATAAAATGTGCAGAATGAGATAGATTCAATTTGAAAAACATTGGTGTGTTTAAGTTGGTTTTCAAGAATAGTTTAATTTTCAGATTATATATTTCTTTGCCAATTTTAATGGTTGTATTTTTTTAAATAGGTGTATGGTAAACCAAGCAATATACATTGGTATATAATAAACTATAGGTACTTTCCACGACGGTTTTCTACATTAACCATGATCTAATGTAATTTATTTGCTGTTGCTGGGTTTCGAACCCAATACCTTATGTATCACAACGATTGTTAAGCATAATCGTTATGATATACCGCGCGCTTTCTAGGATACAACAACGGTCCCAGGGCCGTTATTATAAGTAGCGCATTTACCACAACACTCTATATAACAACGGCTTGATCTGCGTTATTATATGTATTTTTCAATCGTTGTTAAAGGGATTTTCCGTAGTAGTGTTGGATGAAGCAGATCCTGAAGGAGTACAATATCAAGCAAGATGGCATGACATTATACTGTGACAACTTGAGTGCTATCAACATATCCAAGAATCTTGTTCAACATAGTAGGACAAAACATATTGACATCCTTGAGCTGTGTTCAGAAATGAATTCTTGGAGAAGTATTTCCCCGAGGATGTGCGTGGCAAGAAGGAGATAGAGTTCCTTGAGCTGAAGTAAGGGAACATGATTGTGGTAGAGTATGCTGCGAAGTTTGAGGTGCTGGTGAAGTTCTGTCCTTATTACAACCGTGCTGATGCTGAGACTTCCGAATGTCTCAAGTGTGAGAATAGGCTGAGATCAGAGATCAAACAAGGTATTGGATACCAACAGATTCATTGGTATGCTGAACTGGTGAATAAGAGTAGAGTATAAGATGAGGATAACAGAGCCTGATCTACTCATTATAAGAGTCTTAGTGAGAAAAAAGGGAAGGGATAATTTCGAGGAAAACCTTACGTAACTCCAACTGATAAAGGGAAGCAGGAGGCTTCAGATGGGAAGAAGACAAGTGGGGGATGAGCTCTCGCTTATGTCAAGTGCTTCAAGTGTGGCGAGTTGGGCCACTATGCTAATGAATGTAATATTAAGATTCTGAGATGTTACAATTGTGGAAAACGGGTCACCGTGTTTCATAGTGAAGAATAATGGTCCAACTTGTTATAATTGTGGTGAACAGGGTCATATCAGTATGCAATGTCAGAAGCTAAAGAATACGACCACTACTACTGCCCAGACTAATGGTAAAGTGTTTGCTTTGAGTGGTTCAGAGGTTCCCAAGACAGATAACTTGATCATAGGTACTTGTTTCATTAACAATGTTGAGTTAATTTCTATTGTTGATACTTGTGCTACTCATTCGTTTATTTCGCTTGAGTGTGCTACGAGGTTGGGTTTAAAATTATCTTCTATGGTTGGGAGTATAGTTATCGATACCCCGACTAATGGTTCTGTGACTACTACGTTAGTTTGTTTGAGTTGTCCTTTGACCATTTATGGTAAGAATTTTGTGATGGACTTGGTCTGTCTACCTTTGCATAAAATCGATATTATTCTTGGAACGAACTGGTTGGAGTTCAACTATGTTCATATCAACTGCTACAGCAAAACTGTGAGGTTCCCATAGTTTGGTGATTGTGGGGAGCTGATGTTTTTATCTGCAAAGAAAGTAGAAGAACTCTTAGAAGATGAGGCTCAGATATTTACAATGTTTGCATCATTCCAAGTCGACAATAAGACTACAAGTGTTGATCTTCCTATTGTGTGCAATTTCCCAGATGTATTTCCAGACGATATCAGTGACTTGCCACCAGAGCGTGAGATTGAATTTTCCATTGTTGTTGTACCTGGTACTAATCCTATGTCGTTGGCTCCGTATAGGATGTCAACTTTAGAGTTGGGTGAATTGAAGAAACAGTTGGAAGAGTTGCTTGAGAAGAAGTTTGTTCGAACAAATGTTTCTCTGTGGGGTGCGCCAGTGTTGCTAGTTAAGAAAAAGGACAACAATATGAGGTTGTGTGTTGACTACAGGCAATTGAATAAAGTCACTATCAAAAATAGGTATCCTCTTCTGAGAATTGATGATTTGATGGATCAATTAGTGAGGTATCCTCTTCCAGACGATATTCTGATGACTGCATTCAGGATAACGTATGATCATTATGAGTATATGGTAATGCCTTTTGGAGTGTCTAATGCGCCAGGTGTGTTCATGGAGTATATGAATAGGATTTTCCATCCTTATCTGGATCAATTTGTGGTTGCATTCATCGACGACATCTTGATATATTCTAAGTCTGATGAAGAACATGCGGAGCATCTAAAAGTTGTATTGCAAGTGTTGAGAGACAAGAAGCTTTATGCCAAGTTGTTCAAGTGTGAATTCTGGTTAAAAGAAGTGAGTTTCCTCGGCCATGTGATTTCTAGTGGAGGAATTATTTTTTATCCGTTGAAATTTGATGTTGTGTTGCAATGGGAGACTCTGAAGTCAGCTACTAAGATTCGAAGTTTCCTTGGCTTAGATAGTTATTATCGCGGGTTTATAGAAGGGTTTTCGAAGTTAGCACTGCCTTTGACTCAGTTGACTCGAAAGGGTCAAGCTTATGTGCGGGATGTTGCATGTGATAAAGTTTGGTAGAACTCAAGAAGAAATTGACGAGTGCTCCGGTATTGATTTTGCCTAATCCGAGTGAGTCTTTTGTTGTATATTGTGATGCGTCAAAGATGGGTCTTGGTGGTGTATTGATGCAGAATGGTCAGGTTGTTGCTTATGCTTCCAGACAACTAAAGGTTCATGAAAGGAATTATCCTACGCATGACTTAGAGGTTGGCATCAATTTTTGTAAAACTAACTTGACAACAAGATGTTAGACAAGATGTCCTAACATTAAGAACTAACTGAAGATTAAGATGTTGGACAAGATATCTGTAGCGAGTGATTTTTGGATGTGGTTACGAAGCACGATCGCTCTGGTACTACAGCTTGATTCATTTTTTATCCTATTAAAGCTGATGAAGGAAGGGAAATAGATGTCTCCAATTAACCCTGCTTGCATACTGAGATTAAACAGTCAAAACTATTGGTTTACAGATGCTACAAAGATTCGGGGTTTCTCCTAGGTTATTTTGTTGACGAGGGGTGCTTTAGGATATCGGTTGAGATGTTAGGACGGATATATATGAAAGTATGGGATTTTGGGTTATTGTTTAGTGTGCTCACTAAGATTTTTCTTTCAATCTTATGCCTACGTATTCCCGTTTACCGAAACAGGGAAATCAGAGCGTTCGTAGTTCCTCCTATTCTATGGGAGGAAATGGGTGTTTTGGTGTCTTGTTCAAAGCCCAAGACGTGAAGCGAAAGGTGATTTGTATCTTGTTCAAAGCCCAAGATGTGAAGCTAAAGGTAGTTTGTATCTTGTTCAAAGCCCAAGATGTGAAGCTAAAGGTGTTGACCTTAGAGAGAATTTGTCATCTCTAAAGAGGGGTCTGTCTGTTACGACTGTTTATAAAGGAGAATTACTTTAACCGGGATGTGTGAATCCGGCAATGCCATAATTTCCTTTATAGGGGATTTCAACCTGAAGGAGAAGACTTTAACTCAGTGTAGAGTAATGCCATCTTTCCTTAGGAATTTCTCATACTAAAAGAGGGACATTGGCATGGATGTAGATGATCCAGAGGCTTGCCGCTTACAGCAGGTAGATGGAAGGGAAGGAGTTGTTGATGTTTGTGTACTGTGAATGAGGCACAGCTTTGATGCTAAAAGGTTAATTGGTCAACCAGTGGATTTCTTATACAAAGCCTAAGAGGAGGCTATTACGTGTCTCGTACAAAGCCCGAGAGAGAGGCTAAAAGGTTTTGACTCAACGAGGGAATCTTTTGGTATCTCGTATAAAGCCCGAGATGGAGGCTATTTGACTCAACAAAAGAGTTTTTTGTATCTCGTACGAAGCCCGAGATGGAGGCGAAAGGGTGATTAACTCAACGAGGGAGTCTCTTTATGTGTCTCGTACAAAGCCCGAGAGAGAGGCTAAACGTTGTTTGACTCCACTGGGGAGAATCATTGTATAAAGCCCAAGAGGAGGCTAACTTCACTGGAGAAGGATCTTTATACAAAGCCTAAGAGGAGGCTGTGGCGACTGTTCAGTTAAGTGACAGGTCCGGTAGAGAGAAAATCGGTTCTTATATGAGCAATGCTGTACTCGGGGATTTGATTCGAGGATCCGAGTTATTCCTGTTCTTTAAGGAAGTGGGAAATCCGAAGGGTATTGAGACTGTCCGAGTCTACGG
The DNA here is from genome assembly GCA_022829125.1 of Lathyrus tuberosus. Classification (NCBI taxonomy): domain Eukaryota; kingdom Viridiplantae; phylum Streptophyta; class Magnoliopsida; order Fabales; family Fabaceae; genus Lathyrus; species Lathyrus tuberosus. The sequence continues at coordinate 10,780 of JALAZF010000842.1, forward strand.
GTTTTCTTCCTATTTAACGAAGGGGTCACTTGAGAATGTCTTTGAGACTCAAGGAGATTAGATTGTCCAAGTCTAGAGTGTCATCTTTTGTACTGTGCTTTGAGAAACAGTAGTAGACTCTATGAAAGGACTGTTCTATGCAGATGACTAAGTTCTGTTCCTATACCTCTAGGAGGTCGTCAGGACAATTTGTACGAAGCCCAAGAGGAGGTTGGAAACTTTTAAGAAACCGACGGGTCCTTGTACGATGCCCAAGAGGAGGCTATCATTCCCGGAGGAAGAGATCATTATACGAAGCCTAAGAGGAGGCTGTGAATACTTCTAAGAAGCCAGCAGTTCCTTGTACTAAGCCCAAGAGGAGGCAGGGTTGCTTTTAGGAAGCCTGTGGGTCCTTGTACGATGCCCAAGAGGAGGCCGATGCTTTTAAGAAGCCCGTGGGTCCCCAAACCCCGAGAAATTCAAGGTAAGCTATTCACAAGGAATAGATCAAGTCAGGAAAGTTCGAGAATTTGGAAGAAACTCAAAGATGCCATTCACGGAGAATACATTCATCTCTGGGAATAGAGTTTCTTGACAATTCCTAATGAGGACAGCCGAAGAGAAGACTGTATCTGGTGATCCTATTGGGGATCTAGTTGTCTATTTATACGAATAAACGAAACGGCATCACCTAGTTCTAGACGTAGTGGCCGGGAAAACTATAAATATCTATACTATTATTACACAGTTGATATGAGTTTATGAAAGAAGACTTACAGTGAAACAGCCCCACAATACAGTTATATGTATATGAAAGCGGTAAATGAAAGCGTATAAACACTTACCGGTTGTAGAGCTTCCATGCTGTTTGGTTAGTTGTTCAACAAAGAAAGATTGAAAACAATAGTATATTCAAAATCAAAGGAGAAAGTGCTTTTAAAAAGAAAGATTAGGGGCTTACAGCTCAAGGAGAGGCCCAGGGTTTTATCAGTGAGGGCACTGTTTGAATTTGTACAGAGGGACTTATACAAGTGACTGTGGCCCAAAAATTGTTTTCTGTACAAAGGGATGGGTCTTACACTCTCTCAAGAGGCCCAAAATTTTTAAAGAAAAAGAGTGGGGCTTATAACACGAGGGTAGGCCCAGATGATTTTTCCGTGTGAAATGGCGATCGCGCCGAGGTTTTCTTTTAACGCATGGGGCTTTTACAATATTTGAGGCCCAAAGTGATTTTGGTTAAAAGGGGTTGGGTCTTACACTCTATTAGAGGCCCAAAAGGTTATTTTTCAAAAGGGCGACGATCGTGCCGTTTGTTTTTTACGGTATCGGGACTTATACAATACACTGAGGCCCAAAAATGGTTTGGTCAAAAAAGGATTGGGTCTTACACTCTATTAAAGGCCCATGAGTGTTTGACAATGATTTGTTTGAGTGAAAATCAAAGAAACCCTAATTTTATTCTTTAAAAGTAAATATTTAAAAAAAATCAATGAAAAATACCAAATAGGTTTGAATAAACCACTTGTGATTTTTGTTTAAGGTTTGAAAAATGAGGTATAAATCACAATAGATATTAAACTCATTTGGTCTTGATTTTGCAAGATGGATATTCATTTTAAAATGTTTAAAAACAAATAAAAATGAATTTATTCACAAAAATACTAATTATATTAAATAAATAATATAAAATTCATTTTTTTTGTGGAATAAAATATTTCAACATTTTTGTGATTTTTTGCAAAAAGACCAATAAAAAATAATTAAAATTGAAAGAGTTATTAATTTTCCAATTAATTAATAAACCATGAAAATATTGGAAAAAATGGCAAAATGTGAAAAAACACAAAATGGCATGGGTGGGGTTTGAACCCAAGACCTCAAGGTTACAAGGCGTGCGCCTTACCACTGGGGTGGTGATACATCCATTGTTTGAAACAAAACAACAAATATACAAGGCATGACTTGGTTTTAGGCCTGGCCCAAGGCAAGTTTTGGCTCAGAAACGTGAAGGTCATAACTTTCTCAATTCTTAATGGTTTGAGACAAAAATTATATGCATCTGGACCAGAATTTCATTAGGAATCCAATGGTGGTGGTAGTTTTTTCAGATCACACTCCCTCCTCAAAACCCGATAGTGGTTTTGAAAATGACCTATAAATGCATTTTCTATGCTACAACTTGGTACAAGCATGAATTACATGGTGAATTAGCTCAAACACAACATATACAACATGTATGAGATGTTTATGATCAATGGACTTCAAAGCATTGCATGTTTGAAAGATTCCAAGTTGTGAGGCTTACCTCTTTTTTGAGATTTTGGAGCTTTTGTGCAATCTGTCAAACCTCTTGTTCCATAAATGATTTGATGCTTTAGACACACTCAAATGATCCCTTAGAAGCTTTTAGGATGATTGGAATTGACTGGTACCTGCAAAAACACATATAGTCCCTTTCTTGCAAAAGGGGTTAAAAGTGACCAAAATAGCAACTTCCTCAAATGGTGTTCCAGATGAGGGAAACCATTTGGGACAGTTCAAGGATGATATTTGGAGTGTGTTTGAGGTTTTATCTAGTTTGGAAAGTGACTGAATCAAGACATGGCTTGAAATATGCAAAAAAAGTCTATTTTGAGGTTTTGAGTGGTGACTTTGTGATTTTGTGATTACAGGTCACTTATGATAGCTTGCACAGCTTACATATGATATATATGAGGTGTGTGTGTGATTGATTGTGATGAAAAATCTCTCAAGCTCAAAAACTCAAAGTTGCCTTGCTAAAGAAGGCTTTTTTGCCAAGAGAAAGAGGTTTTGAGGAAAGCATCTGTTTGATGGCTTTGGTGCACTCAAACTGGTCACAATTGAGCTCTATTTATAGTAGAGCAAGTTTGTTTTGGGATCCACAGTGAATGGCAACTGCAGCTGGTGTTTGTTCAATGTTGGCCATTGGAAATCCAAGTCTCCTCTAGCCATTGACTAGAGGTTAGGGCACAGGGCTGTGGTTCCCTTGGTCTTGGATATGTCTTGACTGAATTCAGTTGCAAATGGCTCAGTCCATGCCACCTTGATGCTTCCATTGAATGATCCAATCCAAAATTGGAGTCTTGTCCCTATTTTGGCCATTCTAGGTTCAACATGCTATTTCTTGTTCCAAAGACTTTGGAGGCTTGGATCAGTGATTGCCCCCTTTAGATTCAATCCTCAGAGGTGTCCAAGTGGATAGGAGCATTTGAATTTGGTTGATTTTGGCAAATCGAGCAAAAATGCAAATTCTGCCTTGCTTTGGCAGATTTCAGCAAGGCAACTTTCCAATGTCATATCTCATGACTCAAATTGAATTTGGTAATGTTCTTGGCCATTTTGGAAAGCCCTTACATGATACAATAACTATTTGAACATGTTTGGTTTTGATCTCTTTTGAATCCAAGTGAAAAATCCCCCTACATTTGGCAAAAAGTAGGGTAAAATCTGACTTAGTGAAATTTTCACTAAGTGTTGGAACAAAGTGACTTTTCTTGACTTTGATCACTCCATAACTCAAAATCCATGAGGAGTTGGAATTAGGTATAGTTGAAGTTTTTGTAGAGGGTAATGAGATCTACAAATCAAGCCTTGGATGGGAGAAAATGGCTTTGTGGTTTAGGAGTTATGACCCTCCAAAGTTAGTACCCTAGCCACTTTATTTTTAACTTAGAAAATTTTCTAAGTTTTTTATGGTTACCCCTTTTACAAGTTACCCAACTTTTATTGATTTTTCTTGATGAATGATGATTCAAATCATACATTAATATCATTTTAGGGTTAAAAATCCATTTTGGTGAAAAATCTCAAAAAGTCAAAGTTGACTTTTGTGCACAGTTGACTTTTTATCAAATGAATTCCAAACTGTGCAATTCTTCAGGAAATCATGTCCTTTACCTAAATCAAACTTGATGGACATGTTCCATGGGTGTCATAGGGTATATTGATGCATGTCATAGGGCTTGGGAGCATGTCCTGGTCAAAAGTCAAAGTTATAGTTGACTTTTTCCTTAAAACCCTAACTGTGGTGCAGATGAAATTGAGACTTGTTGCTCAAGCTTCTTGGATTAATCCATTGTTGCAAATGGATCAATATAGTTCATTAGAGACCCTCAAACACTCTCTTGAGGTCTTGGCTCATGATTTGCCCTAAAAGTTAACTTAGGGGTGAATTAGGTCAAGAAACCCTAATTCCTGATTTTTGATGAATGCATCCCCTGAGGCAAAATTGACTTGATGATTGGGTCCATGAGGTTCCATGGAGTATATTAGGTTAGGTTTTGGATCATTGGCTTGTGCCCAGATAAAAATTTTCATCTGGAGGCCCTGGTCGACCAAAACCCTAATTTGGTGACACTGTCGATCTTGAGACTTGATCCACCTAGAAGGGAGCAACCTTGTGCTTGATCCTTGAAGTGGGAGTCCTTTTGATCCATTGTGGATATTTTAGAGGTTAGACAAGTTGAAGATCATGTCATTCCTTGATTTATCCTTTGTCTAAGAACTCTGAGAGGGCTTGAAACCCTAATTCTTGATTGTAGTGGATGCTCACCCATCTTTGGGGAGACTGATGAAGTATGATGGCCCATCCATATTGTGATGATGATTTGCACAATGATGGGAAATCCTAGTGGTCAAAATTTGGGGTATGACAGATGCCCCTATTTAATCTTCTTGGACACGAAGGTGTGAATGACGAAGGTATTCGGGCATTCGGGGTGCAAGAGGATTAAATATCGGAATACCCAAAATTTTGATGGTGGTTATGAATGGTAGCTTACGCATTCATCTTCTTTAGCTAAGCAATGATGCTTAGAAAAGGTAAACTTCCCCTCGATCCTGGTCTTCAGCCAAGGAACTGGTCTCAGTTTTCATTTGAAATGAACTTCCCCTCGATCCTAGTTTCCTACCAAGGAACTGGTCTTAGTTTCTGATGTAAACTTCCCCTCGATCCTGGTTTCCTACACAGGAACTGGTTTTAGTTTCTTTCGTCAATAAACTTTGCTGACAAGGGACGTTACTCGTAGCGACTTTCCTTCAAACTTCTCGCCGAATTTTCTTGGGGAGATGCCATTTGAGTGGAAAAAGTTTTGATGTCAGACTTGCTGGGGAACCCAGTCGTCTGAGTTGTAGAGGTGTACAAACTTCTCTGTTGGAGATGCCATTTGTTGATTCTACTTGGGGAATGTGAATCCCTTGAGAGACTGCATTCGCTTGGGGTCTTTACATCATACTTTTCTCAGAGATCTTCTCGGAGAAATGCCATATGATGTGATCCAATTTTGAGGTGCCGATGACCTTTTCATCAGTGGGTTTTTCGGAGAAAAACTGTCGTACTGCCGAATCTCCGATTTAGGAGGCTTTCTCTCGGGATTTTCTTTAATCCGGGAAAACAAGGATATCATCTTCAATGGCGATGAGTGATGTTAACTGAGGGCTCTCTGGTCTTTCAGAGATTCAAGTTATCAAAGTGGTCGAGGACCCCACTTCAATCCAGAAATAAAATTGGAGGAGAGAGAATGTTCAGACGTAACACTTCCTAACGAGGAAAGGGCTGACAACTTGATTGAGAGGACTTTTATCACTAGGGGACAAGGCCGACTAGAGTGATAGTGATACAATATGAAATGTGAATGCAAATCAATAATGCAATGATGCATGTATGTTTATGCTGACAAAACTGACGCGGCATACCAACTGACAGGTGAACACGACTGGATACTCGGCCATCGCAGGGCGAAGAAGTATCGTTGGTTCAGAATAGCAATTCCACCTTGCTTAGGAGAGATAGTCCCTGCGGGGAATGCCGTTGATCGGGCTTAGGAGATAAGAACTCGGTCGAGGCGTGTCAGACGAAACAAGGTCTCTGACACAGTTGATCCCTTCATTCAGGCGTACTGGGTTAGAAGGAGTACTTTGATTCTGCATTTTGAGGTTCGATTACTTCTGGAGAAGCGACCGATGTTCTTCTGATGTTCAACAGCCAAAAGCAATTGCCATCTTTATTTTAAAAGCAGAAAAATTTTGACAAGTAAATTCATTTTTGTTTTATTTCAAGAATCGTTAATCATGTTAACAACATCGTTCTGTAAAGCTAAAACAAATAAGAATTACAAACAAAAGTACAAGGGCTCAAATTTTATTGATAAGATGGAGATCAGCCAAACGCGTGATTCCAAAGAGTATATACAAAGTTTGAAAATGGTAATTTTACAGGGAAAAGGGCTACGTTGAAACATAACGACCACTATCCTTCTACCAACTTTGAATTCGGGACATCCTGAGCTTCTGTCGAAGATGACCTTGATTGGAGTTTTCCGGCGGATGATGTAACTGCTGCTGCTGAGGGACTTTCCTTTGTTGAACATAGTTACTTGCCATTATCCCTAATTTTTTCCTGGATTGTACTGTTATGTTTCCAATCCACCGGGATGATTTTTTTCTTTTTATGTCTCTAACTTTTGCTTGGACCGCCCTTTCGGGTTCTCAATCCACCGAGACGTTTTTTTTTAGTTTAGGCGAAGTATTTCTTGACTACATCAACATTCGTGGGGTAGGCAAATTCATCTCCATCCATGGTTGCAAGTCTCAAGGCGCCGCCTGAGAAAGCTTTCGTGACCACATAGGGGCCATCATAATTCGGAGTCCATTTACCTCGCGAATCAGTGAGAAATAATTGTATCTTTTTTAGCATGAGGTCTCCTTTCCTGAAGACGCGAGGTCGGACCTTTTTGTCAAACGCCCTCTTCATTTTCTGTTGATACAATTGACCATGGCATAGTGCCGTGATTCGCTTCTCCTCGATCAGATTCAATTCGTCGTGTCGGCTTTGACACCATTCAGCTTCGATGAGCTTAGCTTCCATCAATACTCAGATTGACGGGATCTCTACTTCTATGGGGAGCACTGCTTCCATGCCATACACTAGAGAGAAAGGGGTTGCCCCTGTTGAAGTGCTAACAGATGTGCGATAACCGTGAAGAGCAAAGGGTAGCATCTCGTGCCAATCTTTATAGGTTACAACCATCTTTCGAACGATCTTCTTGATGTTCTTATTAGCCGCTTCTACCGCTCCGTTCATCTTAGGTCGGTAGGGAGATGAGTTATGGTGTTCGATCTTGAACTCTGCACACAACTCTTTCATCATCTTGTTGTTCAAGTTAGATCCATTATTAGTAATGATCTCGCTTGGAACACCATAACGGCCGATGATATTGTTTTTGATAAATCGGACCACCACTTGTCGGGTTACATTAGCGTATGACGCTGCTTCGACCCACTTGGTGAAATAGTCAATGGCTACCAGGGTGAACCAATGTCCGTTTGAAGCCTTGGGCTCAATCATGCCAATCATGTCGATTCCCCATATGGAAAAAGGCCATGGGGAAGAAAGAACTTTGAGATGTGATGCCGGTACATGAATTTTGTTGGAGTATATCTGACACTTGTGACACCTCCTCATGTACTTGTAGAAGTCGGATTCCATTGTCAACCAATAGTACCCTACTCTTAAAATTTTTCTCGCCATTGTGTGTTCGTTGGCATGAGTGCCAAAGGACCCTTCATGAATTTCTTTCATAAGCATGTCTGCTTCTGGTCTGTCGACGCATTGGAGCAAGACCATGTCAAAATTTCTCTTATAGAGAGTGTCACCGCTCAGAAAAAAGTTTCCAGCCAATCTTCTGATGGTTTTTCTGTCTTTTCTGAGTGCCCCAGATGGGTACTCCTGTTTCTGAAGGAAGCATTTGATATCGTGATACCAAGGTTTGTCGTCTATGACCGCTTCAATCTTGAAGATGTAAGCGGGTCTTTCAAGGCGCATTATGTTGATCTTAGGTAGGTCGTTCTATTGACCTACACTAATCATGGAAGAGAGAGTGGCTAATGCATCAGCCATGTGATTCTCCTCACAAGGGATATGATGAAACTCGACTCTGTTAAAGAAGGGTAACAACCTTCTTGCATAGTCTTTGTAAGGAATCAGTCCTGATTGGTATGTGTTCCAATCTCCTTTTATCTGATTGATAACCAGAGCTGAGTCGCCGTATACGTCCAAGTTTTTTATCCTTAAATCAATCGCTTCTTTGAGACCCATAATACAAGCTTCGTATTCGGCCTCGTTGTTCGTACATTTGAACGTAAGTATGGCAGTGAAAGGAATGTGGGTACCCTGAGGGGTAACAATGATTGCCCCAATTTCATTTCCATAATGATTAACTGCTCCGTCAAAGACAAGTCCCCCTTGGGAACCTGGTTCTGGCCCTTCACTGGGTAACGGTTCATCGCAATCTTTCATCTTTAGATACATGACATCTTCGTCTGGGAAGTCAAACCCGATTAATTCCTGATCGTCAATCGGTTGATAAGCCAAATGATCGGCTAAAATACTTCCCTTAACAGCTTTCTGAGCGTGGTACTCTATGTCATATTCTGATAACAGCATCTGCCAACGGGCAATTCTTCCCGTGAGAGCAGGCTTTTCGAATACGTAGTTGATTGGATCCATTTCTGAGATTAACCAAGTAGTATGACAAATCATGCATTGGCGAAGACGTTTGGCTGCCCAAGCCAAAGCACAGCAAGTTTTTTCAAGCATCGTGTACCGAGTTTCGCAGCCGGTGAATTTCTTGCTCAGATAGTAAATGGCAGACTCTTTCCTTTTGGTTTCGTCTTGTTGGCCAAGTACACATCCCATTGAGTCCTCTAAGACTGTGAGGTAAATGATCAGTGGCCTTCCTTCCACTGGAGGTGATAGAATCGGCGGATTCAACAGATATTCCTTGATACTGTCGAAGGCGGTTTGACAATCTTCTGTCCAAACGCAATCCTGGTTCTTTTTGAGTAATTTGAAAATCGGCGCCCATGTCGCGGTCATGAGGAATATGAATCTGGAGATGTAGTTCAAACGTCCCAGGAATCCTCTGACTTGTTTTTCAGTTTTCGGAGAAGGCATTTCTTGAATGGCCTTGACCTTGTCAGGATCAACCTCAATTCCTTTCTGGCTGACGATGAACCCTAAGAGTTTCCCTGAACGGACACCGAAGGTGCACTTGTTGGGATTCAAGTGGAGTTTGTACCTTCGCAAATGCTCGAATAGTTTTGACAGGTGGGTCACATGCTCCTCTTCTGTCTTAGATTTTGCAATCATATCATCGACATATACCTCGATCTCTTTGTGTATCATGTCATGAAAAAGAGTTGTCATGGCCCTTTGATAGGTTGCCCCGGCGTTCTTCAAACCGAACGACATTACCTTGTAACAAAAGGTGCCCCATGGGGTAATGAACGAAGTTTTCTCCATGTATTTCGGCGCCATTTTGATCTGGTTATAGCCCGAGAATCCATCCATGAAGGAGAAAATTTTGAACTTTGCTGTGCTGTCTACCAGCATGTCAATGTGTGGTAAAGGAAAGTCGTCCTTTGGACTAGCCTTGTTCAGGTCCCTGTAGTCAACACACATTCTGACCTTTCCGTCCTTTTTCGGAACGGGTACGATGTTGGCTAATCATTGAGGATATTCAGATGTGGCGAGGAAACCCGCGTCAATCTGTTTCTGCACCTCCTCTTTGATTTTGATGGCCATGTCCGGGTGAGTGCGTCTCAACCTTTGCTTTACTGGCGAACATTCCGATCTCAACGGTAAGTGATGTTCCACGATGCTGGCATCCAACCCTGGCATATCCTGATAGGACCAAGCAAATACATCTGGAAATTCTTTGAGAAGATTTATCAAACTCTCTTTGGCAGTTGGACTGAGCAGTGCCCCAATCCTGATTTCTTTTCTTTCTTTTTCTGAACCCAAGTTTACCGTTTCCAACGACTATTTGTGAGGTTCAATGGACCTTTCCTCTTGTCTGAGTAGTCGAGATATCTCTTCTGGAATTTTGTCGTCATTTTCTTCTTCAGCCTCGAATACCGGGAACTCAAAGTTGGGAGAAGGCATCGGATCGTATGTTTCAACGGGGTTTAAAACAAGCAATCTGCATGACGTGATGATTCGTGTTTAGAAGAGATAGAGAAAATGCAAGTGTGTGCAGTGTTTTATTTTACTGCTTGTTTTTATTTGAATTGTTTTTTAGGATTACCATTTTCTGAAAAAGAAAAAAGAGAAAACAGCAATTAATGCGGAAATTACAGAACGACGTTATTTTATTAATGAACAAGTCGATCCTTGAAACTACAGCCCTATAAAACAAAACTCTGTCGCTTTGGGCAAAGCGAAGAGGGAAAATTTACAGAAAGCGAGCCCTATTAAAACATCCATTTCACCTGGGTAGGGTGAAAGGTTAAAGATGGAAATTACTTTGACTGATGAACGACCTCCGGAACCTCGACGGCAACCCATTGGCGGCGAACTCCTCGGTGAATCACAAAGTCTGGCACCTTCCTTGATTTGTCTTCAGAAATAACACTGATTTCTGGTGGAGCAGGATCATTGAAATCTATCTCCCAAGCAGAATTGTCGTAGGAGAATTCCTCAGTTGTATTTTGCATAGTATTTGTGCTCTCAACTGTATCTCCCCATCCAGTAGGCTGGATATCTTCGAGCCTGATACGAGAGCTTTCGGGAGTGGTGTACTTGACCATATAGTCATATTTTCCACTCGGTTGTCCTAAGGTATCCCACACTTCTTTGGAACTGGAGGAGTCATCCCTCTCGATGACGTTAACCTCAAGAAAATCATAGTTGATGAATTCAAGTCCTGCAAACGTTGCAAATTCATCTTCATGTTGAGTAGTTTCTGAATGATCTGAGTGTTGATCCCATGACATGGTGGGGACACAGGTATTCTGTTCAATGATGGTCAGCTGATTTTCATTGTTCGGCTGACTCTCTTGTCCCAAGTTTCCTGGGTAGGGCTGCCACATTGGCAGACCATCCATTGGGCCATAGTAGTTGTAGTCGAAGTTGTCTTTCATCAGAGTGTCTTCCTCTAATGAATTTGGCGGAGCACGACCTCCTTCCGGATCACAATCTCCATATATCATTTCGACGTCTGACCTTGGTATAAATCTCGGACTCTGTGCGGGATAGCAAAATGGTATAGGCACCTCTTCCTGAGACATATAACCGTCCTCGTTCAGATAGGACTTCCATTCTTCATCTGTGTCGGAGGGATCTTCCTCATTGATAGCATGTACTGCTTGAGACACCAGGTGAAGAAAACCTCCACTGTGGAAGAAGTTCTGAAGGGGATGAAAACTTTCATCGTTGGCAGCTGTCCGGGTACAGGTTGCAGAAAAACCAAGACCCTTCTTTGTTTTATTGTCAATAGGAATGACAAGCCGTCCCCATCCTGTTGTATCGGTACTCTCGACCGCTTTGATAGCATTTTTGTATGAGGAAATCGAGGTTCCTCCTCTGAACTGATTGTTCTTGATCACTGGCAGTGCTTGGAACTGAGTTCTAATAACCTCCTCGGGTTCTACACAAATAGATGATGATAAGTTGCTTACAAGCAAGGCTTGCTCCCCACAAACTGTGACAAGTTGATCGTTCTTGACGAACTTTAGCTTTTGGTGGAGAATCGAAGTGACCGCTCCAGCCTGATGTATCCAAGGTCTTCCTAATAAACAACTGTACACTGCCCGGATGTCCATGACCTGGAAAGTGACTTGGAAAGTGTGAGGACCAATAGTTATGGGAAGATCAACTTCGCCGATAACTATTTTTCTGGATCCGTCGAACGCTTTGACGACGACCTCGCTGATTCTCATCGGAGGGCCTTTGAATGATAATTACATCAAAGTGGACTTTGGCATAACATTCAAGGGTGACCCTGTGTCTACCAGTATGCTGGCTAAAGCATCGTCCTGGCATTTAACTGTGATATTGAGCGCCATGTTATGACGGCGACCCTCTTCGGGTAATTCCTCATCACTAAATCCCAAATTATTGCAGGAAGTGATGTTAGAGACAATGCTATCAAATTGTCTGATTGTTACATCCTGTTCCACAAAGGCTTGCTCCAAGACTTTCTGTAGAGCCTCCCTGTGGGATTCTGAACTGAGTAACAGCGATAATATCGAGATCTTTGAAGGAGTTTGTAACAGTTGATCGACAATGTTGTATTCACTCCTCTGGATGAGCTTCAACATCTCATCATTATTTTTCGAAAGGTCGAGATTACTGGATTGACCGACTGGTGGATCAGGAGTTTCCGTCTGAAGTTCCTTTTCCTTGTTAGGTTCTCCAACTCCTCGGTTGAAGATTCTACCGCTCCGTGTTACACGACTGATGTCTGCAATATTCACGACGGAGGGTAATGGAATTTCCTTTCCATTTTCAACTGTCGTTGCACCGTATTTGTAAGGGATAGCCTTAGCTGACTCATACGGTAACGGTCCTGGTAGATAGATAACTACAGGAGCCTTCTGATTTTTCTGACCATCATAATTAATCTCGATCCGTTCCCGGTTGGGAACTTTAGATTCGTCAAGTAGAGGGATAATGGCAAAAACATCCCTGGTCCTGTGATGACCAGATATCGTGACAACATCCTCAACTTGCTCAACAAGGTAGTTCGGCGTCCAGTTGATGGGTCCAGAACCCGAATATGGGCAAATCTCTCCACGATCTACCTTACCCTGAAGAGCTTCTCTCACAAAGTAACACCCTTGGTTACTTTCCGAACAGACGCCGCAACGTTCATAGTTGTGTGGTGGCACCTGGCCACGCCCACTTTGAATACAATGTAACCTCACTAGGTTAGCTTCCACATATCGAACATCCTGACTCTGACGCCGAGTAGGATTCCTGCTATTGATACTAATCTGCTGAGTATCTTCATCCATATATATTGGCATCCACCAGTGATTTAACAAGTGCTGAAGTGCCTCCTGGATAAGGGTACAACCTTGATTGTTTTTGCAACCCTCCCTACAGCTTTGATAGTCATGTGATGTTAAGAATCCGAGTCAGTCATGCTCAGCATGTAACTCTACCAGGTTGGTATTCATCACGCGAATATCGAAGATCTGAACCATGTTGATTTGATAGGAATTACTATCATGGTAGTCTTGGATCCATCCAAGATCCATCTGACGCTGGAGGGCCTCCTGTATGAAAGAGCATCCCTGTTTGTTTACCGAGCAAATCAGACAGGAACTGTAATCGTACCGCGGCATATTATGATACTGGCTTTTCCTTGAGTGCATTACCACCAGATTGACATTCATTGCATGGATATCGTGGTTCTGAATGACGTTAGAATTCGTGTAAACCATGTTAACTCCATGAACTCGGTGCTCTTGGATCCATCCGAGATCCATCTGTTCCTGTAGAGCTACTTGCACCACAGAACATCCCTGATTGTCTTTAGAGCAGATATCACATTGGCGATAATTATGAGGTGGCACATGGCCATATCCACTCTATCTACAATGCATCTTGACCAGATTGGTTTTCAACAAGAGTACATCGTGAATTTGATAGACACTGTTAGTCTCTCCTTCTATCAAATTGACTGCAACCTTCTCATGTTGAGGCAGCGGGTTCGTGAGAACATTAGGATTTGTATCCTTGAAAGATAAGACCCCGCTCCTAACAAGTTTTCACACGTCGGACTTGAAATTGAGACAAGTCTCTATGTTATGCCCTGGACCTCCTTAATGATAAGGGCAAGTTTGATCCACCTTAAACCAAAAAGGCGGATTTTCCGGTACTGTAAGAGGAGATTTAGTCTGAATGTGCCCCTTAGCCAGTAGTAATGGAAACAGCTCTGCGTACGACACGGCTATAGGATCAAATCCTGGTAGCCGTGTTGTACGGTTGTTGTTGTATGGAGGGCGAGCCTGCTGAAGAGGCTGTTGTGTCCTTTGTTGATCAGGTTGGCTCTGCGTAACCTGAGGTTGATACGTAGGAATAGACGCAGGGTTGATAGCAGGAGTCACAGCTGCTACCGGTTGATAACTTCGCCTTTGCTTTCCGAGAGAGATATTCCCAATATCCTGCTCTTTTTTCTTAGGGAGAGCACTACCGTATTTTTTAGTACCGCTCGTCGATCCAGTGTCTTTTACCAAACGTCCTTCTCGGACAGCTTCCTCAAGACGTACACCCATGCCAACCATTTCGGTGAAATCACTGGGCGTACTGGCAACCATTCGGTCATAGTAAAATGAGCTTAAGGTATTTAAGAAGATCTTTGTCATCTCTTTTTCCTCAAGAGGTGGACAAATTTGAGCAGCAATTTCACGCCATCTTTGAGCATACTCCTTAAAGGTTTCCTTGTCCTTTTGCGACATCGATCTGAGTTGATCTCTGTCGGGTGCCATGTCCAAATTGTATTTGTATTGTTGGACAAAGGCAATGCCAAGATCTCTGAATATGTTGATCGTGGCACGGTTTAAACCCATGTACCATTTGAGTGCGGCACCGGTTAAACTATCCTGAAAGTAGTGAATCAGTAGGTCCTGATTTTCCGTCTGAGTTGACATCCGCCGGGCGTACATCACCAGATGGCTTTGAGGGCAAGAGTTACCCTTGTACTTTTCAAAGTCGGGCACTTGAAATTTGTGCGGGACTTTCACATTTGGGACCAAGCAGAGATCTGCGGCGTCCTTTCCAAATAGATCCTGACCGCGAATGGCTTGCAGTTCCTTCTGCATTTCCAAGAACTGCTCCTGGAATTCCTCCATTCTGTCAAACATAGTTTCCTTCTTACCAAAAGGTGTCTGTGGAATCTGTCCTTCCGGGACAGTGTGCACCACAGGGGGTGGTACAGTGACTACGGCAGTGAGTCTTGGCGTCTCCCGAAGTTTGTAACCTTTAGGAGTCTTCAGTATTCCCCTGGCATCTTCACTTTCCCGAAGTTTGTAACCTTCAGGCCCAGCGGCTTCTGTTGTGATTCCCTGATCTTCAGTGATCGGCGGAACATATCCTTCTGGGATATAGTTAACAGGCATTCCCCAAGGACGATCTTTCGGTATTTGATACCTAGGATCATACTTCTCCACTATGGGCGTTGAGGTGATCTCTGAGACCACAGTTATTTGCAGCTGAGCTTCTGCCATGGCTTGCATGTCGTTACGAAGCTTCCGCATATCCTCTCTCAGAGCGTCGATCTCTTCTTTCAATTCTCTATTTTCTTCCTCAAGATCATCCATCTTTTTCTGACGATTGGCCCGAGTATTATATGAATAAGACAGTTTGACTCTAGAACCGAGACACAAACGTGAGATTCGTAGGTAAGAAGAATACGCGATGTGAGAATGATGAATGCAATGATTATATTAATTGTTTAAGGTTTAATCAAAATAAACTTCGACAATTAGATTGCAAATATCAAATGGTGGGGAAACCCCTTTTTATTGAAATTCAAAGGATTACAGAAATGGAAATACAGTAGATTGCAAGGTGCAGAAACAGAAACCTAAACTAATGGGTCCCGAGTCCTCTCTGAAGAGAAATCGGGTGCTGATTCTGGTATCTTCCTTTTCTTTGACCAGGGCTCTTGGGTCGTTGTCGGGTTGTCATTCCTTTGCCAGGTGAAAGGAGCGAGCAAATTCCTTTGGTCATCTTGATTCTCTACAGCATGTTGCTCCAAAATTTCAATCAGAGCATCCTTCTCTTTTAGTAATTGATGTATTTTGATGCACTCCACGTCGAGGGTGCGGTACTTGTTCTTCCAAGACCTTCTCTCCTTTTGAACTTTGTTGAGAGTAACCTGAAGCTTTTCAGTTTCCGTCATGAAGTACATGACAGATTCCCTCGGCGGAAGAATTCCGTAACGAGGATAAGGCATCTTTAGCTTGAGAGCTCTAGTTTGTACCCAATGGAGATAAGGCTCCACCGAGACACAGTCTGGTTTTCCCAGAGACTCTCGTCCTTTCTTATAAACATGCTTCCAAGCGTGCACTATTTCCATCTTTAGTGCTCTGTCATTTTCTCCTTCCTTGAAGAAAAGACCTTCCAGATGAACACTCCGTGGGACGTGTCTCATCGGGTATCCAAATTGACGATGAACCAATACCGGATGGTAGTTGATTCCTCCCTTAGTTCCTATAAGGGGTACGTTGGGGAAGTTTCCACAATGGTCAATGATCCTGATCCCATCATAGATCCTATTACACCAATCTATATCAGAGTTGGTAAGGGACATGATCTTCTGCGACCAACGTAAGGCACTCTTACAATCCCAAAAAGCAGCAGACTTGGGCAAGTGAGAGATAAACCATTTTTAAAGCAGAGGTACACAGCATGTGATCTCCCCCCCGCTGTACAAATTTCCCAAGTGTACAGAATGATACGCATCTGCGAGCAAACTCGGTACAGGGTTTCCAATGAGAAAAACCTTAATGGAGTTGATATCGACGAAATTATTAATGTTGGGAAACAAAAATAACCCGTAGGCGAGCAAGACAAAGACGCCTTCAAAAGCAGTAACATTTCCTATACTGGCAAAATACAGGGCTTTCTTTGTCAAGAACTGGGCTGGCAAACCATGGATGCCACCCTTGGTAGTTAGGTGAGTCCTAACTTCAGACTCGTCCAAATGAATTACTCTTGCAATGGTCTGATTCTTTGGAATTTCTTCCAGTCCAGAAAATGGAGCTCGATCAGTAATGTGTAGATCAATCAGATGAGAATACTCCTTCAGCGTTGGTGCGAGCTGGTAATCCGGGAATGTGAAACAGTGATAAACCGGATCATAAAACTGAATGAGCGCATCCATGATTCCCTCAATCACATGGACTCTTAACAGTGGTAGAAAACCTCCGCGTTTGGCTCTGAAAGCCTCTGGGTTAGTGATCATCCTCGCTAACCTTCTCAAATCCTCTAGCTTTGGAACCTTGAAGGTGTAACTATGAGTTCTCCTTCTACCGAAATCCATTAGTGCAATCCTTTTCTCTGATATTTGCAATCACAGTCTCAGTTTAATTTGAAAAACAGAGAGACTTGAAGAGAAAAATCTTTTGAATGTTTTGAATGTTTTTTAAATGAATGCATAAATGCAGCACACAAAAACATAGAAAAAACATGGGGTCAAAGGGTCGTTGTCATGAAGTTAAGGCTCTACCCATCCCCAAAGGTTTATACTAGGGTGATTTTTGTACCTGTACTCATTATCATCAGCTCCTCCCAGGAAAGCAAAACAACAAGCGGATCGCCAGCGAGTTGTAGAGCGATCTTAGAGTAAGTGCCATTCACCGAGAATAGATCACCAGCCTCAAATGAGGGTAGTATCGCGTAACAACTATTCCCGATAGTTTCCGCACTACAAAAGGGTTTGGCTCCTCAGCTTCTCAGACATCACAATCGGCCCATTGTTTAGGTGAGAGAATGGGTTGCATTGGTCAGCCTCCACTGAGGTTGATGGTCGACCTCGTCGCCATCACTTATCTTAAGTGTATACTCGATCTTTCCACATGCGGCATCATACGCATTCCCATTAGCAGAAAAATAAACACGTATAGCAATTAGGAAAAGCATTATATATATTTGTCCTAATCATCCTAGACTTTTAAAAGCTAAGAATCTTAAATTCCTGACAGAAAATGGTTTCCCGACGGAGTCACCAATCTGTGGTTTCATTCCAAATTAACGGCGTTTTGACCTAAGATCCTAGTGACGTCAAGGTTTCCACAAAAAAGAACAAGATTCCTAAAGAGACCTGCGCATTTCCCAGCAGAGTCGCCATTTTTCTGGCGCGAGTGATTTTTGGATGTGGTTGCGAAGCACGATCGCTCTGGTACTACTACTCGATTCATTTTTTATCCTATTAAAGCTGATGAAGGAAGGGAAATAGATGTCTCCAATTAACCCTGCTTGCATACTGAGATTAAACAGTCAAAACTGTTGGTTTACAGATGCTACAAAGATTCGGGGTTTCTCCTAGGTTATTTTGTTGACGAGGGGTGCTTCAGGCTATCGGTTGAGATGTTAGGACGGATATATATGAAAGTATGGGATTTTGGGTTTTTGTTTAGTGTGCTCGCTAAGATTTTTCTTTCAATCTTATGCCTACGTATTCCCATTTACCGAAACAAGGAAATCAGAGCGTTCGTAGTTCCTCCTATTCTATGGGAGGAAATGGGTGTTTTGGTGTCTTGTTCAAAGCCCAAGACGTGAAGCGAAAGGTGATTTGTATCTTGTTCAAAGCCCAAGATGTGAAGCTAAAGGTAGTTTGTATCTTGTTCAAAGCCCAAGATGTGAAGCTAAAGGTGTTGACCTTAGAGAGAATTTGTCATCTCTAAAGAGGGGTCTGTCTGTTACGACTGTTTATAAAGGAGAATTACTTTAACCGGGATGTGTGAATCCGGCAATGCCATAATTTCCTTTATAGGGGATTTCAACCTGAAGGAGAAGACTTTAACTCAGTGTAGAGTAATGCCATCTTTCCTTAGGAATTTCTCATACTAAAAGAGGGACATTGGCATGGATGTAGATGATCCAGAGGCCTGCCGCTTACAGCAGTTAGATGGAGGGGAAGGAGTTGTTGATGTTTGTGTACTGTGAACGAGGCACAACTTTGATGCTAAAAGGTTAATTGGATCAACCAGTGGTTTTCTTATACAAAGCCTAAGAGGAGGCTATTACGTGTCTCGTACAAAGCCCGAGAGAGAGGATAAAAGGTTTTGACTCAACGAGGGAATCTTTTGGTATCTCGTGTAAAGCCCGAGATGGAGGCTATTTGACTCAACAAGAGAGTTTTTTGTATCTCGTACGAAGCCCGAGATGGAGGCAAAAGGGTGATTGACTCAACGAGGGAGTCTCTTTATGTGTCTCGTACAAAGCCCGAGAGAGAGGCTAAACGTTGTTTGACTCCACTGGGGAGAATCATTGTATAAAGCCCAAGAGGAGGCTAACTTCACTGGAGAAGGATCTTTATACAAAGCCTAAAAGGAGGCTGTGGCGACTGTTCAGTTAAGTGACAGGTCTGGTAGAGAGAAAATCGGTTCTTATATGAGCAATGATGTACTCGGGGATTTGATTCGAGGATCCGGGTTATTCCTGTTCTTTAAGGAAGTGGGAAATCCGAAGGGTATTGAGACTGTCTGAGTCTACGGGTTTTCTTCCTATTTAACGAAGGGGTCACTTGAGAATGTCTTTGAGACTCAAGGAGATTAGATTGTCCAAGTCTAGAGTGTCATCTTTTGTACTGTGCTTTGAGAAACAGTAGTAGACTCTATGAAAGGACTGTTCTATGCAGATGACTAAGTTCTGTTCCTATACCTCTAGGAGGTCGTCGGGATAATTTGTACGAAGCCCAAGAGGAGGCTGGAAACTTTTAAGAAGCCGACGGGTCCTTGTACGATGCCCAAGAGAAGGCTATCATTACCGGAGGAATAGATCATTATACGAAGCCTAAGAGGAGGCTGTGAATACTTCTAAGAAGCCGGCGGGTCCTTGTACTAAGCCCAAGAGGAGGCAGGGTTGCTTTTAGGAAGCCTGTGGGTCCTTGTACGATGCCCAAGAGGAGGCCGATGCTTTTAAGAAGCCCGTGGGTCCCCAAACCCCGAGAAATTCAAGGCAAGCTATTCACAAGGAATAGATCAAGTCAGGAAAGTTCGAGAATTTGAAAGAAACTCAAAGATGCCATTCACGAAGAATACATTCATATCTGGGAATAGAGTTTCTTGACAATTCCTAATGAGGACAGCCGAAGAGAAGACTGTATCTGGTGATCCTATTGGGGATCTAGTTGTCTATTTCTACGAATAAACGAAACGGCGTCACCTAGTTCTAGACGTAGTGGCCGGGAAAACTCTAAATATCTATACTATTATTACAAAGTTGATATGAGTTTATGAAAGAAGACTTACAGTGAAACATCCCCACAATACAATTATATGTATATGAAAATGATAAATGAAAGCGTATAAACACTTACCCGGTTGTCGAGCTTCCATGCTGTTTGGTTAGTTGTTCAACAAATAAAGATTAAAAACAACAGTATATTCAAAATCAAATGAGAAAGTGCTTTGAAAAAGAAAGATTTGGGGCTTACAGCTCAAGGAGAGGCCCAGGGTTTTATCAGTGAGCGCACTGTTTGAATTTGTACAGAGGGACTTATACAAGTGACTGTGGCCCAAAAATTGTTTTCTGTACAAAGGGATGGGTCTTACACTCTCTCAAGAGGCCCAAAAAGTTTTAAATAAAAAGAGTGGGGCTTATAACACGAGGGTAGGCCCAGATGATTTTTCCGTTTGAAATGGCGATCACGCCGACGTTTTCTTTTAACGCAGGGGGCTTATACAATATCTGAGGCCCAAAGTGATTTTGGTTAAAAGGGGGTTGGGTTTTACACTCTATTAGAGGCCCAAAAAGTTTTAAATGGGTCTTATAGCTCAAGGAGAGGCCCAAAGGGTTATTTTTCAAAAGGGCGACGATCGCGCCGTTTGTTTTTGACGGTATCGGGACTTATACAATACACTGAGGCCCAAAAATGGTTTGGTCAAAAAAGGATTGGGTCTTAAATTCTATTAGAGGCCCATGAGTGTTTGACAATGATTTGTTTGAGTAAAAATCAAAGAAACCCTAATTTTATTCTTTAAAAGTAAATATTTAAAGAAAATCAATGAAAAATACCAAATAGGTTTGAATAAACCACTTGTGATTTTTGTTTAAGGTTTGAAAAATGAGGTATAAATCACAAGAGATATTAAAACTCATTTGGTCTTGATTTCTCAAGATGGATATTCATTTTAAAATGTTTAAAAACAAATAAAAATGAATTTATTCACAAAAATACTAATTATATTAAATAAATAATATAAAATTCAATTTTTTTATGGAATAAAATATTTCAACATTTTTGTGATTTTTTGCAAAAAGAACCAATAAAAAATAATTAAAATTGAAAGAGTTATTAATTTTCCAATTAATTAATAAACCATGAAAATATTGGAAAAAATGGCAAAATGTGAAAAAACACAAAATGGCATGGGTGGGGTTTGAACCCAAGACCTCAAGGTTACAAGGCGTGCGCCTTACCACTGGGGTGGTGATACATCCATTGTTTGAAACAAAACAACAAATATACAAGGCATGACTTGGTTTTAGGCCTGGCCCAAGGCAAGTTTTGGCTCAGAAACGTGAAGGTCATAACTTTCTCAATTCTTAATGGTTTGAGACAAAATTTATATGCATCTCGACCAGAATTTCATAAGGAATCCAATGGTGGTGGTAGTTTTTTCAGATCACACTCCCTCCTCAAAACCCGATAGTGGTTTTGAAAATAACCTATAAATGCATTTTCTTTGCTACAACTTGGTACAAGCATGGATTACATGGTGAATTAGCTCAAACACAACATATACAACATGTATGAGATGTTTATGATCAATGGACTTCAAAGCATTGCATGTTTGAAAGATTCCAAGTTGTGAGGCTTACCTCTTTTTTGAGATTTTGGAGCTTTTGTGCAATCTGTCAAACCTCTTGTTCCAGAAATGATCCCTTAGAAGCTTTTAGGATGATTGGAATTGACTGGTACCTGCAAAAACATAAACAGTCCCTTTCTTGCAAAAGGGGTTAAAAGTGACCAAAATAGCAACTCCCTCAAATGGTGTTCCAGATGAGGGGAACCATTTGGGACAGTTCAAGGATGATATTTGGAGTGTGTTTGAGGTTTTATCTAGTTTGGAAAGTGACTGAATCAAGACATGGCTTGAAAAATGCAAAAAAAAGTCTATTTTGAGGTTTTGAGAGGTGACTTTGTGATTTTGTGATTACAGATCACTTGTGATAGTTTGCACAACTTACATATGATATATATGAGGTGTGTGTGTGATTGATTGTGATGAAAAAGCTCTCAAGCTCAAAAACTCAAAGTTGCCTTGCTAAAGAAGGCATTTTTGCCAAGAGAAAGAGGTTTTGAGGAAAGCATCTGTTTGATGGCTTTGGTGCACTCAAACGGATCACAAATGAGCTCTATTTATAGTAGAGCAAGTTTGTTTTGGGATCCACAGTGAATGGCAACTGCAGCAGGTGTTTGTTCAATGTTGGCCAATGGAAATCCAAGTCTCCTCTAGCCATTGACTAGAGGTTAGGGCACAGGGCTGTGGTTCCCTTGGTCTTGGATAAGTCTTGACTGAATTCAGTTGCAAATGGCTCAGTCCATGCCACCTTGATGCTTCCATTGAATGCTCCAATCCAAAATTGGAGTCTTGTCCCTATTTTGGCCATTCTAGGTTCAACATGCTATTTCTTATTCCAAAGACTTTGGAGGCTTGGCTCAGTGATTGTCCCCTTTAGATTCAATCCTCAGAGGTGTCCAAGTGGATAGGAGCATTTGAATTTGGCTGATTTTGGCAAATCGAGCAAAAATGCAAGTTCTGCCTTGCCTTGGCAGATTTCAGCAAGGCAACTTTCCAATGTCATATCTCATGACTCAAATTGAATTCGGTAATGTTCTTGGCCATTTTGGAAAGCCCTTACATGATACAACAACTGTTTGAACATGTTTGGTTTTGATCTCTTTTGAATCCAAGTGAAAAATCCCCCTATATTTGGCAAAAAGTAGGGTAAAATCTGACTTAGTGAAATTTTCACTAAGTGTTGGAACAAAGTTACTTTTCTTGATTTTGATCACTCCATAACTCAAAATCCATGAGGAGTTGGAATTAGGTCTAGTTGAAGTTTTTTTAGAGGGCAATGAGATCTACAAATCAAGCCTTGGATGGGAGAAAATGGCTTTGTAGTTTAGGAGTTATGACCCTCCAAAGTTAGTACCCTAGCCACTTTATTTTTAACTTAGAAAATTTTCTAAGTTTTTTATGGTTACCCCTTTTACAAGTTACCCAACTTTTCTTGATTTTTCTTGATGAATGATGATTCAAATCATACATTAACATCATTTTAGGGTTAAAAATCCATTTTGGTGAAAAATCTCAAAAAGTCAAAGTTGACTTTTGTGCACAGTTGACTTTTTATCAGATGAATTCCAAACTGTGCAATTCTTCAGGAAATCATGTCCTTGACCTAAATCAAACTTGATGGACATGTTCCATGGGTGTCATAGGGTATATTGATGCATGTCATAGGGCTTGGGAGCATGTCCTGGTCAAAAGTCAAAGTTACAGTTGACTTTTTCCTTAAAACCCTAACTGTGGTGCAGATGATATTGAGACTTGTTGCTCAAGCTTCTTGGATTAATCCATTGTTGCAAATGGATCAATATAGTTCATTAGAGACCCTCAAACCCTCTCTTGAGGTCTTGGCTCATGATTTGCCCTAAAAGTCAACTTAGGGGTGAATTAGGTCAAGAAACCCTAATTCCTGATTTTTGATGAATGCATCCCCTGAGGCAAAATTGACTTGATGATTGGGTCCATGAGGTTCCATGGAGTATATTAGGTTAGGTTTTGGATCATTGGCTTGTGCCCAGATAAAAATTTTTCATTTGGAGGCCCTGGTCGACCAAAACCCTAATTTGGTGACATTGTCGATCTTGAGACTTGATCCACCTAGAAGGGAGCAGCCTTGTGCTTGATCCTTGAAGTGGGAGTCCTTTTGATCCATTGTGGATATTTTAGAGGTTAGACAAGTTGAAGATCATGTCATTCCTTGATTGATCCTTTGTCTAAGAACTCTGAGAGGGCTTGAAACCCTAATTCTTGATTGTAGTGGATGCTCACCCATCTCTGGGGAGACTGATGAAGTATGATGGCCCATCCATATTGTGATGATGATTTGCACAATGATGGGAAATCCTAGTGGTCAAAATTTGGGGTATGACAATATCCTATCATGATGATTCGACATCTTTGTCTGTTACTTCTCAGTTTTTAATTATGTTATTTTTAGTTCCAGATTTCATATTATTCTGGGACTATTTGTTTTTCCTAGGTGGAGTCCAAGATTGAGGAATCAGAGATTCTGATTATAATTTGAAGATGCTGTTTCTAAGTGTGGAGACACTTTATGAAACTTAGGAATGAAGAAACTATTCTAGAGGAGGATTAGTTGTAGATTCTGTGTAACATAATTGCTGCATTTTGAAGCCCAAATCCAGTCTTGTTTATTGTTATAAATATGATGGTTTTAACCTAAGAAAAGTGTGGAAAATACATTGTTACTTAGTAAGCTTTAGGGTTTGTATTTGTGAGCCTCTCTTGTGTCGTGTTGATACTAGAGTTGGACTGCTTACATTGAGTTGTAATTTCTGTCACTGCTGTGATTGAAAGGGAATTGAGAAGGGTCTCATACCTAGGAAGTGTCTTAGTAGAAATTAAGCACGGGTAGTGATTAAGTGATCAGTTTTAAACCAGAGGTTGTTTAACTTAGAATTAATACTATCTAGTGGATTTCATTCATGGCTTGGTAGCCCCCAGACGCAGGTGTTGTTGTTCACCGAACTGGGTTAACAATCATTGTGTGTTTGTTAATTTTCTGCAATTTGTATTCTACTCCTTATTGTCATTGTGTTTGAAGCAGAGATCAAGTGTCTCGACATCTCTCAGGACATCTGAGATCTGCTACCATAATTTCAATTGGTATCAGAGCAGGCATCCTGCTTTGCATATGGGTGAGATTCAGGGAAGTTACTTTCTGGTGTAATGGACAAAGAAGGCGGAATATTGAACAGACCACCCATTCTTGATGGATCCAATTATGAATATTGGAAAGTGCGTATGGTGGCCTTCATCAATTCTATGGATGGTAAAGCTTGGAAGTCTGTGGTCAAAGGGTGGGATCCACCAAAGGCTAAAGATAAGGAAGGGAAGATTACTGATATGATAAAGCCCGAGGAAGACTGGGATAATGAAGATAACAAGCTTGCTCAAGGTAACTCCAAAACATTAAATGCCTTGTTCAATGGTGTTGACAAGAACATCTTCAGGTTGATCAAGAACTGTACTGTTGCCAAGGATGCTTTGGAGATTCTGAAGACTGCTCATGAAGGAAATTCTATGATGAAATCTTCAAGACTTCAAATCCTCACCACCAAGTTTGAGAACTTGAGGATGAAAGAGGATGAAAGTAGTCAAGACTTTCATATGAACATTGTTGATATTGCCAATACTTCAAGTGATCTTGGAGAAAAGATTCCAAAAGCCAAGGTGGTTCAAAAAATTCTAAGATCTCTTCCAAAGGAATTTGATATGAAGGTGACTTCTATTGAAGAAGCCCATGATATAAACACCATGAAGGTGGATTAGCTCACGGGATCTCTTCATACTTTTGAACTGGCAATCAGTGAGAAATATGATAAGAAGAAAAGTATACCCTTGGTGTCTAATCAAGATGAATGTGAACCTAATTCCAATGAGGAATTGTCCAAGGCTGTGGGGGCTTCTTGAAAACGATATAACCAATTGTTGAAGAAACTGGACGAGAAGTCAAGATCTAATGTCAAAATACAGTCATCCGACATCAACAGAAGGAATGATTCTGGAAGAAGAACCTGTAATGATAAGAAATCCAACAAAGGAAAGGGAATCCAATGTTATGAGTGCTAGGGGTTTGGACACACAAGAGCTAGGTGTCTTACCTTTCTCAAGAAGGAGAAGAAATGGTTGTCTACATCTTGGTCTAAAGACGACTTCTCAAGCGAAGAAGAAACTGCTAAATATGTCTCTGCACTTACTGGAGTTTATGATTCTGACAAAGAATCAGATGCTGAAGAACTCATTTCTGATGAACTGGATGCCTCTTAGAAGGAGTTGTGCATCAGAAGTGCAAAAGTTTGTCAATTAAGGCAGGATCAACATGATCTTATTGCCAAACTCTATGATGAAAGATTGAAGCACTTGGCTACCATTTCCAATCTAGAGGATGAAGTTGTATTGCTCAATTCAAAACTTGACAATATGACTAAGTGTATAAGAATGCTCAATAGCAGCTCAAATGTGTTGGATGAAATTATTCAATCATGAAGAAATACTGGAAATATTAACGGACTTGGTTATAATAAAGTGAAAAGGCCTGGTGTGAGTTCTGCCCAACAAAAAAGAAATCAGGATCGAACGATGTCAAGTAAGATGTCCCAACATCAACAAAGACCTCAGAAGAACTCCTCAGGAAGAATGAATCAAGACTGGAAATTTCATCACTGTGGTAAGTATGGCCACATAAAGCCTTATTGCTACAAGTTGCATGGTTATCCCAAATCAGTGTGACTCGGCCGAGAAGGAGAAAGGATGCTGCTAAAGCAAAGAAGAAGTGGATTCCTAAGAATGAATCTGTTGCTCTCATAGCTCAAACCTCCCTAAGAGCCTCTGCCAGAGAAGACAAGTATTTTAATAGTGGTTGTTCTAAACACATGACTAGTGTCAAGAAGTTTTTGGTTGATATTAAACCACATTCCACTAGCTATGTCACCTTTGGAGATGGGTCGAAAGGTGAAATAAAGGGTGTTAGGAGGCTGGATTATATTGGGCAGCCTAGCTTAGATAAGGTGTTATTTGTCAAAGGGTTGACTGCTAATCTGATAAGTATCAGTCAATTGTGTGACCAGGTCAAAAGGTTAACTTTTCTAAATCTGAGTGTCAGGTAACAAATGATAAAGAGGAAGTTACCATGAAGGGTGCCATATCTAAGGATAATTGTTACTTGTGGACTCCTCTTGAAACAAAGTGTCCCTCCATCTGCTTGATGTCAAAAGAAGATGAGGTGAAGACGTGGAATCAGAAACTTGGCCACTTACACTTGAAGGGAATGAAGGAAGTCTTGTCAAAGGAAGCTGTCAGAGGTATTCCTAATCTAAAAATTGATGAAGGAAGAGTATGTGGTGAATGTCAAATTGGAAAAATGACAAGGATGTCACATAGGAAGCTTCAACATCTGACTACTTCAAAAATCCTGGAGCCACTTCATATGGACTTGATGGGACCTATGCAGGTTGAAAGTCTTGGAAGAAAGAGGTATGCTTATGTTGTGGTGGATGACTTCTCTAGATACACTTGGGCGCATTTCATCAAAGAGAAGTCTGAAGTGTTTGAAGTGTTCAAAGGACTGTGTCAAAAACTTCAAAGAGAGAAGGATCGTGGCATAGTTAGAATCAGAAGTGACCATGAGAAGGAATTTGAAAACAACAAGTTTGATTATTTCTATTCCTCTGAAGGAATTAGTCATGAGTTTTCTTCACCCATCACTCCTCAATAGAATGGCGTGGTTAAGAGAAAAAATAGGACAATTCAAGAATGTGAAAGGGTCATGCTTCATGCCAAGAAACTTCCATATCATTTTTGGGTTGGACATGAAACTTCCATAGCTCATATAAGGGCCATGAATACTACTTATTATATTATAAACAGAGTAACCATCAGATCTGGCACATCAGCCACCTTATATGAGCTATGGAAAGGAAGGAAGCCAATTGTGAAATACTTTCATGTCTTTGGAAGCAAATGTTACATTTTGGCTGACAGTGAGCAAAGGAGGAAGATGGATCCCAAAAGTGATGAAGGAATCTTTCTGGGATACTCTATAAATAATAGAGCCTACAGAGTTTTCAACTCAAGAATTAAGGTTGTGCTGGAATCCATAAATGTTGTGGTTGATGACTCAACTACAGAAGCTGGTGTCACAAATGATATTGGAGTATTTTTTCCCATGAGTGATAAAGATGTCACAGAAGATGTTCGAAAATCACATGATGCTCCTGAAGATGCAGCAGACTCAACTAATGTTATTCATGAATCTGCAGTGACTGAGAAAGTAGACAAGGGACCCTCCACCAGAATTCAGAAAGATCATCCTAAGGAGCTTATAATATGAGATCCAAATGGTGGAAGAATGACCAGATCACGAGAAGTTGTTGCTGGTGCTTGCTTTGTTTTAAAGTTGGAACCCAAGAATGTCAAGGAAGCCTTGACAGATGAATTCTGGATCAATTCTATGCAAGAGGAACTGGGGAAGCTCAAAAGGCATGAGGTGTGGGATCTTGTACCAAGACCTGAAGGGTCAAATGTTATTGGTACAAGATGGGTGTTTAAGAACAAGTCTGATGAGCAAGGGGTGGTCACTAGAAACAAGGCTAGACTTGTTGCTCAAGGGTACACTCATATTGAAGGCATGAACTTTGATGAAACTTTGGCTCCTGTTGCTAGATTGGAGTTTGTTAGATTGTTACTTGGAGTGGCTTGCCTGTTGAAATTCAAACTATTTCAAATGGATGTTAAGAGTGCCTTTCTGAATGGATACTTGAATGAAGAAGTATATGTGGAACAACCAAAAGGATTTGTTTATCCTACATTTCCAGATCATGTGTTCAAGTTGAAGAAGGCCTTGTATGAGTTGAAACAAGCTCCAAGAGCTTGGTATGAGTGGTTAACTGAATTCGTCAACAACCGTGGATACAGAAAAGGTGGAATTGACAAAACTCTCTTTATTAAAGACATGGATGGAAAACTCATGATAGCTCAAATCTATGTAGATGATATTGTGTTTGGAGGGATTTCGGATGACATGGTTCAACACTTTATCAAGCAAATGCAATCAGATTTTGAGATGAGTTTAGTGGGTGAATTTACCTACTTTCTTGGTCTCCAAGTCAAACAGATGGAAGACTCCATATTCCTCTGTCAAGGGAAATATGCAAAGAGTATTGTGAAGAAGTTTGGACTGAAGAATACTAACCACAAAAGGACTCCTTCTCCTACACACTTGAAGTTGTCTAAGGATGAAAAGGGTGTTAGTGTTGATCAGAGTTTGTATAGAAGCATGATTGGTAGTCTTCTATACCTTACTGCAAGAAGATCTGCCATAACTTTTGATGTAGGAGTTTGTGCTAGATATCAAGTTGAACCAAAAGTCAGTCATATTAATCAAGTCAAAAGGATTCTTAAGTATGTGAATGGCACATGCGACTATGGCATGTTATATTCTCACAGTTCTAATTCCATGTTGATGGGATATTGTGATGCTGATTGGGCCGGTAGTGCTGATGATAGGAAGAGCATCTTTGGTGGATGTTTCTTTTTAGGAGACAACTTGATTTCATGGTTTAGTAAGAAACAAAATTGTGTCTCTTTATCTACTGTTGAGGCTGAATACATAGCTGCAGGTAGCAGTTGCTCTCAAATGATGTGGATTAAGCAGATGCTGGCTGAGTATAATGTCACACAAGATGTCATGACACTTTTCTGTGATAACTTGAGTGCCATCAATATTTTAAAGAATCCTATTCAGCATAGCAGGACCAAACATAATGACTCAGGCATCACTTTATTAGAAATCTTGTAGAAGACAAAGTTATAACATTGTAGCATGTTGCTACAGAGAATCAGTTAGCTGACATCTTCACTAAAGCCTTGGATGCTAATCAATTTGAAGTGTTGAGGGTCAAGCTTGGAGTTTGCCTGTCTGAATATTTGTAGCAGTCAATTTGGTGTGGGAATTCCATTCAAGTAAGTGTATATATTTTCCCACCAAATATAGAGAGGTCTTCAAAGACAACTCTCAATTATAGCATTACTTTTCAACAATATCCTGCTATTCAAATGAGGAAGAGGATGATGAGGCTACTGAAGTTGATATCTGAATGTTGTCTTATTTTTATTTTTGTGGTTATTGAAGCTAGCGGGATTATACCAGAGTGAATCGTACACTCAAAGATACAACAGAGTCGCCACCGAACTTTATTTAGTCCCAGAGAACATGGAAAATATCGATAAAACCCAAGGGGAAGAGAAATGGATAAGGGGGGCGGTTATGCAAAAGGAAGGTACTAGCACCTTACGCATCCGTCGTACTCGACGGGAACCATTTCACTTGCTTCTAGGCTTGGATGGGTTATCTATCTAAAGGCTTCTAGCTAAAAGAAGAGGAGAGAGAGGAGGAAAAGGGAAAAGAAAGAAAGTGCTCGCGGAGGATTAGGGCCCTCGTGCCTACGTACCCTCATGGTACAATGAGGAAATCAGAGCTCTGTAGTTCATGGAAATAGGGAAGAGAAGAAGAATGGAAGATGGTGGCTCGCCAAGATTTCGCAATCTCGTGCCTACATTTCCTCATAGTGCAATTAGGAATTCAGAGCCTACGTAGTTTAGGGAACCAAGACAGAAAAGGAAAGCAGTGTCAAAACCAAGAGCAAAAGAAGGAGAGAAAACTCCACTGGGGATTCAAGAGAAATTGGTGTCAGAACAAAGAAAGAAGGGAAAAGGAAAAGTAGTAACTGTGTTGAGGATGAAGTGCAAGAATGGTGTCAAATCCAAGAAAACGAAGCAGCAAGAGAATTATAGTGACTCCATTGGGGAGCAAACAAAGGGGACGGTGTAAAAACCAAGAGAATAAGGTATGTTAACTGACTGGCAGTGGTTAACCGAAGAGAAAGAGATTAAGACTCTGTGGGGAAAAATCGGTTGCTGTCAACAGACAGGTTATGATGAACCAAAAGGAGGGAGTACTGAACCAAGAGAAGGTGTTTGTCTCTGAAGGGATTTCAACATATTAGGTGATAAACAGTGGTTAACCGAGAAAAGAAAAGATTGCAACTCTGTAGGGAGCAAAGTTTTAACAGCTAGACTGTGATCAACCAAAAGAACGGGTGTAGAACCAGGCGAAGGTTGTGACCCAAATGATGGGTGTGGAACCAAGCGAAGGTTGTGATCCAAAGGACGGGTGTGAAACCAAGCAAAGGTTGTGACCCAAAGGACGGGTGTGGAACCAAGCAACGGTTGTGACCCAAATGACGAGTGTGGAACCAAGCAACGGTTGTGACCCAAATGACGGGTGTGGAACCAAGCAAAGGTTGTGACCTAAAGGATGGGTGTGGAACCAAGAAAAGGTTATGACCCAAAGGATAGGTGTGGAACCCAGCAAAGGTTGTGACCCAAAGGACGGGTGTGGAACCAAGCAAAGGTTGTGACCTAAAGGACGGGTGTGGAACCAAGAAAAGGTTGTGACCCAAAGGACAGGTGTGGAACCAAGCAAAGGTTGTGACCCAAAGGACAGGTGTGGAACCAAGCAAAGGTTGTGACCTAAAGGACAGGTGTGGAACCAAGCAAAGGTTGTGACCCAGAGGACGGGTGTGGAACCAAGCAAAGGTTGTGACCCAGAGGATGGGTGTAGAACCAAGCTAAGGTTGTGACCCAAAGGACGGGTGTGGAACCCATCAAAGGTTGTGACCCAAAGGATGGGTGTGGAACCCATCAAAGGTTGTGACCCAAAGGACGAGTGTGGAACTAAGCAAAGGTTGTGACCCGAAGGACGGGTTTGGAACCAAGCAAAGGTTGTGACCCAAAGGACGGGTGTGGAACCAAGCAAAGGTTGTGACCCAAAGGACGGGTGTGGAACTAAGCAAAGGTTGTGACCCAAAGGACGGGTGTGAAACCAAGCAAAGGTTGTGGCCCAAAGGAGTTCAGACACTGACTGAACAAGCAGTACCTGACCGAAGCAAGGGTATTTGAACCAAAAGAAGGTTACTAACCCAAGGGTGTGAGTATTCGAACCAAAAGAAGTTTACTAACTCACAGGGTATTGGTTTTAACAGACGGACTATGATTAACCAAAAAGAATGAGTGGTTAACCAAGAGAAGGTGATTAACTCAAAAGGTGCTCAGTATGTTAACAGATGGGATGTGGTTAACTGATAAATAGGCGATTAACCAAGAAAAGGTGATTAACCCAAGAGGAAACTCAGTATGTTAACAGACGAGCTGTGGTTAATTGAGAAAAAAGGTGATTAACCCAAGAGGAGCTTAGTATGTTAACAGCTAGGTTGTGGTTAACTGAGAAATGGGTGATTAACCAAGAGAAGGTGATTAACCCAAGAGAAACTCAGTATGTTAACAGATAGACTGTGGTTAACTGAGAAGAGGTGCAAATTGGTGTTTTAACTGAGAGGCAGTGGTTAACCAATCAAAAAGGAGAGGAACCAAGAGAAGGTTGGGAACTCTAATAGGGACTCAGTGTTTAACAGGAAGACTGTGTTTAACCGAAGAAGGAGGTTGCGACTTGTTGGGGAACAGAGCATTGGTTTTAACGGAATGACTATGATTAACCAAAGGGACAACTGATCACGGATCTAGTGGGGAATCAGTAAGCAATGATTAACCACAAGAAAAGGATATTGAGGCAAGAGACGGGTGTTAACCCAAGAGACAATTATCTTTAACCAAGAGAATGATGATTGATCAAGGAGAGATTGAAAGGGGCAAGAGTGATCAATGATCGACTTGACTTGGATTGAAAGACACTACAACTTGGAGATAGAGACGATTATTCCAGGCACACGGTCATTCGTCCCCTACCCAAAGTAATCAAGATGAGTGTAGGAATTCTCCACTCTCATCCCTTCTCTAGCACCAAAGTATAATGCAAAATTTGAAATGGACAGCATAACAGCGCCAATTTATATAGTGCTCCAGTGCGTCGTGCGAATCTCCGACTCGGCAGGGGATCAAGAGAACAAGACTCTAAAGGATCCTAGAGAGAGGAGAAAGGGAGAATCAACTAATTGAAACATGGTTTCGATCAATCGATTAAAGGGAATGAGCAAGCCAACAATCTTTCACGAGCCAAAAGATCGTCAAAGCAACGTGCGAATTAATGATTGTACAAGATTGAATTTGCACAATAAGGAACAAACTCAATGCAAATAGCATGGCACACAGTACCAAACATCAACACAAATCATGCAATCAAGTGAGCAAAAGATGTGCAAGAATCATTATGAACAATGTAATGCCAAAAATGCTAACAATTACGCAATCGATAAATCGTGCATCGAAAGTTTGCATATATACTTCAATCAGAAGTTAAACAACTCATAAAACATCCACAAATATCAAGCATATCAAGCCATGGAAGTTAAATGAGGAAATAATGTCAAACAAGCTTGAAAAAACTCAAAAATGGCATTCGGTCATAGTGGTAATCGATTACCACGGTGACAGTGGAAAAAAACAGCTTTTCAAAAAGCACTTTCAGCACCTAATCACTTATCCAATCCACCACATGTTATGGCATGCATTTGTGCACGAAAAATACATCAAATATGAACAATTAATCATCAATTGAAAGCATTAAACATGGAGATTAAATATCAAATAATCACATGATTAATCAAACCGAAAAGCTATCGAAACTACATCGAAAATGTGCGAAAGTGATCGAAACAGCAGATTGAGCAAGAGTTACCAACCTACAAGGCGGAGAATTGCCTTGGTGATTGTTGAGAGTAAAATGTAGTGATAATAAGCCAAGAAAACCAGAGGATTCCAAGCTTTGAATCAATCCGTAGCGAAACCGATCAAAATGCGATAAAAGCTCCAAAATTGAATATGCACCGAAACGATCGAAGTAATCACTTGAATTGAAGTAGAACTTTCTGTAATTGCAGAGATCTAAGAAGAAATACAATGTGATGGAGGTTTAAGCTCAAGAGAAAGAAATTTCAATGTGAAATGTACTACTCTTCAATGATGGAATTGAGCTCTAGTGTGGTTTGGGGAAGAAAATGAAGATGAATGTGAAGAGGTTGCTGAAAATGCAGAGAGAATTGAGAGAAATGAGAGAGTGAGAAGTGAAGAATTATGAAAATGATTGAAGGTCCTTTGTGAAATGGTGGAGCTTTATTTCTATAGAGTGGAAGTTTGGAGTTGTTAGGTTTGGGATGTGCTTTGGAACTAGCTTTGGAACTAGCCTTGGAGTTAGTTACACTTAACTCACTGAGTCGGAAGTTGACTCAGTTAGTTAGTTAATTAACTCAGTGGAGAAATCCCAATGCAAGTCCAATCCAAAGGTCCTCATGCTTGGAAGTGAAGAAACATGATAGTCTTAATTCAAAGTGATGCATTGGAATAAATGTAAGTAGAGTGTCTTGAATGGTCTTGAACAGTCTAGAATGTTTCACACAATGCTAGAACCAAGTAGAACACAAGTGAATAGAGAGTGCAAAGTTGTTGTACTGAAAATGAAGCACAAAACTGCCATTTTACACAGGGTAATCGATTAACCCACTTTGCCTAGCAAAGTGGTAATCGATTACCACAGGCAAAACTTACCCAAATTGCTTAGAAACAAGTGCTATGGTTGCGGTTCCGATTTTCGCCCTCTTGCTTTGATGAATAGGCATAGAAACCCTTGTTTTGTGCTTGTATTGATGATGTGATGAATTTGTGAGGATGTGATTAATCGGGCTTTAAAAAACAGAATATTCCAGCAACAAGAAACACAGAGAAAAGTGTGAATGCATATGCCAGCGATACGAATGCACATGTTTATGCAAAAGGCCAAAAGGGAGGTCAAATTTAGGGTTACGACAGTTATGTAAGGGCTTAATGCCCAGGATAATTTTTGGCACTTCATGTGCTTGTTATGTACTCTAATCTCTTATGTTATTATTTGGTTATCTAGTTAGTTTAACTGCCTTTGTCATATTATGGCTAAAAAAGGTGAGTAATACTAACTTTACTAACCACTCCACTGCTAACCACTGACTGCTGCCATAGAGGGGGAATGTTTTAATCTATTGCTGCTAAAGAAGAAGGAACTGGTTCAGGGGATGCGCTAGAGTGTCTTGCTATTCTGCTGCTGATGTTCTGACTTTACTTCTGGCCTCTGACTTTGTATTTCTGCTTGCAAGGTTTATTTAGTTAGTTTTAGCCAAAATCTGCCAAAGGGGGAGATTGATGAGTCCAAGCTTTTGAGGTTGGCATCAATTTTGGTAAAACTAACTTGACAGCAAGATGTTGGACAAAATGTCCTAACATGAAGAACTAACTGAAGATTAAAATGTTGGACAAGATGTCCTATCATGATGATTCGACATCTTTGTCTGTTACTTTTTCAGTTTTTAATTATGCTATTTTTAATTCCAAATTTCAGATTATTCTGGGACTATTTGTTTTTCCTAGGTGACGTCCAAGATTGAGGAATCATAGATTCTGATTATAATTTGAAGATGTTGTTTCTAAGTGTGGAGACATTTTAGGAAACTTAGGATTGAAGAAACTATTCTAGAGGAGAATTAGTTGCAAATTCTGTGTAACAGAATTGATGCGTTTTGAAGCCCAAATCCAATCTTGTTTATTGTTATAAATAAGATGGTTTTAACCTGAGAAAAGTGTGGAAAATACATTGTTGCCTAGTAAGCTTTAGGGTTTGTATTTGTGAGCCTCTCTTGTGTCATGTTGATACTAGAGTTGGACTGTTTATATTGAGTTGTAATTTCTGTCACTGCTGTGATTGAAAGGGAATTGAGAAGGGTCTCATACCTAGGAAATGTCTTAGGTAAAAATTAAGCACGTGTAGTGATTAAGTGATAAGTTGTAAACCATAGGTTGTTTAGCTTAGAATTAATACTATCTAGTGGATTTCATTCCTAGCTTGGTAGCCCCCAGACGTAGGTGTTGTTGGTCACCAAACTGGGTTAACAATCATTGTGTGTTTGTTTATTTTCTGCAATTTGTATTCTGCTTCTTATTCTCATTGTGTTTGAAGCAGAGATCAAGTGTCTCGACATCTCTCAGGACATCTGAGATCTGCTACCAGAATTTCAATACCGATGAGGAGCAATTATTCTTTGCAGAAGCTGGGCAAATTGTATATTTATGAGATTGTGAAACTTCATGGTATTCCTTCAAGTATTGTGTCTGATAGAGATCTGAGATTCACATCGAGGTTCTAGGAGAGTTTGCAGACAGCTTTGGGTACTAAGCTAAGGTTGAGTTTTGCTTACCATCCGCAGACAGACGGTCAAACAGAGAGGACTATCCAGTCGTTGGAAGATTTGTTAAGGGCATGTGTGCTAGAACAAGGAAGTGCTTGGGATAGCTACTTGTCGTTGATTGAGTTTACCTACAACAATAGTTATCATTCTAGTATTGGAATGACACCGTATGAGGCATTATATGGTTGGAGGTGTATGACTCTTTTATGTTGGTATGAGTCAGGCGAGAGTGTTGTGCTCGGACCTAAGATTGTTCACCACACGACTGAAAAGATCAAGATGATCCAAGAAAAGATGAAAGTGTCGCAGAGACGTCAGAAAAGTTACCGTGACAAGAGGAGGAAAGCACTTGAGTTCCAGGAGGGAGATCACGTGTTTTTGAGAGTTACAATGGTAACTGGTTTTGGTCGAGCTTTGAAGTATCGAAAACTCACACCGTGTTTTGTTGGTCTGTACTAGATTTTACAGAGGATGGGAGGGGTGGCCTATCAGATTGCTTTGTCGTCGCTGCTTGCTAATCTTCACAACGTGTTTCATGTGTCTCAATTGAGGAGATACATTTCGGATCCGCCTCATGTGATCCAAGTTGATGATGTGCAGGTGAGAGATAACCTGAATCTGACGGCATCGCCCATACGGATAGAGGATTGAGAGGTGAAGCAGTTGTGGGGTAAAGAGGTTGCCTTGGTAAAGGTAGTTCGGGGAGGACCATATGGTGGAGGCATGATTTGGGAGCGTGAAGAGCAGATGAGGGAGTCGTATCCGACTCTATTTTCACCATGTAATTTACGAGGACGAAAATTTCTTAAGTGGGAGAGAGTTGTAACACCCTGAATTTAATTAATTAATTAATTTGAATTATTTAGAGTTTTATTTAATTAATTGATGTTTTAAATTATTGTTGTGTGATTGTGGGAGTAAGTGTTCTTGAAGTAGAGGTATAGAGAAAGTAAGAGCTTGACATTTTTTTTAATTGATGGAAATTTTAATTAATTATTAGAATAAATAGTACTTTTATTTGAATTAATTAATTAAGTAGAATAAAATAAAATGGTGAGATTTAGTTGGAAAATAAGATGTTTGTAGAAAAATAAAGGAAATAATAGAGTTTTGTGGAAAATTGATTTATTAGAATAAATATTAAGATAAATAGAAAAAAAAAAGGGGAGGGGGGGGGGGGGGGGGGGGGGTGTGGATTAGTAGAATAAAGCTTAATTATTTAATTTAATAGTTAGATCATTAGTCTATTTTAAATAATATAAAATAATGAGAATTATTAATAAATAAAAGAAAATTGGGGTTAGTAAGACGAGTGAGGGTATTAGGGGGAAAATAAGGATGAGTTGAGGGTAAAAGGAAAAGAGCCAAATTAGAAAGAAATAGGGGTTGAAATAAAATAGGATTTTGGAGAATCTGGGATTGTCAGTACGAGTTTTTGAAAGTTAGAGTAAAAGAGGACAAATTGGCTAGAGGTAGAAGAAGAGAAATTCAAGGGAGAATTGCATCAATGGCTAGGATTTCAGATAAGGGAGAATTGTTCATGATATGGGTGTTAGTATGATACTATAATAATGTTATTGTTGCTTAAATAATTTGTTGTGAATTCCCGTACTATGTATCAAATCATTGCTTTGTGCAGTGTTGTGGCTATTGGTTGCGATCTGCGTACTGTAGTACGTTTAGATGATACGAGGATAATTTGTTGTGTGTGGCATGGATATCGTATTATGTGTGGTTTCGGTATATAATATTGTGTTTGATCATAGGTTTACTGCAATGTGTAATGAGGTGTGTTGTGTGTGTGATATATGTGGTTCGATAGATGTCATGTTTTTCCATTGTTATTTTACTGTGCATTAACATGTGTTTACGGTTACTTTATAATACTACTCTTATGTGCAACTATTCATATTAATTATGTGGTGTGTTCCATTGTGCTTGGTAATATTATAAGTGACTTGTTATAAGATATCCATGAATTGAAGCATGATCATTAATATACAGCCTTGCCACATAATTGCTCTTATTTCATTTTTTTTAATTGACTTGTTAGCTGCTGCTGCCACGGAAATGCCTTTTTCATGGCCTACGATTTTCACGAGATGAACTTTTATATATACATAATAAATGGATGAACTTGATTTATTAAAATGTGTTGTTTTATTTTTCCTGAGATAGCCTACATAAATAAATGGATGCTTAATGTAACGCCCCGATTATTTAATTATTTATTTAATTAAATGTTTAATTAATTATTTGTGATTATTCGGTTAATTTTGTGTTGATGAGATTTAATTGATAAGTTGGTATTTAAGTTGGTTTAGTCGTAGAATTATATTAGAAATAATATAATTAAAATATTATTAAGAAATTCCCGAATAATTGATGAATATGTCGATTATGCGGTTAAGTCGGTAAGTCGATAGTCGGGTATAAATTAGTCGGGAAATTATTATTATAAATAATATTAGTTTAGTAGAATTATTAATTTCAATACTTGAGTTTAGATTATGTGTGAAAATAGCAACTTCTAAGTGACTAGTAGTAAGTCAATTAAGACATAGTGACCCATTATTTTATTAAATTTCTAGTTATGTTAAAGTAGTAAAAACAAAAAAAACAAAAAAACTAAAACCTAAAAGAAAAGAGAAGAAAAGCTGCGAACAGTGATTTAGGGAAAAGAAGGCGAGAAATTTGCTACTGGTGTGGAAAAATCAAGAAATTCGAGCTACCTTCGATCCAATCAGGTGAGGGTGGGGTTCGAATTTTATAACCGAGAGAATAATAGTTAGTATGTAGGAGTTTGGGTTTATATAATTTTTCACTATGTGGTATTTATTGGATTGAAATTGGTATATTATAGAGACTCATTATCATTTGATAGAGTAATTAGAAACCATATTTCAATGCCATAGCCTGTAGCGATGCATTTTTTTCTGGCACTGTAGCGAGTGTTGACTTGTTTTGCTTGGAATAGTATAAGATTCTTTTTTCCAACTAATGGTTTTGTGATGTTTTTACATAATAATTGAAAAGTGGAGAATTTCATCTAATTAAAGTTATGATATATTAGTTGATTAGATAATATATATATATATATATATATATATATACTCATGGAATGCAGCGTATGAACACCCAAAAGAAGAAGAAAAAAATCGAGTTTTATATATATACTATGGAGACGTGGGGACCGCCACTGGTATTGGTGGAACTCCACCTTAACTCATTTTCCATGCGCTACACACACACCTGTAGCATAGTTTTGGCTAATTTTTTTTACAGTTAAATACAAATAACAGATAGCAGGTCCTTAGCAGGTAGTGATAATTGGGTAGCAGAGTTGATTTTGATGACAGTAAAAATTAGTAGCATAATATGTTGCAGCAGTAATTTAATAATTTAACTGAATTAATAAATTAATCTGTAGTAATTAGTAAGAGCGAAACAGTACCGAATTACCCGGTGTAGCCAAATTAAGCGGTACATTTAGTTGCCCGAAATCGAATGAAAATTTATGGGGAAGTTCGTATATACGAGTAGATACGTGAATGGTGTTTATTTTTGTCAAATTAAGTTGAATGCGTGGAATTGTAGGTACAGTCGATTGAATTGGTTTTTGTCCCAAAATATGGACTTGTTTTGTTGGAGGCTTAAATAGCCAAAATTGAAAGTTGTTTATGTTGTGCTGGGTTGTATTTGTTGTGTTGATGTTGTTAATTGTATGTCGTTCATATGTCGCATACATTGCATTGTTTAAGTTGGCCTTGATGGCATTGATTAAGTTGGCTCTTGATGGCACCTGTTTAAGTTGAAAATGCCTCGATAACCTGGCGTATGTTTAAGTTGGGAGTTCTACTCCGAAATGGTACCACATGCATCTGCATAAGTTGAGTCGCATTGAGTCGTATTAATGGATATGTTGTTATGATGAATATTGATTGGTTGTGATATGGTTGTTAGTTGTGAAGTGGTGAAACTTATATGGTTCTAATTCTAATATATTAATTATCATACTTTTGATTATATTATTGGATATCTCACCCTTTCTTTGTTTCGCCGTTGCCTTTATATTGATAACGTGCAGGTAATCCGGAATGAAGGAAGCCTACCTTCATTAGTTCGAGTCGGTGGTTGTCGCTCTGATACGTAGCACTCGGGGGGATAATCACGTGTTTTTCCTATTGATTGAATTATGTTTAAGTTGCTGAATTTTATATTGTTTTTATTAAAGGCTTACGTTTGAAGTTGTTTTATGTTGGATGAAGATGCTTTAACTATTTGAATGGTAAAGACTTGTGGATTGGGAGTTGTTGTTTTTGTTGAATTCAAAATTAAGAAAATTTTATGTTGAACTTATGAATCCGCTGCATGAAAGTTAAAGTTGTTATATTTTAAGGACTAAACAGGTTCGAATCAGTTATCCGGAGAGTTGTATTCTTTATGTTTGACTTACAGGTGATTGTATGATATGTTTAAGTTGAAATGAATGTGACATCCTGTACGTTGTAATTTTATACTCTGATATTATATAATTACGTTGGGTAGAATCAGGGTGTTACATTAGTGGTATCAGAGCAGGTCGGTCCGTCCGGCCAAGTTGTCGAGTCGTAGTGTAGTTTATCAATCAAGTATTGTTAATTAGTTCTAATCGTTGTTTATCTTGCAGTGATAAGTTGAGATGGCTGGAAGGAACGATGCTGCAATGGTTGCTGCAATGCAAGCAATGGATCAAGCTGTGCAGAATTTACCGAACGCTGGCGAGAATGATGGATATCGTAGCTTAGTGACATTTCAGAGAGAGAATTCGCCTACCTTCAAGGGCAAGTATGATCCTGATGTAGCGTTGGATTGGTTGAAAGAGATTGAGAGGATCTTCCGGGTGATGGACTGGACTCCAGCGCAGAAGGTTCGTTATGGGACTCATATGCTAGCAGTCGAAGCTGATGACTGGTGGCTAGAGACTCGTCAGAGGTTGGAGACTACAGGTGAAGTTATCACTTAGGATGTATTCCGAAGGGAGTTTTTGAGGAAGTATTATCCAGAAGATGTCCGTGGTAAGAAGCAGATTGAGTTTCTTGAGCTGAAGCAAGGAACTATGTCGGTTACTGATTATGCTGCGAAGTTTGTTGAGCTGGCTAAGTTTTATCCGTACTATACCGGTGATGATGCTGAGTTTTCTAAATGCATCAAATTTGAGAGCGGGTTGCGCTCTGAAATCAAGAAAGCTATTGGGTATCAGAAGATTCGTGTCTTTTCTGATTTGGTCGATAGTTGCAGAATTTATGAAGAGGACAATAATGCTCACTACAAAATTGTTAGTGATAGAAGAGGCAAGCAACAGCAGAACCGTGGTAAGCGTTATGATGCTCCAGCTGGAAAACGTAACCCGAGAGCGACTGAGGGCAAGAAGACTAGTAGGGGAGATGCTCCTGCTAGCATAACTTGTTTCAATTGCGGGAAACCTGGCCATAAGAGTACTGCGTGCAATTATGAGGTGAAGAAATGTTTTCATTGTGGTAAGATGGGACATACTATGTCTGAATGTAAGCATAAGGAGATGGTCTGTTTTAATTGTGGTGAAGAGGGGCATATTGGTAATCAGTGTCAGAAGCCAAAGAAAGCTCAGACCGAAAAAGTGTTCGCGTTAGCAGGGACTCAGACAGCTAATGAGGACAGACTTATCAGAGGTACATGTTTCATTAATAGTACTCCTTTAATTACTATTATTGACTCTGGTGCTACTCATTGTTTTGTTTCTGCTGATTGTGTTCAAAGATTGGGTCTTAAATTGTCTACTATGAACGGAGAATTAATCGTCGAGATTCCAGGTAAGGGATCGGTGACTACTTCTCTTGTGTGTTTAAGGTGTCCTTTATCGATCTTCGATAAAGACTTTTATGTTGATTTGGTTTGTTTGCCGTTATCCGGAATGGATGTAATCCTAGGTATGAACTGGTTAGAGTATAACTATGTTCATATAAACTGTTATCGCAAGTCGGTGAGGTTTTCTACTCCAGAAGAGGAAGGAGTAGGATTGTTGTCTTTCAGAGAGTTGCAGAAATTGATAAAGGAGGAAGCTCACATGTTTTCATTGATGGCAACGCTGTCTATTGAGAGTAAAGCAAAGATTGACGAATTGCAAGTGGTGAATGAATTTCCTGAAGTTTTCCCTGATGAAATTCCTGATGTACCGCCTGAGAGAGAGGTTGAATTTGGAATTGACCTTGTACCTGGTACTAGACCTGTTTCGATGGCACCGTATAGAATGTCGGCATCCGAGTTGGCTGAATAAAGAAGCAATTAGAGGAGTTACTTGAAAAGAAATTTGTGAGACCAAGTGTATCGCCGTGGGGAGCTCCAGTGTTGTTAGTAAAGAAGAAAGATGGAAGTATGAGACTTTGTGTTGATTATAGACAGCTGAATAAAGTGACAATTATGAACAAGTACCCACTTCCAAGAATAGATGATTTGATGGATCAATTGGTAGGTGCTCGCGTGTTTAGCAAGATCGATCTGAGATTGTGTTATCATCAGATTAAAGTGAAAGATGAGGATATTCTGAAGACGGCGTTCTGAACACGGTATGGACACTATGAGAATTCGGTGATGCCCTTCGGTGTTACAAATACGCCGGGAGTATTCATGGAATACATGAACCGTATTTTTCATACTTATCTGGATCGTTTTGTGGTTGTATTCATTGATGACATTCTGATTTATTCTAAGTCAGAAGAAGAGCATAAAGAACATTTGAGAACAGTATTGAAAGTTTTGAAAGACAAGAAGTTGTATGCGAAGCTGTCCAAGTGCGAGTTCTGGTTGAAAGAAGTCAGCTTTCTTGGTCATGTGATTTCGGGTAGTGGTATTGCCGTGGATCCTTATAAAGTAGGTGTTGTGGTGCAATGGGAAACTCCAAGGTCGGCTACTGAGATTAGAAGTTTTCTGGGAATAGCTGGTTATTATAGAAGGTTTATTGATGGGTTTTCTAAGTTAGCACTTCCGTTAACTAGATTAACTTGTAAAAGTAAAGCTTTTATGTGGGATGTTCAGTGCGAAGAGAGTTTTACAGAATTGAAGAAGAGGTTGACGTCGGCCCCGGTTTTGACATTACCGAATCCAGGAGAACCGTTTGTGGTTAATTGTGATGCTTCGTTGATGGGTCTAGGAGGTGTGCTTATGCAGAATAATAAAGTAATTGCTTATGCGCCTCGACAGTTGAGAACTCATGAAAGGAATTATCCTACGCATGATTTGGAACTTACTGCAGTGGTTTTTGTGCTGAAGATTTGGAGGCATTATCTCTATGGCTCTAGGTTTGAAGTTTATAGTGATCATAAGAGCTTAAAATATTTGTTTGATCAGAAAGAGTTGAATATGAGGCAGCGCAGGTGGTTGGAATTACTAAAGGATTATGATTTCGGTTTGAACTATCACCCAGGAAAAGCTAATGTAGTGGCTGATGCTTTAAGCCGAAAGACTTTACACATATCAGCAACGATGGCTAAAGAACTGGAATTAATTAAACAATTAAGAGATATGAGTTTAGTTTGCGAAGTAACGCCGCAGAGTGTTACTCTGGGGATGTTGAAGATTAACAATGATATTCTGGACAGTATCAGAGAAGCTAAGAAGTTAGATGTGAAATTGGTAGATTCGATGGTTGGAATCGATCAGTCAAAGAATAATGATTTTAAATTGGATATGCATGGTGTGTTGAGATTCCGCGATCGGATTTGTATTCCTGATGATGCAAATATGAAAAAGATGATTCTTGAGGAAGGTCACAGGAGCAATTTGAGTATTCATCCGGGAGCTACAAAGATGTATCACGACTTGAAGAAATTGTTTTGGTGGCCTGGGATGAAGCGCGATGTGGCGCAATTTGTGTATGCGTGTTTAACCTGTCAGAAATCAAAAGTTGAGCATCAGAAACCTGCAGGGTTGATGCAACCGTTGGAAATTCCAGAATGGAAATGGGACAGCATTTCTATGGACTTTGTGACAGGGTTACCTAATACCCTAAGAGGACATGATTCGATATGGGTGATTGTTGATAGGCTTACGAAGTCGGCTCATTTTATACCTATCAACATCACTTTTCCAGTGTCGAAGTTGGCAGAGATTTATATTCGTGTAATTGTGAAGCTGCATGGTGTTCCTTTGAGTATTGTGTCGGATAGAGATCTGAGGTTTACTTCTGATTTTTGGAAGAGTTTGCAAGAAGCGTTGGGTTCTAAGTTGAGGTTGAGTTCGGCATATCACCCTCGGACGGATGGTCAAACTGAGAGGACTATTCAGTCGTTGGAGGATTTGTTGCGAACATGTGTTCTCGAGCAAGGGGGTTCATGGTACACCCATCTACCGTTAATAGAGTTCACTTATAATAACAGTTACCATTCTAGTATTGGAATGACACCTTTCGAAGCGTTGTATGGTCGGAGATGTAGGACTCCTTTATGTTGGCATGAATCCGGAGAAAGTATAGTGCTTGGACCGGAAGTTGTTCGAGAGACTACTGAAAAGGTGAAGTTAATCCGAGAAAAGATGAAAGCTTCCCAAAGTAGACAGAAGAGTTATCATGATAAGCGAAGGAAGGATTTAGAATTTCAAGCTGGTGACCATGTATTTTTTAAAGTTATGCCTGTGACTGGTGTCGGACGAGCTTTGAAGTCTAAGAAGCTCACTCCTCTTTTTATCGGTCCATATCAGATTTTGGACAGAGTTGGAAAATTTGCTTATCGGGTGGCATTACCGCCAAATTTTTGAATTTGCACAATGTGTTTCATGTGTCACAACTCCGGAAGTACATTTCAGATCCATCTCATGTGGTTAGTATGGATGACGTGCAAGTACGGGATAATCTTACCGTGGAAACGATGCCTGTACGAATTGCGGAACGTGAGATGAAGACCCTAAGAGGAAAGAAGATTGCATTGGTGAAAGTTGTCTGGTTGGGAACCGCTGGAGAAAGCATGACATGGGAATTGGAGAGCACGATGCGAGACTCCTATCCCGAGTTGTTTGAATCAGGTAAATTTTCGAGGACGAAAATATTCTAAGTAGGGGAGAGTTGTAACGCCCCGATTATTTAATTATTTATTTAATTAAATGTTTAATTATTTATTTGTGATTATTCGGTTAATTTTGTGTTAATGAGATTTAATTGATAAGTTGGTATTTAAGTTGGTTTAGTCGTAGAATTATATTAGAAATAATATAATTAAAATAT
This sequence comes from Lathyrus tuberosus, assembly GCA_022829125.1. Taxonomy (NCBI): domain Eukaryota; kingdom Viridiplantae; phylum Streptophyta; class Magnoliopsida; order Fabales; family Fabaceae; genus Lathyrus; species Lathyrus tuberosus. Next base: position 55,570 of record JALAZF010000842.1, read on the forward strand.
TATTAAGTAATTCCCGAATAATTGATGAATATGTCGATTATGCGGTTAAGTCGGTAAGTCGATAGTCGGGTATAAATTAGTTGGGAAATTATTATTATAAATAATATTAGTTTAGTAGAATTATTAATTTAAATACTTGAGTTTAGATTATGTGTGGAAATAGCAACTTCTAAGTGATTAGTAGTAAGCCCATTAAGACATAGTGACCCATTATTTTATTAAATCTCTAGTTATGTTAAAGTAGTAAAAACAAAAAAAAACAAAAAAACTAAAACCTAAAAGAAAAGAGAAGAAAAGTTGCGAACAGTGATTTAGGGAGAAGAAGACGAGAAAATTGCTGCCGGTGTGGAAAAATCAAGAAATTCGAGCTACCTTCGATCCAATCAGGTGAGGGTGGGGTTCGAATTTTATAACCGGCAGAATGATAGTTAGTATGTAGGAGTTGGGATTTATATAATTTTTCACTATGTGGTATTTATTGGATTGAAATTGGTATATTATAGAGAACCATTATCATTTGATAGAGTAATTAGAAACCATATTTCAATGCCATAGCCTGTAGCGATGCATTTTTTTCGGGTACTGTAGCGAGTGTTGACTTGTTTTGCTTGGAATAGTATAAGATTCTTTTTCCAACTAATGGCTTTGTGATGTTTATACATAATAATTGAAAAGTGGAGAATTTCATCTAATTAAAGTTATGATATATTAGTTGATTAATTATATATATATATATATATATATATATATATATATATATATATATATATATATATATATATATATATATATATATATATATATATACTCATGGAATGCAGCGCATGAACACCCAAAAGAAGAATAAAAAAATCGAGTTTTATATATATACTATGGAGACGTGGGGACCGCCACTGGTATTGGTGGAACTCCACCTTAACTCATTTTCCATGCGCTTCACACACACCTGTAGCATAGTTTTGGCTAATTTTTTTTACAGTTAAATACAAATAACAGATAGCAGGTCCTTAGCAGGTAGTAATAATTGGGTAGCAGAGTTGATTTTGATGACAGTAAAAATTAGTAGCATGATATGTTGCAGCAGTAATTTAATAATTTAACTGAATTAATAAATTAAGCTGTAGTAATTAGTAAGAGCGAAACAGTATCGAATTACCCGGTGTAGCTAAATTAAGCGGTATATTTAGTTGTCCGGAATCGAATGAAAATTTATGGGGAGGTTCGTATATACGAGTAGATACGTGAATGGTGTTTATTTTTGTCAAATTAAGTTGAATGCGTGGAATTGTAGGTACAGTCGATTGAATTGGTTTTTGTCCCAAAATATGGACATGTTTTGTTGGAGGCTTAAATAGCCAAAATTGAAAGTTGTTTATGTTGTGCTGAGTTGTATTTGTAGTGTTGATGTTGTTAATTGTATGTCGTTCATATGTCGCATACATTGCATTGTTTAAGTTGGCCTTGATGGCATTGATTAAGTTGGCCCTTGATGGCACCTGTTTAAGTTGAAAATGCCTCGATAACCTGGCGTATGTTTAAGTTGGGAGTTCTACTCCGAAATGGTACCACATGGATCTGCATAAGTTGAGTCGCATTGAGTCGTATTAATGGATTTGTTGTTATGATGAATGTTGATTGGTTGTGATATGGTTGTTAGTTGTGAAGTGGTGAAACTTGTATGGTTCTAATTCTAATATATTAATTATCATACTTTTGATTATATTATTGGATATCTCACCCTTTCTTTGTTTCGCCGTTGCCTTTATATTGGTAACAGGTAATCCGGAAAGAAGAAAACCTACCTTCATTAGTTCGAGTCGGTGGTTGTCGCTCTGATATGTAGCACTCGGGGGGATAATCGCGTGTTTTTCCTATTGATTGAATTATGTTTAAGTTGCTGAATTTTATATTGTTTTTATTAAAGGCTTACGTTTGAAGTTGTTTTATGTTGGATGAAGATGCTTTAACTATTTGAATGGTAAAGACTTGTGGATTGGGAGTTGTTGTTTTTGTTGAATTCAAAATTAAGAAAATTTTATGTTGAACTTATGAATCCGCTGCATGAAAGTTAAAGTTGTTATATTTTTAGGACTAAACAGGTTCGAATCAGTTATCCGGAGAGTTGTATTCTTTATGTATGACTTACAGGTGATTGTATGATATGTTTAAGTTGAAATGAATGTGACATCCTGTATGTTGTAATTTTATACTCTGATATTATATAATTACGTTGGGTAGAATCAGGGTGTTACATTAGTGGTATCAGAGCAGGTCGGTCCGTCCGGCCAAGTTGTCGAGTCGTAGTGTAGTTTATCAATCAAGTATTGTTAATTAGTTCTAATCGTTGTTTATGTTGCAGTGATAAGTTAAGATGGCTGGAAGGAATGATGCTGCAATGGTTGCTGCAATGCAAACAATGGCTCAAGCTGTGCAGAATTTACCGAACGCTGGCGAGAATGATGGATCTCGTAGCTTAGCGACATTTCAGTGAGAGAATTCGCCTACCTTCAAGGGCAAGTATGATCCTGATGAAGCGTTGGATTGGTTGAAAGAGATTGAGAGGATCTTCCGGGTGATGGACTGGACTCCAGTGCAGAAGGTTCGTTATGGGACTCATATGCTAGCAGTCGAAGCTGATGACTGGTGGCTAGAGACTCGTCCGAGGTTGGAGACTACAGGTGAAGTTATCACCTGGGATTTATTCCGAAGGGAGTTTCTGAGGAAGTATTATCCAGAAGATGTCTGTGGTAAGAAGCAGATTGAGTTTCTTGAGCTGAAGCAAGGAACTATGTCGGTTACTGATTATGCTGCGAAGTTTGTTGAGCTGGCTAAGTTTTATCCGTACTATACCGGTGATGATGCTGAGTTTTCTAAATGCATCAAATTTGAGAGCGGGTTGCGCTCTGAAATCAAGAAAGCTATTGGGTATCAGAAGATTCGTGTCTTTTCTGATTTGGTCGATAGTTGCAGAATTTATGAAGAGGACAACAATGCTCACTACAAAATTGTTAGTGATAGAAGAGGCAAGCAACAGCAGAACCGTGGTAAGCCTTATGATGCTCCAACTGGAAAGGTAAACAGAGAGCGACTGAGGGCAAGAAGACTAGTAGGGGAGATGCTCCTGCTGGCATAACTTGTTTCAATTGCGGGAAACCTGGCCATAAGAGTACTGCGTGCAATTATGAGGTGAAGAAATGTTTTCGTTGTGGTAAGATGGGATATACTATGTCTGAATGTAAGCATAAGGAGATGGTATGTTTTAATTGTGGTGAAGAGGGGCATATTGGTAATCAGTGTCAGAAGCCAAAGAAAGCTCAGACCGGAAAAGTGTTCGTGTTAGCAGGGACTCAGACAGCTAATGAGGACAGACTTATCAGAGGGTACATGTTTCATTAATAGTACTCCTTTAATTACTATTATTGACTCTGATGCTACTCATTGTTTTGTTTCTGCTGATTGTGTTCAAAGATTGGGTCTTAAATTGTCTACTATGAACGGAGAATTAATCGTCGAGATTCCAGCTAAGGGATCGGTGACTACTTCTCTTGTGTGTTTAAGGTGTCCTTTATCGATCTTCGATAAAGACTTTTATGTTGATTTGGTTTGTTTGCCGTTGACCGGAATGGATGTAATCCTAGGTATGAACTGGTTAGAGTATAACTATGTTCATATAAACTGTTATCGCAAGTCGGTGAGGTTTTCTACTCCAGAAGAGGAAGGAGTAGGATTGTTGTCTTTCAGAGAGTTGCAGAAATTGATAAAGGAGGAAGCTCACATGTTTTCATTGATGGCAACACTGTCTATTGAGAGTAAAGCAAAGATTGACGAATTGCAAGTGCTGAATGAATTTCCTGAAGTTTTCCCTGATGAAATTCCTGATGTACCGCCTGAGAGAGAGGTTGAATTCGGAATTGACCTTGTACCTGGTACTAGACCTGTTTCGATGGCACCGTACAGAATTTCGGCATCCGAATTGGCTGAATTAAAGAAGCAATTGGAGGAGTTACTTGAAAAGAAATTTGTGAGACCAAGTGTATCGCCGTGGGGAGCTCCAGTGTTGTTAGTAAAGAAGAAAGATGGAAGTATGAGACTTTGTGTTGATTATAGACAACTGAATAAAGTGACAATTAAGAACAAGTACCCACTTCCAAGAATAGATGATTTGATGGATCAATTGGTAGGTGCTCGCGTGTTTAGCAAGATCGATCTGAGATCGGGTTATCATCAGATTAAAGTGAAAGATGAGGATATTCAGAAGACGGGGTTTCGAACACGGTATGGACACTATGAGTATTCGGTGATGCCCTTCGGTGTTACAAATGCGCCGGGAGTATTCATGGAATACATGAACCGTATTTTTCATACTTATCTGGATCGTTTTGTGGTTGTATTCATTGATGACATTCTGATTTATTCTAAGTCAGAAGAAGAGCATAAAGAACATTTGAGAACAGTATTGAAAGTTTTGAAAGACAAGAAGTTGTATGCGAAGCTGTCCAAGTGCGAGTTCTGGTTGAAAGAAGTCAGCTTTCTTGGTCATGTGATTTCGGGTAGTGGTATTGCCGTGGATCCTTATAAAGTAGATGTTGTGTTGCAATGGGAAACTCCAAGGTCGGCTACTGAGATTAGAAGTTTTCTGGGACTAACTGGTTATTATAGAAGGTTTATTGAAGGGTTTTCTAAGTTAGCACTTCCGTTAACTAGATTAACTTGTAAAAGTAAAGCTTTTATGTGGGATGTTCAGTGCGAAGAGAGTTTTACAGAATTGAAGAAGAGGTTGACGTCGGCCCCGGTTTTGACATTACCGAATCCAGGAGAAACGTTTGTGGTTTATTGTGATGCTTCGTTGATGGGTCTAGGAGGTTTGCTTATGCAGAATAATAAAGTAATTGCTTATGCGTCTCGACAGTTGAGAACTCATGAAAGGAATTATCCTACGCATGATTTGGAACTTACTGCAGTGGTTTTTGTGCTGAAGATTTGGAGGCATTATCTCTATGGCTCTAGGTTTGAAGTTTATAGTGATCATAAGAGCTTAAAATATTTGTTTGATCAGAAAGAGTTGAATATGAGGCAGCGCAGGTGGTTGGAATTACTAAAGGATTATGATTTCGGTTTGAACTATCAACCAGGAAAAGCTAATGTAGTGGCTGATGCTTTAAGCCGAAAGACTTTACACATGTCAGCAACGATGGCTAAAGAATTGGAATTAATTGAACAATTCAGAGATATGATTTTAGTTTGCGAAGTAACGCCACAGAGTGTTACTCTGGGGATGTTGAAGATTAACAATGATTTTCTGGACAGTATCAGAGAAGCTAAGAAGTTAGATGTGAAATTGGTAGATTCGATGGTTGGAATCGATCAGTCAAAGAATAATGATTTTAAATTGGATATGCATGGTGTGTTGAGATTCCGCGATCGGATTTGTATTCCTGATGATGCAAATATGAAAAAGATGATTCTTGAGGAAGGTCACAGGAGCAATTTGAGTATTCATCCGGGAGCTACAAAGATGTATCACGACTTGAAGAAATTGTTTTGGTGGCCTGGGATGAAGCGCGATGTGGCGCAATTTGTGTATGCGTGTTTAACCTGTCAGAAATCAAAAGTTGAGCATCAGAAACCTGCAGGGTTGATGCAACCGTTGGAAATTCCAGAATGGAAATGGGACAGCATTTCTATGGACTTTGTGACAGGGTTACCTAATACCCTAAGAGGACATGATTCGATATGGGTGATTGTTGATAGGCTTACGAAGTCGGATCATTTTATACCTATCAACATCACTTTTCCAGTGTCGAAGTTGGCAGAGATTTATATTCGTGTAATTGTGAAGCTGCATGGTGTTCCTTTGAGTATTGTGTCGGATAGAGATCTGAGGTTTACTTCCGATTTTTGGAAGAGTTTGCAAGAAGCGTTGGGTTCTAAGTTGAGGTTGAGTTCGGCATATCACCCTCGGACGGATGGTCAAACTGAGAGGACTATTCAGTCGTTGGAGGATTTGTTGCGAACATGTGTTCTCGAGCAAGGGGGTTCATGGTACACCCATCTACCGTTAATAGAGTTCACTTATAATAACAGTTACCATTCTAGTATTGGAATGACACCTTTCGAAGCGTTGTATGGTCGGAGATGTAGGACTCCTTTATGTTGGCATGAATCCGGAGAAAGTATAGTGCTTGGACCGGAAGTTGTTCGAGAGACTACTGAAAAGGTGAAGTTAATCTGAGAAAAGATGAAAGCTTCCCAAAGTAGACAGAAGAGTTATCATGATAAGCGAAGGAAGGATTTAGAATTTCAAGCTGGTGACCATGTATTTTTTAAAATCATGCCTGTGACTGGTGTCGGACGAGCTTTGAAGTCTAAGAAGCTCACTCCTCTTTTTATCGGTCCATATCAGATTTTGGACAGAGTTGGAAAATTTGCTTATCGGGTGGCATTACCGCCAAATTTTTGAATTTGCACAATGTGTTTCATGTGTCACAACTTCGGAAGTACATTTCAGATCCATCTCATGTGGTTAGTATGGATGACGTGCAAGTACGGGATAATCTTACCGTGGAAACGATGCCTGTACGAATTGCGGAACGTGAGATGAAGACCCTAAGAGGAAAGAAGATTGCATTGGTGAAATTTGTCTGGTTGGGAACCGCTGGAGAAAGCATGACATGGGAATTGGAGAGCACGATGCGAGACTCCTATCCCGAGTTGTTTGAATCAGGTAAATTTTCGAGGACGAAAATATTCTAAGTAGGGGAGAGTTGTAACGCCCCGATTATTTAATTATTTATTTAATTAAATGTTTAATTATTTATTTGTGATTATTCGGTTAATTTTGTGTTGATGAGATTTAATTGATAAGTTGGTATTTAAGTTGGTTTAGTCGTAGAATTATATTAGAAATAATATAATTAAAATATTATTAAGTAATTCCCGAATAATTGATGAATATGTCGATTATGCGGTTAAGTCGGTAAGTCGATAGTCGGGTATAAATTAGTTGGGAAATTATTATTATAAATAATATTAGTTTAGTAGAATTATTAATTTAAATACTTGAGTTTAGATTATGTGTGGAAATAGCAACTTCTAAGTGATTAGTAGTAAGCCCATTAAGACATAGTGACCCATTATTTTATTAAATCTCTAGTTATGTTAAAGTAGTAAAAACAAAAAAAAACAAAAAAACTAAAACCTAAAAGAAAAGAGAAGAAAAGTTGCGAACAGTGATTTAGGGAGAAGAAGACGAGAAAATTGCTGCCGGTGTGGAAAAATCAAGAAATTCGAGCTACCTTCGATCCAATCAGGTGAGGGTGGGGTTCGAATTTTATAACCAGCAGAATGATAGTTAGTATGTAGGAGTTGGGATTTATATAATTTTTCACTATGTGGTATTTATTGGATTGAAATTGGTATATTATAGAGACCCATTATCATTTGATAGAGTAATTAGAAACCATATTTCAATGCCATAGCCTGTAGCGATGCATTTTTTTCGGGTACTGTAGCGAGTGTTGACTTGTTTTGCTTGGAATAGTATAAGATTCTTTTTCCAACTAATGGCTTTGTGATGTTTATACATAATAATTGAAAAGTGGAGAATTTCATCTAATTAAAGTTATGATATATTAGTTGATTAGTTAATATATATATATATATATATATATATATATATATATATATATATATATATATATATATATATATATATATATATATACTCATGGAATGCAGCGCATGAACACCCAAAAGAAGAATAAAAAAATCGAGTTTTATATATATACTATGGAGACGTGGGGACCGCCACTGGTATTGGTGGAACTCCACCTTAACTCATTTTCCATGCGCTACACACACACCTGTAGCATAGTTTTGGCTAATTTTTTTTACAGTTAAATACAAATAACAGATAGCAGGTCCTTAGCAGGTAGTAATAATTGGGTAGCAGAGTTGATTTTGATGACAGTAAAAATTAGTAGCATAATATGTTGCAGCAGTAATTTAATAATTTAACTGAATTAATAAATTAAGCTGTAGTAATTAGTAAGAGCGAAACAGTATCGAATTACCCGGTGTAGCTAAATTAAGCGGTATATTTAGTTGTCCGGAATCGAATGAAAATTTATGGGGAGGTTCGTATATACGAGTAGATACGTGAATGGTGTTTATTTTTGTCAAATTAAGTTGAATGCGTGGAATTGTAGGTACAGTCGATTGAATTTGTTTTTGTCCCAAAATATGGACATGTTTTGTTGGAGGCTTAAATAGCCAAAATTGAAAGTTGTTTATGTTGTGCTGAGTTGTATTTGTAGTGTTGATGTTGTTAATTGTATGTCGTTCATATGTCGCATACATTGCATTGTTTAAGTTGGCCTTGATGGCATTGATTAAGTTGGCCCTTGATGGCACCTGTTTAAGTTGAAAATGCCTCGATAACCTGGCGTATGTTTAAGTTGGGAGTTCTACTCCGAAATGGTACCACATGGATCTGCATAAGTTGAGTCGCATTGAGTCGTATTAATGGATTTGTTGTTATGATGAATGTTGATTGGTTGTGATATGGTTGTTAGTTGTGAAGTGGTGAAACTTGTATGGTTCTAATTCTAATATATTAATTATCATACTTTTGATTATATTATTGGATATCTCACCCTTTCTTTGTTTCGCCGTTGCCTTTATATTGGTAACATGCAGGTAATCCGGAATGAAGAAAACCTACCTTCATTAGTTCGAGTCGGTGGTTGTCGCTCTGATATGTAGCACTCGGGGGGATAATCGCGTGTTTTTCCTATTGATTGAATTATGTTTAAGTTGCTGAATTTTATATTGTTTTTATTAAAGGCTTACGTTTGAAGTTGTTTTATGTTGGATGAAGATGCTTTAACTATTTGAATGGTAAAGACTTGTGGATTGGGAGTTGTTGTTTTTGTTGAATTCAAAATTAAGAAAATTTTATGTTGAACTTATGAATCCGCTGCATGAAAGTTAAAGTTGTTATATTTTTAGGACTAAACAGGTTCGAATCAGTTATCCGGAGAGTTGTATTCTTTATGTATGACTTACAGGTGATTGTATGATATGTTTAAGTTGAAATGAATGTGACATCCTGTATGTTGTAATTTTATACTCTGATATTATATAATTACGTTGGGTAGAATCAGGGTGTTACATTAGTGGTATCAGAGCAGGTCGGTCCGTCCGGCCAAGTTGTCGAGTCGTAGTGTAGTTTATCAATCAAGTATTGTTAATTAGTTCTAATCGTTGTTTATGTTGCAGTGATAAGTTAAGATGGATGGAAGGAATGATGCTGCAATGGTTGCTGCAATGCAAACAATGGCTCAAGCTGTGCAGAATTTACCGAACGCTGGCGAGAATGATGGATCTCGTAGCTTAGCGACATTTCAGTGAGATAATTCGCCTACCTTCAAGGGCAAGTATGATCCTGATGAAGCGTTGGATTGGTTGAAAGAGATTGAGAGGATCTTCCGGGTGATGGACTGGACTCCAGTGCAGAAGGTTCGTTATGGGACTCATATGCTAGCAGTCGAAGCTGATGACTGGTGGCTAGAGACTCGTCCGAGGTTGGAGACTACAGGTGAAGTTATCACCTGGGATTTATTCCGAAGGGAGTTTCTGAGGAAGTATTATCCAGAAGATGTCTGTGGTAAGAAGCAGATTGAGTTTCTTGAGCTGAAGCAAGGAACTATGTCGGTTACTGATTATGCTGCGAAGTTTGTTGAGCTGGCTAAGTTTTATCCGTACTATACCGGTGATGATGCTGAGTTTTCTAAATGCATCAAATTTGAGAGCGGGTTGCGCTCTGAAATCAAGAAAGCTATTGGGTATCAGAAGATTCGTGTCTTTTCTGATTTGGTCGATAGTTGCAGAATTTATGAAGAGGACAACAATGCTCACTACAAAATTGTTAGTGATAGAAGAGGCAAGCAACAGCAGAACCGTGGTAAGCCTTATGATGCTCCAGCTGGAAAGGTAAACAGAGAGCGACTGAGGGCAAGAAGACTAGTAGGGGAGATGCTCCTGCTGGCATAACTTGTTTCAATTGCGGGAAACCTGGCCATAAGAGTACTGCGTGCAATTATGAGGTGAAGAAATGTTTTCGTTGTGGTAAGATGGGATATACTATGTCTGAATGTAAGCATAAGGAGATGGTATGTTTTAATTGTGGTGAAGAGGGGCATATTGGTAATCAGTGTCAGAAGCCAAAGAAAGCTCAGACCGGAAAAGTGTTCGTGTTAGCAGGGACTCAGACAGCTAATGAGGACAGACTTATCAGAGGTACATGTTTCATTAATAGTACTCCTTTAATTACTATTATTGACTCTGATGCTACTCATTGTTTTGTTTCTGCTGATTGTGTTCAAAGATTGGGTCTTAAATTGTCTACTATGAACGGAGAATTAATCGTCGAGATTCCAGCTAAGGGATCGGTGACTACTTCTCTTGTGTGTTTAAGGTGTCCTTTATCGATCTTCGATAAAGACTTTTATGTTGATTTGGTTTGTTTGCCGTTGACCGGAATGGATGTAATCCTAGGTATGAACTGGTTAGAGTATAACTATGTTCATATAAACTGTTATCGCAAGTCGGTGAGGTTTTCTACTCCAGAAGAGGAAGGAGTAGGATTGTTGTCTTTCAGAGAGTTGCAGAAATTGATAAAGGAGGAAGCTCACATGTTTTCATTGATGGCAACGCTGTCTATTGAGAGTAAAGCAAAGATTGACGAATTGCAAGTGCTGAATGAATTTCCTGAAGTTTTCCCTGATGAAATTCCTGATGTACCGCCTGAGAGAGAGGTTGAATTCGGAATTGACCTTGTACCTGGTACTAGACCTGTTTCGATGGCACCGTACAGAATTTCGGCATCCGAATTGGCTGAATTAAAGAAGCAATTGGAGGAGTTACTTGAAAAGAAATTTGTGAGACCAAGTGTATCGCCGTGGGGAGCTCCAGTGTTGTTAGTAAAGAAGAAAGATGGAAGTATGAGACTTTGTGTTGATTATAGACAACTGAATAAAGTGACAATTAAGAACAAGTACCCACTTCCAAGAATAGATGATTTGATGGATCAATTGGTAGGTGCTCGCGTGTTTAGCAAGATCGATCTGAGATCGGGTTATCATCAGATTAAAGTGAAAGATGAGGATATTCAGAAGACAGGGTTTCGAACACGGTATGGACACTATGAGTATTCGGTGATGCCCTTCGGTGTTACAAATGCGCCGGGAGTATTCATGGAATACATGAACCGTATTTTTCATACTTATCTGGATCGTTTTGTGGTTGTATTCATTGATGACATTCTGATTTATTCTAAGTCAGAAGAAGAGCATAAAGAACATTTGAGAACAGTATTGAAAGTTTTGAAAGACAAGAAGTTGTATGCGAAGCTGTCCAAGTGCGAGTTCTGGTTGAAAGAAGTCAGCTTTCTTGGTCATGTGATTTCGGGTAGTGGTATTGCCGTGGATCCTTATAAAGTAGATGTTGTGTTGCAATGGGAAACTCCAAGGTCGGCTACTGAGATTAGAAGTTTTCTGGGACTAACTGGTTATTATAGAAGGTTTATTGAAGGGTTTTCTAAGTTAGCACTTCCGTTAACTAGATTAACTTGTAAAAGTAAAGCTTTTATGTGGGATGTTCAGTGCGAAGAGAGTTTTACAGAATTGAAGAAGAGGTTGACGTCGGCCCCGGTTTTGACATTACCGAATCCAGGAGAACCGTTTGTGGTTTATTGTGATGCTTCGTTGATGGGTCTAGGAGGTTTGCTTATGTAGAATAATAAAGTAATTGCTTATGCGTCTCGACAGTTGAGAACTCATGAAAGGAATTATCCTACGCATGATTTGGAACTTACTGCAGTGGTTTTTGTGCTGAAGATTTGGAGGCATTATCTCTATGGCTCTAGGTTTGAAGTTTATAGTGATCATAAGAGCTTAAAATATTTGTTTGATCAGAAAGAGTTGAATATGAGGCAGCGCAGGTGGTTGGAATTACTAAAGGATTATGATTTCGGTTTGAACTATCACCCAGGAAAAGCTAATGTAGTGGCTGATGCTTTAAGCCGAAAGACTTTACACATGTCAGCAACGATGGCTAAAGAATTGGAATTAATTGAACAATTCAGAGATATGATTTTAGTTTGCGAAGTAACGCCACAGAGTGTTACTCTGGGGATGTTGAAGATTAACAATGATTTTCTGGACAGTATCAGAGAAGCTAAGAAGTTAGATGTGAAATTGGTAGATTCGATGGTTGGAATCGATCAGTCAAAGAATAATGATTTTAAATTGGATATGCATGGTGTGTTGAGATTCCGCGATCGGATTTGTATTCCTGATGATGCAAATATGAAAAAGATGATTCTTGAGGAAGGTCACAGGAGCAATTTGAGTATTCATCCGGGAGCTACAAAGATGTATCACGACTTGAAGAAATTGTTTTGGTGGCCTGGGATGAAGCGCGATGTGGCGCAATTTGTGTATGCGTGTTTAACCTGTCAGAAATCAAAAGTTGAGCATCAGAAACCTGCAGGGTTGATGCAACCGTTGGAAATTCCAGAATGGAAATGGGACAACATTTCTATGTACTTTGTGACAGGGTTACCTAATACCCTAAGAGGACATGATTCGATATGGGTGATTGTTGATAGGCTTACGAAGTCGGCTCATTTTATACCTATCAACATCACTTTTCCAGTGTCGAAGTTGGCAGAGATTTATATTCGTGTAATTGTGAAGCTGCATGGTGTTCCTTTGAGTATTGTGTCGGATAGAGATCTGAGGTTTACTTCCGATTTTTGGAAGAGTTTGCAAGAAGCGTTGGGTTCTAAGTTGAGGTTGAGTTCGGCATATCACCCTCGGACGGATGGTCAAACTGAGAGGACTATTCAGTCGTTGGAGGATTTGTTGCGAACATGTGTTCTCGAGCAAGGGGGTTCGTGGGATACCCATCTACCGTTAATAGAGTTCACTTATAATAACAGTTACCATTCTAGTATTGGAATGACACCTTTCGAAGCGTTGTATGGTCGGAGATGTAGGACTTCTTTATGTTGGCATGAATCCGGAGAAAGTATAGTGCTTGGACCGGAAGTTGTTCGAGAGACTACTGAAAAGGTGAAGATAATCCGAGAAAAGATGAAAGCTTCCCAAAGTAGACAGAAGAGTTATCATGATAAGCGAAGGAAGGATTTAGAATTTCAAGCTGGTGACCATGTATTTTTTAGAGTCACGCCTGTGACTGGTGTCGGACGAGCTTTGAAGTCTAAGAAGCTCACTCCTCGTTTTATCGGTCCATATCAGATTTTGGACAGAGTTGGAAAAGTTGCTTATCGGGTGGCATTACCGCCAAATTTTTGAATTTGCACGATGTGTTTCATGTGTCACAACTCCGGAAGTACATTTCAGATCCATCTCATGTGGTTAGTATGGATGACGTGCAAGTACGGGATAATCTTACCGTGGAAACGATGCCTGTACGAATTGCGGAACGTGAGATGAAGACCCTAAGAGGAAAGAAGATTGCATTGGTGAAAGTTGTCTGGTTGGGAACCGCTGGAGAAAGCATGACATGGGAATTGGAGAGCACGATGCGAGACTCCTATCCCGAGTTGTTTGAATCAGGTAAATTTTCGAGGACGAAAATATTCTAAGTAGGGGAGAGTTGTAACGCCTCGATTATTTAATTATTTATTTAATTAAATGTTTAATTATTTATTTGTGATTATTCGGTTAATTTTGTTTGATGAGATTTAATTGATAAGTTGGTATTTAAGTTGGTTTAGTCGTAGAATTATATTAGAAATAATATAATTAAAATATTATTAAGTAATTCCCGAATAATTGATGAATATGTCGATTATGCGGTTAAGTCGGTAAGTCGATAGTCGGGTATAAATTAGTTGGGAAATTATTATTATAAATAATATTAGTTTAGTAGAATTATTAATTTAAATACTTGAGTTTAGATTATGTGTGGAAATAGCAACTTCTAAGTGATTAGTAGTAAGCCCATTAAGACATAGTGACCCATTATTTTATTAAATCTCTAGTTATGTTAAAGTAGTAAAAACAAAAAAAAAACAAAAAAACTAAAACCTAAAAGAAAAGAGAAGAAAAGTTGCGAACAGTGATTTAGGGAGAAGAAGACGAGAAAATTGCTGCCGGTGTGGAAAAATCAAGAAATTCGAGCTACCTTCGATCCAATCAGGTGAGGGTGGGCTTCGAATTTTATAACCGGCAGAATGATAGTTAGTATGTAGGAGTTGGGATTTATATAATTTTTCACCATGTGGTATTTATTGGATTGAAATTGGTATATTATAGAGACCCATTATCATTTGATAGAGTAATTAGAAACCATATTTCAATGCCACAGCCTGTAGCGATGCATTTTTTTCAGGTACTGTAGCGAGTGTTGACTTGTTTTGCTTGGAATAGTATAAGATTCTTTTTCCAACTAATGGCTTTGTGATGTTTTTACATAATAATTGAAAAGTGGAGAATTTCATCTAATTAAAGTTATGATATATTAGTTGATTAGTTAATATATATATATATATATATATATATATATACTCATGGAATGCAGCGCATGAACACCCAAAAGAAGAATAAAAAAATCGAGTTTTATATATATACTATGGAGACGTGGGGACCGCCACTGGTATTGGTGGAACTCCACCTTAACTCATTTTCCATGCGCTACACACACACCTGTAGCATAGTTTTGGCTAATTTTGTTTACAGTTAAATACAAATAACAGATAGCAGGTCCTTAGCAGGTAGTAATAATTGGGTAGCAGAGTTGATTTTGATGACAGTAAAAATTAGTAGCATAATATGTTGCAGCAGTAATTTAATAATTTAACTGAATTAATAAATTAATCTGTAGTAATTAGTAAGAGCGAAACAGTATCGAATTACCCTGTGTAGCTAAATTAAGCGGTATATTTAGTTGTCCGGAATCGAATGAAAATTTATGGGGAGGTTCGTATATACGAGTAGATACGTGAATGGTGTTTATTTTTGTCAAATTAAGTTGAATGCGTGGAATTGTAGGTACAGTCGATTGAATTGGTTTTTGTCCCAAAATATGGACATGTTTTGTTGGAGGCTTAAATAGCCAAAATTGAAAGTTGTTTATGTTGTGCTGAGCTGTATTTGTAGTGTTGATGTTGTTAATTGTATGTCGTTCATATGTCGCATACATTGCATTGTTTAAGTTGGCCTTGATGGCATTGATTAAGTTGGGCCTTGATGGCACCTGTTTAAGTTGAAAATGCCTCGATAACCTGGCGTATGTTTAAGTTGGGAGTTCTACTCCGAAATGGTACCACATGGATCTGCATAAGTTAAGTTGCATTGAGTCGTATTAATGGATTTGTTGTTATGATGAATGTTGATTGGTTGTGATATGGTTGTTAGTTGTGAAGTGGTGAAACTTGTATGGTTCTAATTCTAATATATTAATTATCATACTTTTGATTATATTATTGGATATCTCACCCTTTCTTTGTTTCGCCGTTGCCTTTATATTGGTAACGTGCAGGTAATCCGGAATGAAGAAAACCTACCTTCATTAGTTCGAGTCGGTGGTTGTCGCTCTGATACGTAGCACTCGGGGGGATAATCGCGTGTTTTTCCTATTGATTGAATTATGTTTAAGTTGCTGAATTTTATATTGTTTTTATTAAAGGCTTACGTTTGAAGTTGTTTTATGTTGGATGAAGATGCTTTAACTATTTGAATGGTAAAGACTTGTGGATTGGGAGTTGTTGTTTTTGTTGAATTCAAAATTAAGAAAATTTTATGTTGAACTTATGAATCCGCTGCATGAAAGTTAAAGTTGTTATATTTTAAGGACTAAACAGGTTCGAATCAGTTATCCGGAGAGTTGTATTCTTTATGTATGACTTACAGGTGATTGTATGATATGTTTAAGTTGAAATGAATGTGACATCCTGTATGTTGTAATTTTATACTCTGATATTATATAATTACGTTGGGTAGAATCAGGGTGTTACATTAGTGGTATCAGAGCAGGTCGGTCCGTCCGGCCAAGTTGTCGAGTCGTAGTGTAGTTTATCAATCAAGTATTGTTAATTAGTTCTAATCGTTGTTTATGTTGCAGTGATAAGTAGAGATGGCTAGAAGGAACGATGCTGCAATGGTTGCTGCAATGCAAGCAATGGCTCAAGCTGTGCAGAATTTACCGAACGCTGGCGAGAATGATGGATCTCGTAGCTTAGCGACATTTCAGAGAGAGAATTCGCCTACCTTCAAAGGCAAGTATGATCCTGATGAAGCGTTGGATTGGTTGAAAGAGATTGAGAGGATCTTCCGGGTGATGGACTGTACTCCAGTGCAGAAGGTTCGTTATGGGACTCATATGCTAGCAGTCGAAGCTGATGACTGGTGGCTAGAGACTCGTCCGAGGTTGGAGACTACAGGTGAAGTTATCACTTGGGATTTATTCCGAAGGGAGTTTCTGAGGAAGTATTATCCAGAAGATGTCTGTGGTAAGTAGCAGATTGAGTTTCTTGAGCTGAAGCAAGGAACTATGTCGGTTACTGATTATGCTGCGAAGTTTGTTGAGCTAGCTAAGTTTTATCCGTACTTTACCGGTGATGTTGCTGAGTTTTCTAAATGCATCAAATTTGAGAGCGGGTTGCGCTCTGAAATCAAGAAAGCTATTGGGTATCAGAAGATTCGTGTCTTTTCTGATTTGGTCGATAGTTGCAGAATTTATGAAGAGGACAACAATGCTCACTACAAAATTGTTAGTGATAGAAGAGGCAAGCAACAGCAGAACCGTGGTAAGCCTTATGATGCTCCAGCTGGAAAGGTAAACAGAGAGCGACTGAGGGCAAGAAGACTAGTAGGGGAGATGCTCCTGCTGGCATAACTTGTTTCAATTGCGGGAAACCTGGCCATTAGAGTACTGCGTGCAATTATGAGGTGAAGAAATGTTTTCGTTGTGGTAAGATGGGATATACTATGTCTGAATGTAAGCATAAGGAGATGGTATGTTTTAATTGTGGTGAAGAGGGGCATATTGGTAATCAGTGTCAGAAGCCAAAGAAAGCTCAGACCGAAAAAGTGTTCGTGTTAGCAGGGACTCAGACAGCTAATGAGAACAGACTTATCAGAGGTACATGTTTCATTAATAGTACTCCTTTAATTACTATTATTGACTCTGGTGCTACTCATTATTTTGTTTCTGCTGATTGTGTTCAAAGATTGGGTCTTAAATTGTCTACTATGAACGGAGAATTAATCGTCGAGATTCCAGCTAAGGGATCGGTGACTACTTCTCTTGTGTGTTTAAGGTGTCCTTTATCGATCTTCGATAAAGACTTTTATGTTGATTTGGTTTGTTTGCCGTTGATCGGAATGGATTTAATCCTAGGTATGAACTGGTTAGAGTATAACTATGTTCATATAAACTGTTATCGCAAGTCGGTGAGGTTTTCTACTCCAGAAGAGGAAGGAGTAGGATTGTTGTCTTTCAGAGAGTTGCAGAAATTGATAAAGGAGGAAGCTCACATGTTTTCATTGATGGCAACGCTGTCTATTGAGAGTAAAGCAAAGATTGACGAATTGCAAGTGGTGAATGAATTTCCTGAAGTTTTCCCTGATGAAATTCCTGATGTACCGCCTGAGAGAGAGGTTGAATTCGGAATTGACCTTGTACCTGGTACTAGACCTTTTTCGATGGCACCGTACAGAATGTCGGCATCCGAGTTGGCTGAATTAAAGAAGCAATTGGAGGAGTTACTTGAAAAGAAATTTGTGAGACCAAGTGTATCGCCGTGGGGAGCTCCAGTGTTGTTAGTAAAGAAGAAAGATGGAAGTATGAGACTTTGTGTTGATTATAGACAACTGAATAAAGTGATAATTAAGAACAAGTACCCACTTCCAAGAATAGATGATTTGATGGATCAATTGGTAGGTGCTCGCGTGTTTAGCAAGATCGATCTGAGATCGGGTTATCATCAGATTAAAGTGAAAGATGAGGATATTCAGAAGATGGCGTTTCGAACACGGTATGGACACTTTGAGTATTCGGTGATGCCCTTCGGTGTTACAAATGCGCCGGGAGTATTCATGGAATACATGAACCGTATTTTTCATACTTATCTGGATCGTTTTGTGGTTGTAGTCATTGATGACATTCTGATTTATTCTAAGTCAGAAGAAGAGCATAAAGAACATTTGAGAACAGTATTGAAAGTTTTGAAAGACAAGAAGTTGTATGCGAAGCTGTCCAAGTGCGAGTTCTGGTTGAAAGAAGTCAGCTTTCTTGGTCATGTGATTTCGGGTAGTGGTATTGCCGTGGATCCTTATAAAGTAGATGTTGTGTTGCAATGGGAAACTCCAAGGTCGGCTACTGAGATTAGAAGTTTTCTGGGACTAGTTGGTTATTATAGAAGGTTTATTGAAGGGTTTTCTAAGTTAGCACTTCCGTTAACTAGATTAACTTGTAAAAGTAAAGCTTTTATGTGGGATGTTCAGTGCGAAGAGAGTTTTACAGAATTGAAGAAGAGGTTGACGTCGGCCCCGGTTTTGACATTACCGAATCCAGGAGAACCGTTTGTGGTTTATTGTGATGCTTCGTTGATGGGTCTAGGAGGTGTGCTTATGCAGAATAATAAAGGAATTGCTTATGCGTCTCGACAGTTGAGAACTCATGAAAGGAATTATCCTACGCATGATTTGGAACTTACTGCAGTGGTTTTTGTGCTGAAGATTTGGAGGCATTATCTCTATGGCTCTAGGTTTGAAGTTTATAGTGATCATAAGAGCTTAAAATATTTGTTTGATCAGAAAGAGTTGAATATGAGGCAGCGCAGGTGGTTGGAATTACTAAAGGATTATGATTTCGGTTTGAACTATCACCCAGGAAAAGCTAATGTAGTGGCTGATGCTTTAAGCCGAAAGACTTTACACATGTCAGCAACGATGGCCAAAGAATTGGAATTAATTGAACAATTCAGAGATATGAGTTTAGTTTGCGAAGTAACGACGCAGAGTGTTACTCTGGGGATGTTGAAGATTAACAATGATTTTCTGGACAGTATCAGAGAAGCTAAGAAGTTAGATGTGAAATTGGTAGATTCGATGGTTGGAATCGATCAGTCAAAGAATAATGATTTTAAATTGGATATGCATGGTGTGTTGAGATTCCGCGATCGGATTTGTATTCCTGATGATGCAAATATGAAAAAGATGATTCTTGAGGAAGGTCACAGGAGCAATTTGAGTATTCATCCGGGAGCTACAAAGATGTATCACGACTTGAAGAAATTGTTTTGGTGGCCTGGGATGAAGCGCGATGTGGCGCAATTTGTGTATGCGTGTTTAACCTGTCAGAAATCAAAAGTTGAGCATCAAAAACCTGCAGGGTTGATGCAACCGTTGGAAATTCCAGAATGGAAATGGGACATCATTTCTATGGACTTTGTGACAGGGTTACCTAATACCCTAAGAGGACATGATTCGATATGGGTGATTGTTGATAGGCTTACGAAGGCGGCTCATTTTATACCTATCAACATCACTTTTCCAGTGTCGAAGTTGGCAGAGATTTATATTCGTGTAATTGTGAAGCTGCATGGTGTTCCTTTGAGTATTGTGTCGGATAGAGATCTGAGGTTTACTTCCGATTTTTGGAAGAGTTTGCAAGAAGCGTTGGGTTCTAAGTTGAGGTTGAGTTCGGCATATCACCCTCGGACGGATGGTCAAACTGAGAGGACTATTCAGTCGTTGGAGGATTTGGTGGGAACATGTGTTCTCGAGCAAGGGGGTTCGTGGGACACCCATCTACCGTTAATAGAGTTCACTTATAATAACAGTTACCATTCTAGTATTGGAATGACACCTTTCGAAGCGTTGTATGGTCGGAGATGTAGGACTCCTTTATGTTGGCATGAATCCGGAGAAAGTATAGTGCTTGGACCGGAAGTTGTTCGAGAGACTACTGAAAAGGTGAAGTTAATCCGAGAAAAGATGAAAGCTTCCCAAAGTAGACAGAAGAGTTATCATGATAAGCGAAGGAAGGATTTAGAATTTCAAGCTGGTGACCGTGTATTTTTTAGAGTCACTCCTGTGACTGGTGTCGGACGAGCTTTGAAGTCTAAGAAGCTCACTCCTCGTTTTATCGGTCCATATCAGATTTTGGACAGAGTTGGAAAAGTTGCTTATCGGGTGGCATTACCGCCAAATCTTTCGAATTTGCACGATGTGTTTCATGTGTCACAACTCCGGAAGTACATTTCAGATCCATCTCATGTGGTTAGTATGGATGACGTGCAAGTACGGGATAATCTTACCGTGGAAATGATGCCTGTACGAATTGCGGAACGTGAGATAAAGACCCTAAGAGGAAAGGAGATTGCATTGGTGAAAGTTGTCTGGTTGGGAACCGCTGGAGAAAGCATGACATGGGAATAGGAGAGCACGATGCGAGACTCCTATCCCGAGTTGTTTGAATCAGGTAAATTTTCGAGGACGAAAATATTCTAAGTAGGGGAGAGTTGTAACGCCCCGATTATTTAATTATTTATTTAATTAAATGTTTAATTATTTATTTGTGATTATTCGGTTAATTTTGTGTTGATGAGATTTAATTGATAAGTTGGTATTTAAGTTGGTTTAGTTGTAGAGTTATATTAGAAATAATATAATTAAAATATTATTAAGTAATTCCCGAATAATTGATGAATATGTCGATTATGCGGTTAAGTCGGTAAGTCGATAGTCGGGTATAAATTAGTTGGGAAATTATTATTATAAATAATATTAGTTTAGTAGAATTATTAATTTAAATACTTGAGTTTAGATTATGTGTGGAAATAGCAACTTCTAAGTGACTAGTAGTAAGCCCATTAAGACATAGTGACCCATTATTTTATTAAATCTCTAGTTATGTTAAAGTAGTAAAAACAAAAAAAAAAACAAAAAAACTAAAACCTAAAAGAAAAGAGAAGAAAAGCTGCGAACAGTGATTTAGGGAGAAGAAGACGAGAAAATTGCCGTCGGTGTGGAAAAATCAAGAAATTCGAGCTACCTTCGATCCAATCAGGTGAGGGTGGGTTTCAAATTTTATAACCGGGAGAATGATAGTTAGTATGTAGGAGTTGGGATTTATATAATTTTTCACTATGTGGTATTTATTGGATTGAAATTGGTATATTATAGAGATCCATTATCATTTGATAGAGTAATTAGAAACCATATTTCAATGCCATAGCCTGTAGCGATGCATTTTTTTCTGGTACTGTAGCGAGTGTTGACTTGTTTTGCTTGGAATAGTATAAGATTCTTTTTCCAACTAATGGCTTTGTGATGTTTTTACATAATAATTGAAAAGTGGAGAATTTCATCTAATTAAAGTTATGATATATTAGTTGATTAGATAATATATATATATATATATATATATATATATATATATATATATATATATATATATATGTATACTCGTGGAATGCAGCGCATGAACACCCAAAAGAAGAAGAAAAAAATCGAGTTTTATATATATACTATGGAGAAGTGGGGACCGCCACTGGTATTGGTGGAACTCCACCTTAACTAATTTTCCACGCGCTACACACACAACTGTAGCATAGTTTTGGCTAATTTTTTTTACAGTTAAATACAAATAACAGATAGCAGGTCCTTAGCAGGTAGTGATAATTGGGTAGCAGAGTTGATTTTGATGACAGTAAAAATTAGTAGCATAATATGTTGCAGCAGTAATTTAATAATTTAACTGAATTAATAAATTAATCTGTAGTAATTAGTAAGAGCGAAACAGTATCGAATTACCCGGTGTAGCCAAATTAAGCGGTATATTTAGTTGCCCGGAATCGAATGAAAATTTATGGGGAAGTTCGTATATACGAGTAGATACGTGAATGGTGTTTATTTTTGTCAAATTAAGTTGAATGCGTGGAATTGTAGGTACAGTCGATTGAATTGGTTTTTGTCCCAAAATATGGACATGTTTTGTTGGAGGCTTAAATAGCCAAAATTGAAAGTTGTTTATGTTGTGCTGAGTTGTATTTGTAGTGTTGATGTTGTTAATTGTATGTCGTTCATATGTCGCATACATTGCATTGTTTAAGTTGGCCTTGATGGCATTGATTAAGTTGGCCCTTGATGGCACCTGTTTAAGTTGAAAATGCCTCGATAACCTGGCGTATGTTTAAGTTGGGAGTTCTACTCCGAAATGGTACCACATGGATCTGCATAAGTTGAGTTGCATTGAGTCGTATTAATGGATTTGTTGTTATGATGAATGTTGATTGGTTGTGATATGGTTGTTAGTTGTGAAGTGGTGAAACTTGTATGGTTCTAATTCTAATATATTAATTATCATACTTTTGATTATATTATTGGATATCTCACCCTTTCTTTGTTTCGCCGTTGCCTTTATATTGGTAACGTGCAGGTAATCCGGAATGAAGGAAACCTACCTTCATTAGTTCGAGTCGGTGGTTGTCGCTCTGATACGTAGCACTCGGGGGGATAATCGCGTGTTTTTCCTATTGATTGAATTATGTTTAAGTTGCTGAATTTTATATTGTTTTTATTAAAGGCTTACGTTTGAAGTTGTTTTATGTTGGATGAAGATGCTTTAACTATTTGAATGGTAAAGACTTGTGGATTGGGAGTTGTTGTTTTTGTTGAATTCAAAATTAAGAAAATTTTATGTTGAACTTATGAATCCGCTGCATGAAAGTTAAAGTTGTTATATTTTAAGGACTAAACAGGTTCGAATCAGTTATCCGGAGAGTTGTATTCTTTATGTATGACTTACAGGTGATTGTATGATATGTTTAAGTTGAAATGAATGTGACATCCTGTATGTTGTAATTTTATACTCTGATATTATATAATTACGTTGGGTAGAATCAGGGTGTTACACTTAAGATAATCTATATTAAAAAAAATGGAATAGTTAACACCATTATTTGAAATTTAATGAATTGGGTTTCTTGTTTCTACTTAATATTATTATTTTTCTAGTTGGGATTTTAATTTTGGGTAATAATTTTGGTGATAATTTTGGGTGATAATTTTGCTGATAATTTTGGTAATAATTGGTGACATTACATAATGTTGAAATTCGTTCATCATGGTGTACGGACTTCGGTCCAGTTTTGGTGAGCCTTGATCATATGGTGGGGATTGTGTGCGAGTAGCTAATTATATTGAGGAATTAGTGAAGAGTTCCCTATGGCGATGGTAGCGATTTCGGTGTTCTCCGGTTTCAAGAGGGAATCGATCCTTTGGTGGGGACCGTGGAGTGAAATGGACCTTAGTGTTCATAATTTGGTACCACATGCATGTTGAGTCAGTTGTCGAGTACATTTGTATTTGTGTTATATTTCGTGATTATTTTTGGTGTTATGACGTGTGGATGAGAACACTTGATATGTTGATGTTGCTGCAATTAGTGTGTGATATTGTCAGTTAATCTACTTCTGATTGTTTTCCACCGTTTATTATATGGATGCATTCTCACTCTCTTCTGTTTGAATGTTGCCTTTACAAGGGCATCATGCAGGTACTCATGAGTAACTTTGACTAAAGTAAGTGGAAGGATAGCTCTTGAAGTGACTTCTGTAGTTTATCATTTTTATTTAGTGGTTCCTTGCTTTGATCATGTAACACTAGGTTTGGATAAATGCTTGATTTGATTTTTGTGTCATTGTTGTCGACGTTATAAACTTTTTGTGTTGTTGAGATTTTTAAGTTGTTTTGAGTAGATTTCCACACTCTTTTGATTATTATGCTATTAAGTTGAAATTCATGAGACTTAATGTCTTGAGTTACAAAACTATTGTTGCAGGTTTATTAGTGATTCCACTACGATGATACCGTAAATTCTTGGGTGAGCATGCGAGGACAGGTACTGAATGCCTTATTATACAAGTACTTGATCAAAACCAGATGTGTTGGATGTCGTGTAACATCCTAAGTACAAATCATATGTGTTGGATGTCGTGTAACATACCACATATAAATATGTGCATTTGAATTTATTTATGTGGTAACCCGTGTTACGGAGCATGTTTTGTGTTTTGATGTGTATGACACCCTTGTGGTTACGTTTTCTAATTAAAATATCAGATTATTGTTTTAGGGTATAGAAGGGTGTTACATATGACATATGGTTATCCAACCAGAACACTTTTTCCTCACATCCCTAATGTTGATTCTTGTAACACCTTAAAACCCTCGTGTAAAATAATACAATTATCAGAGTAAAAATTCAAAGAAAAATTCAGCACTTAGGATGTTACTACCAACATTCACCTGCTCAAGTAAATAACATGTAACACTTATTATTATTATTAACAGTACTACAAAATCATTATTAAAAATTCTTCTCAATAAGCAGCGGAAAACTTCTTCGAATCCACAATCAAAACTTCGCATATTTAAACCACATATTCATCATCAATTAAAATAAAATATACTAACTGTAACGGAAATAAAACATAAAGTGTTCCATAATCCTCAGTCTAACATATCAGAGCAGACACTAACTCAAAACATAAAGTGAAGGACTTCGTCTTCACTAACCACAACTCCACACTATCCTTGATTATTTGCACGTTACCCGCGTGGAGGCAACATTCAAACAGAAGGGGTGAGATATCATAACTAGATAATGGAAAACATGATAAAAAGGAGGCAACAACTATATCATGCATATCACCCATTCCACAACATACCACAACAACACCCAACATACAATACAACATTCACGCAGCAGCAGATGCAACAATTATGTAATGCAATGAGACTCAACAACTTGACTCAATGCATATGGCACTAATTCGATCCCTTTTTCATGATAATAATTCCCGTCAGAATTTCCATATAAGTCGCTCACACCCCACATGGGCACACGAACATGCATAATCGCTCACACCCCACATGGGCACACGATTACCTCAACAACAAAAACAACATTATTCCATTTCAAGGAATCCAGATAAGGCGCTCACACCCCACATGGGCACACGACTTATCATATAACTTATGCAACATGATATGCATTCAACGACAACATACAACGACGACCAATGCATATGACTATCATACAGCCAATACATCATACCATAACTGTCTAACACATAACATATATCTGCCAAAACATGCAACAATTGCAATCCACAGCTACAATACACATTCGCACAACCGAACTCAACATTTTAACGTTCAACACATCACAATGTACACGGAAACACAATTAACGCGTCGAATAGTTAGAATTCTGGCATTGAAAATGATTTTAACAGAAAGTACACGAAGCCAGCTTTCCAACAATTTGAACGGCGACTGAGACGGACCTACGGATCAAAAGATGTGAATTTTTGAAGTTTTCCAAAAATCAGTCCCAGTGTAATCGATTGCCACAAAACGGTAATCGATTACACCCCCCAAAAATCCAATTTTTCACGTTTTCAGTGGTAACTGGTTACCACATTAGGGTAATCGATTACCCCTACTACAGGAGCACTTTTCTGCTATATTTTTACACCCGAACTCATTTTTAAGTTGTTTCAAAATCAACTTTTCTTAGGATTCGTCCAAAACACTTTTCAAAGCAAAAATACACTTTTCAAAAGTTTAAAACTCAAGTTTTCCTTTTCAAAATTGTTCATAACATTGTTTCAACTCTGACACGCGAATTACACGTACAACACTCCACATTTACAACATACGCCTCTCAATCCAACGAATTCAACAACAACAATCACATAAGACACAATTTTCAACAGAAATCAACACAACAACATACAATCCATTGAACTATCAAGAATCAACCACTCATAAAAAACCATCACATTCATGAACAAAGAGAAGAAAATTCAAAACCCTACATGTTAGAAACTACCCACCAATCATCATGGCAACCCTTTAGAACCCCACCTTACCTTAGAGTTTTGCCAAAAACTTCAACCTTAGCAATGGATGTTCTCCCTCTTCTTCTCCTTTGCCCTAACTCCACTTCTCTCTTGTTTTCACGTAAAACCACTTTCTCCATATTTCACTTATTTCTTATATTATTATATTATTATTATTATTATTATTATTATTATTATTATTATTATTTAATCCAACTATTTAAAATAATAACAACAATAATAAACTAAATATTTATTTAAATAATAATATCCTCCTATTATTTAATTAAATAAGTAGTAACTAATTTAAATAATTAGCTATACTCCGCACACCACCAAGTTCTACACTTTTACTCACACACCCCTAACACCTTGCAATCTTATTCTTAAGGCTACTACCCCCCCCCCACCAAGGGTACCCAAAACATCACAAAATATGCATAGTCACATAATTATACATATCAACACATGAATATAATTTACGAAAAATAATTAAAATAAAATGGGGCATTACAACTCTCCCCCACTTAGAATATTTTTGTCCTCGAAAATTTTACCTTATACGAATAACTCTGGATACGACTCTCACATCCTACTCTCTAATCCCCAAGTCATATTTCCATCGGCAGCACCTCCCCACACTACCTTCAGAAGAGTGATCTCTTTACCTCTCAATTGCTTCACCTCGCCGTCTTCAATCCGTATTGGTAAAGCCTCAACCGTAAGGTTATCCCTTACTTCTACATCATCCTTCGAAATCACGTGTGACGGATCCGGAACATACTTCCAAAGCTGTGACACATGGAACACATCATGCAAATCTGCCAAATTGGATGGCAACGCCACTCTGTAGACAACATGTCCAACTCTTGCAGAAATCTGATATGGTCCAATAAAACAAGGAGTAAGCTTTCTCGACTTTAATGCATGTCCAACACCAGGCACCGGAGTGACTCTCAAGAACACATGATCTCCTTCTTGAAACTCAAGATCTTTTCGCCTCTTATCATGGTAGTTCTTCTGCCTACTCTGCGAAGCTTTCATCTTTTCTCGAATTAGCTTCACTTTTTCAGTAGTCTGCTGAACAATCTCAGGTCCAAGTACTACACTCTCACCAGATTCATGCCAACACAAAGGCGTCCGACACCTCCGACCATACAAAGCTTCAAAAGGCGTCATTCCAATACTGGAATGATGACTGTTATTATAAGTGAACTCAATTAGCGGCAAATGGCTATCCCAAACACCTCCTTGTTCAAGCACACAAGCCCTCAACAAGTCCTCCCAAGATTATATAGTTCTCCCTGTCTCTTCATCCATCTGCGGGTGATAAGCTGAACTCAATCTCAGTTTCGATCTTAAAGTTTCTTGCAAACTCTCCCAAAATCTGGAAGTGAACCTTGGATCTCTATCCGACACAATACTCAATGGAACTCCATGCAACTTCACAATCACCTGAATATAAATCCCTGCCAGCCTCTGCAAAGGAAAACTGATATTAATCAGAATAAAATGTTTTCCCACTTCCACACAGGAATATCTAACGGTTGCATCAAACCAGCAGGTTTCTAATGTTCCACCTTCGACTTCTGACAAGTCAAACAAGCATACACAAACTTAGCCACATCACGCTTCAATCTAGGCCACCAAAATATCTTCTTCAAGTCTTGATACATCTTTGTAGCTCCTGGATGGATACTCAAGCTACTCCTATGAATTTCTTCTAGAATCATTCTTTTCAACTCAGAATCATCATGGATACAAATCCTATCACGGAACCTCAACACACCTTGTTCATCCACTCTGAATTCGTTACTTTCTGCCTGTTCATTTACAATCATTAAGTCCACCAGTTTCACATCCAACTTCTAACCCTTTTTGATACTATTAAGAAATTCATTGTTGATCTTCAGCATACCCAACATCACACTATGCGGTGTCTGTTCGCAAACTAAGCTCATATCTTTGAACTGCTTAATCAATTCCAACTCTTTAACCATCATAGCAGACATATGCAAGGTCTTCTAACTCAAAACATCGACCACGACATTAGCTTTATCGGGATGATAGTTCAAGCCGAAATCATAATCCTTTAAGAATTCTAACCACTTTCTTTGTCTCATATTCAATTCCTTCTGATCAAACAGATACTTCAAGCTCTTATGGTCATTATACACTTCAAATCTGGAACCAAAAAGATAGTGCCTCCAAATTTTCAATACGAATACCACTGCAGCTAATTCCAAATCATGATTTGGATAATTCCTCTCATGGACCCTTAACTGTCGTGAAGCATAAGCAACAACTAGAGTCGCCAAAATGGGCTAGCCCACATGGGCCAGCCCACCAGGCCAGAAGAATCATAGGGCTTGGGCCTTAAAATTAGAGCCCATATTTTTCAGGGCCTTTTTAGCCCAGCCCTAAAAAGCCCGCTACCCATTAGGGCTAGCCCATATGGGTCGTGGGTAGCCCATTAGGCCCATATCACTATAAATTTAAAACAATTATACTAATACTTATATTATCTTACTCCAAAATAACATATTGATTTTTCTCACCTCACTAAATTTTATATATATTCAATTCAATATTTCTCTTTTAAATATTATACATTAATAAAATTAACACTCTTTTCTCGTATTCTATAAGTTTCCCTTATGTCAAATATTCGAGTATTATTTTATACAATTTAGACATGTATTGTATTTAAAAACCCATTATAGTATTGATAAAAGATAATATAGTACTTAAAAATGTATTATAAAAATGTATTATGTTTAAAATAATATATTTTTTATTTTATTTATAATAAATATTATGGCATTTTTATTTTATTTTTTTATTAAAAAAAACCCATTTAGGGCCGGGTAGCCCGAAGCCCATCTAGGGTCGGGCCCAGGTAGTAATTTTCGAGCCCATATTAGAAATGGGCTTTTTTGGCCCAGCCTTAAAAAACCCGAGCCCTACAGGTCCGACCCGTTTAGGGCCGGGTAGCCCATTTTGACAGCTCTAGCAACAACCTTACCATCCTGCATTAACACACCTCCTAAACCCATCAAAGAAGTATCTCAATACACCATAAACGGTTCATTTGGTTCAGGTAGAATCAAAACTGGAGTTGTAGTCAATCTCTTCTTCAGCTCAATGAAACTCTTCTCATAGTGAACATCCCACACAAACGTTTTACCTTTGCAAGTAAACTGAGTCAATGGAAGTACCAGCTTTGAAAAGCCTTCAATAAACCTATGGTAATAACCAGCCAAGCCCAAAAATCTTCTAATCTCAGATACCGACCTCAGAGCCTCCCACTGTAGAAATGCATCTACATTGGATGGATCCACAACAATACCATCACCTGGAATAACATGCCCAAGAAAACTTACCTCTCTTAACCAGAATTCGCACTTAGATAACTTAGCATAGAGATTCTTTTCATTTAACACTTGCAGCACGATTCGCAAATGCTCGGCATGTTCCTCTTCAGACTTAGAATAGATTAGAATGTCATCAATAAAGATAACCACAAATTGATCCAAGTAAGCATGAAAAATTCAATTCATATACTCCATGAATACACCAGGTGCATTAGTAACTCCGAACGATATCACTACATACTCATAATGTCCATATCGAGTCCTGAAAACCGTCTTCTGAATATCTTCATCCTTTACTCGTATCTGATGATAACCCGACCTCAAGTCAATCTTGTTAAACACACGGGCACCCACCAACTGATCCATCAAGTCATCTATTCTTGGAAGTGGATACTTGTTCTTAATCGTCACTTTATTCAGTTGCCTGTAATCGATACATAACCTCATACTGCCATCCTTTTTCTTCACCAACAACACCGGAGCTCCCTAAGGCGACACACTTGGTCTCACGAATTTCTTTTCCAGCAACTCTTCTAACTGCTCTTTTAGTTCTACTAATTCTAACGCCGACATCCTGTATGGTGCCATAGAAACGTCTGGTACCAGGGACAATATAAATAGAGAATGCCACCTCCCTCTCTAGCGACACATCTAATATTTCATCCGAAAACACATCTAGAAATCATGCACAACTGGCAACTCATCATTATGGCTTTACTGCCTATTTCCAAAACACCATCATCGCAACATGGAAAACATATGAGCCTCATCTCCCAAGAGTTCTTATACTTACTTAGCAGTTATAAACCTCACCTTTTACCTTCGTCGAATTTAAGTTCACTCTTTGGGCAAGTTATAAATATCTTCTGGAAAACATCAGAAAATTACACACCGTTGGCATAACTCTAGTCGTCACATCTCTCTCTACTCCCTGAGAAGCAACCATCAACCATACATGTTCGTTCTCCTTTAGAGACATCCCAACTCGATCGAAGGACAAGAAACTCAAATCCGCCTCATCTTCAGATATAAGAATCTGCATCGACTCATCAAAATAATCTGTAAGCACTTGGCTTAACTCCAACAACTCACTGTTCACACCATCTAAGCTGGCAAGACACGTCTATTCCATCCAACATGATCCCGTCTACTATCAACAAGAGATTAAGGGTGATTATTTCCTCAATTTTTCAATAGACAGTCGACAATCATGATGGGGTATAAACCATTTTACCAAACTATAATAGCGTTCCTTGCATCTTTTGCACAAAGCTACCTAAGGCACGAACCCTTAGTTGCCATAAGCATTCTCTCTGTATTTCCTTCAGTTTTAGAAACAACACTACTATCACAACTCCTGCATCCTTAAAATCAGCAGCACACTACACTACTCATTCAAACGATTGGTAAACACAGGTTTTAACTCCTACCAATCCGTCCCAAGTATAACATCATCTTGTTCCAGCTGAAGAAAAATTGTGCCCATCCTTAGGAAACACGTAAGGATACTCCACACATCACTGACCAATCTCTAGCCAAAACATCCCCTTCCCCTTCACAAGGAAGCGAACAACGAGGACACCTGACCGTCTTCCCTCAAGCATCACATCATTCTCAAACAGATGAACAATCCAACACTGCACTCCCTCATGCAGTAACATGATATTCGATCTCTCAACAACGAGAATATCCAAGAGAAGCGGACGCTTCTCCCCCACTTGTTTCATTCCTAACCTGCAGATGGAAAACAAAGCAAGCATCGACAATGTTTTCACACACATGTCGCATACTAGGGAACAACATAATTAAACAACCTGGCCAGACGGACCGACCTGCTCTGATACCACTATGTAACACCCTAAAACCTCTGCACAAAATAATACAATTATCAGAGTAAAAATTCAAAGAAAAATTCAGCACTTAGGATGTTACTGCCAACATACACCTGCTCAAGTAAATAACATGTAACACTTATTATTATTATTATTATTAACAGTACTACGAAATCATTATTAAAAATTCTTCTCAATAAGCAGCGGAAAACTTCTTCGAATCGACAATCAAAACTTCGCATATTTAAACTACATATTCATCATCAATTAATACAAAATATACTAACTGTAACGAAAATAACACATAAAGCGTTCTATAATCCCCAGTGTTACATATCAGAGTAGACGCTAACTCAAAACATAAAGTGAAGGACTTCGTCTTCACTAACCGCAACTCCGCACTATCCTTGATTATCTGCACGTTACCCGCGTGGAGGCAATATTCAAACAGAAAGGGTGAGATATCATAACTAGATAAAGGAAAACATGATAAAAAAGTAGGCAACAACTATATCATGCATATCACTCGTTCCACAACATACCACAACAACACCCAACATACAATACAACATTCACACAGCAACAGATGCAACAATTATGCAATGCAATGTGACTCAACAACTTGACTCAATGCATGTGGTACCAATTCAATCTCTTTTTCATGATCATAATTCCCGTCGGAATTTCCATATAAGTCGCTCACACCCCACATGGGCACACGACATCCGTGATCGCTCACACCCCACATGGGCACACGAACACCCGTAATCGCTCACACCCCACATGGGGACACGATTACCTCAACAACAACAACAACAACACGATTCCATTTCAAGGAATCCAAATAAGCGCTCACACCCCACATGGGCACACGACTTATCATACAACTTATGCAACATGATATGCATTCAACGACAACATACAACGACGACCAATGCATATGACTATCATACAACCAATACATCATACCATAACTGTCTAACACATAGCATATATCTGCCAAAACATGCAACAATTGCAATCCACAGCTACAATACACATTCGCACAACCGAACTCTACATTTCAACGTTCAACACATCACAACGTACACGGAAACACAATTAACGCGTCGAATAGTTGGAATTATGGCATTGAAAATAATTTTAACAGAAAGTACACGAAGCCAGCTTTCCAACAATTCGAACGACGACTGAAACGGACCTACGGATCAAAAGATATGAATTTTCAAAGTTTTCCTAAAATCAGTCCCAATGTAATCGATTACCACAAAACAGTAATCGATTACCCCCCCCCCCCCCCCCCCCCCAAAAAAAATCCAATTTTCCTCTTTTTCCGTGGTAACCGGTTACCACATTA
This sequence comes from Lathyrus tuberosus, assembly GCA_022829125.1. Lineage (NCBI taxonomy): Eukaryota > Viridiplantae > Streptophyta > Magnoliopsida > Fabales > Fabaceae > Lathyrus > Lathyrus tuberosus. Next base: position 88,081 of record JALAZF010000842.1, read on the forward strand.
GGGTAATCGATTACCCCTGCTACATAAACACTTTTATGCTATATTTTCACACCAGAACTCATTTTTAAGTTGTTTCAAAACCAGCTTTTCTTAGGATTCGTCCAAAGCACTTTTCAAAGCAAAAATACACTTTTCAAAAGTTTAAAAACTCATGTTTTCCTTTTCAAAATCGTTCATAACATTGTTCCGACTCTGACACGCGAATTACACGTACAACACTCCACATTTACAACATACGCCTCTCAATCCAACGAATTCAACAACAACAATCACACAAGACACAATTTTCAACAGAAATCAACACAACAACATACAATCCATTGAACTTTCAAGAATCAATCACTCATCAAAAACCATCACATTCATGAACAAAGAGAAGAAAATTCAAAACCCTACATGTTAGAAACTACTCGCCAATCATGATGGCAACCCTTAGATAGTTATAACTCCACCCTTACCTTAGAGTTTTGCCAAAAACTTCAACCTTAGCAATGAAGGTTCTCCCTCTTCTTCTCCTTTTCCCTAGCTCCTCTTCTCTCTTGTTTTCACGTAAAGCCACTTTCTCCCTATTTCCCTTATTTCTTATATTATTATTATTATTATTATTATTATTATTATTATTATTATTATTATTATTATTATTATTATTATTATTATTATTATTATTATTATTATTATTTAATCCATCTATTTAAAATAATAACAACAATAATAAACTAAATACTTGTTTAAATAATAATCTCCTCCTATTATTTAATTAAATAAGTAGTAACTAATTTAAATAATTAGCTATACTCCTCACACCACCAAGTTCTACACTTTTGCTCACACACCCCTAACACCTTGCAATCTTATTCTTAAGGCTACTATCCCCCACCAAGGGTACCCAAAACATCACAAAATACGCATAATCACATAATTATACATATCAACACATGAATATAATTTACGAATAATACTTAAAATAAAACGGGGCGTTACAATTCTTCCATCCTTAGTGTCCATAATACTTATTAAATCAAATACATAAACTCGAGAAATCGAGAAAGAAACTAAAGCATATGGCATCCCAAGAATTCATTGTTGGGCCATGATTACAAAAAGACAAATAATACCATTGAAAACTCTTAATTCAAACATGGAACAAAAAGACAAATAATACACAGATTTTTATTGGATTAGCTCACAAACCAAATAAAGATTTTAACTGACTGGTCTAAAGAACGAAACAAAATTTTTAAGTGGTTGATTTCAAGAAAAAAAAAACAATTTTCTTTACTGGTATAACACAAGAGTCAATGTCCTCTTGTGTATATTACAATAATTCCAAAACATCAGAACAACTTTTCACATATATTTTCAGTTCCGAAAACACTGAGGCAATTTTTGTGAGAAAAGAAAAAGATGAAGTAGAAGAGGGTAAATGAGAAATATTGTTCTAAAACTTATTTTATGGTGCAGCAAAAAAATTAAGAGAAATCATATATGTATAGGAGACAAATTGGCTCAAAAAAGAAAAAATATTCACGGGCTTTTGAAAGGCTTAATAGATTAATCATATGACTTAATCAATCGAGAGCTTCACATATGCAGACTTCATATAATTATGTTTGACACTGAATTGTTATCATGTTCTTTTATCTTTTACAGCCATAAAGGGATGGCACTTGGAGCAGTTAGATGTTAACAATGATTTACTTCATGGTGACTTACATGAAGAGGTATATATTGTAACACCCAAAATAATTATAATATTTATTTAATTGATTTATTATAATTATTTGTGATTTTCGATAAATTTTAATAAAATATTATGACACATGATGTATTTGTATTGTGTGTTGTGGGATATTGATGAGCTAAGGGAATAATGAGAGTATTTAGCAAATAAGTGATTAATTGAAATTATTTTAGTGTTAATAATAATAGAATAATGTGAATAATATTATTTAGATTATTATTATTATTAATTAAAAAAAAGAGAGTGGAACACTAAGGGCAAGGTGGTCATCATCAAAACCGTCATGATTATCTAGCAATTGTAGACAACTATAAAATGTAAGATTCATAATGTAGGGTTATGGAAAGAATTACCTATGTTGGAAATATTAGAAATGACATGAGAAACATGCTCCTTAATGTTATCTTTGTGTATGTTTGAGATGACTCTAATTTGGAAGAGTTCAGAAGTTTGATAAGATAGTGGTAATCTCCTTTGCTGATGAATTTGAGACTATCCATGTTTGTGTTGGATTGATGTTTATTGCTATTACCATTATCTTGTTTGTTCTATACACCGGAGGAAAAATCATGTTTGAATTAACAGATTTCAATTGTATTATATGTTTTTTGAAATCACGGTACAACATTAAATTCCTGGGAAGCCATTTGCTTTAGTTTCTTTCCTGATTTCTAGAGTTTATGTCTTTGATTTAATAAGTTTTCTGGACAGCTTAAAAGATTCATTGAGTGTACATATTGGAATAGTATGCTGAAGTAGCATTATCAGTGCCGTTAATTAGCGTAACAATTTATCTAACTCTAAAATCTAAGAACCTAATTAACAACCATATACTTTCGGCAATATATTTGGCTAAATAAAAACTAATTTGCAAAGAAAAGGAGACATTAGGAATCAAAAGTTCGCATTCTTTAGATCACATCAGAACATTAAGCCATTTATTGTAATACAATATTCAAGATCAACAAATTATAAAGCCTATAATCAACTTAGGGTTTTATCAAATAAGATACTATGCTATCAAAAATCTCAGTAACTTGTTTGGCAAAATCACGTGTTTTGGGAGTGAAGAGGTGTCATCAAAAGGAGGATCACTTGGCGCATTCCCTGAAACGCATACAAACATTTGTATTTGGACGAAATCCATTAGAGATTGCAGAAATGAGTAATCTCCCTTGTTTAATAAGTCTTGAGCAGCATCAACCGCACCAAGAGCACCATCTTTCTTTTCAAAATTTCCAGCACAAGCTTTATAGTGTACCTCTGCGGCAAAGTTACCAACATTTTGCTTGATTAAGTTGCTGATTTCGTCGATGATGTTTGTCACATTACTATGAATCACACCAATGGTGTATTGTGCGAGGCTAACGAGATCTCGACTTCCACTGGGATTTGAATTGAGAAGATTTGAACAGAATGAAGGGTTTGTAGCATTCTTACAAATAGTATCGATATCTACAACCTTAACTGAATAACAAGATGTAACACATACAAGAAGAACCAACACAAAGAAGAAGAAACTAGCCATCTGGTTTTGCTTGTTCCTTTAATGCTGTTATTTTAGTATCAAATCTTATTCATGGTTATATATAACTGAAAACTAGAATAAAAATTAATGTCAATAACTCAATGCTTTATTTTTTGATTGAGTTCATTGAATTCATATTAAATATTCATTGACTGAGGATTTTAAAATAAAAATAATGAGTCAGATAACTTTGTATATACTCAATTCATTTAAAAAACAACTGTCCTTTGGAAAAAATGTCAAAATTATTAATCATTTTTTTCTCAATTTAATATTAATTATTTTATTCAAATTTTATCTCCAAAGTATACGTGACAACATCAAATTTTGTGTGGCAAATATTATACATATTCTTGTATATTTAAAAATAAAATTAATAAAGTTATAAAAAAAATATTTTAGCTATATTTTTTACTTAAACAAAAGTTAGTATTATTGTTATTTTTAACAAACTAATGGAATATTATAATAAAATATAAGAAAATCGTTGAACTTGATTCATGAATCAAATGCGTTAAATACGAGTAAGAAAACTAAATTCGTTAACTAAATGAGTTGAACTTAAATTATATATGATTCGATTCGTTAGGCTCATGAGTCAACCCATTTATATATATATATATATATATATATATATATATATATATATATATATATATATATATATATATATATATATATATATATATATATATTAAAAACTTTCATTATATACATTATTTGATGTCGAATTAGTAAATCGATTATCTTCATCAATTATCAACAACTTCAAACCTCGTCTTGAAGTGACTCTTGAAATTCCCACATATAATTGACTATGTGAAAAAACAAGTGAAGGAATATAAGCTCCAACATTCGTTAGTGATTGACCTTGACTAATTGTCATTGCAAAAGAAACGACCAATGGAAATTGTCCTGTTGAAATTTAAAAGGAACACGGACACCAGATACTGTCAAGGACAATCTAGGTATAAAGACTTTATCTCAGATATTACTTCCTGATATAAACTTTCATTCAACAACGTATTTTCCCATTTTGGTGATTATCATTCGAGTTCCATTACACAATATTTCTTAATAACATTATTGGTACCCCCAACTTTAAATTTTAACTTGTGGTTCAGGATTCCAGAAATATTAATTTTGTTAAAAAATTTATGTGTGTGAATGTCATAAACTACATCAATGTATGTATTGGATGAATACGGACTATCATAGTTCAAATATATTTTTTCTTTGCTTTGAAATAAATCCAACACATAATCATTAATCATATCAACGTTGGTATTTTTTTAGAGCCCATATAACCCTAGTTGGGAAAAAAAATGTATCTCGTTAATATTATCTAAAATAGAAGGATACGTGATTCGACAATTGCGGCAAGAGGATTGCTATTTTGTTGTAATAAGCAAGTCTTATGATATATCAAGTGTAATATCAATGTCATTAGATTCTCCAATTGAACCATTACTAATATCAGAAACCCAAATAGAAAATTGTTTTAGCTCATTATTATTTGAATTTGGTTGAACATTTAGAAGTTTCATATTCTTGTTCAATGTAAGATCTTCACATGAATCCAATAAGTCTGATGACTTTACTATAGCATGCACAACTTTCTGAAGAAACGAAAAAACACAAGAAGGGGGGTTGAATTGGGGTTTTCAAAAGTTAAAGCAAAAGGACACGTTGGTTATCCTGGTTCGTTTGAACTCAAACTACTCCAGTCCACCCGCCAAGGTGATTTCGCCTCTCTCTCTTGAGGACTTAATCCACTAATCAATTAAGATTACACAATCACAGGGACAACCGTCACTGTCTTCTTGAGTTTTAACCACAACTCGGTTTTCTTAAGGAATTTCAAATGAAAATAATATGCTTCTAATAAGCTTTATCACAACGTGATGTTTACACAATATTTTTATAAAAAATGAAAACAGATGAAAACTTTGATGATTTTGTAAAGAGTATGAGCGCAAGTGTATTTTGGTCATCTGCAGGTGCTCCTTTAAATAGATGAATAATGATTGATCCGTTGGAGACGTGAGAGCTAATTTTGGAGATTGATAATAATGCCATTGAATGCTCTTTCCAAAAATACAGATTTTGTATGTTTCAATCCGTTACTGTGTGATACTCATAATTGTGAAGGATAACGTATCAGAGTCCATGTTGATTTGTAGAATCATTAGAGTTTCTGGCTTGATGCAACTTTGGTGCTGAAGCGTGAGACTTCCTTCATCAGAACTTAGCTAGTTTAGAGCTTGTGATGCTTCCATATCAGAGCATCGCTTGATTAGAACTTCGCTTTGAACTTCGCTTTGATTAGATCTTGTGATACTTCTATATTAGAGCTTCGCTTGATTAGAGCTTCGCTTTGAACTTCGCTCAGATTGGATCTTGTGATACTTCTATATCAGAACTTCTTTACATTAGAACTTCCCTATATATCATAAAGAATGAATTAAGGAGCGTCAAGTTCTAAATAATATAGTGTTTGTTATCATCAAAACTATTAGAAATGTAGAATCAATTCTTGTTCTAACAATCTCCCCCTTTTTGATGATGACAAAAACTTATATTTTGATAAATAATTTAAAAGAGTATGGAGTATAGAGGACTCCCCCTGAGTTGAAGATTTCCTTAGAAATATTTTTGATTTAAGATTTCCAAGAGGCTCTGATTGCCATTTTCCTGCTTTCTTAACAAAATGGAAACAGAGGTTAAAATGTTCGAGACAGAGTCCCGGTGCACTGTTATATTTCAAAATATTTCTGCGTTTGTTTCATCCTGTTTGTCCAATCTTTTTCTTACTGCCTCATTCTCTTTCTTTAACTCATCCAGAGTTTTCAGCACTAGAGCAGATGAAGTTGACTCTTCAGAAGATACAAAATCCTCAGAGCGTTTAGCAGAATCTTTCTTTGGAGAGACTTCAGGTGATTTTTCTTCGACTTCAGTGATAACCAGAGTTTGATGCTGAGAGAATTCTTCCTGAGGTTCTGAAACCATAGGAGCTTTCCAGCCTAGAGGAAGAATAAGTTTCTTTTCCCAGAATCTTAGAACCTGCTCATTGAAGATCTTCATATGGTCACAGAAGTTCTGTTGAGCTATGTCATAACTGAGTTCCTTCATCTTCCTAGATTCAGAATTAAACCACTTTCTGAATTTTGTCCAAAGAAAGTCAGAAGCAGCTGGATTCAGATTCTCCATACAACCCTGCTTCAGAAAGTTAATCCATTCCTGTATTTCTTCCTCGAATGCCAATAAAGAGTTACCAACATCTGATTTGGAAATTATTGGTTTTGGTTTGGGAATGGCTACTTTGTGAGAGGTTGAGGTAAGCTTGTCTAGAGCTTCTAAGTCAATTATTGTTCTGAGGGGATCATCTGAGAGATTTGTTGGAGGAGAGTCAGAAATGAGAATAGGAGAGGTAGGTGATGTAATTTCTGAAGAGATTTGTGGGGGACTGGTGAAATTAGGTGAGGGTTGAAAGAAGTTGAGAGGACAGTTGATACCAGGAATAGAGGTGTCAGAGTTTTGAATTTGATGTTCTGGTTGGGAAGAAGTGAAGAGAGGTTCAAGATCAATGTCAGACAGAACTTGTGTAAGTTCTGGTTGTGGTTCAATGAAATCAGAAGGAGTGGGGTCAATGTCAATGTCAAAATCTCCAAGAGTTTGTGGTGAAGGTGATGGATTTTCATAAGGTTTAAGAGAAGATGGGGTTTTAGATGTTGATACCAGTATGAATTCGACGATAGAAATGAAAGAAGAGTTACCTTTCTTTTTAGCAGCTTTTGGAGTTTTCTGAGGAGTTCCTTCAGAGGCTTTTCTTTTTCTTGAAGTTCTGGTGGCAACTTCTAGAGGTGTTTGCCTGAGCTGTTGCAGAGAAACTTCTGGAAGGGTTCCATCAGCTTTACACGCATCCAAATATCTAAGAACAATTTCTGGATGAGTATCTGATGAGAAGAGAGGAAAATATTTCAGAGGTATTTTCCTGGTGGTGATGACTTCCTTAGAGATTAGGGTTGGATCCTTCTTGATGGTCTCAATGATTTTCATCTTCTTGAGGTTCTTTGCATTGAGAGGTCTTCCAACAATAGTTTCTAGATCAGAGATTTCCTGAGCTTCAGTTAGGTGTTCTATCAGCTTATTCTCTATTAGAATATCTGAGATTAGTCTACCTAGAGGAATCCAATCTCTCTTGGTTCTTTCGTCTTCTCTTGTTTCCTTCACATTGTTCTTCAGATGATTAAATAGACAGTGAGGAATATTCGCTTTAGTAAAGGTGGAGATGAGGTACATAAGATACTGTTGATCGTTGTTGATGTAGTCGGACGAGCTTGAAGGTTTCCTGTGATAGATACACCCAAGAATGATTCTGGCCCAAATTCTGTGACGATCCTTTAGGTCTTTGATTTTGTTGGAGTGTTGTCCGGAGGTGAAGATTTCCTTTGAGATAGTATTTAGATCAGTGCCCTTTTCCATCTCACTGCATCTAATTCCTGATCCATCATGATCAATCAGCTTACCAATAAGATCTTCAGTGATGACAACCTTCTTTCCCATTACATACGAAGTTACTTGATGTTTTGAGACCAATGCAAAAATCCAGAATTCCTTAACGAGTTGGGGAAAAACTGGACCCATTAAGCGATTAAAGTATTTGCTCCATCCTTGAAACTCAACCTCAGGAGTAAGGTCATACCCATTGTCTTTCATGCTTTCAAAATCAGCGATGAGTTCACAGAGAACTTCGAGAGAGGCAAAGGGAGTGAGAAGAGTTCTTGAGGGCTCAATGTACCTTTCTTCAATGACTTGGTCAGCAGATTCTTGAGACATTGCTTGTTGAGAGCTTTGTTGAGAGCAGGAGGCCATTGTTCACAGACTTAGGGTTTTGGGAACACACAGAGGAACAAGAAATGTAGAAAGCAAAAACAAGAAATGCAAATAAGGAGAAAGCGATAGAGAACTAAGTGAGTGATAGTGAGCGTGTGAAGGTGTTAGAAGTGACATATATATAGGAGTGACCAAGAATTAAATAGCAATTAAAAACAATAAACATAATGATTAATAACTGTAATGATTTCTGACAAGGGAGATAGCGTGAGAAATTTTGGGAACAGTTACCGATGTGACTTGGCGCCTCAATACGTCAACACAGGCGTTTCAGTTTTCCAGAGTTTGACACGCGTTCATCGTCAGAGAAAATCTGGAGCGTAGGTTAACAAGTGTTTGCTAGAGTGAACTTAATGATCTATCCTTGAAATGAAAAGTTCAGATCTTCTGAATAGATTCTGATGCAATTTTTCGTCTCACTTCTGAAGAATTATTGGTCAGATGTTCACAAAAAGAAATTCTGAGAGTTAAAAATATAGAAATTAAGTTTTCATTCTGGACATAATTCCATACAGAGATTTTTCAGAATGAAATTAAATCTATCTTTAGCAAAGGGTTTGGTGAAAGCATCAGCCCATTGATGGTCTGTGTCTATAAATTTTAAACAAAGAATTCCTTCCTGAGTATAGTCCTTAATGAAATGATGTTTAATTTCTATATGTTTCGCCCTAGAATGCAAAATAGGATTTTTAGAAAGACAGATGGCAGAAGTATTGTCACAAGAGATAGGGATGTTACTCTCGTAAATGTGAAAATCCTCAAGCTGATTCTTCATCCAGAGCATCTAAGTACTGCATCCAGCTGCAGCTATATATTCAGCTTCTGCCGTTGATAGTGCAATGGTGGATTATCTTTTGTTGGACCAAGAGATTAAGTTGTCTCCTAGAAACTGACAGCTTCCAGAGGTACTTTTTCTTTCTATTCTATCTCCAGCAAAGTCAGCGTCACAGTATCCTACCAATTTGTATTCTCTGGACTTTCTATAGCAAAGACCAAAATTAGTAGTACCTTTCAGATATCTGAAAATTCGCTTAAAGGCTGTTAAGTGAGATTCTCTAGGATCTGATTGGAATCTAGCACAAAGACAGACACTATAGAGAATATCAGGTCTTGAAGCAGTTAAATAAAGGAGAGAACCAATCATACCTCTGTAGAGCTTCTGTTCTACTTTCTTACTTACCTCATCCTTTTCCAGAATGCATGTGGGATGCATAGGAGTTTTGGAAGGCTTACTTTCTGACATTTCAAATTTCTTCAGAAGATCTCTGACATATTTGCTTTGATGGATGTAAGTTCCTTCTGGAGTTTGATTGATTTGAATTCCCAAGAAGAACTTGAGTTCTCCCATTAAGCTCATTTCAAATTCTGCCTGCATAGTCTTAGCAAATTCCTTGCCCAAGGAGCTTTTAGTGGATCCAAAAATTATATCATCTACGTATATTTGACAGATCAGAATGTGATTTTTAAATGACTTACAGAATAGAGTTGTGTCCACCTTCCCTCTGGTAAAATCATTTTCTAAGAGAAAGTTACGTAGTCTCTCATACCAAGCTCTGGGAGCTTGTTTTAGACCATATAACGATTTCTTAAGTTTATAAACATATTCTGGATGTTTTGTGTTTTCAAAACCAGGGGGTTGATGCACGTAAACTTCTTCATCAATGTAACCATTTAAAAACGCACTTTTGACATCCATCTGATAAAGAGTGATGTCATTATTTACAGCATATGAAATTAAAAGTCTGATAGACTCTAACCTTGCGACTGGAGCAAAGGTTTCTGTATAGTCTATCCCTTCTTGCTGACTATAACCTTGTGCAACCAGTCGTGCTTTGTTTCTGACCACTTCTCCTTGTTCATTCAGTTTGTTTCTAAATACCCACTTGGTTCCAATAATGTTGAAGCCTTTGGGTTTGGGGACTAGATCCCATACGTCGTTTCTGGTGAACTGATTTAATTCTTCCTGCATTGCAAGTATCCAATCATTGTTTGAGAGTGCTTCGTCAATTGAAGTTGGTTCAACCAGAGAGACTAATCCCACTAGAGATTCTTCAGTCTTTTTGAATGATGATCTTGTTCTGATTGGGTCATCCACCTTTCCCAGAATTTTGTCTTTGGAATGTATTAGAGATCTTCTGGATTGTCTTTTCGGGATGGGTTCTTCAGAATTAGAGTTTCCTTCTGTTGTGTTTGACTGTTTTTCTGATGATCTGGTTTCAGTGCCTGTAATTTGAACTTCTAATTCTGCAAGAGATTCATCATGCTTTGGCTTTTGAAGGCCAAGCTTATCATCAAATCTGACACAAATGGATTCTACCACATTTCGTGTTTCTGTGTTATATACTCTGTATCCTTTTGAACGTTCAGAGTATCCTAACATGAAACATTTTTGTGCCTTAGAATCAAACTTGTTCAGAGGATCATCAGGGTTTAAGATAAAGCATGTACATCCAAATGGATGAAAGTAAGAAATGTTGGGCTTTCTGTTCTTCCACAATTCATATGGAGTCTTTTCCAAAATAGGTCTTATAGAGATTCTATTCTGAATGTAACATGCTGTATTAACTGGTTCTGCCAAAAAGTTTTTAGCCATGTTAGTCTCATTGATCATGGTTCTGGCCATTTCTTGTAGAGTTCTATTCTTGCGCTCTACAACTCCATTTTGTTGTGGAGTTCTAGGATAAGAGAAATCATGAGAAATGCCATTTTCATTAAAAAATGTTTCTAAATTTTTGTTTTCAAATTCCCCACCATGATCACTTCTGACTTTTACAATTCTAAACTCTTTTTCATTCTGAATTTGGTTACAGAAAGTAGAAAATACAGAGAGTGACTCGTCCTTGTGTTTTAAGAACTTTACCCATGTCCATCTGCTATAGTCATCTACGATCACTAATCCATACTTCTTGCCACTGATGGATGCAGTTTTCACTGGTCCAAACAGATCTATATGTAGAAGTTCTAATGGTCTGGAGGTAGAAACAACATTTTTTTGGTTTAAAAGAGGGTTTGGAAAACTTGCCTTTTTGACATGCTTCACACAGAACATCTGAGCTGAACTTCAGGTTAGGAAGTCCTCTGACCAGATTGAGTTTGTTAATCTGAGATATTCTTCTCATACTAACATGCCCCAATCTTCTGTGCCAGACCCATTGCTCGTCGTCAGCAGACAAAAGACATTTTACATTCTGACTTTTTAGTTCAGAAAGTTTTATTTTATAAATGTTGTTCTTTCTCTTCCCATTAAAGAGGATTGTTCCATCTTTCTGACTAACTGCCTTGTAGGACTTTTGATTGAAGATTATATCATAACCGTTATCACTTAATTGACTTATGGATAACAAGTTATGCATTAATCCTTCTACTAATAAAACATTTGATATAGAGGGTAGAGTATCGTTACCTATGGTTCCCGAGCCAATGATTTTACCTTTCTGATTGCCTCCGAAACCTACATACCCTCCAGTTTTAAGTTCCAGACTTTGGAACATATGCTTTCTTCCCGTCATGTGTCGCGAGCATCCAGAGTCCAGGTACCATGATTGGTGTTTCAATCTTGCTGTTAAAGGCATCTGCAACATATAGGATTTTATCCTTAGGTACCCATATATCTTTGGGTCCTTGTTTGTTAGTGGTCACAGAATTTTGATTGAGTTTTGGTTTCTCAATAGAATTTGAAGAGTAAGATTCACTAGTATATTTTATATCATGTTTGTGTCCATATTTGAAGTGAGAGTTTAAAGGAGCGTATTTTATGATCATATCATCAACTTGTTTAGGTTTATATGGATCTTCTCCTTTAGGATTAACATATCCTATACCTTTTCTCCCATTTCTACTAATTCCATAGATCATTGAAGCCATTTTTCTTCTGTCTATGTTTTTAGCTAGAAATTTTTGAAAATCATAGTCGTAATGTTTTAAAATGTTATCAGAACTAGTGGGAACTACTGAGTCAGATTTTTTTTGAGATTCTTGAGATTCAAAAGAGTTGAGTTTTGAAATGGTTTCTTTTAACTCAGAATTTTCTGCTTTCAGCTTTCTGTTCTCTTCAGACTCAGATATCAGATCATGTTTCAGATTCTTATATTTGAGCTGAAGTTTCTGATAGTTTTCAAGAATTTCTGACAGACTTTCTTCTAATTGAGATCTAGAAAATTTAGAAAATACCTCTTTAGTTTCTGAGTCAGAGTCTGATTCTGATGAGTTGGAATTATCTGATATGTTGGCCATTAGGGCAATGTTGGCGTGTTCATTTTCTGATTCGGATTCTGCTTTAGAAGATTCTGAGTCATCCCAGGTAGCCATAAGACTTTTCTTTCTTTCCTTGTTGAACTTCTTATTTGGCTTTTCTTTCTGCAGCTTAGGACAATCACTTTTGTAGTGTCCAGGTTCCTTGCATTCGTAACACACCACCTCTTTGTTCTTTGACTTTTTGTGTCCAGAAGATGGTTCAGAATGACTGCTTGATCTTTTAGAGTTTCTGAATTTCCTTTGCCTATTTTTCCATAGTTGTTGGATTCTTCTGGAAAGGAGGGATAGTTCATCTTCTTCTGAGGAGCCACCAGAGCTTTCTTCTTCTGCCTGAAAAGCTTTAGTTTCATATTTATATTTAGATTTAAGAGCAACAGACTTACCTTTCTTCTGGGGTTCGTCTTCTTCTAGTTCTATCTCGTGACTTCTCAGAGAGCTGATCAGTTCTTCAAGAGATATTTCGTTGAGGTTCTTGGAGAGCTTTAGTGTTGTGACCATGGGTCTCCACACTTTTGGTAAGCTTCTGATGATCTTCTTGACATGATCTGCTGTTGAGTACCCTTTATTCAGAACTTTTAGTCCAGCAACCAGAATTTGAAATCTTGAGAACATTTTCTCAATTGTTTCATCTTCTTCAATTTTGAAGGCTCCATACTTCTGAAAGAGTGCCAGAGCTTTAGTCTCTTTGACTTGAGTGTTGTCTTCATGCGTCATTGTCAGAGAATCAAATATGTGTTTGGCTGATTCTCTGTTAGTGATCTTCTCATATTCTGTGTGGGAGATTGCGCTAAGGAGAATCGTTCTGGCCTTCTGATGATTTCTGAAATCTTTCTTCTGTTGATCCGTCATATTTTTCCTTTCAATCTTCTGACCGTCTTTTCCAACAGGGTGAGTGTAACCATCAGTTACCATATCCCAGAGATCGCCGTCATGAGCCAGAAAGAAACTTTCGATTAAGTCTATCCAGTAATCAAAGTTTTCACCTTCAAACACTGGTGGTTTGCCACTGATTTTGTCAATGTAGTTCTGAACGGGTTCCGCCATAGTGTTTTTCGTGAAGGATCTTTTATCTGACATGGTTAAGTGTTAGCACCCAGAACCAGGCGCTCTGATGCCAATTGAAGAAACGAAAAAACACAAGAAGGGGGGTTGAATTGGGGTTTTCAAAAGTTAAAGCAAAAGGACACGTTGGTTATCCTGGTTCGTTTGAACTCAAACTACTCCAGTCTACCCGCCAAGGTGATTTCGCCTCTCTCTCTTGAGGACTTAATCCACTAATCAATTAAGATTACACAATCACAGGGACAACCGTCACTGTCTTCTTGAGTTTTAACCACAAATCGGTTTTCTCAAGGAATTTCAAATGAAAATAATATGCTTCTAATAAGCTTTATCACAACATGATGTTTACACAATATTTTTATCAAAAATGAAAACAGATGAAAACTTTGATGATTTTGTAAAGAGTATGAGCGCAAGTGTATTTTGGTCATCTGCAGGTGCTCCTTTAAATAGATGAATAATGATTGATCCGTTGGAGACGTGAGAGCTAATTTTGGAGATTGATAATAATGCCATTGAATGCTCTTTCCAAAAATACAGATTTTGTATGTTTCAATCCGTTACTGTGTGATACTCATAATTGTGAAGGATAGCGTATCAGAGTCCATGTTGATTTGTAGAATCATCAGAGTTTCTGTCTTGATGCAACTTTGGTGCTGAAGCGTGAGACTTCCTTCATCAGAACTTAGCTAGTTTAGAGCTTGTGATGCTTCCATATCAGAGCATCGCTTGATTAGAACTTCTCTTTGATTAGATCTTGTGATACTTCTATATTAGAGCTTCGCTTGATTAGAGCTTCGCTTTGAACTTCGCTCAGATTGGATCTTGTGATACTTCTATATCAGAACTTCTTTACATTAGAACTTCCCTACATATCATAAAGAATGAATTAAGGAGTGTCAAGTTCTAAATAATATAGTGTTTGTTATCATCAAAACTATTAGGAATGTAGAATCAATTCTTGTTCTAACACTTTCTGCCTGGTTCCTTTTGGTATAACATGCATAATTTGCCTAAACCACTTATTATCTAACAAATTTAAGTATCACGAAGATCTCACATTTAAGTGTTCGTGCCTTTCAAAAATCTTCAATGATGTAGTTAAGCTATATTTATGTTGAGAACCGAACCTCATTAATTGCATTTACAATTATCTCTTGGCATTGTGAAAACATAAATGAAAAATAAGCAGACACTGTTGAAATACACAATTATGTATGCACATTTAAGCATCCAACTTGATAAGCCCAAAACACTTATTCAAAGAAACAGTCAATATGATTTTCTGACATATTTAAGTATCACTTAGAGCTCACACTTAAATGTTTCTGCCTTTTAAAATCTTCAATATAATTAATATCTATTTGTGTTGAAAATTAGACCTCGTTAATTGCATTTACAATTACCGTTGAACATTGTAATATCATTGATGGAAAAATGTGCAGCCACTATTGAAATACATAATAGTGTTTTCACATTTAAGTGTCTGCCTCGATAAGCTTGAAACACTTATCGAAAGAAATGATTATGATTAATTATCTCATAATTAAGTATAACTAAAAGCTCATATTTAAGTGTTCGTGCCTTTCAAAATCTCCAATGATGTGGTTAAGCTATATTGGTGATGAAAATTTGACAAGTGGATTCACAATTTCCTTGAATAATATGATAGCATCGATGGAAAAAATGTGCAAATACAATTGGAATACACAATAGTGTCAACACATTTAAGTGTCCACCTTGATAAGCTAGAAACATTTACCCCCAATTAATGGTCGTCATTGATTATCTCGGGAGTTTAAGTATCACAAAGAACTCACATTTAAGTGTTTGTGCCTTTCAAATCTTCAATGATGTAGTTAATTTATATTTCAGTTGAAAATTGAACCTAATTAATTACATTTACCATAATCATTGAACATTGTGATAGCAATAATGGAAAAATGAGAAGACGCTATTGGAATTCACAATAGTGTATGCACATTTAGGGGGTTGTTTGGTTGAGGGTAGATGGAGGGGAGGGGAGGGGAGGAGAGGGGAGGGGAGGAGATATTTATAAAAATATGTGTTTGGTTCATTTTTTATAAGGGGAGTGGAGGGGAGAAAATTCCCTCCTAGACTCACTTTTTGCTCCCCCTCAAATTGGGGGGATTTGGAGGGGAGGGAAGATTCATTGTTTAAAATTTTATTATATTCCCTAATTTATCCTTAATTATTTATTTTAATTCTAAAATTGTCCTTATTGAATTATTAAAAACTAGGTTTAGGTTTTTTTCTGTATTATTTCACGTTTCTTTTGTCTTCTATTGTTCTGTTGCTACATGTGCATTGTTGCTCTCAGGTGAGTTTTTTCCTTTTTGTTTTGTGGAATTTTCCTGTTTTGATTTTATGTTGTCTATACGTGTAACATATAACTATAATCGATGATTGATTGGTTGTCGTTAACTAAAAATTATGATTACTCAGTTGCCGTTAACTAAAAGTTATGATTGTTTTTATTATAGCTATATATTATCAGACAAAATTCTTATTCCATCAATATTGAATATGCCACGGATGCTTTGAGAGTAATTATAACATAAATTTCATATTCGATTTTCATATTCAAATAAGATTTATTTGATAAGTTCCAAAGTAAACTTTACAAAACTTTAAATTCAATATGGTTATTTTTTTTTTTGTCTGCACATATTAAAGAGTTTATATGGATCACATTACAAATTGGACCACTAATTTACCTTGGTTCAATCATGTATTATAAAGTTTGATTTGATGATAATTGAACTTTTGATGCCGTAAGAGAAATAACATTCTCTAGTACTTCGGGGAATTTTGTGAAATTGCAATGAACAATGAGTTAAAACACTAAGAACTCATTGTGAAGGAGTTTTTATTTGGTGATATTTACTCAACTATTTTTATTTAGAATTGTTTTTACTAAATACGAATGATAATATTTGTAAGGATAAAAAAGTAATTTAGTTTTAAAATCTCTCCCCTCCCCTTGTGAACCAAACATATATTTAGTTAAAATGCATCCCCTCCCCTCCCCTTCCCTCCCCTCCCTCTCCCCCGTTGAACCAAATGGACCCTAAGTGTCCACCTTGATAAGCTTGAAACAATTACCCCAAGAAATGAATTTCATTGATTATCTCAAAAATTTAAGTATCTCTATCATTGAGAGCTCAAATTTAAATGTTAGTGCCTTTAAAAATCTTTAATGTAGTTAATCTATAATCATGTTGAAAATTGGATCTCATTAATTTCATTTACTAGAATAAGCAATAATTCCTACACACTTATTACAATTATCCTTAAACATTATTAAAATAAACAATAATTCCTACACATTTATTATGATATCATTGAACATTATTAGAATAAGCAATAATTCCTACACAATTATCCTTGAACATTATTAGAATAAGCAATAATTTCATTTTCCGATATTTTTATGATATCATTGATAGACAAATGTGAAGACTCTATTAGAATAAGCAATAATTCCTACACATTTAATTGTCCACCTTGATATGCTAAATAAACTTATCCTGAGTGTTAGCTCCTAAATTTGACACCTAGTTTTAGATTAATGGAATTAATGAAGAGAAAAAATAATAATAATAATTTGTATGAAGTTATGAGAAGTTACGACAAAGGGGAAAACTTGCATATTCTGATCGAAGTCATCTTATACAGGGAGAGTATGTTGGGCCGATTTAGGAAAAAATATTCTAAGTCTTAAAAGATGATTCGACAGGCGATTATTGATGATGCTTCGATGTAAGATTTAAATTCAAATAAAGGATGGAATTTTGTCCTTATCCAAACATGGAGAGAGACGCGTGGAGCATTTTTAAGGAAAGAAGACATGGCAAGTGCCACTTGTATTAATCTTAGAGAAAAGCCGTTAAAAGCGGTTATCTCTAGGTTAATCAAAGTACCCGTGTGCAAAGAAAAGAGTGTGTTGAGAAAATGTACGTCTGATGTAAAACACCATATTTTTACATTTTAATTCAAGTTTACCTTCTTTATTGCCAAAGTTATTTTTAACACATGTACTTGTTTTTCGATTTAGGTTATGCAATTTACTTTCTTTAACATTCTCGAAAGTTGTTAACCTTTAAATCTTAAATGTTATCGAAGTATTCGTCATTTTTCCAAATCTTATTTAAATTGTTAGCACATGTCCTAAGATTTAGTATGGTCTATCCTACAAGTGACCCAATCTCTTATTGATTTGGAAGACCAGCGGTTGTTTACTATTTTTCACAGTAAACAAATTGGCACGCCCAGTGGGACAAGGCTAACTAAGTTTCTTTACAATGAAAACAAAACAAGCATCGACAGTGTTTTCACACACATGTCGCATACTAGGGAATAACATAATTCAACAACCTGGCCAGACGGACCGACCTGCTCTGATACCACTAAGTAACACCCTAAAACCTCCGCATAAAATAATACAATTATTAGAGTAAAAATTTAAAGAAAAATTCAGCACTTAGGATGTTACTGCCAATATACACCTGCTCAAGTAAATAACATGTAACACTTATTATTATTAACAGTGCTACGAAATCATTATTAAAAATTCTTCTCAATAAGCAGCGGAAAACTTCTTCGAATCGACAATCAAAACTTCACATATTTAAGCCACATATTCATCATCAATTAAAACAAAGGGGAAAACTTGCATATTCTGATCGAAGTCATCTTTCTATACAGGGAGAGTATGTTGGGCCGATATAGGAAAAAATATTCTAAGTCTTGAAAGATGATTCGACAAGCGATTATTGATGATGCTTCGATGTAAGATTGGAATTCAAATAAAGGATGAAATTTTGTCCTTATCGAAACATGGAGAGAGACGCGTGGAGCATTTTTAAGGAAAGAAGACATGGCAAGTGCCACTTGTATTAATCTTAGAGAAAAGCCGTTAAAAGCGGTTATCTCTAGGTTAATCAAAGTACCCGTGTGCAAAGAAAAGAGTGTGTTGAGAAAATGTACGTCTGATGTAAATCACCATATTTTTACATTTTAATTCAAGTTTACATTCTTTATTGCCAAAGTTATTTTTAAAACATGTACTTGTTTTTCGATTTAAGTTATGCAATTTACTTTCTTTAACATTCTCGAAAGTTGTTAGCACATGTCCTAAGATTTAGTATGGTCTATCCTACAAGTGACCCAATCTCTTATTGAATTGGAAGACCAGCGGTTCTTTACTATTTTTCATAGTAAACAAATTGGCACGCCCAGTGGGACAAGGCTAACTAAGTTTCTTTACAATGAAAACAAAACAAGCATCGACAGTGTTTTCACACACATTTCGCATACTAGGGAATAACATAATTCAACAACCTGGCCAGACGGACCGACCTGCTCTGATACCACTAAGTAACACCCTAAAACCTCCGCATAAAATAATACAATTATCAGAGTAAAAATTTAAAGAAAAATTCAGCACTTAGGATGTTACTGCCAACATACACCTGCTCAAGTAAATAACATGTAACACTTATTATTATTAACAGTGCTACGAAATCATTATTAAAAATTCTTCTCAATAAGCAGCGGAAAACTTCTTCGAATCGACAATCAAAACTTCGCATATTTAAGCCACATATTCATCATCAATTAAAACAAAGGGGAAAACTTGCATATTCTGATCGAAGTCATCTTTCTATACAGGGAGGGTATGTTGGGCCGATTTAGGAAAAAATATTCTAAGTCTTGAAAGATGATTCGACAAGCGATTATTGATGATGCTTCGATGTAAGATTTGAATTCAAATAAAGGATGAAATTTTGTCCTTATCCAAACATGGAGAGAGACGCGTGGAGCATTTTTAAGAAAAGAAGACCTGGCAAGTGCCACTTGTATTAATCTTAGAGAAAAGCCGTTAAAAGCGGTTATCTCTAGGTTAATCAAAGTACCCGTGTGCAAAGAAAAGAGTGTGTTGAGAAAATGTACGTCTGATGTAAAACACCATATTTTTACATTTTAATTCAAGTTTACCTTCTTTATTGCCAAATTTATTTTTAACACATGTACTTGTTTTTCGATTTAAGTTATGCAATTTACTTTCTTTAACATTCTCGAAAGTTGTTCACCTTTAAATCTTAAATGTAATCGAAGTATTCGTCATTTTTCCAAATCTTATTTAAATTGTTAGCACATGTCCTAAGATTTAGTATGGTCTATCCTACAAGTGACCCAATCTCTTATTGATTTGGAAGACCAGCGGTTGTTTACTATTTTTCACAGTAAACAAATTGGCACGCCCAGTGGGACAAGGCTAACTAAGTTTCTTTACAATGAAAACAAAACAAGCATCGACAGTGTTTTCACACACATGTCGCATACTAGGGAATAACATAATTCAACAACCAGGCCAGACGGACCGACCTGCTCTGATACCACTAAGTGACACCCTAAAACCTCCGCATAAAATAATACAATTATCAGAGTAAAAATTTAAAGAAAAATTCAGCACTTAGGATGTTACTGCCAACATACACCTGCTCAAGTAAATAACATGTAACATTTATTATTATTAACAGTGCTACGAAATCATTATTAAAAATTCTTCTCAATAAGCAGCGGAAAACTTCTTCGAATCGACAATCAAAACTTCGCATATTTAAGCCACATATTCATCATCAATTAAAACAAAGGGGAAAACTTGCATATTCTGATCGAAGTCATCTTTCTATACAGGGAGAGTATGTTGGGCCGATTTAGGAAAAAATATTCTAAGTCTTGAAAGATGATTCGACAAGCGATTATTGATGATGCTTCGATGTAAGATTTGAATTCAAATAAAGGATGAAATTTTGTCCTTATCCAAACATGGAGAGAGATGCGTGGACCATTTTTAAGGAAAGAAGACATGGCAAGTGCCACTTGTATTAATCTTAGAGAAAAGCCGTTAAAAGCGGTTATCTCTAGGTTAATCAAAGTACTCGTGTGCAAAGAAAAGAGTGTGTTGAGAAAATGTACGTCTGATGTTAAACACCATATTTTTACATTTTAATTCAAGTTTACCTTCTTTATTGCCAAATTTATTTTTAACACATGTACTTGTTTTTCGATTTAAGTTATGCAATTTACTTTCTTTAACATTCTCGAAAGTTGTTCACCTTTAAATCTTAAATGTAATCAAAGTATTCGTCATTTTTTCAAATCTTATTTATATTGTTAGCACATGTCCTAAGATTTAGTATGGTCTATCCTACAAGTGACCCAATCTCTTATTGAATTGGAAGACCAGCGGTTCTTTACTATTTTTCATAGTAAACAAATTGGCATGCCCAGTGGGACAAGGCTAACTAAGTTTCTTTACAATGAAAACAAAACAAGCATCGACAGTGTTTTCACACACATGTCGCATACTAGGGAATAACATAATTCAACAACCTGGCCAGACGGACGACCTGCTCTGATACCACTAAGTAACACCCTAAAACCTCTGCATAAAATAATACAATTATCAGAGTAAAAATTTAAAGAAAAATTAAGCACTTAGGAAGTTACTGCCAACATACACCTGCTCAAGTAAATAACATGTAACACTTATTATTATTAACAGTGCTACGAAATCATTATTAAAAATTCTTCCCAATAAGCAGCGGAAAACTTCTTCGAATCGACAATCAAAACTTCGCATATTTAAGCCACATATTCATCATCAATTAAAACAAAGGGGAAAACTTGCATATTCTGATCGAAGTCATCTTTCTATACAGGGAGAGTATGTTGGGCCGATTTAGAAAAAATATTCTAAGTCTTGAAAGATGATTCGACAAGCGATTATTGATGATGCTTCGATGTATGATTTGAATTCAAATAAAGGATGAAATTTTGTCCTTATCCAAACATGGAGAGAGACGCGTTGAGCGTTTTTAAGGAAAGAAGACATGGCAAGTGCCACTTGTATTAATCTTAGAGAAAAGCCGTTAAAAGCGGTTATCTCTAGGTTAATCAAAGTACCCGTGTGCAAAGAAAAGAGTGTGTTGAGAAAATGTACGTCTGATGTAAAACACCATATTTTTACATTTTAATTCAAGTTTACCTTCTTTATTGCCAAATTTATTTTTAACACATGTACTTGTTTTTCGATTTAAGTTATGCAATTTACTTTCTTTAACATTCTCGAAAGTTGTTCACCTTTAAATCTTAAATGTAATCGAAGTATTCGTCATTTTTCCAAATCTTATTTAAATTGTTAGCACATGTCCTAAGATTTAGTATGGTCTATCCTACAAGTGACCCAATCTCTTATTGATTTGGAAGACCCGCGGTTGTTTACTATTTTTCACAGTAAACAAATTGGCACGCCCAGTGGGACAAGGCTAACTAAGTTTCTTTACAATGAAAACAAAACAAGCATCGACAGTGTTTTCACACACATGTCGCATACTAGGGAAAAACATAATTCAACAACCTGGCCAGACGGACCGACCTGCTCTGATACCACTAAGTAACACCCTAAAACCTCCGCAAAAAATAATACAATTATCAGAGTAAAAATTTAAAGAAAAATTCAGCACTTAGGATGTTACTGCCAACATACACCTGCTCAAGTAAATAACATGTAACACTTATTATTATTAACAGTGCTACGAAATCATTATTAAAAATTCTTCTCAATAAGCAGCGGAAAACTTCTTCGAATCGACAATCAAAACTTCGCATATTTAAGCCACATATTCATCATCAATTAAAACAAAGGGGAAAACTTGCATATTCTGATCGAAGTCATCTTTCTATACAGGGAGAGTATGTTGGGCCGATTTAGGAAAAAATATTCTAAGTCTTGAAAGATGATTCGACAAGCGATTATTGATGATGCTTCGATGTAAGATTTGAATTCAAATAAAGGATGAAATTTTGTCCTTATCCAAACATGGAGAGAGATGCGTGGAGCATTTTTAAGGAAAGAAGACATGGCAAGTGCCACTTGTATTAATCTTAGAGAAAAGCCGTTAAAAGCGGTTATCTCTAGGTTAATCAAAGTACTCGTGTGCAAAGAAAAGAGTGTGTTGAGAAAATGTACGTCTGATGTTAAACACCATATTTTTACATTTTAATTCAAGTTTACCTTCTTTATTGCCAAATTTATTTTTAACACATGTACTTGTTTTTCGATTTAAGTTATGCAATTTACTTTCTTTAACATTCTCGAAAGTTGTTCACCTTTAAATCTTAAATGTAATCGAAGTATTCGTCATTTTTCCAAATCTTATTTAAATTGTTAGCACATGTCCTAAGATTTAGTATGGTCTATCCTACAAGTGACCCAATCTCTTATTGATTTGGAAGACCAGCGGTTGTTTACTATTTTTCACAGTAAACAAATTGGCACGCCCAGTGGGACAAGGCTAACTAAGTTTCTTTACAATGAAAACAAAACAAGCATCGACAGTGTTTTCACACACATGTCGCATACTAGGGAATAACATAATTCAACAACCAGGCCAGACGGACCGACCTGCTCTGATACCACTAAGTGACACCCTAAAACCTCCGCATAAAATAATACAATTATCAGAGTAAAAATTTAAAGAAAAATTCAGCACTTAGGATGTTACTGCCAACATACACCTGCTCAAGTAAATAACATGTAACATTTATTATTATTAACAGTGCTACGAAATCATTATTAAAAATTCTTCTCAATAAGCAGCGGAAAACTTCTTCGAATCGACAATCAAAACTTCGCATATTTAAGCCACATATTCATCATCAATTAAAACAAAGGGGAAAACTTGCATATTCTGATCGAAGTCATCTTTCTATACAGGGAGAGTATGTTGGGCCGATTTAGGAAAAAATATTCTAAGTCTTGAAAGATGATTCGACAAGCGATTATTGATGATGCTTCGATGTAAGATTTGAATTCAAATAAAGGATGAAATTTTGTCCTTATCCAAACATGGAGAGAGATGCGTGGACCATTTTTAAGGAAAGAAGACATGGCAAGTGCCACTTGTATTAATCTTAGAGAAAAGCCGTTAAAAGCGGTTATCTCTAGGTTAATCAAAGTACTCGTGTGCAAAGAAAAGAGTGTGTTGAGAAAATGTACGTCTGATGTTAAACACCATATTTTTACATTTTAATTCAAGTTTACCTTCTTTATTGCCAAATTTATTTTTAACACATGTACTTGTTTTTCGATTTAAGTTATGCAATTTACTTTCTTTAACATTCTCGAAAGTTGTTCACCTTTAAATCTTAAATGTAATCAAAGTATTCGTCATTTTTTCAAATCTTATTTATATTGTTAGCACATGTCCTAAGATTTAGTATGGTCTATCCTACAAGTGACCCAATCTCTTATTGAATTGGAAGACCAGCGGTTCTTTACTATTTTTCATAGTAAACAAATTGGCATGCCCAGTGGGACAAGGCTAACTAAGTTTCTTTACAATGAAAACAAAACAAGCATCGACAGTGTTTTCACACACATGTCGCATACTAGGGAATAACATAATTCAACAACCTGGCCAGACGGACGACCTGCTCTGATACCACTAAGTAACACCCTAAAACCTCTGCATAAAATAATACAATTATCAGAGTAAAAATTTAAAGAAAAATTAAGCACTTAGGAAGTTACTGCCAACATACACCTGCTCAAGTAAATAACATGTAACACTTATTATTATTAACAGTGCTACGAAATCATTATTAAAAATTCTTCCCAATAAGCAGCGGAAAACTTCTTCGAATCGACAATCAAAACTTCGCATATTTAAGCCACATATTCATCATCAATTAAAACAAAGGGGAAAACTTGCATATTCTGATCGAAGTCATCTTTCTATACAGGGAGAGTATGTTGGGCCGATTTAGAAAAAATATTCTAAGTCTTGAAAGATGATTCGACAAGCGATTATTGATGATGCTTCGATGTATGATTTGAATTCAAATAAAGGATGAAATTTTGTCCTTATCCAAACATGGAGAGAGACGCGTTGAGCGTTTTTAAGGAAAGAAGACATGGCAAGTGCCACTTGTATTAATCTTAGAGAAAAGCCGTTAAAAGCGGTTATCTCTAGGTTAATCAAAGTACCCGTGTGCAAAGAAAAGAGTGTGTTGAGAAAATGTACGTCTGATGTAAAACACCATATTTTTACATTTTAATTCAAGTTTACCTTCTTTATTGCCAAATTTATTTTTAACACATGTACTTGTTTTTCGATTTAAGTTATGCAATTTACTTTCTTTAACATTCTCGAAAGTTGTTCACCTTTGAATCTTAAATGTAATCGAAGTATTCGTCATTTTTCCAAATCTTATTTAAATTGTTAGCACATGTCCTAAGATTTAGTATGGTCTATCCTACAAGTGACCCAATCTCTTATTGATTTGGAAGACCCGCGGTTGTTTACTATTTTTCACAGTAAACAAATTGGCACGCCCAGTGGGACAAGGCTAACTAAGTTTCTTTACAATGAAAACAAAACAAGCATCGACAGTGTTTTCACACACATGTCGCATACTAGGGAAAAACATAATTCAACAACCTGGCCAGACGGACCGACCTGCTCTGATACCACTAAGTAACACCCTAAAACCTCCGCAAAAAATAATACAATTATCAGAGTAAAAATTTAAAGAAAAATTCAGCACTTAGGATGTTACTGCCAACATACACCTGCTCAAGTAAATAACATGTAACACTTATTATTATTAACAGTGCTACGAAATCATTATTAAAAATTCTTCTCAATAAGCAGCGGAAAACTTCTTCGAATCGACAATCAAAACTTCGCATATTTAAGCCACATATTCATCATCAATTAAAACAAAGGGGAAAACTTGCATATTCTGATCGAAGTCATCTTTCTATACAGGGAGAGTATGTTGGGCCGATTTAGGAAAAAATATTCTAAGTCTTGAAAGATGATTCGACAAGCGATTATTGATGATGCTTCGATGTAAGATTTGAATTCAAATAAAGGATGAAATTTTGTCCTTATCCAAACATGGAGAGAGATGCGTGGAGCATTTTTAAGGAAAGAAGACATGGCAAGTGCCACTTGTATTAATCTTAGAGAAAAGCCGTTAAAAGCGGTTATCTCTAGGTTAATCAAAGTACTCGTGTGCAAAGAAAAGAGTGTGTTGAGAAAATGTACGTCTGATGTTAAACACCATATTTTTACATTTTAATTCAAGTTTACCTTCTTTATTGCCAAATTTATTTTTAACACATGTACTTGTTTTTCGATTTAAGTTATGCAATTTACTTTCTTTAACATTCTCGAAAGTTGTTCACCTTTAAATCTTAAATGTAATCAAAGTATTCGTCATTTTTTCAAATCTTATTTATATTGTTAGCACATGTCCTAAGATTTAGTATGGTCTATCCTACAAGTGACCCAATCTCTTATTGAATTGGAAGACCAGCGGTTCTTTACTATTTTTCATAGTAAACAAATTGGCATGCCCAGTGGGACAAGGCTAACTAAGTTTCTTTACAATGAAAACAAAACAAGCATCGACAGTGTTTTCACACACATGTCGCATACTAGGGAATAACATAATTCAACAACCTGGCCAGACGGACGACCTGCTCTGATACCACTAAGTAACACCCTAAAACCTCTGCATAAAATAATACAATTATCAGAGTAAAAATTTAAAGAAAAATTAAGCACTTAGGAAGTTACTGCCAACATACACCTGCTCAAGTAAATAACATGTAACACTTATTATTATTAACAGTGCTACGAAATCATTATTAAAAATTCTTCCCAATAAGCAGCGGAAAACTTCTTCGAATCGACAATCAAAACTTCGCATATTTAAGCCACATATTCATCATCAATTAAAACAAAGGGGAAAACTTGCATATTCTGATCGAAGTCATCTTTCTATACAGGGAGAGTATGTTGGGCCGATTTAGAAAAAATATTCTAAGTCTTGAAAGATGATTCGACAAGCGATTATTGATGATGCTTCGATGTATGATTTGAATTCAAATAAAGGATGAAATTTTGTCCTTATCCAAACATGGAGAGAGACGCGTTGAGCGTTTTTAAGGAAAGAAGACATGGCAAGTGCCACTTGTATTAATCTTAGAGAAAAGCCGTTAAAAGCGGTTATCTCTAGGTTAATCAAAGTA
Organism: Lathyrus tuberosus; assembly: GCA_022829125.1. Lineage (NCBI taxonomy): Eukaryota > Viridiplantae > Streptophyta > Magnoliopsida > Fabales > Fabaceae > Lathyrus > Lathyrus tuberosus. The sequence continues at coordinate 114,697 of JALAZF010000842.1, forward strand.
CCCGTGTGCAAAGAAAAGAGTGTGTTGAGAAAATGTACGTCTGATGTAAAACACCATATTTTTACATTTTAATTCAAGTTTACCTTCTTTATTGCCAAATTTATTTTTAACACATGTACTTGTTTTTCGATTTAAGTTATGCAATTTACTTTCTTTAACATTCTCGAAAGTTGTTCACCTTTAAATCTTAAATGTAATCGAAGTATTCGTCATTTTTCCAAATCTTATTTAAATTGTTAGCACATGTCCTAAGATTTAGTATGGTCTATCCTACAAGTGACCCAATCTCTTATTGATTTGGAAGACCCGCGGTTGTTTACTATTTTTCACAGTAAACAAATTGGCACGCCCAGTGGGACAAGGCTAACTAAGTTTCTTTACAATGAAAACAAAACAAGCATCGACAGTGTTTTCACACACATGTCGCATACTAGGGAAAAACATAATTCAACAACCTGGCCAGACGGACCGACCTGCTCTGATACCACTAAGTAACACCCTAAAACCTCCGCAAAAAATAATACAATTATCAGAGTAAAAATTTAAAGAAAAATTCAGCACTTAGGATGTTACTGCCAACATACACCTGCTCAAGTAAATAACATGTAACACTTATTATTATTAACAGTGCTACGAAATCATTATTAAAAATTCTTCTCAATAAGCAGCGGAAAACTTCTTCGAATCGACAATCAAAACTTCGCATATTTAAGCCACATATTCATCATCAATTAAAACAAAGGGGAAAACTTGCATATTCTGATCGAAGTCATCTTTCTATACAGGGAGAGTATGTTGGGCCGATTTAGGAAAAAATATTCTAAGTCTTGAAAGATGATTCGACAAGCGATTATTGATGATGCTTCGATGTAAGATTTGAATTCAAATAAAGGATGAAATTTTGTCCTTATCCAAACATGGAGAGAGATGCGTGGAGCATTTTTAAGGAAAGAAGACATGGCAAGTGCCACTTGTATTAATCTTAGAGAAAAGCCGTTAAAAGCGGTTATCTCTAGGTTAATCAAAGTACTCGTGTGCAAAGAAAAGAGTGTGTTGAGAAAATGTACGTCTGATGTTAAACACCATATTTTTACATTTTAATTCAAGTTTACCTTCTTTATTGCCAAATTTATTTTTAACACATGTACTTGTTTTTCGATTTAAGTTATGCAATTTACTTTCTTTAACATTCTCGAAAGTTGTTCACCTTTAAATCTTAAATGTAATCAAAGTATTCGTCATTTTTTCAAATCTTATTTATATTGTTAGCACATGTCCTAAGATTTAGTATGGTCTATCCTACAAGTGACCCAATCTCTTATTGAATTGGAAGACCAGCGGTTCTTTACTATTTTTCATAGTAAACAAATTGGCATGCCCAGTGGGACAAGGCTAACTAAGTTTCTTTACAATGAAAACAAAACAAGCATCGACAGTGTTTTCACACACATGTCGCATACTAGGGAATAACATAATTCAACAACCTGGCCAGACGGACGACCTGCTCTGATACCACTAAGTAACACCCTAAAACCTCTGCATAAAATAATACAATTATCAGAGTAAAAATTTAAAGAAAAATTAAGCACTTAGGAAGTTACTGCCAACATACACCTGCTCAAGTAAATAACATGTAACACTTATTATTATTAACAGTGCTACGAAATCATTATTAAAAATTCTTCCCAATAAGCAGCGGAAAACTTCTTCGAATCGACAATCAAAACTTCGCATATTTAAGCCACATATTCATCATCAATTAAAACAAAGGGGAAAACTTGCATATTCTGATCGAAGTCATCTTTCTATACAGGGAGAGTATGTTGGGCCGATTTAGAAAAAATATTCTAAGTCTTGAAAGATGATTCGACAAGCGATTATTGATGATGCTTCGATGTATGATTTGAATTCAAATAAAGGATGAAATTTTGTCCTTATCCAAACATGGAGAGAGACGCGTTGAGCGTTTTTAAGGAAAGAAGACATGGCAAGTGCCACTTGTATTAATCTTAGAGAAAAGCCGTTAAAAGCGGTTATCTCTAGGTTAATCAAAGTACCCGTGTGCAAAGAAAAGAGTGTGTTGAGAAAATGTACGTCTGATGTAAAACACCATATTTTTACATTTTAATTCAAGTTTACCTTCTTTATTGCCAAATTTATTTTTAACACATGTACTTGTTTTTCGATTTAAGTTATGCAATTTACTTTCTTTAACATTCTCGAAAGTTGTTCACCTTTAAATCTTAAATGTAATCGAAGTATTCGTCATTTTTCCAAATCTTATTTAAATTGTTAGCACATGTCCTAAGATTTAGTATGGTCTATCCTACAAGTGACCCAATCTCTTATTGATTTGGAAGACCAGCGGTTGTTTACTATTTTTCACAGTAAACAAATTGGCACGCCCAGTGGGACAAGGCTAACTAAGTTTCTTTACAATGAAAACAAAACAAGCATCGACAGTGTTTTCACACACATGTCGCATACTAGGGAAAAACATAATTCAACAACCTGGCCAGACGGACCGACCTGCTCTGATACCACTAAGTAACACCCTAAAACCTCCGCAAAAAATAATACAATTATCAGAGTAAAAATTTAAAGAAAAATTCAGCACTTAGGATGTTACTGCCAACATACACCTGCTCAAGTAAATAACATGTAACACTTATTATTATTAACAGTGCTACGAAATCATTATTAAAAATTCTTCTCAATAAGCAGCGGAAAACTTCTTCGAATCGACAATCAAAACTTCGCATATTTAAGCCACATATTCATCATCAATTAAAACAAAGGGGAAAACTTGCATATTCTGATCGAAGTCATCTTTCTATACAGGGAGAGTATGTTGGGCCGATTTAGGAAAAAATATTCTAAGTCTTGAAAGATGATTCGACAAGCGATTATTGATGATGCTTCGATGTAAGATTTGAATTCAAATAAAGGATGAAATTTTGTCCTTATCCAAACATGGAGAGAGATGCGTGGAGCATTTTTAAGGAAAGAAGACATGGCAAGTGCCACTTGTATTAATCTTAGAGAAAAGCCGTTAAAAGCGGTTATCTCTAGGTTAATCAAAGTACTCGTGTGCAAAGAAAAGAGTGTGTTGAGAAAATGTACGTCTGATGTTAAACACCATATTTTTACATTTTAATTCAAGTTTACCTTCTTTATTGCCAAATTTATTTCTAACACATGTACTTGTTTTTCGATTTAAGTTATGCAATTTACTTTCTTTAACATTCTCGAAAGTTGTTCACCTTTAAATCTTAAATGTAATCGAAGTATTCGTCATTTTTCCAAATCTTATTTAAATTGTTAGCACATGTCCTAAGATTTAGTATGGTCTATCCTACAAGTGACCCAATCTCTTATTGATTTGGAAGACCAGCGGTTGTTTACTATTTTTCACAGTAAACAAATTGGCACGCCCAGTGGGACAAGGCTAACTAAGTTTCTTTACAATGAAAACAAAACAAGCATCGACAGTGTTTTCACACACATGTCGCATACTAGGGAATAACATAATTCAACAACCTGGCCAGACGGACCGACCTGCTCTGATACCACTAAGTAACACCCTAAAACCTCCGCATAAAATAATACAATTATCAGAGTAAAAATTTAAAGAAAAATTCAGCACTTAGGATGTTACTGCCAACATACACCTGCTCAAGTAAATAACATGTAACACTTATTATTATTAACAGTGCTACGAAACCATTATTAAAAATTCTTCCCAATAAGCAGCGGAAAACTTCTTCGAATCGACAATCAAAACTTCGCATATTTAAGCCACATATTCATCATCAATTAAAACAAAGGGGAAAACTTGCATATTCTGATCGAAGTCATCTTTCTATACACGGAGAGTATGTTGCGCCTATTTAGAAAAAATATTCTAAGTCTTGAAAGATGATTCGACAAGCGATTATTGATGATGCTTCGATGTATGATTTGAATTCAAATAAAGGATGAAATTTTGTCCTTATCCAAACATGGAGGGAGACGCGTGGAGCATTTTTAAGGAAAGAAGACATGGCAAGTGCCACTTGTATTAATCTTAGAGAAAAGCCGTTAAAAGCGGTTATCTCTAGGTTAATCAAAGTACCCGTGTGCAAAGAAAAGAGTGTGTTGAGAAAATGTACGTCTGATGTAAAACACCATATTTTTACATTTTAATTCAAGTTTACCTTCTTTATTGCCAAATTTATTTCTAACACATGTACTTGTTTTTCGATTTAAGTTATGCAATTTACTTTCTTTAACATTCTCGAAAGTTGTTCACCTTTAAATCTTAAATGTAATCGAAGTATTCGTCATTTTTCCAAATCTTATTTAAATTGTTAGCACATGTCCTAAGATTTAGTATGGTCTATCCTACAAGTGACCCAATCTCTTATTGATTTGGAAGACCAGCGGTTGTTTACTATTTTTTACAGTAAACAAATTGGCACGCCCAGTGGGACAAGGCTAACTAAGTTTCTTTACAATGAAAACAAAACAAGCATCGACAGTGTTTTCACACACATGTCGCATACTAGGGAAAAACATAATTCAACAACCTGGCCAGACGGACCGACCTGCTCTGATACCACTAAGTAACACCCTAAAACCTCCGCAAAAAATAATACAATTATCAGAGTAAAAATTTAAAGAAAAATTTAGCACTTAGGATGTTACTGCCAACATACACCTGCTCAAGTAAATAACATGTAACACTTATTATTATTAACAGTGCTACGAAATCATTATTAAAAATTCTTCTCAATAAGCAGCGGAAAACTTCTTCGAATCGACAATCAAAACTTCGCATATTTAAGCCACATATTCATCATCAATTAAAACAAAGGGGAAAACTTGCATATTCTGATCGAAGTCATCTTTCTATACAGGGAGAGTATGTTGGGCCGATTTAGGAAAAAATATTCTAAGTCTTGAAAGATGATTCGACAAGCGATTATTGATGATGCTTCGATGTAAGATTTGAATTCAAATAAAGGATGAAATTTTGTCCTTACCCAAACATGGAGAGAGACGCGTGGAGAATTTTTAAGGAAAGAAGACATGGCAAGTGCCACTTGTATTAATCTTAGAGAAAAGCCGTTAAAAGCGGTTATCTCTAGGTTAATCAAAGTACCCGTGTGCAAAGAAAAAAGTGTGTTGAGAAAATGTACGTCTGATGTAAAACACCATATTTTTACATTTTAATTCAAGTTTACCTTCTTTATTGCCAAAGTTATTTTTAACACATGTACTTGTTTTTCGATTTAAGTTATGCAATTTACTTTCTTTAACATTCTCGAAAGTTGTTAACCTTTAAATCTTATATGTTATCGAAGTATTCGTCATTTTTCCAAATCTTATTTAAATTGTTAGCACATGTCCTAAGATTTAGTATGGTCTATCCTACAAGTGACCCAATCTCTTATTGAATTGGAAGACCAGCGGTTCTTTACTATTTTTCATAGTAAACAAATTGGCATGCCCAGTGGGACAAGGCTAACTAAGTTTCTTTACAATGAAAACAAAACAAGCATCGACAGTGTTTTCACACACATGTCGCATACTAGGGAATAACATAATTCAACAACCTGGCCAGACGGACGACCTGCTCTGATACCACTAAGTAACACCCTAAAACCTCTGCAAAAAATAATATAATTATCAGAGTAAAAATTTAAAGAAAAATTCAGCACTTAGGAAGTTACTGCCAACATACACCTGCTCAAGTAAATAACATGTAACACTTATTATTATTAACAGTGCTACGAAATCATTATTAATAATTCTTCCCAATATGCAGCGGAAAACTTCTTCGAATCGACAATCAAAACTTCGCATATTTAAGCCACATATTCATCATCAATTAAAACAAAGGGGAAAACTTGCATATTCTGATCGAAGTCATCTTTCTATACAGGGAGAGTATGTTGGGCCGATTTAGGAAAAAATATTCTAAGTCTTGAAATATGATTCAACAAGCGATTATTGATGATGCTTCGATGTAAGATTTGAATTCAAATAAAGGATGAAATTTTGTCCTTATCCAAACCTGGAGAGAGACGCGTGGAGCATTTTTAAGGAAAGAAGACATGGCAAGTGCCACTTGTATTAACCTAAGAGAAAAGCCGTTAAAAGCGGTTATCTCTAGGTTAATCAAAGTACCCGTGTGCAAAGAAAAGAGTGTGTTGAGAAAATGTACGTCTGATGTAAAACACCATATTTTTACATTTTAATTCAAGTTTACCTTCTTTATTGCCAAATTTATTTTTAACACATGTACTTGTTTTTCGATTTAAGTTATGCAATTTACTTTCTTTAACATTCTCGAAAGTTGTTCACCTTTAAATCTTAAATGTAATCGAAGTATTCGTCATTTTTCCAAATCTTATTTAAATTGTTAGCACATGTCCTAAGATTTAGTATGGTCTATCCTACAAGTGACCCAATCTCTTATTGATTTGGAAGACCCGCGGTTGTTTACTATTTTTCACAGTAAACAAATTGGCACGCCCAGTGGGACAAGGCTAACTAAGTTTCTTTACAATGAAAACAAAACAAGCATCGACAGTGTTTTCACACACATGTCGCATACTAGGGAATAACATAATTCAACAACCTGGCCAGACGGACCGACCTGCTCTGATACCACTAAGTAACACCCTAAAACCTCCGCATAAAATAATACAATTATCAGAGTAAAAATTTAAAGAAAAATTCAGCACTTAGGATGTTACTGCCAACATACACCTGCTCAAGTAAATAACATGTAACACTTATTATTATTAACAGTGCTACGAAATCATTATTAAAAATTCTTCTCAATAAGCAGCGGAAAACTTCTTCGAATCGACAATCAAAACTTCGCATATTTAAGCCACATATTCATCATCAATTAAAACAAAGGGGAAAACTTGCATATTCTGATCGAAGTCATCTTTCTATACAGGGAGAGTATGTTGGGCCGATTTAGGAAAAAATATTCTAAGTCTTGAAAGATGATTCGACAAGCGATTATTGATGATGCTTCGATGTAAGATTTGAATTCAAATAAAGGATGAAATTTTGTCCTTATCCAAACATGGAGGGAGACGCGTGGAGCATTTTTAAGGAAAGAAGACATGGCAAGTGCCACTTGTATTAATCTTAGAGAAAAGCCGTTAAAAGCGGTTATCTCTAGGTTAATCAAAGTACCCGTGTGCAAAGAAAAAAGTGTGTTGAGAAAATGTACGTCTGATGTAAAACACCATATTTTTACATTTTAATTCAAGTTTACCTTCTTTATTGCCAAAGTTATTTTTAACACATGTACTTCTTTTTCGATTTAAGTTATGCAATTTACTTTCTTTAACATTCTCGAAAGTTGTTAACCTTTAAATCTTATATGTTATCGAAGTATTCGTCATTTTTCCAAATCTTATTTAAATTGTTAGCACATGTCCTAAGATTTAGTATGGTCTATCCTACAAGTGACCCAATCTCTTATTGAATTGGAAGACCAGCGGTTCTTTACTATTTTTCATAGTAAACAAATTGGCATGCCCAGTGGGACAAGGCTAACTAAGTTTCTTTACAATGAAAACAAAACAAGCATCGACAGTGTTTTCACACACATGTCGCATACTAGGGAATAACATAATTCAACAACCTGGCCAGACGGACCGACCTGCTCTGATACCACTAAGTAACACCCTAAAACCTCCGCATAAAATAATACAATTATCAGAGTAAAAATTTAAAGAAAAATTCAGCACTTAGGATGTTACTGCCAACATACACCTGCTCAAGTAAATAACATGTAACACTTATTATTATTAACAGTGCTACGAAATCATTATTAAAAATTCTTCTCAATAAGCAGCGGAAAACTTCTTCGAATCGACAATCAAAACTTCGCATATTTAAGCCACATATTCATCATCAATTAAAACAAAGGGGAAAACTTGCATATTCTGATCGAAGTCATCTTTCTATACAGGGAGAGTATGTTGGGCCGATTTAGGAAAAAATATTCTAAGTCTTGAAAGATGATTCGACAAGCGATTATTGATGATGCTTCGATGTAAGATTTGAATTCAAATAAAGGATGAAATTTTGTCCTTATCCAAACATGGAGGGAGACGCGTGGAGCATTTTTAAGGAAAGAAGACATGGCAAGTGCCACTTGTATTAATCTTAGAGAAAAGCCGTTAAAAGCGGTTATCTCTAGGTTAATCAAAGTACCCGTGTGCAAAGAAAAAAGTGTGTTGAGAAAATGTACGTCTGATGTAAAACACCATATTTTTACATTTTAATTCAAGTTTACCTTCTTTATTGCCAAAGTTATTTTTAACACATGTACTTGTTTTTCGATTTAAGTTATGCAATTTACTTTCTTTAACATTCTCGGAAGTTGTTAACCTTTAAATCTTATATGTTATCGAAGTATTCGTCATTTTTCCAAATCTTATTTAAATTGTTAGCACATGTCCTAAGATTTAGTATGGTCTATCCTACAAGTGACCCAATCTCTTATTGAATTGGAAGACCAGCGGTTCTTTACTATTTTTCATAGTAAACAAATTGGCATGCCCAGTGGGACAAGGCTAACTAAGTTTCTTTACAATGAAAACAAAACAAGCATCGACAGTGTTTTCACACACATGTCGCATACTAGGGAATAACATAATTCAACAACCTGGCCAGACGGACGACCTGCTCTGATACCACTAAGTAACACCCTAAAACCTCTGCAAAAAATAATACAATTATCAGAGTAAAAATTTAAAGAAAAATTCAGCACTTAGGAAGTTGCTGCCAACATACACCTGCTCAAGTAAATAACATGTAACACTTATTATTATTAACAGTGCTACGAAATCATTATTAATAATTCTTCCCAATATGCAGCGGAAAACTTCTTCGAATCGACAATCAAAATTTCGCATATTTAAGCCACATATTCATCATCAATTAAAACAAAGGGGAAAACTTGCATATTCTGATCGAAGTCATCTTTCTATACAGGGAGAGTATGTTGGGCCAATTTAGGAAAAAATATTCTAAGTCTTGAAATATGATTCAACAAGCGATTATTGATGATGCTTCGATGTAAGATTTGAATTCAAATAAAGGATGAAATTTTGTCCTTATCCAAACCTGGAGAGAGACGCGTGGAGCATTTTTAAGGAAAGAAGACATGGCAAGTGCCACTTGTATTAACCTAAGAGAAAAGCCGTTAAAAGCGGTTATCTCTAGGTTAATCAAAGTACCCGTGTGCAAAGAAAAGAGTGTGTTGAGAAAATGTACGTCTGATGTAAAACACCATATTTTTACATTTTAATTCAAGTTTACCTTCTTTATTGCCAAATTTATTTTTAACACATGTACTTGTTTTTCGATTTAAGTTATGCAATTTACTTTCTTTAACATTCTCGAAAGTTGTTCACCTTTAAATCTTAAATGTAATCGAAGTATTCGTCATTTTTCCAAATCTTATTTAAATTGTTAGCACATGTCCTAAGATTTAGTATGGTCTATCCTACAAGTGACCCAATCTCTTATTGATTTGGAAGACCCGCGGTTGTTTACTATTTTTCACAGTAAACAAATTGGCACGCCCAGTGGGACAAGGCTAACTAAGTTTCTTTACAATGAAAACAAAACAAGCATCGACAGTGTTTTCACACACATGTCGCATACTAGGGAATAACATAATTCAACAACTTGGCCAGACGGACCGACCTGCTCTGATACCACTAAGTAACACCCTAAAACCTCCGCATAAAATAATACAATTATCAGAGTAAAAATTTAAAGAAAAATTCAGCACTTAGGATGTTACTGCCAACATACACCTGCTCAAGTAAATAACATGTAACACTTATTATTATTAACAGTGCTACGAAATCATTATTAAAAATTCTTCTCAATAAGCAGCGGAAAACTTCTTCGAATCGACAATCAAAACTTCGCATATTTAAGCCACATATTCATCATCAATTAAAACAAAGGGGAAAACTTGCATATTCTGATCGAAGTCATCTTTCTATACAGGGAGAGTATGTTGGGCCGATTTAGGAAAAAATATTCTAAGTCTTGAAAGATGATTCGACAAGCGATTATTGATGATGCTTCGATGTAAGATTTGAATTCAAATAAAGGATGAAATTTTGTCCTTATCCAAACATGGAGGGAGACGCGTGGAGCATTTTTAAGGAAAGAAGACATGGCAAGTGCCACTTGTATTAATCTTAGAGAAAAGCCGTTAAAAGCGGTTATCTCTAGGTTAATCAAAGTACCCGTGTGCAAAGAAAAGAGTGTGTTGAGAAAATGTACGTCTGATGTAAAACACCATATTTTTACATTTTAATTCAAGTTTACCTTCTTTATTGCCAAATTTATTTTTAACACATGTACTTGTTTTTCGATTTAAGTTATGCAATTTACTTTCTTTAACATTCTCGAAAGTTGTTCACCTTTAAATCTTAAATGTAATCGAAGTATTCGTCATTTTTCCAAATCTTATTTAAATTGTTAGCACATGTCCTAAGATTTAGTATGGTCTATTCTACAAGTGACCCAATCTCTTATTGATTTGGAAGACCCGCGGTTGTTTACTATTTTTCACAGTAAACAAATTGGCACGGCCAGTGGGACAAGGCTAACTAAGTTTCTTTACAATGAAAACAAAACAAGCATCGACAGTGTTTTCACACATATGTCGCATACTAGGGAATAACATAATTCAACAACCTGGCCAGACGGACCGACCTGCTCTGATACCACTAAGTAACACCCTAAAACCTCCGCATAAATTAATACAATTATCAGAGTAAAAATTTAAAGAAAAATTCAGCACTTAGGATGTTACTGCCAACATACACCTGCTCAAGTAAATAACATGTAACACTTATTATTATTAACAGTGCTACGAAATCATTATTAAAAATTCTTCTCAATAAGCAGCGGAAAACTTCTTCGAATCGACAATCAAAACTTCGCATATTTAAGCCACATATTCATCATCAATTAAAACAAAGGGGAAAACTTGCATATTCTGATCGAAGTCATCTTTCTATACAGGGAGAGTATGTTGGGCCGATTTAGGAAAAAATATTCTAAGTCTTGAAAGATGATTCGACAAGCGATTATTGATGATGCTTCGATGTAAGATTTGAATTCAAATAAAGGATGAAATTTTGTCCTTATCCAAACATGGAGAGAGACGCGTGGAGCATTTTTAAGGAAAGAAGACATGGCAAGTGCCACTTGTATTAATCTTAGAGAAAAGCCGTTAAAAGCGGTTATCTCTAGGTTAATCAAAGTACCCGTGTGCAAAGAAAAGAGTGTGTTGAGAAAATGTACGTCTGATGTAAAACACCATATTTTTACATTTTAATTCAAGTTTACCTTCTTTATTGCCAAAGTTATTTTTAACACATGTACTTGTTTTTCGATTTAAGTTATGCAATTTACTTTCTTTAACATTCTCGAAAGTTGTTCACCTTTAAATCTTAAATGTAACCGAAGTATTCGTCATTTTTCCAAATCTTATTTAAATTGTTAGCACATGTCCTAAGATTTAGTATGGTCTATCCTACAAGTGACCCAATCTCTTATTGATTTGGAAGACCCGCGGTTGTTTACTATTTTTCACAGTAAACAAATTGGCACGCCCAGTGGGACAAGGCTAACTAAGTTTCTTTACAATGAAAACAAAACAAGCATCGACAGTGTTTTCACACACATGTCGCATACTAGGGAATAACATAATTCAACAACCTGGCCAGACGGACCGACCTGCTCTGATACCACTAAGTAACACCCTAAAACCTCCGCATAAAATAATACAATTATCAGAGTAAAAATTTAAAGAAAAATTCAGCACTTAGGATGTTACTGCCAACATACACCTGCTCAAGTAAATAACATGTAACACTTATTATTATTAACAGTGCTACGAAATCATTATTAAAAATTCTTCTCAATAAGCAGCGGAAAACTTCTTCGAATCGACAATCAAAACTTCGCATATTTAAGCCACATATTCATCATCAATTAAAACAAAGGGGAAAACTTGCATATTCTGATCGAAGTCATCTTTCTATACAGGGAGGGTATGTTGGGCCGATTTAGGAAAAAATATTCTAAGTCTTGAAAGATGATTCGACAAGCGATTATTGATGATGCTTCGATGTAAGATTTGAATTCAAATAAAGGATGAAATTTTGTCCTTATCCAAACATGGAGAGAGACGCGTGGAGCATTTTTAAGAAAAGAAGAACTGGCAAGTGCCACTTGTATTAATCTTAGAGAAAAGCCGTTAAAAGCGGTTATCTCTAGGTTAATCAAAGTACCCGTGTGCAAAGAAAAGAGTGTGTTGAGAAAATGTACGTCTGATGTAAAACACCATATTTTTACATTTTAATTCAAGTTTACCTTCTTTATTGCCAAATTTATTTTTAACACATGTACTTGTTTTTCGATTTAAGTTATGCAATTTACTTTCTTTAACATTCTCGAAAGTTGTTCACCTTTAAATCTTAAATGTAATCGAAGTATTCGTCATTTTTCCAAATCTTATTTAAATTGTTAGCACATGTCCTAAGATTTAGTATGGTCTATCCTACAAGTGACCCAATCTCTTATTGATTTGGAAGACCCGCGGTTGTTTACTATTTTTCACAGTAAACAAATTGGCACGCCCAGTGGGACAAGGCTAACTAAGTTTCTTTACAATGAAAACAAAACAAGCATCGACAGTGTTTTCACACACATGTCGCATACTAGGGAATAACATAATTCAACAACCTGGCCAGACGGACCGACCTGCTCTGATACCACTAAGTAACACCCTAAAACCTCCGCATAAAATAATACAATTATCAGAGTAAAAATTTAAAGAAAAATTCAGCACTTAGGATGTTACTGCCAACATACACCTGCTCAAGTAAATAACATGTAACACTTATTATTATTAACAGTGCTACGAAATCATTATTAAAAATTCTTCTCAATAAGCAGCGGAAAACTTCTTCGAATCGACAATCAAAACTTCGCATATTTAAGCCACATATTCATCATCAATTAAAACAAAGGGGAAAACTTGCATATTCTGATCGAAGTCATCTTTCTATACAGGGAGGGTATGTTGGGCCGATTTAGGAAAAAATATTCTAAGTCTTGAAAGATGATTCGACAAGCGATTATTGATGATGCTTCGATGTAAGATTTGAATTCAAATAAAGGATGAAATTTTGTCCTTATCCAAACATGGAGAGAGACGCGTGGAGCATTTTTAAGAAAAGAAGAACTGGCAAGTGCCACTTGTATTAATCTTAGAGAAAAGCCGTTAAAAGCGGTTATCTCTAGGTTAATCAAAGTACCCGTGTGCAAAGAAAAGAGTGTGTTGAGAAAATGTACGTCTGATGTAAAACACCATATTTTTACATTTTAATTCAAGTTTACCTTCTTTATTGCCAAATTTATTTTTAACACATGTACTTGTTTTTCGATTTAAGTTATGCAATTTACTTTCTTTAACATTCTCGAAAGTTGTTCACCTTTAAATCTTAAATGTAATCGAAGTATTCGTCATTTTTCCAAATCTTATTTAAATTGTTAGCACATGTCCTAATATTTAGTATGGTCTATCCTACAAGTGACCCAATCTCTTATTGATTTGGAAGACCCGCGGTTGTTTACTATTTTTCACAGTAAACAAATTGGCACGCCCAGTGGGACAAGGCTAACTAAGTTTCTTTACAATGAAAACAAAACAAGCATCGACAGTGTTTTCACACACATGTCGCATACTAGGGAATAACATAATTCAACAACCTGGCCAGACGGACCGACCTGCTCTGATACCACTAAGTAACACCCTAAAACCTCCGCATAAAATAATACAATTATCAGAGTAAAAATTTAAAGAAAAATTCAGCACTTAGGATGTTACTGCCAACATACACCTGCTCAAGTAAATAACATGTAACACTTATTATTATTAACAGTGCTACGAAATCATTATTAAAAATTCTTCTCAATAAGCAGCGGAAAACTTCTTCGAATCGACAATCAAAACTTCGCATATTTAAGCCACATATTCATCATCAATTAAAACAAAGGGGAAAACTTGCATATTCTGATCGAAGTCATCTTTCTATACAGGGAGGGTATGTTGGGCCGATTTAGGAAAAAATATTCTAAGTCTTGAAAGATGATTCGACAAGCGATTATTGATGATGCTTCGATGTAAGATTTGAATTCAAATAAAGGATGAAATTTTGTCCTTATCCAAACATGGAGAGAGACGCGTGGAGCATTTTTAAGAAAAGAAGAACTGGCAAGTGCCACTTGTATTAATCTTAGAGAAAAGCCGTTAAAAGCGGTTATCTCTAGGTTAATCAAAGTACCCGTGTGCAAAGAAAAGAGTGTGTTGAGAAAATGTACGTCTGATGTAAAACACCATATTTTTACATTTTAATTCAAGTTTACCTTCTTTATTGCCAAATTTATTTTTAACACATGTACTTGTTTTTCGATTTAAGTTATGCAATTTACTTTCTTTAACATTCTCGAAAGTTGTTCACCTTTAAATCTTAAATGTAATCGAAGTATTCGTCATTTTTCCAAATCTTATTTAAATTGTTAGCACATGTCCTAAGATTTAGTATGGTCTATCCTACAAGTGACCCAATCTCTTATTGATTTGGAAGACCCGCGGTTGTTTACTATTTTTCACAGTAAACAAATTGGCACGCCCAGTGGGACAAGGCTAACTAAGTTTCTTTACAATGAAAACAAAACAAGCATCGACAGTGTTTTCACACACATGTCGCATACTAGGGAATAACATAATTCAACAACCTGGCCAGACGGACCGACCTGCTCTGATACCACTAAGTAACACCCTAAAACCTCCGCATAAAATAATACAATTATCAGAGTAAAAATTTAAAGAAAAATTCAGCACTTAGGATGTTACTGCCAACATACACCTGCTCAAGTAAATAACATGTAACACTTATTATTATTAACAGTGCTACGAAATCATTATTAAAAATTCTTCTCAATAAGCAGCGGAAAACTTCTTCGAATCGACAATCAAAACTTCGCATATTTAAGCCACATATTCATCATCAATTAAAACAAAGGGGAAAACTTGCATATTCTGATCGAAGTCATCTTTCTATACAGGGAGAGTATGTTGGGCCGATTTAGGAAAAAATATTCTAAGTCTTGAAAGATGATTCGACAAGCGATTATTGATGATGCTTCGATGTAAGATTTGAATTCAAATAAAGGATGAAATTTTGTCCTTATCCAAACATGGAGAGAGACGCGTGGAGCATTTTTAAGGAAAGAAGACATGGCAAGTGCCACTTGTATTAATCTTAGAGAAAAGCCGTTAAAAGCGGTTATCTCTAGGTTAATCAAAGTACCCGTGTGCAAAGAAAAGAGTGTGTTGAGAAAATGTACGTCTGATGTAAAACACCATATTTTTACATTTTAATTCAAGTTTACCTTCTTTATTGCCAAAGTTATTTTTAACACATGTACTTGTTTTTCGATTTAAGTTATGCAATTTACTTTCTTTAACATTCTCGAAAGTTGTTCACCTTTAAATCTTAAATGTAACCGAAGTATTCGTCATTTTTCCAAATCTTATTTAAATTGTTAGCACATGTCCTAAGATTTAGTATGGTCTATCCTACAAGTGACCCAATCTCTTATTGATTTGGAAGACCCGCGGTTGTTTACTATTTTTCACAGTAAACAAATTGGCACGCCCAGTGGGACAAGGCTAACTAAGTTTCTTTACAATGAAAACAAAACAAGCATCGACAGTGTTTTCACACACATGTCGCATACTAGGGAATAACATAATTCAACAACCTGGCCAGACGGACCGACCTGCTCTGATACCACTAAGTAACACCCTAAAACCTCCGCATAAAATAATACAATTATCAGAGTAAAAATTTAAAGAAAAATTCAGCACTTAGGATGTTACTGCCAACATACACCTGCTCAAGTAAATAACATGTAACACTTATTATTATTAACAGTGCTACGAAATCATTATTAAAAATTCTTCTCAATAAGCAGCGGAAAACTTCTTCGAATCGACAATCAAAACTTCGCATATTTAAGCCACATATTCATCATCAATTAAAACAAAGGGGAAAACTTGCATATTCTGATCGAAGTCATCTTTCTATACAGGGAGGGTATGTTGGGCCGATTTAGGAAAAAATATTCTAAGTCTTGAAAGATGATTCGACAAGCGATTATTGATGATGCTTCGATGTAAGATTTGAATTCAAATAAAGGATGAAATTTTGTCCTTATCCAAACATGGAGAGAGACGCGTGGAGCATTTTTAAGAAAAGAAGAACTGGCAAGTGCCACTTGTATTAATCTTAGAGAAAAGCCGTTAAAAGCGGTTATCTCTAGGTTAATCAAAGTACCCGTGTGCAAAGAAAAGAGTGTGTTGAGAAAATGTACGTCTGATGTAAAACACCATATTTTTACATTTTAATTCAAGTTTACCTTCTTTATTGCCAAATTTATTTTTAACACATGTACTTGTTTTTCGATTTAAGTTATGCAATTTACTTTCTATAACATTCTCGAAAGTTGTTCACCTTTAAATCTTAAATGTAATCGAAGTATTCGTCATTTTTCCAAATCTTATTTAAATTGTTAGCACATGTCCTAAGATTTAGTATGGTCTATCCTACAAGTGACCCAATCTCTTATTGATTTGGAAGACCAGCGGTTGTTTACTATTTTTCACAGTAAACAAATTGGCACACCCAGTGGGACAAGGCTAACTAAGTTTCTTTACAATGAAAACAAAACAAGCATCGACAGTGTTTTCACACACATGTCGCATACTAGGGAATAACATAATTCAACAACCTGGCCAGACGGACCGACCTGCTCTGATACCACTAAGTAACACCCTAAAACCTCCGCATAAAATAATACAATTATCAGAGTAAAAATTTAAAGAAAAATTCAGCACTTAGGATGTTACTGCCAACATACACCTGCTCAAGTAAATAACATGTAACACTTATTATTATTAACAGTGCTACGAAATCATTATTAAAAATTCTTCTCAATAAGCAGCGGAAAACTTCTTCGAATCGACAATCAAAACTTCGCATATTTAAGCCACATATTCATCATCAATTAAAACAAAGGGGAAAACTTGCATATTCTGATCGAAGTCATCTTTATATACAGGGAGAGTATGTTGGGCCGATTTAGGAAAAAATATTCTAAGTCTTGAAAGATGATTCGACAAGCGATTATTGATGATGCTTCGATGTAAGATTTGAATTCAAATAAAGGATGAAATTTTGTCCTTATCAAAACATGGAGAGAGACGTATGGAGCATTTTTAAGGAAAGAAGACATGGCAAGTGCCACTTGTATTAATCTTAGAGAAAAGCCGTTAAAAGCGGTTATCTCTAGGTTAATCAAAGTACCCGTGTGCAAAGAAAAGAGTGTGTTGAGAAAATGTACGTCTGATGTAAAACACCATATTTTTACATTTTAATTCAAGTTTACCTTCTTTATTGCCAAATTTATTTTTAACACATGTACTTGTTTTTCGATTTAAGTTATGCAATTTACTTTCTTTAACATTCTCGAAAGTTGTTCACCTTTAAATCTTAAATGTAATCGAAGTATTCGTCATTTTTCCAAATCTTATTTAAATTGTTAGCACATGTCCTAAGATTTAGTATGGTCTATCCTACAAGTGACCCAATCTCTTATTGATTTGGAAGACCAGCGGTTGTTTACTATTTTTTACAGTAAACAAATTGGCACGCCCAGTGGGACAAGGCTAACTAAGTTTCTTTACAATGAAAACAAAACAAGCATCGACAGTGTTTTCACACACATGTCGCATACTAGGGAAAAACATAATTCAACAACCTGGCCAGACGGACCGACCTGCTCTGATACCACTAAGTAACACCCTAAAACCTCCGCAAAAAATAATACAATTATCAGAGTAAAAATTTAAAGAAAAATTCAGCACTTAGGATGTTACTGCCAACATACACCTGCTTAAGTAAATAACATGTAACACTTATTATTATTAACAGTGCTACGAAATCATTATTAAAAATTCTTCTCAATAAGCAGCGGAAAACTTCTTCGAATCGACAATCAAAACTTCGCATATTTAAGCCACATATTCATCATCAATTAAAACAAAGGGGAAAACTTGCATATTCTGATCGAAGTCATCTTTCTATACAGGGAGAGTATGTTGGGCCGATTTAGGAAAAAATATTCTAAGTCTTGAAAGATGATTCGACAAGCGATTATTGATGATGCTTCGATGTAAGATTTGAATTCAAATAAAGGATGAAATTTTGTCCTTACCCAAACATGGAGAGAGACGCGTGGAGCATTTTTAAGGAAAGAAGACATGGCAAGTGCCACTTGTATTAATCTTAGAGAAAAGCCGTTAAAAGCGGTTATCTCTAGGTTAATCAAAGTACCCGTGTGCAAAGAAAAAAGTGTGTTGAGAAAATGTACGTCTGATGTAAAACACCATATTTTTACATTTTAATTCAAGTTTACCTTCTTTATTGCCAAAGTTATTTTTAACACATGTACTTGTTTTTCGATTTAAGTTATGCAATTTACTTTCTTTAACATTCTCGAAAGTTGTTAACCTTTAAATCTTATATGTTATCGAAGTATTCGTCATTTTTCCAAATCTTATTTAAATTGTTAGCACATGTCCTAAGATTTAGTATGGTCTATCCTACAAGTGACCCAATCTCTTATTGAATTGGAAGACCAGCGGTTCTTTACTATTTTTCATAGTAAACAAATTGGCATGCCCAGTGGGACAAGGCTAACTAAGTTTCTTTACAATGAAAACAAAACAAGCATCGACAGTGTTTTCACACACATGTCGCATACTAGGGAATAACATAATTCAACAACCTTGCCAGACGGACGACCTGCTCTGATACCACTAAGTAACACCCTAAAACCTCTGCAAAAAATAATACAATTATCAGAGTAAAAATTTAAAGAAAAATTCAGCACTTAGGAAGTTACTGCCAACATACACCTGCTCAAGTAAATAACATGTAACACTTATTATTATTAACAGTGCTACGAAATCATTATTAATAATTCTTCCCAATATGCAGCGGAAAACTTCTTCGAATCGACAATCAAAACTTCGCATATTTAAGCCACATATTCATCATCAATTAAAACAAAGGGGAAAACTTGCATATTCTGATCGAAGTCATCTTTCTATACAGGGAGAGTATGTTGGGCCGATTTAGGAAAAAATATTCTAAGTCTTGAAAGATGATTCAACAAGCGATTATTGATAATGCATCGATGTAAGATTTGAATTCAAATAAAGGATGAAATTTTGTCCTTATCCAAACATGGAGAGAGACGCGTGGAGCATTTTTAAGGAAAGAAGACATGGAAAGTGCCACTTGTATTAATCTAAGAGAAAAGCCGTTAAAAGCGGTTATCTCTAGGTTAATCAAAGTACCCGTGTGCAAAGAAAAGAGTGTGTTGAGAAAATGTACGTCTGATGTAAAACACCATATTTTTACATTTTAATTCAAGTTTACCTTCTTTATTGCCAAATTTATTTTTAACACATGTACTTGTTTTTCGATTTAAGTTATGCAATTTACTTTCTTTAACATTCTCGAAAGTTGTTCACCTTTAAATCTTAAATGTAATCGAAGTATTCGTCATTTTTCCAAATCTTATTTAAATTGTTAACACATGTCCTAAGATTTAGTATGGTCTATCCTACAAGTGACCCAATCTCTTATTGATTTGGAAGACCCGCGGTTGTTTACTATTTTTCACAGTAAACAAATTGGCACGCCCAGTGGGACAAGGCTAACTAAGTTTCTTTACAATGAAAACAAAACAAGCATCGACAGTGTTTTCACACACATGTCGCATACTAGGGAATAACATAATTCAACAACCTGGCCAGACGGACCGACCTGCTCTGATACCACTAAGTAACACCCTAAAACCTCCGCATAAAATAATACAATTATCAGAGTAAAAATTTAAAGAAAAATTCAGCACTTAGGATGTTACTGCCAACATACACCTGCTCAAGTAAATAACATGTAACACTTATTATTATTAACAGTGCTACGAAATCATTATTAAAAATTCTTCTCAATAAGCAGCGGAAAACTTCTTCGAATCGACAATCAAAACTTCGCATATTTAAGCCACATATTCATCATCAATTAAAACAAAGGGGAAAACTTGCATATTCTGATCGAAGTCATCTTTCTATACAGGGAGAGTATGTTGGGCCGATTTAGGAAAAAATATTCTAAGTCTTGAAAGATGATTCGACAAGCGATTATTGATGATGCTTCGATGTAAGATTTGAATTCAAATAAAGGATGAAATTTTGTCCTTATCCAAACATGGAGAGAGACGCGTGGAGCATTTTTAAGGAAAGAAGACATGGCAAGTGCCACTTGTATTAATCTTAGAGAAAAGCCGTTAAAAGCGGTTATCTCTAGGTTAATCAAAGTACCCGTGTGCAAAGAAAAGAGTGTGTTGAGAAAATGTACGTCTGATGTAAAACACCATATTTTTACATTTTAATTCAAGTTTACCTTCTTTATTGCCAAAGTTATTTTTAACACATGTACTTGTTTTTCGATTTAAGTTATGCAATTTACTTTCTTTAACATTCTCGAAAGTTGTTCACCTTTAAATCTTAAATGTAACCGAAGTATTCGTCATTTTTCCAAATCTTATTTAAATTGTTAGCACATGTCCTAAGATTTAGTATGGTCTATCCTACAAGTGACCCAATCTCTTATTGATTTGGAAGACCCGCGGTTGTTTACTATTTTTCACAGTAAACAAATTGGCACGCCCAGTGGGACAAGGCTAACTAAGTTTCTTTACAATGAAAACAAAACAAGCATCGACAGTGTTTTCACACACATGTCGCATACTAGGGAATAACATAATTCAACAACCTGGCCAGACGGACCGACCTGCTCTGATACCACTAAGTAACACCCTAAAACCTCCGCATAAAATAATACAATTGTCAGAGTAAAAATTTAAAGAAAAATTCAGCACTTAGGATGTTACTGCCAACATACACCTGCTCAAGTAAATAACATGTAACACTTATTATTATTAACAGTGCTACGAAATCATTATTAAAAATTCTTCTCAATAAGCAGCGGAAAACTTCTTCGAATCGACAATCAAAACTTCGCATATTTAAGCCACATATTCATCATCAATTAAAACAAAGGGGAAAACTTGCATATTCTGATCGAAGTCATCTTTCTATACAGGGAGAGTATGTTGGGCCGATTTAGGAAAAAATATTCTAAGTCTTGAAAGATGATTCGACAAGCGATTATTGATGACGCTTCGATGTAAGATTTGAATTCAAATAAAGGATGAAATTTTGTCCTTATCCAAACATGGAGAGAGACGCGTGGAGCATTTTTAAGGAAAGAAGACATGGCAAGTGCCACTTGTATTAATCTTAGAGAAAAGCCGTTAAAAGCGGTTATCTCTAGGTTAATCAAAGTACCCGTGTGCAAAGAAAAGAGTGTGTTGAGAAAATGTACGTCTGATGTAAAACACCATATTTTTACATTTTAATTCAAGTTTACCTTCTTTATTGCCAAATTTATTTTTAACACATGTACTTGTTTTTCGATTTAAGTTATGCAATTTACTTTCTTTAACATTCTCGAAAGTTGTTCACCTTTAAATCTTAAATGTAATCGAAGTATTCGTCATTTTTCCAAATCTTATTTAAATTGTTAACACATGTCCTAAGATTTAGTATGGTCTATCCTACAAGTGACCCAATCTCTTATTGATTTGGAAGACCCGCGGTTGTTTACTATTTTTCACAGTAAACAAATTGGCACGCCCAGTGGGACAAGGCTAACTAAGTTTCTTTACAATGAAAACAAAACAAGCATCGACAGTGTTTTCACACACATGTCGCATACTAGGGAATAACATAATTCAACAACCTGGCCAGACGGACCGACCTGCTCTGATACCACTAAGTAACACCCTAAAACCTCCGCATAAAATAATACAATTATCAGAGTAAAAATTTAAAGAAAAATTCAGCACTTAGGATGTTACTGCCAACATACACCTGCTCAAGTAAATAACATGTAACACTTATTATTATTAACAGTGCTACGAAATCATTATTAAAAATTCTTCTCAATAAGCAGCGGAAAACTTCTTCGAATCGACAATCAAAACTTCGCATATTTAAGCCACATATTCATCATCAATTAAAACAAAGGGGAAAACTTGCATATTCTGATCGAAGTCATCTTTCTATACAGGGAGAGTATGTTGGGCCGATTTAGGAAAAAATATTCTAAGTCTTGAAAGATGATTCGACAAGCGATTATTGATGATGCTTCGATGTAAGATTTGAATTCAAATAAAGGATGAAATTTTGTCCTTATCCAAACATGGAGAGAGACGCGTGGAGCATTTTTAAGGAAAGAAGACATGGCAAGTGCCACTTGTATTAATCTTAGAGAAAAGCCGTTAAAAGCGGTTATCTCTAGGTTAATCAAAGTACCCGTGTGCAAAGAAAAGAGTGTGTTGAGAAAATGTACGTCTGATGTAAAACACCATATTTTTACATTTTAATTCAAGTTTACCTTCTTTATTGCCAAAGTTATTTTTAACACATGTACTTGTTTTTCGATTTAAGTTATGCAATTTACTTTCTTTAACATTCTCGAAAGTTGTTCACCTTTAAATCTTAAATGTAACCGAAGTATTCGTCATTTTTCCAAATCTTATTTAAATTGTTAGCACATGTCCTAAGATTTAGTATGGTCTATCCTACAAGTGACCCAATCTCTTATTGATTTGGAAGACCCGCGGTTGTTTACTATTTTTCACAGTAAACAAATTGGCACGCCCAGTGGGACAAGGCTAACTAAGTTTCTTTACAATGAAAACAAAACAAGCATCGACAGTGTTTTCACACACATGTCGCATACTAGGGAATAACATAATTCAACAACCTGGCCAGACGGACCGACCTGCTCTGATACCACTAAGTAACACCCTAAAACCTCCGCATAAAATAATACAATTGTCAGAGTAAAAATTTAAAGAAAAATTCAGCACTTAGGATGTTACTGCCAACATACACCTGCTCAAGTAAATAACATGTAACACTTATTATTATTAACAGTGCTACGAAATCATTATTAAAAATTCTTCTCAATAAGCAGCGGAAAACTTCTTCGAATCGACAATCAAAACTTCGTATATTTAAGCCACATATTCATCATCAATTAAAACAAAGGGGAAAACTTGCATATTCTGATCGAAGTCATCTTTCTATACAGGGAGAGTATGTTGGGCCGATTTAGGAAAAAATATTCTAAGTCTTGAAAGATGATTCGACAAGCGATTATTGATGACGCTTCGATGTAAGATTTGAATTCAAATAAAGGATGAAATTTTGTCCTTATCCAAACATGGAGAGAGACGCGTGGAGCATTTTTAAGGAAAGAAGACATGGCAAGTGCCACTTGTATTAATCTTAGAGAAAAGCCGTTAAAAGCGGTTATCTCTAGGTTAATCAAAGTACCCGTGTGCAAAGAAAAGAGTGTGTTGAGAAAATGTACGTCTGATGTAAAACACCATATTTTTACATTTTAATTCAAGTTTACCTTCTTTATTGCCAAATTTATTTTTAACACATGTACTTGTTTTTCGATTTAAGTTATGCAATTTACTTTCTTTAACATTCTCGAAAGTTGTTCACCTTTAAATCTTAAATGTAATCGAAGTATTCGTCATTTTTCCAAATCTTATTTAAATTGTTAACACATGTCCTAAGATTTAGTATGGTCTATCCTACAAGTGACCCAATCTCTTATTGATTTGGAAGACCCGCGGTTGTTTACTATTTTTCACAGTAAACAAATTGGCACGCCCAGTGGGACAAGGCTAACTAAGTTTCTTTACAATGAAAACAAAACAAGCATCGACAGTGTTTTCACACACATGTCGCATACTAGGGAATAACATAATTCAACAACCTGGCCAGACGGACCGACCTGCTCTGATACCACTAAGTAACACCCTAAAACCTCCGCATAAAATAATACAATTATCAGAGTAAAAATTTAAAGAAAAATTCAGCACTTAGGATGTTACTGCCAACATACACCTGCTCAAGTAAATAACATGTAACACTTATTATTATTAACAGTGCTACGAAATCATTATTAAAAATTCTTCTCAATAAGCAGCGGAAAACTTCTTCGAATCGACAATCAAAACTTCGCATATTTAAGCCACATATTCATCATCAATTAAAACAAAGGTGAAAACTTGCATATTCTGAACGAAGTCATCTTTCTATACAGGGAGAGTATGTTGGGCCGATTTAGGAAAAAATATTCTAAGTCTTGAAAGATGATTCGACAAGCGATTATTGATGATGCTTCGATGTAAGATTTGAATTCAAATAAAGGATGAAATTTTGTCCTTATCCAAACATGGAGAGAGACGCGTGGAGCATTTTTAAGGAAAGAAGACATGGCAAGTGCCACTTGTATTAATCTTAGAGAAAAGCCGTTAAAAGCGGTTATCTCTAGGTTAATCAAAGTACCCGTGTGCAAAGAAAAGAGTGTGTTGAGAAAATGTACGTCTGATGTAAAACACCATATTTTTACATTTTAATTCAAGTTTACCTTCTTTATTGCCAAAGTTATTTTTAACACATGTACTTGTTTTTCGATTTAAGTTATGCAATTTACTTTCTTTAACATTCTCGAAAGTTGTTCACCTTTAAATCATAAATGTAACCGAAGTATTCGTCATTTTTCCAAATCTTATTTAAATTGTTAGCACATGTCCTAAGATTTAGTATGGTCTATCCTACAAGTGACCCAATCTCTTATTGATTTGGAAGACCCGCGGTTGTTTACTATTTTTCACAGTAAACAAATTGGCACGCCCAGTGGGACAAGGCTAACTAAGTTTCTTTACAATGAAAACAAAACAAGCATCGACAGTGTTTTCACACACATGTCGCATACTAGGGAATAACATAATTCAACAACCTGGCCAGACGGACCGACCTGCTCTGATACCACTAAGTAACACCCTAAAACCTCCGCATAAAATAATACAATTATCAGAGTAAAAATTTAAAGAAAAATTCAGCACTTAGGATGTTACTGCCAACATACACCTGCTCAAGTAAATAACATGTAACACTTATTATTATTAACAGTGCTACGAAATCATTATTAAAAATTCTTCTCAATAAGCAGCGGAAAACTTCTTCGAATCGACAATCAAAACTTCGCATATTTAAGCCACATATTCATCATCAATTAAAACAAAGGGGAAAACTTGCATATTATGATCGAAGTCATCTTTCTATACAGGGAGAGTATGTTGGGCCGATTTAGGAAAAAATATTCTAAGTCTTGAAAGATGATTCGACAAGCGATTATTGATGACGCTTCGATGTAAGATTTGAATTCAAATAAAGGATGAAATTTTGTCCTTATCCAAACATGGAGAGAGACGCGTGGAGCATTTTTAAGGAAAGAAGACATGGCAAGTGCCACTTGTATTAATCTTAGAGAAAAGCCGTTAAAAGCGGTTATCTCTAGGTTAATCAAAGTACCCGTGTGCAAAGAAAAGAGTGTGTTGAGAAAATGTACGTCTGATGTAAAACACCATATTTTTACATTTTAATTCAAGTTTACCTTCTTTATTGCCAAATTTATTTTTAACACATGTACTTGTTTTTCGATTTAAGTTATGCAATTTACTTTCTTTAACATTCTCGAAAGTTGTTCACCTTTAAATCTTAAATGTAATCGAAGTATTCGTCATTTTTCCAAATCTTATTTAAATTGGTAACACATGTCCTAAGATTTAGTATGGTCTATCCTACAAGTGACCCAATCTCTTATTGATTTGGAAGACCCGCGGTTGTTTACTATTTTTCACAGTAAACAAATTGGCACGCCCAGTGGGACAAGGCTAACTAAGTTTCTTTACAATGAAAACAAAACAAGCATCGACAGTGTTTTCACACACATGTCGCATACTAGGGAATAACATAATTCAACAACCTGGCCAGACGGACCGACCTGCTCTGATACCACTAAGTAACACCCTAAAACCTCCGCATAAAATAATACAATTATCAGAGTAAAAATTTAAAGAAAAATTCAGCACTTAGGATGTTACTGCCAACATACACCTGCTCAAGTAAATAACATGTAACACTTATTATTATTAACAGTGCTACGAAATCATTATTAAAAATTCTTCTCAATAAGCAGCGGAAAACTTCTTCGAATCGACAATCAAAACTTCGCATATTTAAGCCACATATTCATCATCAATTAAAACAAAGGGGAAAACTTGCATATTCTGATCGAAGTCATCTTTCTATACAGGGAGAGTATGTTGGGCCGATTTAGGAAAAAATATTCTAAGTCTTGAAAGATGATTCGACAAGCGATTATTGATGATGCTTCGATGTAAGATTTGAATTCAAATAAAGGATGAAATTTTGTCCTTATCCAAACATGGAGAGAGACGCGTGGAGCATTTTTAAGGAAAGAAGACATGGCAAGTGCCACTTGTATTAATCTTAGAGAAAAGCCGTTAAAAGCGGTTATCTCTAGGTTAATCAAAGTACCCGTGTGCAAAGAAAAGAGTGTGTTGAGAAAATGTACGTCTGATGTAAAACACCATATTTTTACATTTTAATTCAAGTTTACCTTCTTTATTGCCAAAGTTATTTTTAACACATGTACTTGTTTTTCGATTTAAGTTATGCAATTTACTTTCTTTAACATTCTCGAAAGTTGTTCACCTTTAAATCTTAAATGTAACCGAAGTATTCGTCATTTTTCCAAATCTTATTTAAATTGTAAGCACATGTCCTAAGATTTAGTATGGTCTATCCTACAAGCGACCCAATCTCTTATTGATTTGGAAGACCCGCGGTTGTTTACTATTTTTCACAGTAAACAAATTGGCACGCCCAGTGGGACAAGGCTAACTAAGTTTCTTTACAATGAAAACAAAACAAGCATCGACAGTGTTTTCACACACATGTCGCATACTAGGGAATAACATAATTCAACAACCTGGCCAGACGGACCGACCTGCTCTGATACCACTAAGTAACACCCTAAAACCTCCGCATAAAATAATACAATTGTCAGAGTAAAAATTTAAAGAAAAATTCAGCACTTAGGATGTTACTGCCAACATACACCTGCTCAAGTAAATAACATGTAACACTTATTATTATTAACAGTGCTACGAAATCATTATTAAAAATTCTTCTCAATAAGCAGCGGAAAACTTCTTCGAATCGACAATCAAAACTTCGTATATTTAAGCCACATATTCATCATCAATTAAAACAAAGGGGAAAACTTGCATATTCTGATCGAAGTCATCTTTCTATACAGGGAGAGTATGTTGGGCCGATTTAGGAAAAAATATTCTAAGTCTTGAAAGATGATTCGACAAGCGATTATTGATGACGCTTCGATGTAAGATTTGAATTCAAATAAAGGATGAAATTTTGTCCTTATCCAAACATGGAGAGAGACGCGTGGAGCATTTTTAAGGAAAGAAGACATGGCAAGTGCCACTTGTATTAATCTTAGAGAAAAGCCGTTAAAAGCGGTTATCTCTAGGTTAATCAAAGTACCCGTGTGCAAAGAAAAGAGTGTGTTGAGAAAATGTACGTCTGATGTAAAACACCATATTTTTACATTTTAATTCAAGTTTACCTTCTTTATTGCCAAATTTATTTTTAACACATGTACTTGTTTTTCGATTTAAGTTATGCAATTTACTTTCTTTAACATTCTCGAAAGTTGTTCACCTTTAAATCTTAAATGTAATCGAAGTATTCGTCATTTTTCCAAATCTTATTTAAATTGTTAACACATGTCCTAAGATTTAGTATGGTCTATCCTACAAGTGACCCAATCTCTTATTGATTTGGAAGACCCGCGGTTGTTTACTATTTTTCACAGTAAACAAATTGGCACGCCCAGTGGGACAAGGCTAACTAAGTTTCTTTACAATGAAAACAAAACAAGCATCGACAGTGTTTTCACACACATGTCGCATACTAGGGAATAACATAATTCAACAACCTGGCCAGACGGACCGACCTGCTCTGATACCACTAAGTAACACCCTAAAACCTCCGCATAAAATAATACAATTATCAGAGTAAAAATTTAAAGAAAAATTCAGCACTTAGGATGTTACTGCCAACATACACCTGCTCAAGTAAATAACATGTAACACTTATTATTATTAACAGTGCTACGAAATCATTATTAAAAATTCTTCTCAATAAGCAGCGGAAAACTTCTTCGAATCGACAATCAAAACTTCGCATATTTAAGCCACATATTCATCATCAATTAAAACAAAGGGGAAAACTTGCATATTCTGATCGAAGTCATCTTTCTATACAGGGAGAGTATGTTGGGCCGATTTAGGAAAAAATATTCTAAGTCTTGAAAGATGATTCGACAAGCGATTATTGATGATGCTTCGATGTAAGATTTGAATTCAAATAAAGGATGAAATTTTGTCCTTATCCAAACATGGAGAGAGACGCGTGGAGCATTTTTAAGGAAAGAAGACATGGCAAGTGCCACTTGTATTAATCTTAGAGAAAAGCCGTTAAAAGCGGTTATCTCTAGGTTAATCAAAGTACCCGTGTGCAAAGAAAAGAGTGTGTTGAGAAAATGTACGTCTGATGTAAAACACCATATTTTTACATTTTAATTCAAGTTTACCTTCTTTATTGCCAAATTTATTTTTAACACATGTACTTGTTTTTCGATTTAAGTTATGCAATTTACTTTCTTTAACATTCTCGAAAGTTGTTCACCTTTAAATCTTAAATGTAATCGAAGTATTCGTCATTTTTCCAAATCTTATTTAAATTGTTAGCACATGTCCTAAGATTTAGTATGGTCTATCCTACAAGTGACCCAATCTCTTATTGATTTGGAAGACCCGCGGTTGTTTACTATTTTTCACAGTAAACAAATTGGCACGCCCAGTGGGACAAGGCTAACTAAGTTTCTTTACAATGAAAACAAAACAAGCATCGACAGTGTTTTCACACACATGTCGCATACTAGGGAATAACATAATTCAACAACCTGGCCAGACGGACCGACCTGCTCTGATACCACTAAGTAACACCCTAAAACCTCCGCATAAAATAATACAATTATCAGAGTAAAAATTTAAAGAAAAATTCAGCACTTAGGATGTTACTGCCAACATACACCTGCTCAAGTAAATAACATGTAACACTTATTATTATTAACAGTGCTACGAAATCATTATTAAAAATTCTTCTCAATAAGCAGCGGAAAACTTCTTCGAATCGACAATCAAAACTTCGCATATTTAAGCCACATATTCATCATCAATTAAAACAAAGGTGAAAACTTGCATATTCTGAACGAAGTCATCTTTCTATACAGGGAGAGTATGTTGGGCCGATTTAGGAAAAAATATTCTAAGTCTTGAAAGATGATTCGACAAGCGATTATTGATGATGCTTCGATGTAAGATTTGAATTCAAATAAAGGATGAAATTTTGTCCTTATCCAAACATGGAGAGAGACGCGTGGAGCATTTTTAAGGAAAGAAGACATGGCAAGTGCCACTTGTATTAATCTTAGAGAAAAGCCGTTAAAAGCGGTTATCTCTAGGTTAATCAAAGTACCCGTGTGCAAAGAAAAGAGTGTGTTGAGAAAATGTACGTCTGATGTAAAACACCATATTTTTACATTTTAATTCAAGTTTACCTTCTTTATTGCCAAAGTTATTTTTAACACATGTACTTGTTTTTCGATTTAAGTTATGCAATTTACTTTCTTTAACATTCTCGAAAGTTGTTCACCTTTAAATCATAAATGTAACCGAAGTATTCGTCATTTTTCCAAATCTTATTTAAATTGTTAGCACATGTCCTAAGATTTAGTATGGTCTATCCTACAAGTGACCCAATCTCTTATTGATTTGGAAGACCCGCGGTTGTTTACTATTTTTCACAGTAAACAAATTGGCACGCCCAGTGGGACAAGGCTAACTAAGTTTCTTTACAATGAAAACAAAACAAGCATCGACAGTGTTTTCACACACATGTCGCATACTAGGGAATAACATAATTCAACAACCTGGCCAGACGGACCGACCTGCTCTGATACCACTAAGTAACACCCTAAAACCTCCGCATAAAATAATACAATTATCAGAGTAAAAATTTAAAGAAAAATTCAGCACTTAGGATGTTACTGCCAACATACACCTGCTCAAGTAAATAACATGTAACACTTATTATTATTAACAGTGCTACGAAATCATTATTAAAAATTCTTCTCAATAAGCAGCGGAAAACTTCTTCGAATCGACAATCAAAACTTCGCATATTTAAGCCACATATTCATCATCAATTAAAACAAAGGGGAAAACTTGCATATTATGATCGAAGTCATCTTTCTATACAGGGAGAGTATGTTGGGCCGATTTAGGAAAAAATATTCTAAGTCTTGAAAGATGATTCGACAAGCGATTATTGATGACGCTTCGATGTAAGATTTGAATTCAAATAAAGGATGAAATTTTGTCCTTATCCAAACATGGAGAGAGACGCGTGGAGCATTTTTAAGGAAAGAAGACATGGCAAGTGCCACTTGTATTAATCTTAGAGAAAAGCCGTTAAAAGCGGTTATCTCTAGGTTAATCAAAGTACCCGTGTGCAAAGAAAAGAGTGTGTTGAGAAAATGTACGTCTGATGTAAAACACCATATTTTTACATTTTAATTCAAGTTTACCTTCTTTATTGCCAAATTTATTTTTAACACATGTACTTGTTTTTCGATTTAAGTTATGCAATTTACTTTCTTTAACATTCTCGAAAGTTGTTCACCTTTAAATCTTAAATGTAATCGAAGTATTCGTCATTTTTCCAAATCTTATTTAAATTGTTAACACATGTCCTAAGATTTAGTATGGTCTATCCTACAAGTGACCCAATCTCTTATTGATTTGGAAGACCCGCGGTTGTTTACTATTTTTCACAGTAAACAAATTGGCACGCCCAGTGGGACAAGGCTAACTAAGTTTCTTTACAATGAAAACAAAACAAGCATCGACAGTGTTTTCACACACATGTCGCATACTAGGGAATAACATAATTCAACAACCTGGCCAGACGGACCGACCTGCTCTGATACCACTAAGTAACACCCTAAAACCTCCGCATAAAATAATACAATTATCAGAGTAAAAATTTAAAGAAAAATTCAGCACTTAGGATGTTACTGCCAACATACACCTGCTCAAGTAAATAACATGTAACACTTATTATTATTAACAGTGCTACGAAATCATTATTAAAAATTCTTCTCAATAAGCAGCGGAAAACTTCTTCGAATCGACAATCAAAACATCGCATATTTAAGCCACATATTCATCATCAATTAAAACAAAGGGGAAAACTTGCATATTCTGATCGAAGTCATCTTTCTATACAGGGAGAGTATGTTGGGCCGATTTAGGAAAAAATATTCTAAGTCTTGAAAGATGATTCGACAAGCGATTATTGATGATGCTTCGATGTAAGATTTGAATTCAAATAAAGGATGAAATTTTGTCCTTATCCAAACATGGAGAGAGACGCGTGGAGCATTTTTAAGGAAAGAAGACATGGCAAGTGCCACTTGTATTAATCTTAGAGAAAAGCCGTTAAAAGCGGTTATCTCTAGGTTAATCAAAGTACCCGTGTGCAAAGAAAAGAGTGTGTTGAGAAAATGTACGTCTGATGTAAAACACCATATTTTTACATTTTAATTCAAGTTTACCTTCTTTATTGCCAAATTTATTTTTAACACATGTACTTGTTTTTCGATTTAAGTTATGCAATTTACTTTCTTTAACATTCTCGAAAGTTGTTCACCTTTAAATCTTAAATGTAATCGAAGTATTCGTCATTTTTCCAAATCTTATTTAAATTGTTAGCACATGTCCTAAGATTTAGTATGGTCTATCCTACAAGTGACCCAATCTCTTATTGATTTGGAAGACCCGCGGTTGTTTACTATTTTTCACAGTAAACAAATTGGCACGCCCAGTGGGACAAGGCTAACTAAGTTTCTTTACAATGAAAACAAAACAAGCATCGACAGTGTTTTCACACACATGTCGCATACTAGGGAATAACATAATTCAACAACCTGGCCAGACGGACCGACCTGCTCTGATACCACTAAGTAACACCCTAAAACCTCCGCATAAAATAATACAATTATCAGAGTAAAAATTTAAAGAAAAATTCAGCACTTAGGATGTTACTGCCAACATACACCTGCTCAAGTAAATAACATGTAACACTTATTATTATTAACAGTGCTACGAAATCATTATTAAAAATTCTTCTCAATAAGCAGCGGAAAACTTCTTCGAATCGACAATCAAAACTTCGCATATTTAAGCCACATATTCATCATCAATTAAAACAAAGGGGAAAACTTGCATATTCTGATCGAAGTCATCTTTCTATACAGGGAGAGTATGTTGGGCCGATTTAGGAAAAAATATTCTAAGTCTTGAAAGATGATTCGACAAGCGATTATTGATGATGCTTCGATGTAAGATTTGAATTCAAATAAAGGATGAAATTTTGTCCTTATCCAAACATGGAGAGAGACGCGTGGAGCATTTTTAAGGAAAGAAGACATGGCAAGTGCCACTTGTATTAATCTTAGAGAAAAGCCGTTAAAAGCGGTTATCTCTAGGTTAATCAAAGTACCCGTGTGCAAAGAAAAGAGTGTGTTGAGAAAATGTACGTCTGATGTAAAACACCATATTTTTACATTTTAATTCAAGTTTACCTTCTTTATTGCCAAAGTTATTTTTAACACATGTACTTGTTTTTCGATTTAAGTTATGCAATTTACTTTCTTTAACATTCTCGAAAGTTGTTCACCTTTAAATCTTAAATGTAACCGAAGTATTCGTCATTTTTCCAAATCTTATTTAAATTGTTAGCACATGTCCTAAGATTTAGTATGGTCTATCCTACAAGTGACCCAATCTCTTATTGATTTGGAAGACCCGCGGTTGTTTACTATTTTTCACAGTAAACAAATTGGCACGCCCAGTGGGACAAGGCTAACTAAGTTTCTTTACAATGAAAACAAAACAAGCATCGACAGTGTTTTCACACACATGTCGCATACTAGGGAATAACATAATTCAACAACCTGGCCAGACGGACCGACCTGCTCTGATACCACTAAGTAACACCCTAAAACCTCCGCATAAAATAATACAATTATCAGAGTAAAAATTTAAAGAAAAATTCAGCACTTAGGATGTTACTGCCAACATACACCTGCTCAAGTAAATAACATGTAACACTTATTATTATTAACAGTGCTACGAAATCATTATTAAAAATTCTTCTCAATAAGCAGAGGAAAACTTCTTCGAATCGACAATCAAAACTTCGCATATTTAAGCCACATATTCATCATCAATTAAAACAAAGGGGAAAACTTGCATATTCTGATCGAAGTCATCTTTCTATACAGGGAGAGTATGTTGGGCCGATTTAGGAAAAAATATTCTAAGTCTTGAAAGATGATTCGACAAGCGATTATTGATGACGCTTCGATGTAAGATTTGAATTCAAATAAAGGATGAAATTTTGTCCTTATCCAAACATGGAGAGAGACGCGTGGAGCATTTTTAAGGAAAGAAGACATGGCAAGTGCCACTTGTATTAATCTTAGAGAAAAGCCGTTAAAAGCGGTTATCTCTAGGTTAATCAAAGTACCCGTGTGCAAAGAAAAGAGTGTGTTGAGAAAATGTACGTCTGATGTAAAACACCATATTTTTACATTTTAATTCAAGTTTACCTTCTTTATTGCCAAATTTATTTTTAACACATGTACTTGTTTTTCGATTTAAGTTATGCAATTTACTTTCTTTAACATTCTCGAAAGTTGTTCACCTTTAAATCTTAAATGTAATCGAAGTATTCGTCATTTTTCCAAATCTTATTTAAATTGTTAGCACATGTCCTAAGATTTAGTATGGTCTATCCTACAAGTGACCCAATCTCTTATTGATTTGGAAGACCCGCGGTTGTTTACTATTTTTCACAGTAAACAAATTGGCACGCCCAGTGGGACAAGGCTAACTAAGTTTCTTTACAATGAAAACAAAACAAGCATCGACAGTGTTTTCACACACATGTCGCATACTAGGGAATAACATAATTCAACAACCTGGCCAGACGGACCGACCTGCTCTGATACCACTAAGTAACACCCTAAAACCTCCGCATAAAATAATACAATTATCAGAGTAAAAATTTAAAGAAAAATTCAGCACTTAGGATGTTACTGCCAACATACACCTGCTCAAGTAAATAACATGTAACACTTATTATTATTAACAGTGCTACGAAATCATTATTAAAAATTCTTCTCAATAAGCAGCGGAAAACTTCTTCGAATCGACAATCAAAACTTCGCATATTTAAGCCACATATTCATCATCAATTAAAACAAAGGGGAAAACTTGCATATTCTGATCGAAGTCATCTTTCTATACAGGGAGAGTATGTTGGGCCGATTTAGGAAAAAATATTCTAAGTCTTGAAAGATGATTCGACAAGCGATTATTGATGATGCTTCGATGTAAGATTTGAATTCAAATAAAGGATGAAATTTTGTCCTTATCCAAACATGGAGAGAGACGCGTGGAGCATTTTTAAGGAAAGAAGACATGGCAAGTGCCACTTGTATTAATCTTAGAGAAAAGCCGTTAAAAGCGGTTATCTCTAGGTTAATCAAAGTACCCGTGTGCAAAGAAAAGAGTGTGTTGAGAAAATGTACGTCTGATGTAAAACACCATATTTTTACATTTTAATTCAAGTTTACCTTCTTTATTGCCAAAGTTATTTTTAACACATGTACTTGTTTTTCGATTTAAGTTATGCAATTTACTTTCTTTAACATTCTCGAAAGTTGTTCACCTTTAAATCTTAAATGTAACCGAAGTATTCGTCATTTTTCCAAATCTTATTTAAATTGTAAGCACATGTCCTAAGATTTAGTATGGTCTATCCTACAAGCGACCCAATCTCTTATTGATTTGGAAGACCCGCGGTTGTTTACTATTTTTCACAGTAAACAAATTGGCACGCCCAGTGGGACAAGGCTAACTAAGTTTCTTTACAATGAAAACAAAACAAGCATCGACAGTGTTTTCACACACATGTCGCATACTAGGGAATAACATAATTCAACAACCTGGCCAGACGGACCGACCTGCTCTGATACCACTAAGTAACACCCTAAAACCTCCGCATAAAATAATACAATTATCAGAGTAAAAATTTAAAGAAAAATTCAGCACTTAGGATGTTACTGCCAACATACACCTGCTCAAGTAAATAACATGTAACACTTATTATTATTAACAGTGCTACGAAATCATTATTAAAAATTCTTCTCAATAAGCAGCGGAAAACTTCTTCGAATCGACAATCAAAACTTCGCATATTTAAGCCACATATTCATCATCAATTAAAACAAAGGGGAAAACTTGCATATTCTGATTGAAGTCATCTTTCTATACAGGGAGAGTATGTTGGGCCGATTTAGGAAAAAATATTCTAAGTCTTGAAAGATGATTCGACAAGCGATTATTGATGACGCTTCGATGTAAGATTTGAATTCAAATAAAGGATGAAATTTTGTCCTTATCCAAACATGGAGAGAGACGCGTGGAGCATTTTTAAGGAAAGAAGACATGGCAAGTGCCACTTGTATTAATCTTAGAGAAAAGCCGTTAAAAGCGGTTATCTCTAGGTTAATCAAAGTACCCGTGTGCAAAGAAAAGAGTGTGTTGAGAAAATGTACGTCTGATGTAAAACACCATATTTTTACATTTTAATTCAAGTTTACCTTCTTTATTGCCAAAGTTATTTTTAACACATGTACTTGTTTTTCGATTTAAGTTATGCAATTTACTTTCTTTAACATTCTCGAAAGTTGTTCACCTTTAAATCTTAAATGTAACCGAAGTATTCGTCATTTTTCCAAATCTTATTTAAATTGTTAGCACATGTCCTAAGATTTAGTATGGTCTATCCTACAAGTGACCCAATCTCTTATTGATTTGGAAGACCCGCGGTTGTTTACTATTTTTCACAGTAAACAAATTGGCACGCCCAGTGGGACAAGGCTAACTAAGTTTCTTTACAATGAAAACAAAACAAGCATCGACAGTGTTTTCACACACATGTCGCATACTAGGGAATAACATAATTCAACAACCTGGCCAGACGGACCGACCTGCTCTGATACCACTAAGTAACACCCTAAAACCTCCGCATAAAATAATACAATTATCAGAGTAAAAATTTAAAGAAAAATTCAGCACTTAGGATGTTACTGCCAACATACACCTGCTCAAGTAAATAACATGTAACACTTATTATTATTAACAGTGCTACGAAATCATTATTAAAAATTCTTCTCAATAAGCAGCGGAAAACTTCTTCGAATCGACAATCAAAACTTCGCATATTTAAGCCACATATTCATCATCAATTAAAACAAAGGGGAAAACTTGCATATTCTGATCGAAGTCATCTTTCTATACAGGGAGAGTATGTTGGGCCGATTTAGGAAAAAATATTCTAAGTCTTGAAAGATGATTCGACAAGCGATTATTGATGATGCTTCGATGTAAGATTTGAATTCAAATAAAGGATGAAATTTTGTCCTTATCCAAACATGGAGAGAGACGCGTGGAGCATTTTTAAGGAAAGAAGACATGGCAAGTGCCACTTGTATTAATCTTAGAGAAAAGCCGTTAAAAGCGGTTATCTCTAGGTTAATCAAAGTACCCGTGTGCAAAGAAAAGAGTGTGTTGAGAAAATGTACGTCTGATGTAAAACACCATATTTTTACATTTTAATTCAAGTTTACCTTCTTTATTGCCAAAGTTATTTTTAACACATGTACTTGTTTTTCGATTTAAGTTATGCAATTTACTTTCTTTAACATTCTCGAAAGTTGTTCACCTTTAAATCTTAAATGTAACCGAAGTATTCGTCATTTTTCCAAATCTTATTTAAATTGTAAGCACATGTCCTAAGATTTAGTATGGTCTATCCTACAAGCGACCCAATCTCTTATTGATTTGGAAGACCCGCGGTTGTTTACTATTTTTCACAGTAAACAAATTGGCACGCCCAGTGGGACAAGGCTAACTAAGTTTCTTTACAATGAAAACAAAACAAGCATCGACAGTGTTTTCACACACATGTCGCATACTAGGGAATAACATAATTCAACAACCTGGCCAGACGGACCGACCTGCTCTGATACCACTAAGTAACACCCTAAAACCTCCGCATAAAATAATACAATTATCAGAGTAAAAATTTAAAGAAAAATTCAGCACTTAGGATGTTACTGCCAACATACACCTGCTCAAGTAAATAACATGTAACACTTATTATTATTAACAGTGCTACGAAATCATTATTAAAAATTCTTCTCAATAAGCAGCGGAAAACTTCTTCGAATCGACAATCAAAACTTCGCATATTTAAGCCACATATTCATCATCAATTAAAACAAAGGGGAAAACTTGCATATTCTGATCGAAGTCATCTTTCTATACAGGGAGAGTATGTTGGGCCGATTTAGGAAAAAATATTCTAAGTCTTGAAAGATGATTCGACAAGCGATTATTGATGATGCTTCGATGTAAGATTTGAATTCAAATAAAGGATGAAATTTTGTCCTTATCCAAACATGGAGAGAGACGCGTGGAGCATTTTTAAGGAAAGAAGACATGGCAAGTGCCACTTGTATTAATCTTAGAGAAAAGCCGTTAAAAGCGGTTATCTCTAGGTTAATCAAAGTACCCGTGTGCAAAGAAAAGAGTGTGTTGAGAAAATGTACGTCTGATGTAAAACACCATATTTTTACATTTTAATTCAAGTTTACCTTCTTTATTGCCAAAGTTATTTTTAACACATGTACTTGTTTTTCGATTTAAGTTATGCAATTTACTTTCTTTAACATTCTCGAAAGTTGTTCACCTTTAAATCTTAAATGTAACCGAAGTATTCGTCATTTTTCCAAATCTTATTTAAATTGTAAGCACATGTCCTAAGATTTAGTATGGTCTATCCTACAAGCGACCCAATCTCTTATTGATTTGGAAGACCCGCGGTTGTTTACTATTTTTCACAGTAAACAAATTGGCACGCCCAGTGGGACAAGGCTAACTAAGTTTCTTTACAATGAAAACAAAACAAGCATCGACAGTGTTTTCACACACATGTCGCATACTAGGGAATAACATAATTCAACAACCTGGCCAGACGGACCGACCTGCTCTGATACCACTAAGTAACACCCTAAAACCTCCGCATAAAATAATACAATTATCAGAGTAAAAATTTAAAGAAAAATTCAGCACTTAGGATGTTACTGCCAACATACACCTGCTCAAGTAAATAACATGTAACACTTATTATTATTAACAGTGCTACGAAATGATTATTAAAAATTCTTCTCAATAAGCAGCGGAAAACTTCTTCGAATCGACAATCAAAACTTCGCATATTTAAGCCACATATTCATCATCAATTAAAACAAAGGGGAAAACTTGCATATTCTGATCGAAGTCATCTTTCTATACAGGGAGAGTATGTTGGGCCGATTTAGGAAAAAATATTCTAAGTCTTGAAAGATGATTCGACAAGTGATTATTGATGACGCTTCGATGTAAGATTTGAATTCAAATAAAGGATGAAATTTTGTCCTTATCCAAACATGGAGAGAGACGCGTGGAGCATTTTTAAGGAAAGAAGACATGGCAAGTGCCACTTGTATTAATCTTAGAGAAAAGCCGTTAAAAGCGGTTATCTCTAGGTTAATCAAAGTACCCGTGTGCAAAGAAAAGAGTGTGTTGAGAAAATGTACGTCTGATGTAAAACACCATATTTTTACATTTTAATTCAAGTTTACCTTCTTTATTGCCAAAGTTATTTTTAACACATGTACTTGTTTTTCGATTTAAGTTATGCAATTTACTTTCTTTAACATTCTCGAAAGTTGTTCACCTTTAAATCTTAAATGTAACCGAAGTATTCGTCATTTTTCCAAATCTTATTTAAATTGTTAGCACATGTCCTAAGATTTAGTATGGTCTATCCTACAAGTGACCCAATCTCTTATTGATTTGGAAGACCCGCGGTTGTTTACTATTTTTCACAGTAAACAAATTGGCACGCCCAGTGGGACAAGGCTAACTAAGTTTCTTTACAATGAAAACAAAACAAGCATCGACAGTGTTTTCACACACATGTCGCATACTAGGGAATAACATAATTCAACAACCTGGCCAGACGGACCGACCTGCTCTGATACCACTAAGTAACACCCTAAAACCTCCGCATAAAATAATACAATTATCAGAGTAAAAATTTAAAGAAAAATTCAGCACTTAGGATGTTACTGCCAACATACACCTGCTCAAGTAAATAACATGTAACACTTATTATTATTAACAGTGCTACGAAATCATTATTAAAAATTCTTCTCAATAAGCAGCGGAAAACTTCTTCGAATCGACAATCAAAACTTCGCATATTTAAGCCACATATTCATCATCAATTAAAACAAAGGGGAAAACTTGCATATTCTGATCGAAGTCATCTTTCTATACAGGGAGAGTATGTTGGGCCGATTTAGGAAAAAATATTTTAAGTCTTGAAAGATGATTCGACAAGCGATTATTGATGATGCTTCGATGTAAGATTTGAATTCAAATAAAGGATGAAATTTTGTCCTTATCCAAACATGGAGAGAGACGCGTGGAGCATTTTTAAGGAAAGAAGACATGGCAAGTGCCACTTGTATTAATCTTAGAGAAAAGCCGTTAAAAGCGGTTATCTCTAGGTTAATCAAAGTACCCGTGTGCAAAGAAAAGAGTGTGTTGAGAAAATGTACGTCTGATGTAAAACACCATATTTTTACATTTTAATTCAAGTTTACCTTCTTTATTGCCAAAGTTATTTTTAACACATGTACTTGTTTTTCGATTTTAGTTATGCAATTTACTTTCTTTAACATTCTCGAAAGTTGTAACCTTTAAATCTTAAATGTTATCGAAGTATTCGTCATTTTTCCAAATCTTATTTAAATTTTTAGCACATGTCCTAAGATTTAGTATGGTCTATCCTACAAGTGACTCAATCTCTTATTGATTTGGAAGACCAGCGGTTGTTTACTATTTTTCACAGTAAACAAATTGGCACGCCCAGTGGGACAATGCTAACTAATATTATATTATTATTATTATTATTATTATTATTATTATTATTATTATTAGTATTATTATTATTATTATTATTATTATTATTTAATACAACTATTTAAAATAATAACAACAATAATAAACTAAATACTTAATTAAATAATAATCTCCTCCTATTATTTAATTAAATAAGTAGTAACTAATTTAAATAATTTGTATGAGGTTATTATGAGTTTTGCTTTAGACATATTATGGAAAACGTCAATTCCGCTGAAAGTCAAGATTTTTGGATGGCGGTTATTAGTGGATAGACTTCTTACTAGGGCCAATTTGTTTAGTAGAAGCATTATTTCCAACCCACATGACTGTGTATGTGTGTTTTGTTTCCTAGATATGGAAGATAATAATCATGTCTTTTGCCAATGTCTGAAAACTCTGCAAATTTGGAACAAAGTTGAGAATTGGATTGGTATTAAGTCGTTTGTTCGAGGCGATTGCATCGAATTTATGATGGAATGGTTTGGTAGGATTTCCAAGTTCTGTTCTGTCAACAACGCAAGCATGTTGTGGTATGCAACTTACTGGGTTATTTGGCAGACAAGAAATAGCATTATTTTTAATGGAGAATTTTTTTATTTAGATTCAATTTTCCTTAGAATTGTTTTTATATCTTGGTGGTGGCTGGCCTTGGGTAAGAAAAAGAAGAATGTAGGGTGTAGTTACTACGATTGGGCTTTGCACCCTTTAGATTTCATGTAATGTAGTGTCTTGTTTGTTTGTTTTTGTATTTGGGTTGGAGTACCCCTAGTACTCCCATCTATTCAATTTGCTTATC
This sequence comes from Lathyrus tuberosus, assembly GCA_022829125.1. Lineage (NCBI taxonomy): Eukaryota > Viridiplantae > Streptophyta > Magnoliopsida > Fabales > Fabaceae > Lathyrus > Lathyrus tuberosus. Next base: position 156,002 of record JALAZF010000842.1, read on the forward strand.
AAAAATAAAATATATTGTAACACCCCAAAATAATTATAATATTTATTTAATTGAATTATTATAATTACTTGTGATTTTCGGTGAATTTTAATGAAATATTATGACGCATGGTGTATTTGTATTGTGTGTTGTGGGATATTGATGAGCTAAGAGAATAATGAGAGTATTTAGCAAATAAGTGATTAATTGGAATTATTTTAGTGTTAATAATAATAGAATAATGTGAATAATATTATTTAGATTATTATTATTATTAATTAAAAAAAAGGGAGTGGAACACTAAGGGCAAGGTGGTCATCATCAAAATCATCATGATTAATTGTAGACAACTCTAAAATGTAAGATTCATAATGTAGGGTTATGGAAAGAATTACCTATGTTGGAAATGTTAGAAATGACATGAGAAACATGATCCTTAATGTTATCTTTGTGTATGTTTTGAGATGACTCTAATTTGGAAGAGTTCAGAAGTTTGATAAGATAGTGGTAATCTCCTTTGCTGATGAATTTGAGACTATCCATGTTTGTGTTGGATTGATGTTATTTCTATTACCATTATCTTGTTTGTTCTATACACCGGAGGAAAAATCATGTTTGAATTAACAGATTTCAATTGTATTATATGTTTTTTGAAATCACGGTACAACATTAAATTCCTGGGAAGCCATTTGTTTTAGTTTCTTTCTTTAGATCATCACTTGATAAAAAAGAAATCTGCAACTATTACCAAGTTAGGGTTTCTACCATTAGAAGAACACAAAACAACAAAGAGATAAAAATAAGACTTTTCTTTTCTGCCTCTTACAAGAAAAAAATACTGTTTAAATACAACTGATTTGGGCCAGCAACCCGGGTAAGGCCCAACAAGAGAAATAAAACCACTAAAAAGAAATAGAATTTAATTAATTCAGCACATAATCATTTAGGTGAGTGGGTTTTCTAATATTTCGTTTGGGCCTTCTATCACTACTGTCCGCCGCGACAACGACCTTGTCCGCAAGGTTGGGCATAAGAGGAAGTTGGGTAGGGCGAAAAACTGAAGCCCAATTAAGTCGTGTTGAAGAATTTGAAGGGGGCCCATTTGCAGTTGGTGGGGCGGTGGCATTGGGACCCGTTGCATGCTTGCCAGCTGGGGAAGAGTGTGAAGCACGCGTAGAAATGTGGGAGTTCCAAGAAGCCTCGGTAGCAGTTGAATCACGTGATGTTGGCAGAGGAACGTTGGAGGTAGTGGGCGGTCCAGATTGAAAGAGAGAGGAATCCAAAGATTTTAGTGGCTGCGATTGAAGTGAAGCTGGGGCATTGGGGCACGCGATCTGTTTACTTACCAACTCCTCAGAAGACTTAAGTGATTTACGCATTACTTCATACTTCTCAATCTCATTTGCTTTCTTTCTCTCTGCTAGTTCATCTTTCTCTTCTTGCTCTTTTTTTCCAGCTTTGAACCCTTCTTCCTTTCGCTTTTCGGAAATCTCCATCTCTTCGCTTTGGTTCACCAGATCTTCTTGGTTTATGTCATCTGCATGCAAACGATCAAGAGATGTAGGAAGTGGATGAAAGTTTGCGGATGGGTCGTCACCATGAAACGCCTTCAACTGCGAGACGTGGATAACTGAGTGGATTTTGGACGATGGCGGAAGCTCCAAGTCGTAAGCAACCGGACCTATACGGCGGCGGATTCGGAAAGGTCCAAAATATCGCTTTGATAGTTTCTGAGAGCTACGACGGTGAATGGAGACCTGTCGATAGGGCTGAAGGCGAAGGAGGACCAGATCGCCTACTTCAAATGTACAATCTCGCCGTTTTTTGTCACTTTGGTCCTTCATTCTTTGTCTTGTACGTTCTAGGTTTTGTTTCAGAGTATTCAAAATTTCTTGTCTCTGTTGCAGGTTTAAGTCGAGATCTGGGATGGTTGTGAGTCCTTGACGATACTGAGGAAACGATGGTGGTTCTCTGCCGTAAAGAGCTTCAAAGGGAGACATCTTGGTGGCCGAGTGATAAGCTGTGTTGTACCAATACTCAGCGAGGTGTAAGTATTTAAACCATTGATTAGGATTTTCGCTTGTGAAACATCTGAGATAAGCTTCTAAACATCGGTTCGTGACCTCAGTTTGTCCGTCTGTTTCAGGATGGTACGCGGAGCTGAACTTTAAGGTGGTGCCTTGGACTCGAAACAGTTCCTTCCAGAAGGAGCTCAAGAAGAGTGGATCTCTGTCAGAAACAATGGAACTAGGGATGCCATGCAAGCGACAAACTTCAGATGAGAAACGTCTTGCTAGATCGCGAGCGGTAAAGTTAGTTGGTAAGGCGAGGAGATGGATGTATTTTGTCAGCCTGTCACAAATGACCCAGATTGTTGTGTGTCCAAAAGATGATGGTAAGTGAGTGATAAAATCCATGGATATCTCGTCCCAAACTTTGGTTGGAATTTCGAGCGGTTGTAGTAACCCTTGTTTTTTTTTTGGTATGTATTTGCTGTGTTGACAGGTTTGGCATCGTTTGACAAAAGCTTCCACGTCCTTGTAAATGCCCGGCCACAGAAAGGAAGCTGACAAGCGAGCAAGGGTTGGTTGAGTAGCTGAATGACCGGCGATAGGTGTGGAGTGAAATTCCTGGATGATGGCCTGTCTGAGTTCATTGACAGGAGGTAAGAAGATTTTGTCTTTGTAGTATACAATCTCATGTTTCACGTCAAACAAATTCTGCATGTCTGATTCTGTGTTAACTTTATGTACGAGGTCTTGCCCTTCCTTGGTGTGTCTGTAATACTCTTTAAGCTGCGTGATGAGGGTGGGTACTGGAGATGAGATGGACAACAGGACAACTTCTTCTTGATCAATACGACTCAGTGCGTCAGCCACTTGGTTATGTTTGCCAGGTTTGTAAAAGATCTCAAATTGAAAACCTTGCAACTTTGCAGCCCATTTTTGTTGTTCTGGTGTCTGTATGGTTTGTACGAGCAAATTCTTTAGGCTTTTCTGGTCTGTGTAAATATGGAAGTGTCTTCCAATTAAATACTGACGCCATTTCTTGACTGACTCAGTGATGGCGTACATTTCTCGCACATAGACTGAGGAGGCTTGCATTCGGTTACACAACTTTTTACTGAAGAAGGCCAGGGGGTGTCCTTGTTGGGAGAGCACAGCACCAATTGCAAAGGCTGAAGCGTCCGTTTCCAGAATGAAGGTCTTGGAAAAATCAGGAAGACATAGAATAGGAGTTTCTGTCATTTTCTGTTTTAACTTTGTAAACGCTGCTTCGGCAGATGTACTCCATGTAAATTTAGTGGACCTCAGTAAGTCGGTGAGGGGAGCGGCGAGAGAGGCGTAATGACGTACAAAGCGTCGATAAAAACCGGTGAGTCCTAAAAAACCCCTGAGCGTCGTGAGGGATCGTGGCCTAGGCCAGTCCATAATTGCTTGAATCTTCGTCGGGTCCGGGGTTACACCTTCACTTGAAATAATGTGACCTAGATAATCAACACTAGGAACAGCAAAGACACACTTGGACATTTTTGCATAAAATTGGTGAGATAAAAGCAACTCTAAAATCAAAGATAAGTGATGAGCATGTTCTGTAATGCAAGAACTGTAAATTAAAATGTCATCAAAAAAAACTAAAACAAACCGGCGTAGAAAAGGTCTCAACAAATCATTCATCGCGGATTGAAAAGAACTAGGAGCGTTAGTTAGCCCAAATGGCATTACTAAAAACTCATAGTGTCCGTCAAAAGTTCTAAAAGCTGTTTTGTGTGTATCGTCAGGTGAAACTCTAATTTGGTGATAACCAGATCGAAGATCGATCTTGGAAAATATAGTTGCAGACCCCAATTCATCAAAGATTTCATCTATGGTAGGGATAGGAAAACGGTCACGGACTGTAACAGCATTTAAGGCACGATAGTCCACGCAGAATCTCCAACTGCCATCTTTTTTTCTAACCAATAGGACTGGGGATGAGTAAGGACTGTGGCTGGGTTTAATGATACCTTCTTTGAGCATGTCTTGGATAATAGATGTCATGGCGTCTTTTTGTGAATGAGGGTATCGGTAAGGTTTTACGTTAACTGGTGCGGTGTTTGGTAAAATTGGGATATGGTGGTCATGGGGGCGGGATGGTGGTAGGCCTTGTGGTTTTTGAAAAACTGCAGCAAAAGATTTGAGGATATTGGAGATATTGGTGGGTAGTGATTTGGGCAAGGCTTCCATGGGGTTTGTGGTTAAAGTTGTAGGGTTGGGTTCTGTTGGAGGGGTGGGTTGGTATAACAGTAAATGGCATGATGCGATGGAATCTGTGTGAATAAGGTGACAGATTTGGTTGTATGAGGAAGCTGTAGGGAGGTCTTTGGGATCACCAGTAATAGTGATATCAATGTTTTGGTGGGTAAAGGAAAGTTTAGGAATTGAAAAATCAGCCATAAGTGGTCCTAGTGTACGAAGCCATTCCATACCAAGGACAACATCAGCTCCCTCAATAGGAAGTAGGTGAAATGGAATTTGGAACAAGTGATCTTGGAGGGTGATGGGAACTTGTGGGCAAAGGCCAGAGCAGTCAAGTTTAGAGCCATTACCTACCATGACAGAAAAGTTAGGAATAGGTGTAGTTGGAAGTTTGAGGTGTTGTGCAATACGTGGCTGTAGAATATTGTGGGTGCTGCCCGTATCAATCAAAACGGTTACTGTTAGGCCGTGAATGATTCCCTTGAATTTTAGTGTTTTTGGGGATGGCTGGCCACAAGCAGCCTGTGGAGATAATTGAAAATAAGTCTCCTCCGGTTCTGATTTAATCACGGTTTCAGGTTCAGGAAGCTGGCTGGCTTGTAAAGGAGAATCGTCATCATCCACTAATAACAAAAATTTACCCGTAGAGCATTTGTGACCCGGAATGAATTTATCATCGCAGTTGAAACATAGTCCTTGAGCACGTCGCTCTTGAAGTTGAGCGTTCGATAGGCGTCTAATGGGAAATTTAGGAAGAGGTGGGTTGGTATTTGGTTTAGGTAGGTGGCTGGTTGCTGCAGCAGGTTGTGGGGAAGGGGTGGGCTTTGTAAAATGGGTGGGATATGGCTTTTGGAATTTGGGCTTGGATTCACGTAGTTTTGATTCAATGAGTTTGGCCAATCCAATGGCTTGGGAAATGTGAGTGGGCTTGTGTATAGAAATTTCATTTTGAATTTCTGGAATCAACCCAGAAATAAAACAATTAAGCACAGCCTCATGTGATAGACCCACCACTTGGTTACCTAGCTTTTCAAATGCTGCTTGGTATTCCACTACAGAATTGGTTTGTTTGAGTTTAAATAATTCTGCCTGGTGATTAGCAAATGTAGAGGGTCCAAAACGCAATTCCAACGCTCTAGTGAAATTTGGCCAATCTGTTAGAAAGTCATTATGATGCATCCATTTAAACCAGCCAAGAGCCTCTCCTTTCATATAAAAGGACATCATGGAAAGCCTATTTTCAGGGGGTAAATTGTAAAAACCAAAGAATTGATCAGCTTGAAATAGCCACTCCAAAGGGTTTGAACCATCAAATAAAGCAAGTTCTAGCTTAGGAGTCCGGAAAGGGGGTAAAGGTGGAATCTGATTGTATGGTATATGTGGTGAGAATGAGTTGGTGTATGGGGTGTGTGGGGGGTATATTGGTGCAGCGTAGGTATAGTTTGGGTGAGGTGGTGGAATGTGGGTTGTAGGGATTGTAGTGTATGAAGTGACTAAAGGTGGTTGACCAGAATTATGTGGTAGTGAAGCAGAATAACGGACTGGTGTGTGGTTAGGTGATATCACAGCAGAAATTGGTGATGTGAGCATGGGTAATGAAATTGTATGAGATGTACCTGAGGAACACGCTGCTGCTGGTGCAGTAGTAGGGATAGTTTGAGCTCCTTTTTGTGACAGCAGTTTGTTAAGAGAGCTCATGAGCGATTCATAGCGTGAGTCTTCGATCTGCCTTTCATTCTCCAATCTCGTGTTAATTGCTCCTAAATGCTGCTGAGTTTTTTCTAGATCTGAACGAACAATGTCAAATCTCTCATCTAGATCTGAATGTATTTGAGTGATGGCATTATCAAGATGAATGTGTGATGTTTGAACAGCTTGTTCAATGATTTCTTGAGGGGTGGGTTGGGTGGGTTTGGGAGGGGCCATGAGAGCAAGATGAAAGCACCAATGATAAAAAAGAAATCTGCAACTATTACCAAGTTAGGGTTTCTACCATTAGAAGAACACAAAACAACAAAGAGATAAAAATAAGACTTTTCTTTTCTGCCTCTTACAAGAAAAAAATACTGTTTAAATACAACTGATTTGGGCCAGCAACCCGGGTAAGGCCCAACAAGAGAAATAAAACCACTAAAAAGAAATAGAATTTAATTAATTCAGCACATAATCATTTAGGTGAGTGGGTTTTCTAATATTTCGTTTGGGCCTTCTATCATCACTTCAGAACATTAAGCCATTTATTGTAATACAATATTCAAGATAAACAAATTATAAAGCCTATAATCAACTTAGGGTTTTATCAAATAAGATACTATGCTCTCAAAAATCTGAGTAACTTGTTTGGCAAAATCAACATGTTTTGGGAGTGAAGATGTGTCATCAAAAGGAGGATTACTTGGTGCATTCCCTGAAACGCATACAAACATTTTAACTTGGACGAAATCCATTAGAGATTGCAGAAATGAGTAATCTCCCTTATTTATCAAGTCTTGAGCAGCATCAACCGCACCAAGGGCACCCTCTTTTCAAAATTTCCAGCACAACCTTTATAGTGTACCTCTGCGGCAAAGTTACCAACATTTTGCTTAATTAACTTGTTGATTTCGTCGATGATGTTTGTCACATTACTATGAATCACACCAATGGTGTATTGTGCGAGGTTAACGAGATCTCGACTTCCACTGGGATTTGAATTGAGAAAATTTGAACAGAATGAAGGGTTTGTAGCATTCTTACAAATAGTATTGACATCTACAACCTTAACTGAACAACAAGATGTAACACATACAAAAAGAACCACCACAAAGAAGAAGAAACGAGCCATCTGGTTTTGCTTATTCCTTTTCCTGCTTTTATTTTAGTATCAAACCTTATTCATGGTTATATTTAACTGAAAACTAGAATAAAAATTAATGTCACTTTATTATTTTGATTGAATTCATTGAATTCAAATTAAATATTCATTGACTGAGGATTTTAAAATAAAAATAATGAGTCAGATAACTTTGTATATACTCAATTCATTTAAAAAACAACTGTCCTTTGGAAAAAAAAAAGTCAAAATTATTATTATTTTTTCTCAATTTAATATTAATTATTTTATTCAAATTTTATTTCCAAAGTAATAGTATGCGTGTCAATATCAAATTTTGTGTGGCAAATATTATACATATTATTTTAAAAATAAAATTAATAAAGTTATAAAAAAAATATTTTAGCTATATTTTTTACTTTAAACAAAAATTAATGTTCCGTCCTTCTTATAACAGTTGTTTTGTTTGAGATTTTTACACTTTTTAAAATAATAAATAATTAAATTAATTTCAATGATAAAACCATTATTATTTACTAAAATAATATTTATAATAATAAATACCTAATAGTTACATGATTTAAAATATAAAAAATAAAAATAAGTTAGTGTAAATAACTAATAGTATCACATTAATATTCAAATGAACAAATAATTTCAAATAAATAAAAGTAGGAAAAAGGAGACGGAGGGAGTATTAATTGTTATTTTTAACAAAATAATTGAATATTGTAATAAAATATAAGAAAATCAAAATTTATTAAATTAAATACTGATATGAGATATTCATGTTAGTTGATTTGAATACAATAATTAATAGGTGATTTTATTATATTCTGAACTATCTCATTAGTATAAGTTTAATGAGATTTTGTATGCATAAAGTTTTTTATATTATTGATTTTTAAAAATAAAATCGGATATTCTTTTCGGTAACTACATAGAGTAAGATTACAAACCACTTTTGGTTGGAGCATTACGGTTTTGGAACATCGGTTTAAAGGTAACTTCCTTTACTCTCAATTGATCGGCAACATGTCTTAGGCGAGGTTGGGCTATATTTTTCACGAGGCCAACCAAGCCGAAACGATAGGTTCCGATAGCGCAAAGTGTGGTTGCACTATTGTGAAAATCTACCGTCTTCCTTGTGCTTGTGCCATTGCTACAAAGTTGAAACTAGATGAGGCAATACAAATTGATGAAGTTTGCCCTCATTGGATGAGACTTAGTTTTGATGATGATGGTTGTAAGGAAGGAGATAAATCGGATATCTCTATTTTGGCCGAATTGGAAGCGATTCAAGCGAGATTTTCGAAGACCGATGACAATATGAAGCTACACATCAAAGAAGAGTTGAGGAAGATTGCCTTCCCCGAAACAACTGCAATGATACCGCCGTCTCACCCGGTTAAGACAAAGGATGCTCCGAAGAAGTTGAAGCCTACACCTAATGACAACTCGACAACTCGGTCTCCTTCATATTATGAGCACGTTGACAAACTCTTTCCGGACTCTCCGACTCCTAAATCTCTTGAAAGTGTCATGAAAGGAGCTCGCATTACCAAACCGGCTCCGACACTGATTCCACGAGTTCCGACTCCGAATGCACCGCTTCCAACACCGACTCCACGTATAATTTCCTTTATCAACGAGATGTCGGTTTTTATGCACAAGCATATCGACGGTATCATCGATGTTGTAGGGGATGGTAATTGCGGTTACTGAGCCGTGTCGGCTCTACTCGGTAAAGGAGATGAAAGTCATGCACTTGTTCGGCATCAACTTATCCTAGAGTTGGAGACGCATAAAGAAGCATACTTGCGTCTCTATGAAAATCAAGAAAACTACGACAAGGTTTACGAGTCACTTGTTCCGTGGTTGAGTGGTCCGGCCCCTGTATTGAAATGGATGAGCTTCCCCGAGATGGGTCATCTTATCGCATGCGCCTACGATATGGTGTGTATCGACTTGACGCTGTTGCGCTGAGAATCGAATTTCAAGCTATTAGTTAACTTGAATCACAAAACATGAAGTTTACCATCGAGCTTTGATTTATCCAAAGGAAAGGGTAAAGATCGAAAAACCCTAAGTGCGCTATGTAGGAACACAGCTGAGAGATCTAAGGTTCGGGGGTTGGTTATACCTAGGGAAGGTGTTAGCATCCTAAGTATCTGTAGTACTCTACAGGAACCTCTTGTTAGTATTTGTGTTATGCTATAGTTTGCTTGCTAAGGGAAAAGTGCTAAGGTAAAGACCTAGGGGTATATACACTAAGTATGATCGCCAAGACATCGCATCTCGTGCCTACGTATCCTGACGGGAATAGAATCAGAGCATTCGTAGTTCCCCTCACTACGGGGTAAAAGGGTGAGAAATAGAAAGGTGGAAAAAAGAACAGGTAGCTCGCTAGGATCTCGCAATCCCATGCCTACGTATTCTCAAGATGAACTTGAGAAATCATAGCGTCCGTAGTTCCCCTCAACGGGGGTGAGGAACTCTTGACCGTGGTCAAGGTTCTAAGAGAAAGTATGGTCTGACAGCAAGACATCTACATGGAGTGCGGCGACTCCACACCTAAGGCTAGGTAAAAACAGGGAAGAAGTGTACACGGGAAAGTAGGGTCTGACAGCAAGACACCTATGTGGAGTGCGGCGTAAGATAATGGAATGAAGGATAAGGTTATCCTAAATGAGATGGCAGTCAACGAGAACGACCCTTTCCTTTGGAATAATGTGTGAGGCACAGAGAGACAAGGAGGAAAAACCTCGGGTCTCAAGTGTAAGGTAAATATGTACAGCAATATATATAGTAAATGTAACCAGACTTAAATTGAAAAATGAATATTGAGAATTGACTATAATGAATATATGAGAATATGTCAAGATTAAAATTAAGAATTAAATACATATTGAAATAACTAAAATCTAATTAGACAGAGATCCAACTAAATAGCCAACACAAAGATTATCTAAGTAAAACTAATTTAAAAAAAACTCCAATTAACAATTCTAAACTAAATTCTAAAATTCAAATCTAGTTACAGATTGGACTATATTAATTTCTAAAAGAAACTAAGATAACTAAATCTAATTTAAAGCTAATTACTAACCTAATTCTAAATAATAGATTAATTCTAAAAAATCTAACTCTAAAATTAATACTAAAATATACTAGTTCTAAAATAACTAATTAAAATTAAAAACTAAATTTAGAACTAACAACAATTTTAAATCTTAAAACAATCCTAAACCTAAAATCTTAAAGATCATTAATTAGAAAAAATAAAAAAAATCAGTTATCATAAAAAAAACAAAATAGAAAATGCTAACTCTAAAAATAATAAAAAAAATCAAACAGAATAATCGGGTCAGCAAAAAACTTGAAGAAAAAGAAGTGAACTCACAAAGGTGCCTTAATGTAAGGCCCAAGCCCACGAAATGCAACACACAAATCCTTTTTTCTTTCAGGAAGCAGTGTCATACCCCAAAATTTGACCACTAAAATTTCCCATCATTGGGAAAATCTTCATCACAATATGGGTAAACCACCATACCTCATCAGTCTCCCCAAAGACGGGTGAGCATTCACTACTATAAAAAATTAGGGTTTCAAGCCCTCTCTGAGCCTTAGACAAAGGATCAATCAAGAATTGCCAAGATCTTCAACTTGTTTAACCTCTCAAACATCCACTATGGATCAAGAGGACTTCCACTTCAAGGATTAAGCACAAGGCTGCTCTTTTCTAGGTGGATCAAGCCTCAAGATCGCCAGTGCCACCAAATTAGGGTTTTGGTCGACCAGGGCCTCCAGATGGAAAATTTCCTCTGGGCATGAGCCAATGCTTCAAAGCATAGCCCTAAATACTCCATGGGACCTCATGAACCCAATCATCAAGTCAATTTAGCCTCAGGGGATGCATTCACTAAAAATCAGGAATTAGGGTTTCTTGACCTAATTCACCCCTAAGTTGACTTTTGGGACAACTCATGAGCCAAGACCTCAAGACATGGTTTGAGGGTCTCCAATACACTACATTGATCCATTTGCAACAATGGATTGATCCAAGAAGCTTGATTCCCAAGTTTCAAGTTCATCAGAACCACTGTTAGGGTTTCAGGAGAAAAGTTAACTGTAGCTTTGACTTTTGACCAGGACATGCTCCCTAACCCTAGGACATGATTCAATACACCCTATAATACCTATGAAATCAATCCATCAAGTTTGATTTAGTTCAAGGACTTGATTTCATAAAGGATACCATAGTTTGAAATTCATCTGATAAAAAGTCAACTGTGCACAAAAGTCAACTTTGACTTTTTGAGATTTTTCACAATATTTAACCCTAAAATGATGTTAATGTATGATTTGAATCATCATTCATCAATAAAAATCAAGAAAAGTGGGATAACTTGTAAAAGGGGTAACCATAAAAAACTTAGAAATTTTCTAAGTTATGGAACAAAGTGGCAAGGGTACCAACTTTGGAGGATCATAACTCCTAAACCACAAGGCCATTTTTCCCCATCCAAAGCTGGATTTGTAGCTCTCATGGCCCTCTACAAAAGTGTCAACTACACCTCATTCCAATTCATCATGGATTTTGAGTTATGGAATGATCAAAATGGCTGAAAACATGAAGTGCCACTTTTTCCAACACTTAGTGAAATTTTCACTAAGTCAGAATCTACCTTACTTTTTTCCAAATGTAGGGGCATTTTTCACTTTGATCCAAAAAGTATCAAAACCAATTATGATCAAACAGTTGTTGTATCATATTAGGCCTTTCCAAAATGGCCAAGAACATCATCAAATTCAACTTGAGTCATGAGATATGACAATGGCAATATGCCTTGCTGAAAACTGCCAAGGCTAGGCAGAATTTTGCATTTTTTGCTAGATTTGGAAAAATCAGATGATTCCAAGCGTTTTCATCACTTTGGACACATCTAAGGATCAAATCTAAAGGGGACAAACATTGATCCAAGCCTCCAAAGTCTTTGGAACAAGAAGTAGCATGCCAAACCTAGAATTGCCTAAAATAGGGACAAAGACTCCAATTTTGGATTGGAGCATTTAATGGATGCTTATAGGTGGCATGGACTGACACATTTGCAACTGAATTCAGTCAAGAATGATCCAACAACTAGGGAACCAAAGGCCTATGCTCTAACCTCTAGTCAATGGCTAGAGGAGACTTGGATTCCCATTTATCAACATTGGCCAAACCTCTGCTGCAGTTGCCATTCACTATTGATCCCAAAAAAACTTGCTATACTATAAATAGAGCTCATTTGTGCCCAGTTTGAGTACACCAAATCCATCAAACAGATGCTTTCCTCAAAATCCCTCTCTTTAGGCCAAAATCCCTCTCTTTAGGCCAAAATGCCTTCTTTAGCAAGATAACTCTGAGTTTTTGAGTTTGAGAGCAATTCCAATCAAACCAATCACACACACACCTCATAAACATCATATGTAGGTGATCCAAACTCTCACAAGTGACCTATAACACCAAAATCACAAAGTCACCTCTCAAAACCTCAAAATAGGCCTTTTATGTATTTTTCAAGCCATGTCTTGATTCAGTCACTTTCCAAACCAGATAAAACCTCAAACACACTCCAAATAACATCCTTGAACTGTCCCAAATGGTTACCCCCATCTGGAACACCATTTGATGGAGTTGCTATTTTGGTCATTTTAACCCCTTTTGCAAGAAAGGGCCAGTTTGTGTTTTTACAGGTTCGAGCTGATTCCACTCATCCTAAAAGCTTCTAAGGGATCATTTGAGAGTGTACAAAGCATCAAACTATTTCTGGAATGAGGGACTTGGCAGATTGCACAAAAACGCCAAAAGCTCAAAAGAGAGGTACGCATCATGACTTGAATCTTCCAAAATATGCATTTCTTTGAAGTACACTGATCATGCACACCTCATACATGTTATATATGTTGTGTTTGAACCAATTTATCATGTAATTCATGCATGTATCAAAGTGTAGCATAGAAAATGCAATTATAAGCCTTTTTCAAAACCACTATTGGATTTTGAGGAGGTAGTGTGATCTGGAAAAAATACCACCACCATTGGATTCCTTGTGAAATTCTAGGCAGGATAGACCTAAATTTTGTCTCAATCCATGGAGAAATGAGAAAGTTATGGCCTTCACGTTTCTGAGCCAAAACTTGCCTTGCCTTGCCTTGACTAGGCCTAGAAAACAAGGCAAGCCTTGTATATTTGTTGGTTTGTTTCAAACAATGGATGTATCACCACCCCAGTGGTAAGGCGCGCGCCCTATAACCTTGAGGTCATGGGTTAAAACCCCACCCATTCCATTTTGTGTTTTCTCACCTTTTTGCTATTTTTTTCCAATATTTTCATGTTTTGTTAATTAATTGGAAAATTAATAACTCCTTCAATTTTAATTATTTTTTATTGGTTCTTTTTGTAAAAAATCACAAAAATATTAAAATATTTTAATCCATAAAAAAATAAAGTTTATATTATTTATTTAATATAATTAGTATTTTTGTGAATAAATTCAATTTTAATTGTTTTTAAACATTTAAAAGTGAATATTTACTTTGAAAATCAAAACCAAATGAGCTTTAATATCTCTTGTGATTAAAACCTCATTTTTCAAACTTTAAACAAAAATCACAAGTGGTTTATTCAAGCCTATTTGGTATTTTTATCATTTTTATTTGATTGTCTTTTAATATTTACTTTTAAAAGAAAACAAATTAGGGTTTCTTTGATTTTCACCCTCACAAATCATTTTCAAACACTCATGGGCCTCTATTAGAGTGTAAGACCCAATCCTTTGTAAATACAAACCTATTTTGGGCCTCACTTATTGTATAAGTCCCGTTGTATTTCAAAAGTTCGGCGTGATCATCGCCTGTTTAAAACAAGCCATCTGGGCCTCTCCTCGAGCTATAAGACCCATTCAAAACCTTTGGGCCTCTAATAGAGTGCAAGAACCAATCCTCTTTTAACCAAAACATTTTGGGGCCTCAGTCATTGTATAAGTCCCTCTGCGTTAAAAGAAAATCTTGGCGCGATCGCCAGTTCAAAAACAAAAATCATCTGGGCCTACCCTCGAGTTACAAGCCCTATTTCTTTTCTTTAAACACTTTTGGGCCTCTTGAGAGAGTGTAATACCCATCCCTTTGTACAGAAAACCTTTCTTTGGGCTCAGTCACTTGTATAAGTCCCTGTACAAAACAACAGTGCGATCACTGATAAAACTTTAGGCCTCTCCTTGAGCTGTAAGCCCCAATCTTTCTTTTCAAAGCACTTTCTCCTTTGATTTTGATTATAATATTGTTATCAAAGTTTTCTTTGTCGAACAAACTAACAAAATAGCATGGAAGCTCTACAACCAAGTAAGTGTTTACCCACTTTCATTTACCGCTTTCATATGTATATAACTGTACTGTGGGGCTGTTTCACTGTAAGTCTTCTTTCAAAAACTCATATCAACTGTGTAATAATAGTATAGATATTTAGAGTTTCCACGGAAACTACGTCTAGCACTAGGTGGAGCCCTGATGATCACTCTTAAAAATAGACAAAACTAGATCCCCCATAGGAGCACCAGATACAGTCTTCTCTTCGGTTGTCACTCCTAGGAATTGTCAAGAAACTCTAACTCCCAGAGATGATCTTTTCTCCGTGAATGGCATCTCTTGAGTTTCTTCCAAATTCTCGAACTTTCCTGGCTTGATCTATTCTCTGTGAATAGCCTGTCTTGAATTTCTCGGGGTTTGGGGACCCACATGCTTCTTAAAAGCATCCCAGCCTCCTCTTGGGCTTAGTGCAAGGACCCGTCGGCTTCTTAGAAGTTTTCACAGCCTCCTCTTAGGCTTCATATAATGATTCTTTCTTCGGGAAGATTGCCTCCTCTTGGGCTTAGTACAAATTGTCCCTCGGCTTCTTAAAAGTTTCCGGCCTCCTCTTGGGCTTCGTACAAATTGTCCCGACGACCTCCTAGAGGTATAGGAACAGAACTTAGTCATCTTAATAGAACAGTCTTTCAAAGAGTCTAGATCTTTCTACTACTATTTCTAAAGCATAGTATAAAAGATAAAACCCGTAGACTCGGAAGGTCTCAATACCCTTTGGATTTCCCGTTTCCTTAAAGAACAGGAAATAAACCCGATCCCCTGATCAGGGCCAAAACACAACAATACCTGTAATCAGTCTCTTTATAAGAACTGATTTTCTCTTTGCACCAACATACTGGACCTATCACTCAACTGAAATAGTTACAATAGCCTCCTCTTGGGCTTTGTACAAATGATTCTCTCCAGTGGAGCTAACATTCTTTAAGCCTCCATCTCGGGCTTCGTACGAGATACAAAAACACTCTCTTATTGAGTATAAAAGATTCTCTTGTTGAGTCAAACACTCTTTAAGCCTCCATCTCGGGCTTCATACGAGATACTAAATCACTCTCTTGTTGAGTATAAAAGACTCTCTCGTTGAGTCAAACATCTTTAGCCTCCATCTCGGGCTTTATACGAGATACAAAAAGACTCTCTTGTTGAGTCAAAACCCTGGTAGCCTCTTTCTCGGGCTTCGTACAAGACACACAAAAACACCCTCTTGTTGGGCCAATAGCCTCCTCTTAGGCTTTGTATAAGGAAAACCCCGGTTGAGTCAATCAACCTTTTAGCATCAAAGCCGTGCCTCGTTCACAGTATACAAACATCAACAACTTATTTCCCATCATCTAATTGCTGTAAGCGGCAAGCCTCTGAATTATTTACATCCATGCCACTGTTCCTCTTTTAGCATGAGAAATTCCTAAGGAAAGATGGCATTGCTCTACACTGAGTTAAAGTCTTCTCCTTCAGATTAAAAAATCCCCTATAAAGGAAATTATGGCATTGCTGGAGTCATATATCCCAGTTAAAGTAATCCTCATTTATAATCAGTCACCCAACAGTTGTGACAGACAGACCCCTCTTTAGAGATGACAAATTCTCTCTAAAGACAAAACCTTTTAGCTTCACATCTTGGGCTTCGAACAAGATACAAATAGACCCTTCAGCTTCACATCTTGGGCTTTGAACGAGATACCAACCAACTTTAGCTTCATGTCTTGGGATTTGAACAAGACACCAAAACACCATTTCCTCCCATAGAATAGGAGGGACTACGATCGCTTTGATTTCCCTGTTTCAGTAAACAGGAATACGTAGGCCTAAGATTGAAAGAAAAATCTTAGCGAGCAAGCTAATCAAAAACCTAAAGTCCCTTACCTTCGCCCAATCTGGCGCAGTATCCTAACAAAAATTCCCCATGAACAGTCCTAGTATTTTCAATCTTAACAAAGTAAGAAGAGAAAGGCCCCATTACCATATAACATCCGTAACCTAACAGACCGCTGTTTAAACTCAGTATGCAAGCAGGGTTAGTTGGAGACATCTATTTCCCTTGCTTCATCATCTTCAATAGGATAAGAAATGAATCGACCTATAGTTCCCCCAAGAGCGACAGTGCTTAAGAACCACGTCCAAAATCGCTCGCTACAAACAGCTTATCATCAATCGTTAGACACGGTTTTAACCCTCTCTCAAGCACGGCCCACTTTCTCACTTTCGGTCCTATCGCTCGCCTATCTCTCGTTTCAAATTCCTCCGTCACAACCTCTTTCTCATTTTTCGTGGCGATTCACTCTCTCTGTCACGTTCTGCCTTCGCGTCTCTGATCTCTCTATCTCGATCACTCTCTCTCGATCACAGCCTTCATTTGCTTTCGCGTCTGGTTTTGTTGGTGATGAGTTCAAGAAGGTTGAAAGCATGATGAAGAAGGAAGAACAACAATCAACACATACGTCTCTCTTCTCTCAATGTTCGATTTTGGTTTCTCCGATCACGTCTGTTGTGGAAGCTGGGTTACAATCGGTGTCTGGACGTTTTTGGATTGAAACTGAAGATGGCTTTGATGTTGTTATTGTTGGGTTTGAGAGAAGATTTGTGAAAATTGGAGGTGGATGATTAGAGATTGATGATGAAGGTATGGGTGGGAGTGTGGCTATGGTAATTTCCAGAGGTTTGCTTTTTCAAAGGCTCAGTTCTTCTTTTTTTAAACCTACTCCTCTGTTCATCTATTTAAAACCAAATGAAACTTGTTTGATAAGTTTTGGTCAAAATCTGAATTTGTCTCAAGGTGTTGTGTCAATTTCAAAGTTACAGAATTGTTGTAGGCTTGGTTGTGTTGTCGTTGTTGTTCAAGCTTTGTTGATTGTAATAAGCCATGTCATTGATGTTGGTTGTGTCCTTTTCAATGTGCAAGTTGTTGTCTGTTGTTGGTTTTGCGCATAAGCAAGTTTCTGCTGTTAGAGGATGTAGCAAGAGTTTGGGATCAGAGAAATGTAGGGTCTGATTTGCAACAGGTTTCATTTTTGTGCAATACTTGGAGCAGGTCTTTGGAGTAGTATATGGCATGTAGCGTAGGCTCGGAGTGGGATCAAAAATCTTTTTGTAGTTGCTATTTTTTGTATTTTTTATATTATATTTAAACTAACAGAAAATGGACTCTAAGTATCTTTTATGATTTTTTTGACAACAGAAAAATTAATAAATGAGAAGTAAATAAATTAATAATAAATAAACTTAAATCTAACAGTAAACTCAAATCATAATTAAACTAAAATTGATAAAAATTAAGCTAATTAAACTAAAATATTAACTAACTAAATTAATTCTAAATAATTCAAGATAAATAATTAACTAAAAATTAAAATGAAATCAAGAATGTATATGGAATGATAAAAATCGGCTAAAGTGCCTGATTGACGATCAATGAAATGTTTAACTAAAATGCAAAAATTGCTGACTTAGAATGATATGTAAAAGATCAGAATATCTGAGGGTAAAATTCGGGGTATGACAGTTGCCCCTATTTAAATATCTTCACCAGATGACATGAGTGATAGTTCTCGTGAAATCATGGTGGAAGGTATTTAAATATAGATAACTGAAAATTTTGCATGCAATGACATGCTATGCTATGGACAAAAGAAAACTAAATCTATAATGCTGACATGCTAAGACTCTAATATGATGAAAATGATGGAATGATAAATGCAAAATGCAGACAAAAACGAAAGCAGATAGAGACAAAGTCCACACAATGAGCTATCACTCACTGGGGATGACATCAACGCTGGGGAAGCTGAAAAAAACTGGGGAAATCTAAAGTGATGGAGGAACTGGTTCAAGCGTGACCGACTGACACTTTAGAAAGGAAAGATACCACAAGTTCCTCAATGGAAGCAGAACCCGAAAAACGGTCTCCACTGGGGAATCAAAAGTCACCATACATGAATGGAAATGGATGGAAAAGAGTCACGACATTCAGAAGATCATTGAATGAGGTGGAAAAAAAACTGGGAAATACATAAGACAAACAAACATCAGAGGTATTCAGAAAAGCATTGAATAAACTCTGGGAAACAAACTGACAACAGAGACATTCAGAAGAGCATTGAATGAACTCCGGGAAGCATATCAGAGATATTTGGAAAAGCATTGAATAAACTCCGGCACACATCCAGAAAAGCATTGGATGGAGAAATGGAAACAGACTTGAAAACATTCAACAGTCGTTAACCAAAGTCAGAAACGAATTGAAGACATCTAGAAGAGCATTAGATGAAGACAAGAATTCTGAAGATACATCCGAAACATTTAGAAGAGCATTAAATGTACGGGAAAATGGTTTTGAAGACATATCCGGAAGAGCATCAGATAACCAACATTATATCTGGAAGAACATCAGATAAACAAGGTCATATCCGGAAGTGCATCAGATAGACACAAAAAGTGCTATGGAAAAACATCAGGAGCAAAATACTTAATCTGGAAGAACATCAGAAAGAGAAAGGCACATCCGGAAAAGCATCAGATGGCTAAAGTAATGTCATTCCAGAAAAGCATCAGAATAAACAAAGCGTTATCTGGAAAAATATCATATAGGTTCTGGAAAAACATCAGAACAAAGACTCAATCTGGAAGAATATCAGAAAGAGAGACACATCCGGAAAAGCATCAGATGGTAAAAGAAATGTCATTCCAGAAAAGCATCAGAATAACAAGGCAAATATCTGGAAAAACATCAGATAACCAATACTCAATCTGGAAAAACATCAGAAAGAGAGACAAATAAATGACATCCAAGAATGGCATTGGATACAAAAGAGGAACAAACATATCCGAAAAAATAATCGGATAAGAAAGGTCATAACTGGAAGAACGTCAGAGAGACACGACAGTATTTGTTTCGTAGGTGCCACGGGAGTTGGACTTTGACCACAAGGTAAGACGTGGATAACGACACGACCTCGGGAGAAATGCAAATGAGGATGAAACACTCACGCTATGCATATGGTATAAATTATGCAGATGATATATGATCAAATGCAAATGCAAATGTAGATGTCGACGACACGGCTCAACTCTTTTGTGGAGAAGATAATACTGGAAGGCTGATTCCTCAACACGGAGATCACTGTCATTCTGCTTGGGACTAGAGATGCTACTGCTGAACACATCATTGCCACACTGGTAAACTGTATCCAAATTGATGATCCTTGTGGGAAGGATAGAGAATTGCTTGGGGATTCTTCAAGTAAACTGCCCCAGAATAGCTGATTATTGTATATGAGCTGATCATTGCTTCAGCTTGATTGATTCTGGAAATGACCGTTTCATGGTGCTCTTAGAAAGCTTGCCCCATCTGAGTCTTGAAAAATCTTCTGTATAAACCAATTATGAGAGGTCGCCCATTAAGCCACAAATCTTGAACTGATTCTCAACAGGATATGGAAGGAACTTGCCCCTTATTGGATCACCGACCAAGTTTCTCAAATGTTTGAATATTCCTTAAGAGGAAAGCCAGTTTGCAAACAAAAATGTTCATACAAACATAGTAAATGCAAAGTTCATGCAACTTTTGAAATCAATCATTTTTTAAAAAGGCAAAGTATATGAGTCATTAGTCAGAACACGGTGGTTCAAGAAATTAAAGTGAAAAGTTTAAGCAAAAGGCGTGATGCCAAAACAAATGATCCGCAAAGATCTTTTGGGGTCAGTTTACGCAACCTTGCTGTAGTATGCTTTCAAAATAACCTTGCTTCAGTTAGGTATTTTAAGGGTTGTAACGTGGATTGGTTCACGGTATAAGAAATGAAGGATAAAGGCTCAAAGTTTATTTGTGCCCCCACAATCTTCGTGATGAACTCCAGTTCTACGCTCAGTTAACTCAAACTTTACACTCAGGTTCCCACAAGCGGCGAATTGTACTGATTATAGTAATGATGATGGTTCAGAAGTCAAGGGACTTCGAAATGGCGGTCACTACTTCCTTACCAATGTTTTTCATTGAGGGCTTTCAGGATGAAGGATTTAAATATTTCCTCTTTTTGGTTGTCATACAAACCTTTTTGTGTAAGACACAATCACGAGCTTCCCATCTTTCTTAGCTTTTTCCTTGAAAGGGACTCGGCTCATTCTTTGAGTAAGGAAAGTGACTAAACAGCTTAACGATTCCGGTGAGCCATCATTGGCATTTGACTTGAAAGACATCTTTGACACTTACTTGCTGTGTGCGGAGAAAAACTGTGAATGCAACCTTTTATTGAAAGACGTCCTCCATGAAACTCTTGTACAATCAAGTTAACTAAGAACTACCCTGCCCCAGGTTAAGATTGCGGGTTTTTATTTGTAAAGAAAAGAAACTCCTACTTCAAGTCTCGAAGGGGTTAAAGAGGGGTTATCTTCCTTATGTCTCCAGTGATTGGGAAATGAAACAATGCCTTACATCGTCAACAAAGTCTTAATTTGAAAGCATACCAACAGCAGTTATGAGTATTTTGTTTTCATCACCCTCCCTCCAATATTTGCATAATCAAAAGAAAGTGGAAAAGGGATAAAGTATTTTGCATAAGAAAGCATAGAGATGTAAAGAATGAATTGAATCAAAAGTTGCAATGCTCATTTCATTAATTGCGAAAGTACAAACATAATTTGAAGGCAAACAACCATTACAAAATAAGGAATATGCAAACAACAAGAAACAAGGTCTAATGACTAATCAAACACAAGGATGAGTTGTCCTATCTTTAAGAAGTAGCTGAGCTGAAGTCGACTGAAGCTTCACTTGGCATGCCCTGGCAGAGGGTTGTTCTGAACATTAGGGTTGTCTTTAAAGGAGAGGATTTTGTTTCTCATCAGCTCTTGTACTCTAGCCTTCAACGCAAAGCAACCTTCCAAATTATGGCCT
This sequence comes from Lathyrus tuberosus, assembly GCA_022829125.1. Taxonomy (NCBI): domain Eukaryota; kingdom Viridiplantae; phylum Streptophyta; class Magnoliopsida; order Fabales; family Fabaceae; genus Lathyrus; species Lathyrus tuberosus. The sequence continues at coordinate 177,324 of JALAZF010000842.1, forward strand.
GCACCACCTTGATGGTATTCACAATGAAGATCAGCCCTATAGCCTACTGGAAGAGGATTTGGAGAAGGAGGCATAGGCCTTGTGGTAATCAAACCTTGCTCAACCAGACTAGGATACAGTTCAGTATACTTCATGGGAATAGGATCAAAATGATTTCTATTACGGTACTGGTTTTGTCCTGCAGCCGGACGTTAGGGAGCTTGAGCTGGTCGTGTAGCAGCATGAACCACACGTCTAAGCTTGGCAAAAACAGGAGCTTGAAATGTCGGTCTGACAGTCTGACCAACCATAGCAATAGATGCAATCGGTGGAGAGTAGTCATGTGACAAACCAAATTCTAGCCAAGTTGAAGGTGGCATTTGAACCGGTGGAGGACCAGCGCTTGAAACTTCATGGATGACTGTCCTTTGGGGAGGCTCTCCCCTAGCAATCAAAACTTGAAGCATTTCAGTGAGTTTGGTCACACTTGACTTGAGGTAGTCGATCTCCATTCGGATCTCAGCATTGTGTACCTCTTGCTCTAACATCTTGTGTCTGTAGTCAGCTCTAGTCTGGTATCGGTGTCGAGGAATCAGCTTGACGATTCACAGGTGACACTGGAAGATAGAGACAGCTGGCAATGAGTTATTTGGACAGACAGACACATGCAATGAATCATGCAAAGATGCAAATGATATGCAATGCAATGCAAACAGGATGTAAAACACATGCAACAGGATCAAGGGTTCGAGATCACAGCATGGAGTCTAGGTAAAGAACCAACCACAGGGTATTTACTAGGGTTCTTATCGATTTCCCAATTACTCGGTAGTCAATAATATTCTCAAGGGAGTCTCATCTGAGTGTAGTGTCGCGTATCAACCATTTTGGGATTACTCACTCATAGTCATCGGACTACGTCCTAAGAGGCCAAGTGGGGGTAACAGGTAACTAATGGTCATCAGTGTCACATGCTCCTAGGTCGAAAGTGGCAATGCATTCACGATAGCTCATTCAACATATACCACCCTCAAGAGGGCCTCAACTGAGTGTGGAATCTCAAGTCAACTCCTTTGGGATTACTCCCTCGAAATCTCCTTGACTATATCCATTATCTTATCATAAGTGTATGCTCATGTCCGGGTTAGGACTTATCCTCACCACTCAAGGTAGTAACCTTGCACACAGAAAAACCCAAGCACAACACGTATATATACAGATATAAATATGCAAATGTACAAGCAAGCAAACATGTAAAATAACACAAAAATAAACAAGGTGGGCTTAACCCTCTTAGGGGAGTGTGTCCCCAGTGAAGTCGCCATTTATGTTGCGGTGAGAATCGTATATCAAGCTATTAGTTAACTTGAATCACAAAACATGAAGTTCACCACCGAGCTTTGATTTGTCCAAAGGAATGGGTAAAGATCGAAAAACCCTAAGTGCGCTATGTAGGAACACAGCTGAGAGATCTAAGGTTCGGGGGTTGGTTATACCTAGGGAAGATGTTAGCATCCTAAGTATCTGTAGTACTCTACAGGAACCTCTTGTTAGTATTTGTGTTATGCTATAGTTTGCTTGCTAAGGGAAAAGTGCTAAGGTAAAGACCTAGGGGTATATACACTAAGTATGCTCGCCAAGACATCGCATCCCGTGCCTACGTATCCTGACGGGAATGGAATCAAAGCATTCGTAGTTCCCCTCACTACGGGGTAAAAGGGTGAGAAATAGAAAGGTGGAAAAAAGAAAATGTGGAAAAAAGAAAAGGTAGCTCGCTAGGATCTCGCAATCCGATGCCTACGTATTCTCAAGATGAACTTGAGAAATCAGAGCTTCTGTAGTTCCCCTCAACGGGGGTAAGGAACTCTTGACCGTGGTCAAGGTTCCAAGGGAAATTAGGGTCTGACAGCAAGACACCTACGTGGAGTGCAGCGACTCCACACCTAAGGCTAGGTAAAAACAGGGAAGAAGTGTACACGGGAAAGTAGGGTCTGATAGCAAGACACCTACGTGGAGTGCGACGTGAGATAATGGAATGAGGGACAAGGTTATCCTAATTGACATGGCAGTCAACGGGAACGACCCTTTCCTTTGGAATAATGTGTGAGGCACAGAGAGACAAGGAGGAAAAACCTCGGGTTTCGAGTGTAAGGTAAATATGTACAGCAATATATATAGTAAATGTAAACAGAATTAAATTGAAAAATGAATATATGAGAATATGTCAAGATTAAAATTAAGAATTAAATACATATTGGAATAAATAAAATCTAATTAAACAGAGATCCAACTAAATAGCCAACACAAAGACGATCTAAGTAAAACTAATTTTAAAGAAAACTCCAATTAACAATTCTAAACTAAATTCTAAAATTGAAATCTAGTTATAAACTTGACTATATTAATTTCTAAAAGAAACTAAGATAACTAAATCTAATTTAAAGCTAATTACTAACCTAATTCTAAATAATAGATTAATTCTAAAAAATCTAACTCTAAAATTAATCCTAAAATATACTATTTCTAAAATAACTAATTAAAATTAAAAACTAAATTTAGAACTAACAACTATTTTAAATCTTAAAACAATCCTAAACCTAAAATCTTAAAGATCATTAATTAGAAAAAAAAAAAGATCAGTTATCATAAAAAAACAAAATAGAAAATGCTAACTCTAAAAATAATAAAAAAAATCAAACAGAATAATCGGGTCAGCAAAAAACTTGAAGAAAAAGAAGTGAACTCACAAAGGTGCCTTAATGTAAGGCCCAAGCCCACGAAATGCAACACACAAATCCTTTTTTCTTTTAGGAAGCAGCTTATCATCAATCCTTAGACACGATTTTAACCCTCTCTCAAGCACGATCCGCTTTCTAACTTCCGGTCCTATCGCTCGCCTCTCTCTCGTTTCAAATTCCTCCATCACAAGCTCGCTCTTTCTCTTTTTTTTTGCGGCGATTCATTCTCTCTGTCACGTTCTGCCTTCGCGTCTGGGTTTGTTGGTGTCGAGTTCAAGAAGGTTGAAAGTATGATGAAGAAGGAAGAACAACAATCAACACATACGTCTCTCTTCTCTCAATGTTCGACTTTGGTTTCTCCGATCGCGTTTGTTGTGGAAGCTGGGTTACAATCGGTGTCTGGACGTGTTTGGATTGAAACTGAAGATAGCTTTGATGTTGTTATTGTTGGGTTTGGGAGAAGATTTGTGAAAACTGGAGATGGGTGATTAGAGATTGATGATGAAGGTATGGGTGGGAGTGTGGTTGTGGTGATTTCCAGAGGTTTTCTTTTTTAAAGGCTCAGTTCTCCTTTTTTTAAACTTACTCCTCTCTTCATCTATTTAAAACCAAATGAAACGTGTTTGATAAGTTTTGGTCAAAATCTGAATTTGTCTCAAGGTGTTGTGTCAATTTCAAAGTTACAGAATTGTTGTAGGCTTGGTTGTGTTGTCGTTGTTGTTCAGACTTTGTTGATTGTAATAAGCCATGTCATTGATGTTGGTTGTGTCCTATTCAATGTGCAAGTTGTTGTCTGTTGTTGGTTTTGCGCATAAGCAAGTTTTTGGTGTTACAGGATGTAGCAAGAGTTTGGGATCAGAGAAATGCAGGGTCTGATTTGCAACAGGTCTCATTATTGTGCAATACTTGGAGCACGTCTTTGGAGTAGTATTTGGCATGTAGCGTAGGCTCAGAGTGGAATCAAAAGTCTTTTTGTAGTTGCTATTTTTTGTATTTTTTATATTATATTTAAACTAAAAGAAAATGGACTCTAAGTATCTTTTATGATTTTTTTGACAAAATAAAAATAAATAAATGAGAAGTAAATAAATTAATAATAAATAAACTTAAATCTAACAGTAAACTTAAATCATAATTAAACTAAAATTGATAAAAATTAAGCTAATTAAATTAAATTTAGACCAAAATCAAAAGTAAACTAAGTTAAAATTAAAACTTAATTAAAATAAAAACTAAGCTAAAATGTTAACTTACTAAATTAATTCTAAATAATTCACGATAAATATTTAACTAAAAATAAAAATGAAATCAAGAATGTATATGGAATGATAAAAATCGGCTAAAGTGCCTGATTGACGATCAATGAAATGTTTAACTAAAATACAAAAATTGCTGACTTAGAATGATATGTAAAAGATCAGAATATCTGAGGGTAAAATTTGGGGTATGACAGACGCGATACGGTTTTTCGGAAACCTTTTTTCCATTCCACACCGCACCATCGTCCAATCCAAATGATCGCATCATGTGTATCGGATGGCTTGCGAAATCAAGACATTTTGTACAAGTTATCTTGAAACCCGGATGCCCCATACCACCTAAATCACCGCAATGACCGACGCATGCAACCATAATTGTCGAGTCGTGGCCGGATAGTTTTGTTGAAAGGATGCTTGAATTCGAAAGATTGAACGCAATTGAAAAGATATCAAATGCGGAAAAGTCGAAAGGTCAAGCTCCAATAGATTTAGGCGGAGATTTTTGTTTTTACTCTTTTGTATAATCATACAACAAAATGTACATTTTTGAAGTGAAATATATTGAACTTTTATTCATATGTCTTTTTAATACACTTATGAATTTTATTGCAATGGAAGCATTCCAATTGGTTGCATATGTCATACCCCAAATTTTGACCACTAAGATTTCCCATCATTGTGCAAATCATCATCACAATATGGATGTACCTTTGTGCCTCAACAATCTCCTCAAGGAATTATTGAGCATTCACTACAATCAAGCTTAGGGTTTCAAGCCCTCTCAGAGCCTTTAGACAAAGGATCAATCAAGGAATGACATGATCTTCAACTTGTATAACCTCTTAAACATCCACAAAGGATCAAGAGGACTCCCACATCAAGAATTAAGCACAAGAGTGCAACATTTCAAGTGGATCAAGCCTCAAGTTCATCTAATACAAAGTCAACTGACGCAGAAAGTCAAAGTTTGACTTTTGGTCAACTTTGAGCTTCACAAGCCATTACTCAAGAAAATATGATGTATGATTTAATTTGATCAAATTTAAATCAAGAAATCATGCAAAATTGCAAAATTGATCAAATTGAAAGAAACTTAGAAATTTTTTCTAAGTTAAAATCATGTTCAAGTGCACAACTTTTCAAGGTTGTAACTATTGATCCAAGCATCTATTGATTTTGCGTAAGAGCTACTTTTAAAGAGGGTATTTGATACTTCAACATTGTAGAAGGAATCAACTCAAAATATCATAAGGATTGAAAGATATAAGTGATCAAAGTTGGGAATTCTTAATGTCCAATGTTCTGACATTGCATAGGACATCATTAATATTTTTTCAGCAAGAATGTCCAAACTTCAAGGATGTTTTTCTCCATGATCCAAGTTGAACCAGGTCTGGGGTCAAACATGAAAGTTGAAGTACATCATCTCAGCTTTCCAGAAAGTCCTAGAACGTCCTTGTAGCATACTCGAGCAGGGAGATATGATTTTTGTAAAAAGCATTGATAAACCAGAATTTTCATGACAGCTTTTAGGACAGATTTGACTACACAAGTTCAAGACCATTTTTGATGACTTTGCAAGCTAAACCAAGACCAAAGTCAAACATCAAAGTTAAAGTATGTCATTAGGGCTTTCCAAAATGTATAATTACTCCCATTAATTCAACTTGAGCAAGGAGTTATGAACCTCACAACAGGCCTTGCTCGAGCTGATTTTTTTAGGACAGATTTTGTGCACTTTTCTTATGCCACCCAATTTTCAAGCTTTGTCACCATGCAAGACAAGCATCAAAGATGCAATTCACTTCAACTCAAAATATCATAGTGGATTAAAAGATACAAGTGATTAAAGTTTGGAATTATTAATGTTCAAAGTTGTCTGATGTTCCAACATTGCATAAGACATCACTAATATTTTTCCAGCAAGAATGTCCCAACTTCAAGGCTGTTTTTCTCCATGATCCAAGTTGAACCAGGTCTGGGGTCAAACATGAAAGTTGAAGTACATCATCTCAGCTTTCAAGAAAGTCCTAGAACGTCCATGCAGCATACTCGAGCAGGGAGTTATGGATTTTACAAAAAGGCTTGCTGCTGCTGAATTTTTCATGGGGCAGATTTGCACATTTCTTGTGCCACACGAATTTTTAAGACCTGTCATCATTTTGAACACATCTGAGGATCAAATCTAAAGGGGACAATCACTGAGCCAAGCCTCCAAAGTCCTTGGAACAAGAAGTAGCATGCCAAACCTAGAAATGCCTAAAAGAGGGACAAAACTCCAATTTTGGATTGAAGCATTTAATGGATGCTTAGAGGTGGCATGGACTGACACATTTGCAACTGAATTCAGTCAAGATTCCTCCAACAACTAGGGAACCAGCAGCCTGTGCCCTAACCTCTAGTCAATGGCTAGAGGAGACTTGGATTTTAATTGGAGAACATTGGCCAAACCTCTGCTGCAGTTGCCATTCACTGTGGATCCCAAAACAAACTTGCTCTACTATAAATAGAGCTCATTTGTGCTCAGTTTGAGTACACCAAAGCCATCAAACAGATTCTTTCCTCAAAATCTCTTCTTTCACCTCAAATTTTCCTTCCAAAGCAAGTAATTCTGAGTTTTTGAGTTAGAGAGCAATTCCACTCAAACTAATCACACACACACCTCACATATATCATATGTAAGCTGTCCAAACTATCAAAAGTGACCGGTAATCACAACATCTCAAAGTCACCTCTCAAAACCTTAAAATTGGACTTTTTTACATTTTTCAAGCCATGTCTTGATTCAGTCGCTTTCCAAACCAGATAAAACCTCAAACACACTCCAAATATCATCCTTGAACTGTCCCAAATGGTTCCCCCCATCTGGAACACTATTTGAGGGAGTTGCTGTTTTGGTCACTTTTAACCCCTTTTGCAAGAAAGGGACAGTTTGTGTTTTTACAGGTACCAGCTGATTCCAATCATCCTAAAAGCATCCAAGAGGTCATTTGAGGGTGTCCAAAGCATCAAATAATTTCTGGAACAAAGCACTTGGTAGGTTGCACAAAATCTCCAAAAAAGAGGTAAAATTCACAACTTGAATTCTTTGAATCATGCTTTCCTTTGTTGGCCACATACATGCATCATATTGAACAATTATTGAAGCAAAAATGTAGTCCTTAATGTGTATGTTATGATCCTCCTACTGTTTGCACTTTAACATGTTTATATGTGGAGTTTATGTTGTTTTAAACTTAAGGTGCAGATCTGGTTTTTTGCCTTGTGTGTGCTGTACATTAAGTTTCAGTATGTATGAGTGATACCATTGGATTTCTTGCGAAAAATTGGTCAAGATAGGTTCTTACGGATTTTAATTTCGTTAAAAATTGAGAGAGTTATGAATGTTTGAAGATTGATAGCAAAGATGTTGAAAAACCAAGGTGCAGTTCTGATGTCAAATGTGATGTTGTGACATCTTCCCTTTTTCTCTTATCTTCAAAACTCATGAGTGATGTCGAATGTGATGTTGTGACATTAGTTTATTCTCAAAAAACTCAACCAATTCTTTTACATAGCAAAAATCATCATTTTCCACTTCTGTTTTACACACTTCTTATTCATACTCCAAAATATTTTGTTCCACAAAAAAATTAGTTTTATATTATTTATTTAATATAATTAGTATTTTTGTGAATAAATTCCTTTTTAATGTTTTTAAAACATTTTAAAAGTGAATTCTCATATTGAAAATCAAGACCAAGTGAATTTTATTTCATCTAGTGATTAAAACATCATTTTTCAAACCCCAACCAAAAATCACAAGTTGCTTATTTGGTATTTTTATCATTTTGTATTGATTTTCTTTTAAGAATTTACTTTTAAAATGATAAAATTAGGATTTCTTCGATTTTCACCATCATAAAACTTTTGGGCCTCTAATAGAGTGTAAGACCCAATCCTTTTTTTGACCAAATCATTTTTGGGCCTCAGTATATTGTATAAGTCCCGATACCGTCAAAAACAAACGGCGCGATGATCGCCTTTTCAAAACAAAAAATCCTTGGGCCTACCCTCGAGTAGTAAGACCCATTTCTTTTCTTAAAACTCACTTGGGCCTCTAATAGAGTGTAAGACCCAACCCCCTTGTACAAACCATTTTGGGCCTCACTTATTGTATAAGTCCCTCTATACAAGTAAACGGCGCGATCGTCGCCTTTTAAAAAATCAATTGGGCCTCTCCTCGAGCTATAAGACCCATTCAAAACTTTTGGGTCTCTATTAGAGTGTAAGACCCAATCCCCTTTTAACCAAAACATTTTGGGCCTCAGATATTGTATAAGCCCTTCGCGTTAAAAGAAAATCTCGGCGCGATCGCCATTTCAAACGGAAAAACAAACTTTGGACCTACCCTTGTGTTATAAGCCCCATTCTTTTTCTTTAAACCTTTTGGGCCTCTTGAGAGAGTGTATGACCCATCCCTTTGTACAAAAAACCATTTTTTGGGCCTCAGTCACTTGTATAAGTCCCTCTGTACAAAACAACAGTGCGCTCACTGATAAAACCCTGGGCCTCTCCTTGAGCTGTAAGCCCCAAAATCTTTCTTTTTCAAAGCACTTTCTCCTTTGATTTTGAAATATACTGTTGTTTTCAATCTTTCTTTGTTGAACAACTAACCAAACAGCATGGAAGCTCTACAACCGAGTAAGTGTTTACACGCTTTCATTTACCACTTTCATATACATATAACTGTATTATAGGGTTGTTTCGCTGTAAGTCTTCTTTCATAAACTCATATCAACTGTGTAATAATAGTATAGATATTTAGAGTTTCCCCGGCAACTAGTCTAGCATTAAGCCCGTTGATCACTCTTAAATAGTCAAAACTAGATCCCCATAGGATTACCAGACACAGTCTTCCCTCCTCTTGGGGTTAAACAATATGGAGATATGAAAGGCAGCATTCTCGATGAACCCTTTCATAGACTGTCACTCGTAGAAGTTGTCAAAGAAACTCTACTCCCCAGAGATGATCTCTTCTCCGTGAATTGCATCTCTTGAGTTTCTTCCAAATTCTCGAACTTTCTTGGCTTGATCTATTCTTTGTGAATAGCCTTTCTTGAACTTCTCGAGGTTTGGGGACCCACAGGCTTCTTAAAAGTACTTGTCAAGAAACTCTATTCCCTAGAGATGATCTTTTCTTCGTGAATGGCATCTCTTGAGTTTCTTCTAAATTCTCGAATTTTCCTGGCTTGATCTATTCCTCGTGAATAGCCTGTCTTGAATTTCTCAGAGTTTGGGGACCCATCGGCTTCTTAAAAGCATCGGCCTCCTCTTGGGCATTGTTCAAGGACCCACAGGCTTCCTAAAAGCATCCCCGCCTCCTCTTGGGCGTTGTACAAGGACCCATCAGCTTCTTAGAAGTATTCACAGCTTCCTCATAGGCTTCGTATAATGATTCTTCCTCCGGGAATGATAGCCTCCTCTTGGGCTTCATACAAGGACCTATCGGCTTCTTAAAAGTTTCCAGCCTCCTCTTGGGCTTCGTACAAATTGTCCCGACGACCTCCTAGAGGTATAGGAACAGAAATCAGTCATCTTAATAGAGCAGTCTTTCCAAGAGTCTACTATTGTTTCTCAAAGCATAGTACAAAAGATGACACTCTAGACTTGGACAATCTAATTTCCTTGAGTCTCAAAGACATTCTCAAGCTCCCTTCAAAAATAGGAAGGAAACCCGTAGACTCGGACAGTCTCAATACCCTTTGGATTTGCCATTACCTTAAAGAACAAGAAATAACCTTGATCCTCGAATCAAAAATCCCTGAGTGCATACATTACTCATATAAGAACTGATTTTCTCTTTAAATCAGCATACTGGACCTGTCACTCAACTGAAACAGCACCATAGCCTCCTCTTGGGCTTTGTACAATGATTCTCCCCAGCGGAGCTAACACTTTTAGCCTCCATCTCGGGCTTCGTACAAATAGCCTCCATCTCGGGCTTTATACGAGATACCAAAAGACTCCCTCGTTGAGTCAAAACCTTTTAGCCTCTCTCTCGGGCTTTGTACGAGACACATATTAGCCTCCTCTTAGGCTTTGTATAAGAAAACCACTGGTTGATCCAATCAACCTTTTAGCATCAAAGTTGTGCCTCGTTCACAGTACACAAACATCAACAACTCTTTCCCCTTCATCTAATCGCTGTAAGCGGCAAGCCTCTGGATCATCTACATCCATGCCACTGTCCCTCTTTTAGCATGAAAAATTCCTAAGGAAAGATGGCATTGCTCTAAACTGAGTTAAAGTCTTCCCCTTCAGGATGGAAATCCCCTATAAATGAAATTATGGCATTGCCGGATTCACAAATCCCGGTTAAAGTAATTCTCCTTTATAATCAGTCACCCAACAATTGTGACAAACAAACCCCTTTAGAGATGACAAATTCTCTCTAAAGACAACACCCATTAGCTTCACATCTTGGGCTTCGAACAAGATACAAATAGACCCTTCAGCTTCACATCTTGGGCTTTGAACAAGATACAAACCACCTTTAGCTTCACGTCTTGGGCTTTGAACAAGACACCAAAACAACCAATTCCTCCCATAGAATAGGAGGAACTACGATCGCTCTGATTTCCCTGTTTCAAAAAAAAACGGGAATACATAGGCATAAGATTGAAAGAAAAATCTTAGCGAGCACACTAAACAAAAACCCAAAATCCCATACTTTCATATATCTGTCCTAACATCCTAACCGATAGCCTAAAGCACCCCTTTTCAACAAAATAACCTAGGAGAAACCCCGAATCTTTGTAGCATCTGTAAACCAACAGTTTTGACTGTTTAACCTCAGTATGCAAGCAGGGTTAATTGGAGACATCTATTTCCCTTCCTTCATCAGCTTTAATAGGATAAAAAATGAATCAAGCTGTAGTACCAGAGCGATCGTGCTTCGCAACCACATCCAAAAATCACTCGCTACAGAAAAATGGTGACTCTGCTGGGGAATCTTTAGGGATCTTGTTCTCTTCTTGTCCCCTAGGTAGAAACCTTGACGTCACTAGGATCTTAGGTCAAAACACCGTTAATTTGGAATGAAACCACAGGATAGTGACTCCGCCGGGAAGCCATTTTTTGTCAGGAACTTAAGATTCTTAGCTTTTAAAAGTCTAGGACATTAGGACAAATATATATACTGCTTTTCCTAATTGATATCTGTGTTTATTTTTTCTGCTAATGGGAATGCGTGTGATGCCGCATGTGGAAAGATTGAGTATACACTTAAGATAAGTGATGGCGACGAGGTCGACCATCAACCTCAATGGAGGCTTCCCAATGCAACCCATTCCCTCTCATAGGCAATGGGCCAATTGTGACGTCTGAGAAGCTGAGGAGCCAACCCTTTTGTAGTGTGGAAGCTATCGGAAATAGTTGTCACGCGATACTACCCTCATTTGAGGCTGATGATCTATTCTCGGTGAATAGCATTTACTCTAAGATTTCATACAGCTCGCTGGCGATCCGCTTGCTGTTTGTTATCCTGGGAGGAGCTGATGATTTTGAGTACAGGTACAAAAAATCACCCTAGTATAAACCTTTGGGGATGGGTAGAGCCTTGACTTCATGACAACGACCTTTGACCCCATGTTTTTTCTATGTTTTTGTGTGCTGCATTCATGCATTCATTTAAAAAACATTAAAACATTCAAAAAAAAATTTCTCTTCTAGTCTCTCTATTTTTCAAATTAAACTAAGACTGTGATTGCAAATATCAGAGAAAAGGATTATGCTAATGGATTTCGGTAGAAGGAGAACTCATAAGTACACCTTCAGGATTCCAAAACTAGAGGATTTAAGAGGTTTGGCGAGGATGATCACAAACCAAGAGGCTTTCAGAGCCAAGTACGGAGGTTTGCTATCTCTGCTAAGAGTCCATGTGATTGAGGGAATCATGGATGCGCTTATTCAGTTCTACGATCCGGTTTATCCTGTTTCACATTCCCGGATCAAGCTCCATTTTCTGGACTGGAAGAAATTCCAAGGAATCAGACCATTGCAAGAGCAATTCATTTGGACGAGTCTGAGGTCAGGACTCACATGACCACTAAGGGTGGCATACAAGGTTTGCCAGCCCAGTTCTTGACAAAGAAAGCCCTGCACTTCGCTAGTATCGGGAACGTGACTGCTTTTGAAATCATCTTTGTCTTACTCACTTACGGGTTATTTTTGTTGCCCAACATTAATAGCTTCGTCGATATCAACTCCATTAAGGTTTTTCTCATTGGAAACCCTGTGCCAACTTTGCTCGCAGATGCGTATCATTCTGTACACTTGGGAAATTTGTACAGCGGAGGGGAGATCATGTGCGGTCTACCTCTGCTATACAAATGGTTTATCTCTCACTTGCCTAAGTCTGCTTCTTTTTGGGATCACAAGAGTGCCTTACGTTGGTCACAGAAAATCATGTCTCTCACCAACTCTGACATTGACTGGTGTAATAGGATTTATGACGGAATCAGGATCATTGACCGTTGTGGAAACTTCCCCAACGTACCCCTTATAGGAACTAAGGGAGGAATCAATTACCATCCAGTTCTTGTTCGTCGTCAATTTGGATACCCGATGAGGCACGTCCCACAGAGTGTTCATTTGGAAGGTCTTTTCTTCAAGGAAGGAGAAAGTGACAGAGCACTAAAGACGGAAATAGTGCACGCTTGGAAACATGTTCATAAGAAAGGACGGGAGTCTCTAGGAAAACCGGATTGTGTCTCGGTGGAGCCTTATCTCCATTGGGTACAAACTAGAGCTCTCAAGCTAAAGATGCCTTATCCTCATCATGGAGTTCTTCAACCGAGGGAGTCTATCATGTACTTCATGACCGAGACTGAAAAGCTTCAGGTTACTCTCAACAAAGTTCAACGAGAGAAGAGGTCTTGGAAGAACAAGTACCGCACCCTCAACGTGGAGTGCATCGAAATACAGCAAATACTGAAAGATAAGGATGCTCTGATTGAAATTTTGGAGCAACATGCTGTAGAGAATCAAGATGACCAAAGGAATTTGCTCGCTCCTTTCACCTGGCAAAGGAATGACAACCCGACAACGACCCAAAAGCCCCGATCAAAGAAAAAGAAAGTACCAGAATCAGCACCCGATTTCTCTTCAGAGAGGACTCGGGACCCATTAGCTTAGGTTTCTGTTTCTGCACCTTGTAATCTATTGTATTTCCATTTCTGTAATCCTTTGAATTCAATAAAAAGGGGTTTCCCCACTGTTTGATATTTGCAATCTAATTGTCGAAGTTTATTTTGATTAAACCAAAAAACAATTAATATAATCGTTGCAATCATCATTCTCACATCGCGTATTCTTCTTACCTACGAATCTCACGTTTGTGTCTCGGTTCTAGAGTCAAACTGTCTCATTCGTACAATACTCGGGCCAATCGTCAGAAAAAGATGGATGATCTTGAGGAAGAAAACAGAGAGTTAAAAGAAGAGATCGACGCTCTGAGAGAGGATATGAGAAAGCTTCGTAACAACATGCAAGCCATGGCAGAAGCTCAGCTACAAAGGACTGTGATCTCAGAGATCACCTCAACGCCCATAGTGGAGAAGTATGATCCTAGGTATCAAATGCCGAAGGATCGTCCTTGGGGCATGCCTGTTAACTATATCCCGGAAGGATATGTTCCGCCGATCACTGAAGATCAGGGAATCATAACAGAAGCCGCTGGGCCTGAAGGTTACAAACTTCGGGAAAGCGAAGATGCCAGTGGCATACTGAAGACTCCTGAAGGTTACAAACTTCGGGAAACACCAAGATTCACTGTCGTAGTCACGGCCCACCCCCTGTGGTGCACACTGTCCCGGAAGGACAAATTCCGCCGATACCTTCTGGTAAGAAGGAAACTATGTTCGATAGAATGGATGAATTCCAGGAACAGTTCTTGGAAATACAGAAAGAACTGCAAGCCATCCGCGGTCAGGATTTATTTGGAAAGGACGCTGCAGACCTCTGTCTGGTCCCCAATGTGAAAGTTCCGCACAAATTTCAAGTGCCCGACTTTAAAAAATACAAGGGTAACTCTTGCCCTCAGAGCCATCTGGTGATGTACGCTCGGCAAATGTCTGCTCTGACGGAGAATTAGGAGCTACTGATTCACTACTTTCAGGATAGTTTAACCGGTGCCGCACTCTAATGGTACATGGGTTTAAACCGTGCTACGATTAGCACATTCAGAGATCTTGGTACTGCCTTCGTCCAACAATACAAATACAATTTGGACATTGCACCGGACAGAGATCAACTCAGATCAATGTCACAAAAGGACAAGGAAACCTTTAAGGAGTACGCTCAGAGATGGCACGAGATTGCCGCTCAGATTTGTCCACCTCTTGAGGAAAAAGGGATGACAAAGATCTTCTTAAAGACCTTAAGCTCATTTTACTATGAAAGAATGATTGCCAGTGCGCCCAGTGATTTCACCGAGATGGTGGGCATGGGAGTTCGTCTTGAGAAAGCTGTCCGAGAAGGATGTTTGATAAAAGATGTTGGATCATCAAGTAGTACAAAATGATACGGTAGTGCTCTCCCTAAGAAAAAAGAGCAATATATTGGGAATATCTCTCTCGGAAAGCAAAGGCGACGTTATCAACCGGTAGCAGCTGTGACTCCTGCTATCAGCCCTGCACCTATTCCTACATATCAACCTCAGGTTGCGCAGAGCCAACCTAATCAGCAAATGACACAACAGCCTCTTCAGCAGGCTCGTCCTCCATACAATAACAATCATACAACACGGCCACCAAGGTTTGATCCTATACCCATGTTGTACACAGAAGTATTTACGTTATTACTGGCCAAGGGGCACATCCAGACTAAGTCTCCTCTTACAGTACTGGAAAATCCTCCTTTTAGGTTTAAAGCGGATCAGACATGCCCTTATCATCAAGGAGGATCAGGGCATAACATAGAGAATTATCTCAATTTCAAATCTGACGTGCAAAAGCTTGTTAGGAGCGGGCTCTTATCTTTCAAAGATACGAATCCCAATGTTCTCACGAACCCGCTGCCTCAACATGAGAAAGCTGCAGTCAACCTAATTGAGAAAGAATTTAACAATGTCTATCAAATTCACGATGTACTCTTGTTGAGGACCAATCTGGTCAAGATGCATTGTAGACAGAGTGGGTACGGCTATGTGCCACCTCATAATTATCACCAGTGTGATGTCTGCTCTAAAAACAATCAAGGATGTTCTGTGGTGCAAGCAGCTCTACAGGAACAGTTGGATCTCGGATGGATCCAAGAGCACCGATTTCGTGGAGTTAACATGGTTTACACGAATTCCAACGTCATTCATAACCACGACATCCGTGCGATGAATGCCAACTTGGTGGCAATGCACTCAAGGCAAAGCCAGTATCATAATCTGCCGCGACATGATTATAGGTCTTGTCTGACTTGCTCGGTAAACAAACAGGGATGCTCTTTCATACAGGAGGCCCTCCAGTGTCAGATGGATCTTGGATGGATCCAGGACTACCATGATAGGAATCCCTATCAGATCAATATGGTTCAAATATTCTACATTCGCTTAATGAATACCAACTTGGTAGAGTTGCATGCTGAGCAGGTCCGACTCGTATTCTTGATATCACATAATTATCACAGCTGTAAAGCGGGTTGCGAAAACGATCAGGGATGTGCCCTTGTCCAGGAAGCACTTCAGCATTTGTTGAATCATTGGTGGATGCCAATCTACATGGATGAAGATACTCAGCAAATTAGTATCAATAACAGAAACCCCACTCGGCGTCAAAGTCAGGATGTCCGACTCGTGGAAGCTAACCTAGTAAGGTTACATTGTATTCAAAGTGGGTGTGGCCAGGTGCCACCACACAATTATGAATGTTGTGGAGTCTGTTCGGAAAGTAACCAAGGGTGCTACCTTGTGCGAGCAGCTCTCCAGGGGCAGGTGGATCGTGGAGAGATCCGCCCATATCCAGGTTCCGGACCCATCAATTGGTTGCTGAACTACCTTGCCAATCAAATTGAGGACGTTGTCGTCATCTCTGATCATCAGAGAACTAGGGATGTTTTCACCATTATCCCTCTGCTTGACGAATCAAGAATACCCAACCGGGAACGGATCGAGATTACGTACGATGGTCAGAAAAACCAGAAGGTTCCCATAGTCGTCTATCTGCCGGGACCACTACCGTATGAATCAGCTAAGGCAATCCCTTACAAATACGGTGCAACGATAATTGAAAATGGAAAGGAAATTCCATTACCCTCCGTCATGAATATTGCAGACATCAGTCTTGTAACACGGAGTGGTAGAATCTTCAACAGAGGAGTTGGAGAGTCTAACAAAGAAAAGGAACTTCTGACAGAAGCTCCCAATCCACCAGTCGGTCAATCCAGTAATCCCGACCTTTTGAAAAATGATGATGAGATGCTGAGGCTCATCCAAAGGAGTGAATATAACATTGTTTATCAGCTGTTACAAACTCCATTAAAGATCTCGGTATTATCACTGTTACTCAGTTCAGAAGCGCACAGGGAGGCTCTACAGAAAGTCTTGGAGCAAGCCTTTGTGGAACAGGATGTAACAATCAGACAGTTCGATAGCATTGTCTCTAACATCACTTCCTGCAACAATTTGGGATTTAGTGATGAGGAATTACCCGAAGAGGGTCGCCGTCATAACATGGCGCTCAATATCACAGTCAATTGCCAGGACGATGCTTTAGCCAGCGTACTGGTAGACACAGGGTCAGCCCTGAATGTTATGCCAAAGTCCACTTTGACTCAATTATCATTCAAAGGCCCTCCGATGAAAACCAGTGAGGTCTTCGTCAAAGCGTTCGATGTGACGCCCCCAATCTATACCCCCAAATAATTATAAAACAATAAACACTTAATAGAATTTCGTCAGAGTATATTTAAAAACATGGCATAGTCGGGGAAATCACATCAACGTGAAACAAAACATACATACAACACCTGCCCATAAAGATATGCAACAGTGGGGTAGCATACATACAGAGGAAACTCAGTTCCTTACACCCACATTTCAAAGTTTTTAGAATAAAAGCGGAAAATCTAAAAACTGAATATCATATAAAAAGTTGGTCATATTTCAGGTTATACATACACAAGCAAAAGACGTATATACACAACAACCACAAACGACCACCCTAGCTACCCGGTGTCACATATCAGAGCTGACCGACAAAAAGGGTGAAGACACAAAGCTTCACAAAAAGACCTCCAGCAACTCTAATCTGCAATGCCTCATAGAGCATTATAAAACAGCAGAAGGGTGAGAAACACAATCATAATACAGTTGCACATAATTATATATATCAACATAAAAATACACAATATAAAATATTCTCACCACAAATGCACCCCCATCAATTCAACACATATTTTATATATATATATATGTCACCAATACATCTCAATAATATACAACACACTCATCATCAACACAATTATACATGTTTCAACTCATCAATCTCATTCCCAGTCATTACACGCCAACACCCAAAGCATATAAAGATTTCATTCACATAATCACATGTTCACGCATAATGCCTATGTTTATACACAAATACATATCATTCATAATTCAATACATTTATCACAAATGCACCTCAATTCACAAATGATATCACAAGCTCAATCACAGAATTACTCCATTCCCAATTGCATATTAATCATGCCAATACATTTATCACAAATGCATATCACAACATCTCGCACATAATTAACCAAATCATGATTTTCCACATATAACCAATGTAATCATAATTCATGCAGATGCAAAGAGACCGACACAACGACTCTCTATGCAAATGCATATGCGGTACCGACTCCAAGATTCATATCTCAAAACTAGTTCCCTCAGGAACTCTACAGAACTATCGCTCGTTACATCACTGTAACTCCCCGTCGGGCATACGATGTTCAACCGTCGCTTTAGGTCTCCACATGAGCACACGACGTTATGGATTGCTTTAGGTCTCCACATGAGCACACAATCCGATCGCTTTAGGTCCCCACATGGGCACACGATCGTCTATAACCATCGCTTTCAATCCTCAGGCTATTCATACCTTTCATATTTTCGAGGCACACGATGTTATAGCTGATTCCCCACCGGAACCGCCGTCACACAGGACGCAATTGCATATAACCATCGCTTTAGGTCCTCAGGCTATTCATACCTTTCATATTTTCGAGGCACACGATGTTATAGCTGATTCCCCACCGGAACCGCTGTCACACAGGACGCAATGACAATGCATATCATGATGCTTGACACACAAGAACTCATGACAACCATGCATTTTCACACATATATGCAACCATAAACAAGCATATATAATCAAATACAACATATTGCATTTATTTGCCTTTCGGCCACAATTCATCACCACAACATGTCATCACATGCATTCACATCATACAACGTCATACAATATCCATATTCAAGCACATTATGTAATACACATCATTTACACACCATTAAAACGGCAAAAGTCGACAAAATGACACTATTCACATTTCCCGACATAATTAAATCGTCTAACAAATTCCAAACCATCATAATAAGAAAGTACAACTCAATAACTTCCCAACGCATCAAACCACGCCTCAAACCGAGCCACATATCAAAAGTTATGCAGAAAGCAAAATTACACAAACAACACTGTTCGCTGGGCGAACCCTCTCGCGAGCATTCGCTAGCACCTTCGCTAGGCGAATGTTCTAGCGAACCACTACTAGCTAAAAACAAACCCAAAGTTCGCTAGGCGAGCCCTTGGCGAACCAAGTCAGAACCAAACAGAACCAAAAACACCCAAAGTTCGCTAGGCGAACCCCCGTAGCAAACCTTCGCTACCCTTCGCTGAATCGTTCGCTAGGCGAACCCGCGAAAACCTCACTCGCTGCCACCTTCGCCCCAGGTTCGCTAGGCGAACCAAGGAAAACCCAGAATTTTTCTGCGCTGTTTGAAACCCCAAAAATGATATTTTTCCAACCCAAACATTTCCAAATCAACATATATCAATCAAAACCTATTCTAATCATATCAACAAGCAATCTACCACATTTACATTGATTTTCAACCGCTAAACCATCGATTCTACTCATTTTATTATTTTTGACCTAGAAGTGAAAAACATAGAAAGCAAGAGAATCATCCAAACACATACATACATAATCATATACAAGCATAGTATAATCGAGTTTCGCACCCTTACCCGATTAAATCGATTCCTAGAAGTTATTTTTCTTTGATTTCCAAGCTTTCCTCTTCTTTTCTCTCTTCTTCCCTTCTCTCCTTTTTCCTTCTTTCTATTTCTTTCTCTCTATTTTTCTTCTTTTCTAATTCTCTCCCTTTTCTCTCTTTTACTAACTTAGTAAAAATAATGCAAAATGACCCAATTGCCCCTACTCTCAACTATCTCACAAATGTTCCCGAAACGCGATAAAATATAATCACAATGTAAAATAACATATTATCACCCCAAAGTCATAAATAAAAATAATATAATAATCAAAATAATTAAATCGACTCGATTAAATAAAATGATCAAAACTGGGGCGTTACAACTCTTCCCCACTTGGAAATTTTCGTCCTCGAAAATAAAGCCAAACCCAACAGCTCCAATCACGGCCCTCGCATCTGACCAACAATCATAGACCGACCAAAAACACACTACAAATAACACAACTGACTAACCACCTTGCTAGCAGCGGAAAGAACAACGACACGACAACGACGACAACAACACCGACAAGATGCAAAGCCCATACAATGCACTTGACGACCAACTCACAACTCACAACTCAAGGAATACACAAGCACCAACTCACAGGTTCACTCTTGAACCGAAACACAACAAGATCGTTACCATCACCGTAGGTAACCCACCTCTAATCCCTCATACAGGAATTAGCTACCCGCACTCGAACCAACACAATGGAACGAGACAACAACACAAACAAGAACATAACGTTCCACGACACGGCAAGGTCTCAACAACATCAACAAAACAAGAATACCAACCTCCTTGTCACACAACCTTATTACATCTATGCCACGATTCACCAATCGTACATATAACCAAAACATCTATCTACTTAGTAGTCCAAGAATACCATTGAACCCTTTCACCTAACACTTCCATTCTGAAACGTCCATTGGTCTCATCATTTTTACAAATTCCCAATGTTCAACCTAAGAACTCTTACAAGTCAGACACGCATATACAAAATGTGCCACATCACGCTTCCGCTGCGCACTCTGATGACTCGTAACCATCAAAACTACCAATCTCACGTCCAAAGTCTAACTCTTTCGCATACTCACCAAACCACTGTTCACTTTTAATATTTCCATTCTCACACTCTTCTGTGTTATCTCACACACCAGACACAAGCCTCTGAACTTCTCAAACAACTCGAATTGTCGGACCATTAAAAATAGACATACATAGAAACTCCCGACTTAACTTTTCAATCACAACAATCACTGTTCCCAAAGGATAATCCAAGCCAAAATTCGTAGCTAATCACAAACTCTAACCATTCTCGTTGTCTCTATTCCTTCCGACCAAACCAGTAATCAAGATTCTTGTAATTACCACACACTTCGAATCTAAAATCATAAAGATAATACTTCCTATAATCCGACATAACACAGCTACAACCAATTCCACAGTAGTACTGATCCTCCCTCGAATCCTCAAATGTCGAAAAACACAAGCCACGACTTAAACAAACCACCACTCCTATCAAACATTCCAACAATTGTAATTCTGGTCAAACTCAACCAAACCATTCCAGTTACCTAACCCTGAAAGTGATCACTTAATCTCAATACCATCAAAGAATTTCAAATCGTTTGCAATTCGTCACAATTCAAAATTCAAGTTATGCAAAACACAACTGCAAGTTCCCATACTACTCACTGGTTAACACGCATCCTCCTATTATCATCTTATTCCTTACCAACCCTTAGTAATACCCAATAATTATCCCTCAGAGACATTCCAACTTAATCCACATACTCAAACCTCTAATCTGTCTCATCTTCTGATATAAGAATTCTCATCAACTCACCAAAACAATCTGTAACCAACTCCTTACCTTTCAAGTAATCCATTCCGCACCACTATCATAGCTGGAAAGACACGTCCATTCCATCCAACATAATTCCCGCCTGCTATCAACAAGAGATTAAGGGTGATCAGTTCCTCAATTTGTCAATAGACAGCCGACAACCATGATGAGGCATAAACCGTCTCCACCAAACGATAATAGCATTCCTTACATCCTATACACAAAACTACCTAAGGCACAATCCCTTAGTTGACATAATCCTTACCTCCGCACCCCTTCTTGAACCAGAAACCAAACTTATAATCTTGCAATTTACAACACACTGAGCCAGTGCTCTACACCTGAAACAACACGGAGAAGTACCAGCTTCTCCCCCACTTATCTCATTCTAATCCATTCAACTGTAAACACACCAAATCCATTACAAATCCTTTACCATAAATGGTCAAAGAACAAATAGACAAACCCCAAGAGTAATTACAGACCCCTAGACAAAAGTATCGATAACCATCACACCACCCCAAGAAGACACACAATTCAAATGCTTCGCGCACTCATACGAAATAAACGAATGAGTCGCTCCAATATCAAGAATAGCAAATAAAGACGTACTATTAAGAAAACAAGTACCTTGAGTCAGACGATCCGCAATAGTAGTCTCATCTCCTGCCAATGCAACAACCTTCCTACCCGTCTGAGCTCCCTTCGGTTCCGTACACCTCGTACTGATATGACCTATTCCACCGCAGTTGAAACACTTCACATTAATTCTTTTACAATCCGCTGCGACATGTCCTGAACCTCCACAATTAGAACATTTCAGTTTATTCCTCCTACAATCCAACTTACGATGTCCTACTTCCCCACACTTGTGACACTTAATGTAACACCTCGGAGGACTAGACATTCCTCCCCCACTACGAGACTGTTGTTTCCCTTTCCTGTCATTCACATTCTCATAGGGAGTAGCACGCACCTTACGATCCTCTTCGTAAATCCTACAACTGTCCACCAATTCAGAAAACCTTCTAATCCTCTGATAACCGATTGCCCTTTTAATCTCCGGACGCAATCCGTTCTCGTACTTCACGCACTTAGAAAATTTAGCAGTCGCTTCCGGATAATGAGGATAGAACTGCACAAGTTCCACAAACCTTGCAGTGTAATCAACCACAGATATATTACCTTGTTTCAACTCCAAGAACTCAATCTCTTTCCTTTCCTTCACACCCTCAGGATAATACTTCCTCCGAAACTCTCGGCTAAATAAATCCCAAGTAACTTCTTCATCATCCACTCCCAACACTTGGCGTAAACTAACCCACACATCAGCTGCTTCTTCTTCCAGCATGTGAGTACCCAGTCTCACCTTATCCTCTTCAGCACACTCCATCACATGGAAGATTCTTTCAACCTCCTCAAGCCAAAATTGCACACCATCAGGATCATATCTTCCCTTGAAGATAGGCAGTTCGTTCTTCCTGAACTCATCATTACCCACAACATTCGGTACACCTTGCACAGCCCGAGCCATATTCTGTTCATTTCCAATAACAGCAACTATGGTCAAACAAACAGCTCACCGAACTACAAGGACCAACAAGGACTGACACAAACTGACACGGACTGGCTCTGATACCACTTAATGTGACGCCCCTAATCTATACCCCCAAATAATTATAAAACAATAAACACTTAATAGAATTTTGTCAGAGTATATTTAAAAACATGGCATAGTCGGGGAAATCACATCAACGTGAAACAAAACATACATACAACACCTGCCCATAAAGATATACAACAGTGGGGTAGCATACATACAGAGGAAACTCAGTTCCTTACACCCACATTTCAAAGTTTTTAGAATAAAAGCGGAAAATCTAAAAACTGAATATCATATAAAAAGTTGGTCATATATCAGGTTATACATACACAAGCAAAAGACGTATATACACAACAACCACAAACGGCCACCCTAGCTACCCGGTGTCACATATCAGAGCCGACCGACAAAAAGGGTGAAGACACAAAGCTTCACAAAAAGACCTCCAGCAACTCTAATCTGCAATGCCTCATAGAGCATTATAAAACAGCAGAAGGGTGAGAAACACAATCATAATACAGTTGCATATAATTATATATATCAACATAAAAATACACAATATAAAATATTCTCACCACAAATGCACCACCATCAATTCAACACATATTTTATATATATATGTCACCAATACATCTCAATAATATACAACACACTCATCATCAACACAATTATACATGTTTCAACTCATCAATCTCATTCCCAGGCATTACACGCCAACACCCAAAGCATATAAAGATTTCATTCACATAATCACATGTTCACGCATAATGCCTATGTTTATACAAAAATACATATCATTCATAATTCAATACATTTATCACAAATGCACCTCAATTCACAAATGCTATCACAAGCTCAATCACACAATTACTCCATTCCCAATTGCATATTAATCATGCCCATACATTTATCACAAATGCATATCACAACATCTCGCACATAATTAACCAAATCATGATTTTCCACATATAACCAATGCAATCATAATTCATGCAGATGCAAAGAGACCGACACAACGACTCTCTATGCAAATGCATATGCGGTACCGACTCCAAGATTCATATCTCAAAACTAGTTCCCTCAGGAACTCTGCAGAACTATCGCTCGTTACATCACTATAACTCCCCGTCGGGCATACGATGTTCAACCGTCGCTTTAGGTCTCCACATGAGCACACGACGTTATGGATTGCTTTAGGTCTCCACATGAGCACACAATCCGATCGCTTTAGGTCCCCACATGGGCACACGATCGTCTATAACCATCGCTTTCAGTCCTCAGGCTATTCATACCTTTCATATTTTCGAGGCACACGATGTTATAGCTGATTCCCCACCGGAACCGCCGTCACACAGGACGCAATTGCATATAACCATCGCTTTAGGTCCTCAGGCTATTCATACCTTTCATATTTTCGAGGCACACGATGTCATAGCTGATTCCCCACCAGAACCGCCGTCACACAGGACGCAATGACAATGCATATCATGATGCTTGACACACAAGAACTCATGACAACCATGCATTTTCACACATATATGCAACCATAAACAAGCATATATAATCAAATACAACATATTGCATTTATTTGCCTTTCGGCCACAATTCATCACCACAACATGTCATCACATGCATTCACATCATACAATGTCATACAATATCCATATTCAAGCACATTACGTAATACACATCATTTACACACCATTAAAACGGCAAAAGTCGACAAAATGACACTATTCACATTTCCCGACATAATTAAATCGGCTAACAAATTCCAAACCATTATAATAAGAAAGTACAACTCAATAGCTTCCCAACGCATCAAACCACGCCTAAAACCGAGCCACAGATCAAAAGTTATGCAGAAAGCAAAATTACACAAACAGCACTGTTCGCTGGGCGAATCCTCTCGCGAGCATTCGCTAGCACCTTCGCTAGGCAAATGTTCCAGCGAACCACTACTAGCTAAAAACAGACCCAAAGTTCGCTAGGCGAGCCCTTGGCAAACCAAGTCAGAACCAAACAGAACCAAAAACACCCAAAGTTCGCTAGGCGAACCCCCGTAGCGAACCTTCGCTACCCTTCACTGAATCGTTCGCTAGGCGAACCCGCGAAAACCTCACTCGCTGCCACCTTCGCCCCAGGTTCGCTAGGCGAACCAAGGAAAACCCAGAATTTTTCTGCGCTGTTTGAAACCCCAAAAATGATATTTTTCGAACCCAAACATTTCCAAATCAACATATATCAATCAAAACCTATTCTAATCATATCAACAAGCAATCTACCACATTTACATTGATTTTCAACCGCTAAACCATCGATTCTACTCATTTTATCGTTTTCGACCTAGAAGTGAAAAACATAGAAAGCAAGAGAATCATCCAAACACATACATACATAATCATATACAAGCATAGTATAATCGAGTTTCACACCCTTACCCGATTAAATCGATTCCTAGAAGTTGTTTTTCTTTGATTTCCAAGCTTTCCTCTTCTTTTCTCTCTTCTTCCCTTCTCTCCTTTTTCCTTCTTTCTATTTCTTTCTCTCTATTTTTCTTATTTTCTAATTCTCTCCCTTTTCTCTCTTTTACTAACTTCGTAAAAATAATGCAAAATGACCCAATTGCCCCTACTCTCAACTATCTCACAAATGTTCCCGAAACGCGATAAAATATAATCACAATGTAAAATAACATATTATCACCCCAAAGTCATAAATAAAAATAATATAATACTCAAAATAATTAAATCGACTCGATTAAATAAAATGATCAAAACTGGGGCGTTACATTCGACAGATCCAGAAAGATGGTTATCGGCGAAGTTGACCTTCCCATAACTATTGGTCCTCACACTTTCCAAGTCACTTTCCAGGTCATGGATATCCGGGCAACGTACAGTTGTTTATTAGGAAGACCTTGGATACATCAGGCTGGTGCGGTCACTTCAACCCTCCACCAAAAGCTAAAGTTTGTCCAGAACGGCCAACTCATCACAATCTGTGGGGAACAGGCCTTGCTCGTCAGCAATTTATCGTCATCCACTTTTGTGGAACCAAAAGGGGTAATCGGAACCCAGTTCCAAGCACTTTTGTTACACAAGGACGAACAATCCGGAGGAGGAACTTCGATTTCCTCATACAAAGATGCTATTAAAGCGGTCGAGAGTACTGATACAACAGGATGGGGACAACTTGTCATTCCTACTAGCAATACAACAAAGAAGGTTCTTGGTTTTTCTGCAACTTGTACCCGAACAGCTGCTAACGATGAAAGTATTCATCCCATTCAGAACTTCTTCCACAGTGGAGGGTTCCTTCACCCAGTGCCTCAGGCAATCCATGCTATCAATGAGGAGGATCCCTCCGACACATATGAAGAATGGAAGTCCTATCTTAACGAGGACAGTTATATGTCTCACGAAGAGGTGCCTACGCCATTTTTCTATCCCGCACAGAGTCCGAGATTTATACCACGGTCAGATGTCAAAATGATATACGGAGATTGTGATCCGGAAGGATGTCGTGCTCCGCCAAATTCATTAGAAGAGGACACTTTGATGAAAGACAACTTTGACCACAATTACTATGGCCCGATGGATGGCCTGCCTATCTGGCGGCCGTGCCCAGGAGACTTGGGGCCAGAAAGTCAGCCGAGTAATGAAACTCAGCTGAGTATCATTGAATAGAATACCTGTGTCCCCACCATGTCATGGGATCAACACTCAGGTCATTCAGAAACTACTCAACATGACGATGAATTTGCAACGTTTGCAGGACTTGAATTCATCAACTATGCTTTTCCCGAGGTCAACGTCATCGAGAGGGATGACTCCTCCAATTCGAAAGAAGTGTGGGACACCTTGGGATAACCGAGTGGAAAGTACGACTATATGGTCAAATACACCGCTCCCGAAAGCTCTCGTATCAGGCTCGAAGATATCCAACCAACTGGATGGGGAGGTACAGCTGAGAGCACAAATGCTATGCAAAATGCAATAGAGGAATCCTCCTACGACAACTCTGCCTGGGAGATAGATTCCAATGATCCTGCTCCACCAGAAATCAGCGTTATTTCTGAAGACAAATCAAGGAAGGTGCCAGACTTTGTGATTCACCGAGGAGTTCGCCGCCAATGGGTTGCTGTCGATGTTCCGAAGGTCGTTCGCCAATCAAAGTAATTGCCATCTTTAACCTTTCACCTTGCCCAGGTGAAATGGATGTTTTAATAGGGCCCGCTTTCTGTAAATTTTCCCTCTTCGCTTTGCCCAAAGCGACAGAGTTTTGTTTTATAGGGCTGTAGTTTCAAGAATCGACTTGTTCATTAATAAAATAACGTCGTTCTGTAATTTCCGCATTAATTGCTATTTTCTCTTTACGCTTTTCTCAGAAAATGGTAATCCTAAAAAACAATTCAATAATAAAAACAAGCAGTAATAAAAAAAAATACACTGCACACACTTTTGCATTTTCTCTATCTCTTCTAAACACGAATCATCACGTCATGCAGATTGCTTGTTTTAAACCCCGTTGAAACATACGATCCGATGCCTTCTCCCAACTTTGAGTTCCCGGTATTTGGGGCTGAAGAAGAAGATGACAACGAAATTCCAGAAGAGATCTCCCGATTACTCAGACAAGAGGAAAGGTCCGTTGAACCTTACAAAGAGCCGTTGGAAATGGTAAACTTGGGTTCAGAAAAAGAGAGAAAAGAAATCAGGATTGGGGCACTGCTCAGTCCAACTGCCAGAGAGGGTTTGGTAAAGCTTCTCAAAGAATTCCCCGATGTATTCACTTGGTCCTATCAGGACATGCCAGGGTTGGATACCAGCATCGTGCAACATCACTTGCCGTTAAGATCGGAATGTCCGCCAGTAAAATAGAGGTTGAGACACACTCATCCGGACATGGCCATCAAAATCAAAGAGGAGGTACAGAAACAGATTGATGCGGGTTTCCTCGCCACGTCAGAATATCCTCAAGGGTTAGCCAATATCGTACTCGTTCCGAAAAAGGATGGAAAGGTCAGAATGTGTGTCGACTACAGAGATCTAAACAAGGCAAGTCCAAAGGACGACTTTCCTTTACCACACATTGACATGCTGGTAGACAGTACAACAAAGTTCAAAGTTTTCTCCTTCATGGATGGATTCTCGGGCTATAACCAGATCAAAATGGCGCCGAAAGACATGGAAAAAACTTCGTTCATTACCCCATGGGGTACCTTTTGTTACAAGGTAATGCCGTTCGTTTTGAAGAACGCCAGGGCAACCTATCAAAGGGCCATGACTACTTTGTTTCATGACATGATACACAAAGAAATCGAACTGTATGTCGATGATATGATTGCCAAATCTAAAACAGAAGAGGAGCATGTGACCCACCTGTCAAAACTATTCGAGCGTTTGAGAAAATACAAACTCCACTTGAATCCCAACAATTGTACTTTTGGTGTCCGTTCAGGGAAACTTTTAGGGTTCATCATCAGCCAGAAAGGAATTGAGGTTGATCCTGAAAAGGTCAAGGCCATTCAAGAAATGCCTTCTCCGAAAACTGAAAAACAAGTCAGAGGATTCCTGGGACGTTTGAACTACATCTCCAGATTCATATTCCTCATAACCGCGACATGCGCGCCGATCTTCAAACTGCTCAAGAAGATATAATCATTTCTCACTGATTCGCGAGGCAAGTGGACTCCGAATTATGATGGCCCCTATGTGGTCACGAAAGCTTTCTCATTCGGCGCCTTGAGACTTGCCACCATGGATGGAGAAGAATTTTCCTACCCCACAAATGTTGATGTAGTCAAGAAATACTTCGCCTAAAAAAAACGTCTCGGTGGACTGAAAACCCGAAAGGGCGGTCCAGGCAAAAATTATAGACATGATCAATAATCATCCCGGTGGATTGGAAACATCAAAGTACAATCTAGGCAAAAATTAGGGATAATGGTAAGTAACTATGTTCAACAGAGGCAAGTCCCTCAGCAGCAGTTACACCATCCATCGGAGGAAAACTCCAGTCAAGGTCATCTTCGACAGAAGCTCAGGATGTCCCGAATTCAAAGTTGGTAGAAGGATAGTGGTCGTTATGTTTCAACGTAGCCCTTTTTCCCTGTAAATTACCATTTTCTAGCTTTGTATATACCCTTTGGAATCACGCGTTTGGCTGATCTCCATCTTATCAATAAAATTTGAGCCCTTGTGCTTTTGTTTGTAATTCTCATTTGTTTTTGCTTTACATAACGACATTTTAACATGCTCAACGATTCTTGAAATAAGACAAAAATGAATTTACTTGTAAAACTTTTTCTGCTTTAAAATAAAGATGGCAATTTCTTTTGACTGTTGAACATCAAAAGAACATCAACCGCTTCTCCAGAAGTAAGCGAACCTCAAAGTGCAGAATCAAAGTACTCCTTCTACGCCAGTGCGCCTGAATGAAGGATCAACAGTGTCAGATGCGACTAATCCATCTGACATCTTCGGCAGAGTCCTTATCTCCTAAGCCCGATTAATGGTATTCCCCGCAGGGATTATTTCTCCTAAGCAAGGCAGGATTGCTATCTTGAACCAAGTGATACCTTTCATCTCCAGCAGTGGCCAAATATCCAGTCGTGTTCATCCGTCAGTCTGTGTGTTGTGTCAAGTCTTTGTCAGCATATACATACATACATCATGCATTTTACTTGCATTCGCATTCATATTGCATCACTATCACTCTAGTCGGTCTTATCCCCTAGTGATAAAAGCCCTCTCAATCAAGTTGTCGATTCTTTCCTCGTCAGGAAGTGAATCATCTGAACAATCTCGCCTCCAGCTCTTTTCTGAATTGAAGATAGGTCCTGGACCACTTTGATAACTTGGACCTCTGAAAAACCAGAGAAAATTTCAGTCAACATCACTCTTCGCCATTGAAGATGATATTTTTGCTTTCCCGGATTAAGGAAATCCCTAGAGAATGCCCCTTAATCGGAGCTTCGGCAATACGGCAGTTTTTCTCCGAAAGAACCACTGATGAAAAGGTCATCGGCACCACCAAAATTGGATTCCATCATATGGCATTTCTCTGGGAAGATCCCAAGAAAAGTATGACGTAATATCCCTAAGCGTGAAGGCAGTCTCTCAAGGGACTCACATTCCCTAAATAGAGTCAACAAATGGCATCTCCAACAGAGAAGTTTGTACACCTCTACAACTCAGATGACTGGGTTCCCCAGCAAGTCTGGCATCAAAACTTTTTCCATCGAATGGCATCTCCCTAGGAAAATTCGGCGAGAAGTTTGAGGAAAACCGCTACACATAGCATCCCTTGTCAATAAAGTTTATTGACAAAAGAAACTAAGACCAGTTCCTTGGTAGGAAGCCAGGATCGAGGGGAAGTTTAAATCAGAAACTAAGACCAGTTCCTTGGTAGGAAACCAGGATCGAGGGGAGGTTTATTTCAACTAAGCCCTGTTCCTTGGTAGGAAACCAGGATCAAGGGGAAGTTTACCTTTTCTAAGCATCATCGCTTAGCAAAAGAAGATGAATGTGTGAACTACCATTCATAGACGCCATCAAAATTTTGGATATTCCGATATTTAATCCTCTTGCACCCCGAATGCCCGAATACCTTCGCCATTCACACCTTCGTGTCCAAGAAGATTAAATAGGGGCATCTGTCATACCCCAAATTTTGACCACTAAGATTTCCCATCATTGTGCAAATCATCATCACAATATGGATGTACCTTTGTGCCTCATAAATCTCCTCAAGGAATTGTTGAGCATTCACTACAATCAAGCTTAGGGTTTCAAGCCCTATCAGAGCCTTTAGACAAAGGATCAATCAAGGAATGACATGATCTTCAATTTGTCTAACCTCTTAAACATCCACAAAGGATCAAGAGGACTCCCACATCAAGAATTAAGCACAAGAGTGCAACATTTCAAGTGGATCAAGCCTCAAGTTCATCTAATACAAAGTCAACTAACGCAGAAAGTCAAAGTTTGACTTTTGGTCAACTTTGAGCTTCACAAGCCATTACTCAAGAAAATATGATGGATGATTTAATTTGATCAAATTTAAATCAAGAAATCATGCAAAATTGCAAAATTGATCAAATTGAAAGAAACTTAGAAATTTTTTCTAAGTTAAAATCATGTTCAAGTGCACAACTTTTCAAGGTTGTAACTATTGATCCAAGCATCCATTGATTTTGCGTAAGAGCTACTTTTAAAGAGGGTATTTGGTACTTCAACATTGTAGAAGGAATCAACTCAAAATATCATAAGGATTGAAAGATATAAGTGATCAAAGTTGGGAATTCTTAATGTCCAATGTTCTGACATTGCATAAGACATCATTAATATTTTTTCAGCAAGAATGTCCCAACTTCAAGGATGTTTTTCTCCATGATCCAAGTTGAACCAGATCTGGGGTCAAACATGAAAGTTGAAGTACATCATCTCAGCTTTCCAGAAAGTCCTAAAATGTCCTTGTAGCATACTCGAGCAGGGAGATATGATTTTTGTAAAAAGCATTGATAAAGCAGAATTTTCATGACTGCTTTTAGGACAGATTTGACTACACAAGTTCAAGACCATTTTTGATGACTTTGCAAGCTGAACCAAGACCAAAGTCAAACATCAAAGTTAAAGTATGTCATTAGGGCTTTCCAAAATGTATAAGAACTCCCATTAATTCAACTTGAGCAAGGAGTTATGAACCTCACAACAGGCCTTGCTCGAGCTGATTTTTTTAGGACAGATTTTGTGCACTTTTGTTGTGGCACCCAATTTTCAAGCTTTGTCACCATGCAAGACAAGCATCAAAGATGCAATTCACTTCAACTCAAAATATCATAGTGGATTAAAAGATACAAGTGATTAAAGTTTGGAATTATTAATGTTCAAAGTTGTCTGATGTTCCAACATTGCATAGGACATCACGAATATTTTTCCAGCAAGAATGTCCCAACTTCAAGGCTGTTTTTCTCCATGATCCAAGTTGAACCAGGTCTGGGGTCAAACATGAAAGTTGCAGTACATCATCTCAGATTTCCAGAAAGTCCTAGAACGTCCGTGTAGCATACTCGAGCAGAGAGTTATGGATTTTACAAAAAGGCTTGCTGCAGCTGAATTTTTCATGGGGTAGATTTGCACATTTCTTGTGCCACGCGAATTTTTAAGCCTTGTCATCATTTTGAACACATTTGAGGATCAAATCTAAAGGGGACAATCACTGAGCCAAGCCTCCAAAGTCCTTGGAACAAGAAGTAGCATGCCAAACCTAGAAATGCCTAAAAGAGGGACAAAACTCCAATTTTGGATTGAAGCATTTAATGGATGCTTAGAGGTGGCATGGACTGACACATTTGCAACTGAATTCAGTCAAGATTCCTCCAACAACTAGGGAACCAGCAGCCTGTGCCCTAACCTCTAGTCAATGGCTAGAGGAGACTTGGATTTTCATTGGACAACATTGGCCAAACCTCTGCTGCAGTTGCCATTCACTGTGGATCCCAAAACAAACTTGCTCTACTATAAATAGAGCTCATTTGTGCTCAGTTTGAGTACACCAAAGCCATCAAACAGATGCTTTCCTCAAAATCTCTTCTTTCACCTCAAATTTGCCTTCCAAAGCAAGTAATTCTGAGTTTTTGAGTTAGAGAGCAATTCCACTCAAACTAATCACACACACACCTCACATATATCATATGTAAGCTGTCCAAACTATCAAAAGTGACCGGTAATCACAACATCACAAAGTCACCTCTCAAAACCTCAAAATTGGACTTTTTTGCATTTTTCAAGCCATGTCTTGATTCAGTCACTTTCCAAACCAGATAAAACCTCAAACACACTCCAAATATCATCCTTGAACTATCCCAAATGGTTCCCCCCATCTGGAACACCATTTGAGGGAGTTGCTATTTTGGTCACTTTTAACCCCTTTTGCAAGAAAGGGACAGTTTGTGTTTTTGCAGGTACCAGCTGATTCCAATCATCCTAAAAGCATCCAAGAGGTCATTTGAGGGT
This sequence comes from Lathyrus tuberosus, assembly GCA_022829125.1. Classification (NCBI taxonomy): domain Eukaryota; kingdom Viridiplantae; phylum Streptophyta; class Magnoliopsida; order Fabales; family Fabaceae; genus Lathyrus; species Lathyrus tuberosus. The sequence continues at coordinate 210,055 of JALAZF010000842.1, forward strand.
GTCCAAAGCATCAAATAATTTCTGGAACAAAGCACTTGGTAGGTTGCACAAAATCTCCAAAAAAGAGGTAAAATTCACAACTTGAATTCTTTGAATCATGCTTTCCTTTGTTGGCCATATACATGCATCATATTGAACAATTATTGAAGCAAAAATGTAGTCCTTAATGTGTATGTTATGATCCTCCTACTGTTTGCACTTTAACATGTTTATATGTGGAGTTTATGTTGTTTTAAACTTAAGGTGCAGATCTGGTTTTTTGCCTTGTGTGTCCTGTACATTAAGTTTCAGTATGTATGAGTGATACCATTGGATTCCTTGCAAAAAATTGGTCAAGATAGGTTCTTACGGATTTTAATTTCGTTAAAAATTGAGAGAGTTATGAATGTTTGAAGATTGATAGCAAAGATGTTGAAAAACCAAGGTGCAGTTCTGATGTCAAATGTGATGTTGTGACATCTTCCCTTTTTCTCTTATCTTCAAAACTCATGAGTGATGTCGAATGTGATGTTGTGACATTAGTTTACTCTCAAAAAACTCAACCAATTCTTTTACATAGCAAAAATCATCATTTTTCAATTCTGTTTTACACACTTCTTATTCATACTCCAAAATATTTTATTCCACAAAAAAATTAGTTTTATATTATTTATTTAATATAATTAGTATTTTTGTGAATAAATTCCTTTTTAATGTTTTTAAAACATTTTAAAAGTGAATTCTCATATTGAAAATCAAGACCAAATGAATTTTATTTCATCTTGTGATTAAAACATCATTTTTCAAACCCCAACCAAAAATCACAAGTTGCTTATTTGGTATTTTTATCATTTTGTATTGATTTTCTTTTAAGAATTTACTTTTAAAATGATAAAATTAGGATTTCTTCGATTTTCACCATCATAAAACTTTTGGGCCTCTAATAGAGTGTAAGACCCAATCCTTTTTTTGACCAAATCATTTTTGGGCCTCAGTATATTGTATAAGTCCCGATACCGTCAAAAACAAATGGCGCGATCATCGCCTTTTCAAAACAAAAAAACCTTGGGCCTACCCTCGAGTAGTAAGACCCATTTCTTTTCTTAAAACTCACTTGGGCCTCAAATAGAGTGTAAGACCCAATCCCCATTGTACAAACCATTTTGGGCCTCACTTATTGTATAAGTCCCTCTGTACAAGTAAACGGCGCGATCGTCGCCTTTTAAAAAATCAACTGGGCCTCTCCTCGAGCTATAAGACCCATTCAAAACTTTTGGGCCTCTATTAGAGTGTAAGACCCAATCCCCTTTTAACCAAAACATTTTGGGCCTTAGATATTGTATAAGCCCTTCGCGTTAAAAGAAAATCTCGCCGCGATCGCCATTTCAAATGGAAAAACAAACTTTGGGCCTACCCTCGTGTTATAAGCCCCATTCTTTTTCTTTAAACCTTTTGGGCCATTTGAGAGGGTGTAAGACCCATCCCTTTGTACAAAAAACCATTTTTTGGGCCTCAGTTACTTGTATAAGTCCCTCTGTACAAAATAACAGTGCGCTCACTGATAAAACCCTGGGCCTCTCCTTGAGCTGTAAGCCCCAAAATCTTTCTTTTTCAAAGCACTTTCTCCTTTGATTTTGAAATATACTGTTGTTTTCAATCTTTCTTTGTTGAACAACTAACCAAACAGCATGGAAGCTCTACAACCGAGTAAGTGTTTACACGCTTTCATTTACCGCTTTCATATACATATAACTGTATTGTGGGGCTGTTTCGCTGTAAGTCTTCTTTCATAAACTCATATCAACTGTGTAATAATAGTATAGATATTTAGAGTTTCCCCGGCAACTACGTCTAGCATTAAGCCTGTTGATCACTCTTAAATAGTCAAAACTAGATCCCCATAGGATTACCAGACACAATCTTCCCTCCTCTTGGGGTTAAACAATATGGAGATATGAAAGGCAGCATTCTCGGTGAACCCTTTCATAGACTGTCACTCGTAGAAGTTGTCAAAGAAACTCTACTCCCCATAGATGATCTCTTATCCGTGAATTGCATCTCTTGAGTTTCTTCTAAATTCTCGAACTTTCCTGGCTTGATCTATTCTTTGTGAATACCCTGTCTTGAACTTCTCGGGGTTTGGGGACCCACAGGCTTCTTAAAAGCACTTGTCAAGAAACTCTATTCCCCAAAGATGATCTTTTCTCCGTGAATGGCATCTCTTGAGTTTCTTCCAAATTCTCGAACTTTCCTGGCTTGATCTATTCCTCGTGAATAGCCTGTCTTGAATTTCTCAGGGTTTAGGGACCCATCGGCTTCTTAAAAGCATCGGCCTCCTCTTGGGCATTGCTCAAGGACCCGCAGGCTTCCTAAAAGCATCCCCGCCTCCTCTTGGGCGTTGTACAAGGACCCGTCAGCTTCTTAGAAGTATTCACAGCCTCCTCTTAGGCTTCGTATAATGATTCTTCCTCCGAGAATGATAGCCTCCTCTTGGGCTTCATACAAGGACCTATCGGCTTCTTAAAAGTTTCTAGCCTCCTCTTGGGCTTCGTACAAATTATCCCGACGACCTCCTAGAGGTATAGGAACAGAAATCAGTCATCTTAATAGAGCAGTCTTTCCAAGAGTCTACTACTGTTTCTCAAAGCATAGTACAAAAGATGACACTCTAGACTTGGACAGTCTAATTTCCTTGAGTCTCAAAGACATTCTCAAGCTCCATTCAAAAATAGGAAGGAAACCCGTAGACTCGGACAGTCTCAATACCCTTTGGATTTCCCATTTCCTTAAAGAACAGGGAATAACCTTGATCCTCGAATAAAAAATCCCTGAGTGCAGACATTACTCATATAAGAACTGATTTTCTCTTTAAATCAGCATACTGGACCGGTCACTCAACTGAAACAGCACCATAGCCTCCTCTTGGGCTTTGTACAATGATTCTCCCCAGCGGAGCTAACAATTTTAGCCTCCATCTCGGGCTTCGTACGAGATACAAAAAACTCTCTTATTGAGTCAAATAGCCTCCATCTCGGGCTTTATACAAGATACCAAAAGACTCCCTCGTTGAGTCAAAACCTTTTAGCCTCTCTCTCGGGCTTTGTACGAGACACATATTAGCCTCCTCTTAGGCTTTGTATAAGAAAACCACTGGTTGATCCAATCAACCTTTTAGCATCAAAGCTGTGCCTCATTCACAGTACACAAACATCAATAACTCTTTCCCCTTCATCTAATTGCTGTAAGCGGCAAGCCTCTGGATCATCTACATCCATGCCACTGTCCCTCTTTTAGCATGAAAAATTCCTAAGGAAAGATGGCATTGCTCTAAACTGAGTTAAATTCTTTCCCTACAGGTTGGAAATCCCCTATAAAGGAAATTATGGCATTGCCGGATTCACAAATCCCGGTTAAAGTAATTCTCCTTTATAATCAGTCACCCAACAATTGTGACAAACAAACCCCTTTAGAGATGACAAATTCTCTCTAAAGACAACACCCTTTAGCTTCACATCTTGGGCTTCGAACAAGATACAAATAGACCCTTCAGCTTCACATCTTGGGCTTTGAACAAGATACAACCCCCCTTTAGCTTCACATCTTGGGCTTTGAACAAGACACCAAAATAACCATTTCCTCCCATAGAATAGGAGGAACTACGATCGCCCTGATTTCCCTGTTTCGAAAAAAAACGGGAATACGTAGGCATAAGATTGAAAGAAAAATCTTAGCGAGCATACTAAACAAAAACCCAAAATCCCATACTTTCATATATCTGTCCTAACATCCTAACCGATAACCTAAAGCACCCCTTTTCAACAAAATAACCTAGGAGAAACCCCGAATCTTTGTAGCATCTGTAAACCAACAGTTTTGACTGTTTAACCTCAATGAAATTCTGGTACCAGATATGTGATGTTACGTGTGATGTCACAACAACACACTCTGCAATGGACAATGTAAAACAATAGCAGAGAACACAAAGAATTGTTCACCCAGTTCGGTCTAACTACCTACGTCTGGGGGCTACCAAGCCAGAGATGAATTTCACTTTCAGTAGATTTAATTTACAGACTCAACAACCCAGTTGACATCTCCTAAACTTAAACTCTACTTAATGAACCTTCTACCTAAGAGACCACTTAGGTATGAGAACACTACTCAATCCCTAAATCACTTCAGTGATATAATTCAAAGATCACACAGTTTGAATAACACAACTTGATTCTGCTTCACAGCTTTGATCAAGAACAACTCAAAACAACACCAATTCACACTAGAATGCTTTACAATACAAACACGAAGACACAACGACACTCAGTCTTTAGCTCTTTTTCTTCTTTACTTTTCCTTCAGGATTGATGCGCTTTATATAGCCATTTGAATTGGTCTTGGACCTGCTACAATATCTGACCTGATTTGTTATTTAAAACTGAATCTTTAAAACAGATTTATCCCCAAAATCTTTTTAAATCTCAGTCTTTAAACCTCCCTACAAATCTGCATCAAATCTGTTTGTAACAGAAAATATCTATCCCAAGATATCCGCATCCAATGAGACTAACAACTCTCCTAATATCCAGCTTTTGATATGTTGCACCACGAGGCTAAGGAAGCTTTTCGATGCTTAGCCTCGAACAAAAATATTTTTAAATACTTGGAGAGAAAGGTTTCCGATTCTGAAAAGGAATTGGAAGCTCTTAAAACCTCCATGGTGGATGCATCAAAAACTAAGATTGATGATAATAAGTCTCCATGGTTCAAGTTTGGGGGTTGTGGTACTTGTCATATTTGTCAAAAAGAGGTGAGAACCCTTAAGGCCAAATTAGACAAGGCTGTTAAGCCTAAAGTTACGTTTGCTATTGATCGATCACATTATCGAGAAAGTATGAACAATCCGTATCAAAAGTATACGTATGTGATTCGAGATAGAGATAGCAAAGGTAAATTCCAAATGAACCGTGATTGCCTATATTGTTGCAAGCCTGTTCATACTATTGCTAAATGTCGTTTTAGAAGATTTCTTGTTCCAAAAGGCATTTATCAATGGTTTTCCAAGTACGATCTTGGTTTCACTTACCGCAAAGGACCCAGTGAGAATTGGGTACCTACTCTCCCTTGATTGTTTTTTTGTAGGTACAAAGTCTTGAGACCACCGAAAGAAGATGGGTTCTGGATAGTGGCTGCTCAAGACATATGACAGGAGACATATCTCTTTTCATCGACTTTGTGGCGAAGAAAAAGGGATTTGTCACCTACGGAAATAACAATAAGGGACAGATTCTCGGTAAAGGTAGTGTAGGTAACCCCTCATCTACTACTATCTCCGATGTGCTGCTTGTGGAAGGCCTTAGACACAACCTTTTAAGTATTAGTCAACTATGTGACAAGAATTATAAAGTATCATTTTCAAAAGATTGTTGCATAGTTGAAGATAGTGACAAAAAGGATGTGTTTGAAGGCTTGAGGGTGAACAATGTCTATATGCTAGACTTAAATGAGGTATCGTTGAATGGAGACAAGTGTCTAGTCACTATGAATGAATATTCATGGTTGTGGCATAGACGGTTGGATCACATCAATTTTAATTTGCTTAACTAAATAGTCTCAAAAGACCTAGTCATCGGTTTGCCCAAAATCAAATTCACAAAGGATCATCTTTGTGATGCTTGTCAAGTAGGGAAGCAAACAAGGATCTCATTCAACTCTAAAAATATCATTTCAACTATGAGACCCCTTGAGCTCCTCCATATGGATTTATTTGGACCATCTAGGATCAAAAGCCTAGGTGGTAACTATTATGGTTTTGTAATAATCAATGACTTTTCTAGGTTTTGCTGGACTATTTTCTTAGCAAATAAGAGTGATACCTTTTCGGCCTTTGAAAATTTTGCTAAGTTATCTCAAAACAAGTTAAACACGAACATTGTGTCAATTCGAAGTGATCATGGGGGTGAGTTTGAAAACCATTTGTTTGAAGCATTTTGTGAATCCCATGGAATTAATCATAATTTTTCCGCACCACATACCCCTCAACAAAATGGGGTAGTGGAACATAAAAATAGAATTTTGGAGGAACTTGGAAGGACTATGATCAATGAAAGTGGACTTCCAAAATACTTTTGGGCCGACACCATCAGTACGGCTTGTTACGTTTTTAATAGGGTGCTCATTCGGCCTATTCTAAACAAGACACCGTATGAGCTTTTAAAAGGGTGTAAGCTAAATATCTCTCACCTTCATGTTTTTGGTCGCAAGTGTTTCGTGTTAAACAATGGGAAAGAGACACTTGGTAAGTTTGATTCCAAGGCCGACAAGGGTATTTTTCTTGGATACTCTCAGTCAAGTAAAGCTTATAGAATTTATAATAAAAGGTTACGAATTATTAAAGAGTCGGTACATGTTACTTTTGATGAGTCTTATCCGAAAAATGTCGGAGAAGGTAGTTCTTTTCATGGTGCAGGTGTATCTTCAGAAGACATACTCAAGGACACTGATAAAGGAACTGATCAGCCCGAAGCAGAGCATATTGAGGAGGAAAAGGATCACCAACCTATGAAGAGTGAGGAGGATCATCCAACTAATGAAGATGAACTTCCTCCAGCATGGAAGTCTTCCAAAGACCATCCAATCGACAATATCATCGGTGACATCTCTAAGGGAGTAACCACTTGCTCTAAACTTAGTAACTTTTGTTATTACTCCGCTTTTGTGTCACAAGTTGAACCTAAAATTGCAAAGGAGGCATTACTCGATGAGCATTGGTTTTTATCAATGCAAGATGAACTAAATCAATTCAGGAGAAATGAGGTTTGGGACCTTGTCCTCCCTCCGTGAGATCATCGAGTAATGGGCACCCAATGGGTATTTAGAAATAAACTTGATGAAAACGGAGTTATAACCAAGAGGAAGGAATCAACTATGAGGAAACTTATGCGTCGGTCGCCCGACTCGAGGCTATACGCCTTTTACTTGCTTATGATTGCACTAAGAACTTCAAATTATTCCAAATGGATGTTAAAAGTGTTTTCCTTAATGGATATATAAATGAAGAGGTTTATGTTTCCCAACCTCCGAGTTTTGAATCCCATGAATATCCTGATCATGCATACAAACTTAAACGTGTTTTGTATTGACTTAAACAAGCCCCTAGGGCTTGGTATGAACGTCTAAGCAAATTTTTACTTGATCAAGGATATTCAAGAGGGAAGGTTGACACAACCCTCTTTATTAAACGTCAAGGAATACACTTAATCTTGGTACAAATTTATGTTGATGATATTATCTCCGGGTCTACTAACATGACCTTGGTCAAGTAGTTTTCTAGTTTGATGCAGGGGGAGTTTGAAATGAGCATGATGGAGGAGCTCAACTATTTCCTCAGATTGTAAATCAAACAACTCGAAGAGGGCACGTTTGTGAGTCAAACAAAATATTGTCTTGAGCTTCTCAAACGTTTCAACATGCTAAACTACAAAGCAAAAGATACTCCAATGCCTACTTGTGCCAATCTTGATCGTGACAAAAACGGTAAGTATGTAGAGGTAAAGAAGTATCGAGGTATGATTGGATCTCTTCTTTATCTTACCGCATCACGACCCGACATTATGTTCAGTGTATGCATGTGTACGAGGTATCAAGCACGTCCCAAGGAATCCCACTTAAAAGCAGTTAAGCGCATACTTCGATACCTTTCCCGTACTCCAAAGTATGGGTTGTGGTATTCTAAAGGTAGTGTTTATTCCTTATTTGGCTATTCCGATTCCGACTTTTCCTGGTGCAAGTTGGATAGGAAGAGTACTAGTGGCACATGTCACCTTTTCGCAAATTCCTTGGTGAGTTGGCATAGCAAGAAACAGATTTCGGTTGCTTTGTCAACAGCTGAGGCGGAATACGTTGCCGCCGGCAGTTGTTGTGCTCAAGTCCTATGGCTTAAGCAACAATTGCTTGATTTCAATTTAAAACTTGAACGTATTCCTATTTTGTGCGATAACACTAGTGCTATTAACTTAACTAAAAACCCCGTATTACATTCACACACCAAGCATATCGAAATACATCATCATTTCCTTAGAGATCATGTAGATAAGGGTGATGTGGTCTTTGAGCATGTTGATACCAAAAATAAACTTGCTGACATCTTTACAAAACCACTAGCTACAGAGCCTTTCTTTCACATCCGTAGGGAACTTGGCCTTCTCGACATCTCGGATCGTGTTTGAAATTCCTCTAAGATAGTTGATCTTTACATATATATATATATATATATATATATATATATATATATATATATATATATATATATATATATATATATATATATATATATATACTTGTTTATGTTGTTGACTAACAATGCAAAAAAATCATTGAGATATATGTGAGGGCTCTCATCTTTCATTATGATCAAGGTAATATCGTTCCGCTTCGTAATGTTCTTTTGTATGTACCATGTTAAGTGCTTTAAAAATTGATGTTTATTACATATGTTAGCATATATTATTCATTTGGATGTTTGATCTGTGTGTTTGCATGTTTATTTATCTTATTTTGGAACGTTTGTATGCAAAAATATGAATTTTTCCATGTTTCACTTGTTTGTTATTGAATCTATGTTTTGAACTATAGAATGAATTGTGTTTGCTTCTTGTGTTCCGTATTTATCCGTTTATAGTACCGCATTAACTGTATCATATGTGGATGCGTGTTAGTGTCGCTGTTTTGCAAATTGGTGAATGAACCATTACTTATTATGATGATATCTCTTTGACCACCTTCTTTTACTCTTTTTGATGTTGTCAAATGGGGAGAAGGTTACTAGTAGCAGAAAATACTAAAGCAGCAGATATCTACTATCTACTCATTACAAAAAAATTTCATGCTTTTCCAGAATTGCCCTTCGACCATATAATATTTACACTATCAAAAGGTTGTTTTGGTAACTAGCAAATTCCTCAAAAATCCTAAACTCAACCCCCCGTCGCCGCCCCCTTTCTCTCTTCTCTCTATTTTTTCCACAAACCCTAGCGCAGTCGCTGCTTTCACCACCTTCTTCAAGTTCCTTCTTCAACAGTATCAGGTATTTTTCTCCAACTCCTTCTTCTTCAACCTCCATTTATTTCACTATTCTAACTCCTTTCGTTTTTACATGTTTATCTCTTGTTCTGGAACTTATTTCATCAAAACTTCCAAGGTTAGATCTTTTTTCCTCATCAAACCTCATGTTTTGAACTACAAGTTTGTTCCTTTATGTACTGATTTTCTATAAATATTGTTATGGTTTCTTATTATACTGTTAAATCATTCATAAAACATGATTTTGTTATGGTTTGTTCAAGTTCTACTCAATATGTTATTTCTGTTATAATATCTGGAGAGTGCAAATATGTTTTACTGATATGTGAGATTTTGAAAAAAAAATTGTTGATGATTTGTGTGTGCTTTTGTTTTTACATTGCAATGGGTTTGGCTTTGCTTCGATTGATTTAGGTTTCATGGGTTCAAACTATTCTATTTCAATTGCTTGTGCTACTTCAAATTATTGCTTTTATGTCGCTGCCAATCATATTCGTAGGGGTGACACGGATTTGATGATAGCATGTGGGACTGAAGCTACTATTATTCCTATTGGTTTGGGGGGTTTTATTGCTTGCAGGGCACTTTCTCAGAGAAATGATGCAAATAGAATTGCTTCCAGTTAATGTTCTACAGATGTATGGAGCTCAATAATGTCCCTAGAATTGCTTCCAGTTAATGTTCTGCATCTCATTCTTAATAATTATGTTCCTTTAGATAAATGATAGGAAAAATAGTATTTGTTAGCAGCATTGCCCAAACTCTGGATCTCATTCTTGATAATTATGTTTCTTTTGAATGTGTTTGATAAGGTCAGTGATTTGGATTTGTGATGTGAATTACTCTATATGATTGATAGTATTTCTTTTGTTCATGATTGATTTTTGATCATTGCAGGCTCTGACCATTTGAGGGATGTGTTTGGAAAACCTATGTGGCTTGGTGACAAAGGAGCATAGCTATTGAGACCATATGTGAGCTGTTAACTATTGTTTTGGGATCTGAATTCCCTTCTCAAGTCAATTTACTAACAGAGTATCTAAAGGTGAGTAGGTGTTTGTATTTATTTTGTTGAATCCTCTGTTGCTACTTTATGCTGCTCAGCTCCGTGTTCAATCTTTTAAGTTGTGTGTAGTTGGGAACAACAGAGTAGTTTACTGATATCCAGCACAAACATGTTAGGCTATGAAGAGCGTCAATTTGTTTTTTTCTTTTATTAGTTGCAATTTGGTTTTAAACTACTCTGATATAAATCTGCAGGGTGAACGGTTTGCGTAACACCAAGGGGCTGGCTATGATGCTCTGAATTTTATGATGCTGCAGATGTTATTTTTTGGTTTACTGTGATGAAAATAAATCTTTTGAGCACTGAATGTTGCTGCGAAAATCCTCTCCTTCCTGTTCTTCCTTCTGATATACTTTTCCTTTTACATCTCATGGCATTGAATTGAGACAAATGTCTTGATCTGCCATTTTTTGGTGGTTGATGATGACTTGGAATAAATTCCAGTCTGAATCCTGATTTGCTGAACTCTTAACATCTTGCTGGTTATTTTTTTTTTAATGTTGTTGAATTGATATGGATTCTGCTAATGAAAACTTGTTTACATTTTATTAGTCTGTGCAGGTTTGCTTGACTAGTGATGGCTGCGATATTGAAATGTTAATGATGGCTAAATGAATTCTCTTTGATTGGTCCCGTGAATTGTTGTGTTAGTTCGCAAGGCTATCTTGAGTTCTATGCTGCCTTACATTATTGTGCAGGGCTGTTTGGTTTGAATGGTTGATGTTTGGTTGATATAGAGTTGTGGTTGTTCTATAAGTTGGTTTTGTTCTTGGTATTGGATGCTGGCTATAATGCTCTGAGTTAGCAAGACATGACTTTTGCGGTGCTGTTGTGATTCCTGTTATGATATCTAAGTTGAAGTCATGTTTTGCAGGGCTGTTTGGTTTGAACTGCTCTGATATAAATCTGCAGGGTGAATGGTTTACGTAACACCAAGGGGCTAGTTATGATGCTCTGAATTTATGATGCTGCAGATGTTATTTGTTGGTTTGCTGTGATGAAAATAAATCTTCTGAGCAGTGAATGTTGCTGCGAAAATCCTCTCATTCCTGTTCTTCCTTCTGATATACTTTGCCTTTTACATCTCATGGCATTGAATTGAGACAAACGTCTTGATCTGCCATTTTTTGGTGGTTGATGATGACTTGGAATAAATTCCAGTCTGAATCTTGATTTACTGAACTCTTAACATCTTGCTGGTTATTTTTTGTTTAATGTTGTTGAATTGATATGGATTCTTCTAATGAAAACTTGTTTTCATTTTATTAGTCTGTGCAGGTTTTCTTGACTAGTGATGGCTGCGATATTGAAATGTTAATGATGGCTAAATGAGTTCTCTTTGATTGGTCCCATGAATTGTTTTTATAGTTCGCAAGGCTATCTTGAGTTCTATGCTGCTTTACATTATTGTGCAGGGCTGTTTGGTTTGAATGGTTGATGTTTGGTTGATATAGAGTTGTGGCTGTTCTATGAGTTAGTTTTGTTCTTGGTATTGGATGCTGGCTATGATGCTCTGATTTAGCAGGACATGACTTTTGCGGTGCTGTTGTAATTCCTGTTATGATATCTAAGTTGAAGTCATGTTTTGCAGGGCTGTTTGGTTTGAACTGCTCTGATATAAATCTGCAGGGTGAACGGTTTACGTAACACCAAGAGGCTGGTTATGATGCTCTGAATTTTATAATGATGCAGATGTTATTTGTTGGTTTGCTGTGATAAAAATAAATCTTCTGGGCACTGAATGTTGCTGCAAAAATCCTCTCCTTCCTGTTCTTCCTTCTGATATACTTTCCCTTTTACATCTCATGGCATTGAATTGAGACAAACGTCTTGATCTGCCATTTGTTGGTGGTTGATGATGACTTGGAATAAATTCTAGTCTAAAACCTGATTTGCTGAACTCTTAACATCTTGCTGGTTATTTGTTGTTTAATGCTGTTGAATTGATATGGATTCTGCTAATGAAAACTTGGTTTCATTTTATTATTATGTGCTTTGCATAGCAGTCAATATTTTAATGGTTAATTCTTATAAATTAGCAATGATTTTTGTGTGTTTTGTGTACATCTGTTTTCTGAAATTGGTTTTCCAACCGTCCTTTTCCTTTTCCTTTTCCTGTTCAATTTTTAAATTAGTGTGTTTCCTATCTTATTTAATATGTTAATGGTTTATTTTGGTTGTTTATAGGAAGGAGATTGGGTGAAGGCTTACATTATGTCTTATGATGCTAAGGAACAACTTGGTGTCCTAGATAAAACGCCTAAAGCTGCTAGCGATATTTTGAAGGTCAAGATCTGTATTTTGTCATTTGAAAAATATCCTTGTCCCTCATTACTAATCATTAGCTGCAAGTACTGTCCAAGTTTATGTCATATCTGATGTAGGATTTTTCTTATATGAATTTCATGCAGAGTATGATAGTAGTAGCAGATGAGGCTATACATAGAGCTGTCAAAAATATCGTACTGGCCATTGGTGCACTCTGTGTGGTGAGAAGCTTTTTCATGGATGTGCACCCATTTTTCATCTTTATAGATTCAGACTCATATTGTCTTGGTTTTGTCATTTTAGTCTTGCACTAAGTGTAGTATTATGGCTTGTATAGGTTTTGTATACACGTTGCCTTATGACTTGCGTAGTATGAAGGTAACATGAGAATGGCGTGGTGACTTTGTTTTGGCTTGGAAAGTATACGTCATTGTAGGACGGTTTTCTGCATGGTATGTGTAGAAGTCACTATTGTATATTCTTTTTGCAAGTGGTTTAGAGTGGACGGTGTGGGCCATGGCAGACTGCGCAGGATGTCGAGAGTGGGCTTCTTCTTATTTGAATTTTTCTTGTAACAGCTTTTTAATGCCTTTGTTTCTTAATTGATGGAAATTCTTGGCATGATTTGCCATGTATTTACATTGAAAGAAATTTCTTTGGAATCTTTGAAGCAATCTCCACTTAGCTTGACAAAACTTGTATATGTCCTGGTAATTGGCATAATCAAAAGCTGTTGTGAATTTCTTCATGGGTTTTGTCTTTTTTCGAAGTATCTTACCAATCGACTTGACGTATAAAATTTATTATTTATTATCTACTTTGGTATCTATTTAAACTTTCAATTCTATAAACTCAATATTGGAAACCTAGAATCCCTTCACATTCAAACTCAATATTCTATAAACTCAATAATTTTAAATTTTGCATTTGTATCTAAATATATTTTATACCACATCAAATATTTTGGTTATTATCCGCACAATGTCTATTTTATTTTTATCAACAATTTATCTTGATCTGAAAGACAAATTCTTTATTTCAAAATAAATAAATAAATAATTTATTTTTTGTCTTTCTTCAGCTCACGAGTCATTTCTTTTTCTTTTTGCATAATTACATATGTATATAAATAAGTTTATGAGTCACTATCACCACAATACATATTTTATTTTAATCAATAATTACCTTAATTTGAAAGGTAAAATCCTTATTTTCAAATATTAATTTTTTTTTTTTATCTCACGAGTTCCTTTTTTTTCTTTTTATATTTTAATACAATTGAATTTATATAATCATTGTTTGTTTTAAAATTAATATCTAATTTCATATTTAGAAATGTATATAAATACATTTTATATCATACCAAATTTATATATACATTTAAATATATTTTATACCGTATCAAATAATTTTACCCGTGTGGGAGCACGGGTATCTTACTAGTTAAAGTGTTAAAGATAGGGAGAGTTTCTCCGTTCTCAAATTACAATCAAGAGAAAGATAAACAGTGTTGCCATCATAAAAAAGGGGAAGTATGTGAGGGCTAAGATCTTTCATCTATTTCAGTTTTAATGATGTCAACAAATAAGATAGTCATTAGATTGTAATTTGAGCGGTATCACTTCATTGTCGGGAAAATTGCATCTAACCATCAATGTTCATCTGTCTAAACATATAGGAAGAAGTCTACACAATTTCTACATGTGCATGATCATAATATTGATGTTTGGTAACTTGTTTCGAGTCTTGGTCAGCAAAAACATACAGAAAAATGAGTTTTTGAAAAATCTGCATGCCATGAGTCGACCCAAGGTGAGCATGAGTCGACTCATGCTGTCTTGAACAAGTTTTGTGAAATGTTCGTGTTAGCGCACGCTGACCCCCCTGTTGCATGAGTCGATGCATGCTTCTGGAAATTTGAATTTCTGTAAAATTTGCAGGCTTGCGTCGACGCAAGGTCTTGATGGGTCGATGCATGGTGTCAAAATTTGCGTAGATAATCCTACGGGAAAGCTCACGCCGACCCTCATTAAAGTGGCGGTCGACCCAACTCTGTATGAACTAATTTTTTGCATTTAATTTTTTCTGTTATTTCTGTTACTTCATATTGTGGGTCACATTACTCATTATAAATAGTTGGGTCAGCTCACATTTCCAAAAAAAAACAAGAAACGTGAAAATTTATACTAATCTTTCTCTTCATCTTCATCTTCAACCTTGAGTAAACAAACAATTACACATAATCATTTTTGTTTGTGTCGCACATTGCTTTGAAGTGATAATGTTCAGAATTAGGAAGTGTGTGATCTTCATTTCTACGTTGAGAATTGGTAGGTGTTTCTTGAATAAAACCTCAGGTTTTGTCCTCCAAGAATCGACCGAGTGAAGGTGATTGAAGAGCTGCAGGTTCCTTCAATCTAGTAGCGTGAGACGGTGATTTTGGGAGTTTTTGGCACAAACCGTTTCGTTCTACAGGGATTCAGCCGTGCGAAGGTAACCGAAGAACAGAGTATTCATTCGGTTTAGTTGCTACAGCCAGAGGATCGTAGAAGAAAGGTTTGGGGATCGAATTGTGGAGAATCGAAGTCGGCCGAGTGAAGGTGACTGAAGAACGGTGGTTTCTTGCAGTCTAGTAGCGTGGGAAGGTGACTTGTTCAACCGAATTCGAGGCACTTGATTCATCTTGAATCAAGGGGAGAGAAGACTCTGCATCAATAATCAAAGATGTTTGAGAGTTCGGATGTTCATTGTTTTTCTCTTGTATAAACAATTTGCAAACAGCAACACACACACACACACACACACATACACACACACACACACACACACACATATATATATATATATATATATATATCTCAATTCCAAATGTGGAATTGGGGGCAGAGGTACCCAAAGCGAGGACGATTGGGGAACTGCCTAATCAAATCGTGTTTGTTCTCTGTTTCCCTTAACTCTTTACGTTTAATATCATTCGAATTTGCGAAGTTTAAATTGATCGAAATTTCTGAGCTAGTGTTATATTGGGTTGTTAAATTGTTTTGTAAATTTGATACAATCCCTTAGATTGTATTTAGGAACAGCTCAACATCACATTAGTTTGAAATATGCACTCAGTGTGTTAATGCACACCAAGTGTTCGATAATTTTGTTTCAACACAAAATCGAACGCATTCGCAATTAATTGTTTGTCGATTTACCTCGTTGGGTTGGATTAACTTTCAAGCAAGTAAAACCTTGTTGATTACATTTTAAATTGTGTTAATCAATCTGAATTTTTCTCATCCATAATTCATTCCTAATATTGTCGTGCATATCCGATCCTTTTAGTAGAGGTTCGTTGTAGACGTGTGATTCAGTGGTTGCTTCCCGTTAAACATTTTTAAAACCAAAGATTTGGTAACCATTTGCACGTGTAAAATTTGTGGGATCTATTCAACCCCCCCTCCCTTCTAGATCCTAGCCATCGTCTAACATTATCAACATTCTTTGCATTATGTAAAAAAGTTGCTTTTGACCAAAACTTGTTCCACAAGTTGTAGCTCTGGTTAGTTGAATTCAGAGGCCAAAGCAAGTCATCTTAACCTAAAATGAAATATTAAAATGTCCATAGGAGCCAAACCAAGCAATCTCGGTGAGAATCAGATACCAAAGCTATAGGATCAACTTGGCTCGCAAAACAATGATATCACCACCGAACTTTTATTTTTCCAAGGGAATGGGACAAGATCGAACAAAAACCCTAAGTAAATATGCAAAGCAAAAAAACAAGGCCTAAAGCTAAACAAAGAGAGATCAAAGGTACGGAGGTTGGTTATACTAAGGGAAGGTACTAGCACCCAAAGCATCTGCAGTACTCTACTAGAACCTCTTGAAATATTTGTGTTTTGGCTAAAATAGTTTGCTAAAGATAAAGATGGGCAAAGTAAAGAAAAAAGGGAAAATAGAAAAAGGTAGCTCGCTAGGATATCACAATCCTATGCCTACGTATCCTTAATAGGAAGTCAGAGCAATCGTAGTTCTGAAACTACATGTAAAAAGAATGAAAAAGGGAAAAGGAAAAGAGTGCAAAAAAGGAAACGAGTGTAAAAAAGGAAAATAGTGTAAAAAATGAAAAGAGTGTGATCAGAGGAAAAAATTTATAAGCTCAATGCAAGAGTTATTGGAAAAACGTTCACTTTATCAAAGTGGATACCAAGCTTTATGCAAATTGCTCCAAAAATGGTATCAAGACTTGGATAAAGCCTCAATTCTTTGTTGAATGCATCAAGCGTTTGTGTAAATCTCTGATTGTGGTGAGATTTAGAAGTTAAATGGTATGAAAAGTGGGATCATGTAGCTTAGACTCGAGATTTGGTCATGAAGCTTGCCATGTAATGACCTATAATTCAGTTTTGGGAGGCCATATTTATCTCTTCGAAACTCATAGCTCAAGTGTGATAAATTCATGTTCTTAGACTTTGGAAAGATGAGAGGACATAGTTCAAATTTGATGTTGAACATTTAACTTGAATCATCTTGGATCATGGAGAAAAATGCCTCACAAAATTGGAATTTTAGGCCGAAAAACACTTAGAAAATTTCTAAGTATTGGACATTTTGATAACTTGTAAAACCTCTACTTTGATCAACCATAACTTCTAATTGGTAAATGATTTTGAGTCCATTCTTTCACCAAATTGAAGTGTGTAATACCATCTTTAAAATGAACCCTCCAATACTTTTATTGGTTGCTTGCGGGGGAAGTTATGAGCTTGGAAAGTAGCGCAAAAATCATAGAATTTTCATAACTTAAAAAAACTCAAGAAACCCTAATTTTCCAAATCATGATCTTTTCTTGATTTCTTTGATTTTCTTGATTGATCATGATCCAAATCACATATGTTCATGATTCTTTACTTGTGGAGTCCATGTTTAACCAAAATTCTACAAAGTCAAACTTGGTTTTGATCAACAGTTGACTTTTTCCAAATGAACCTTATTTTCTTCTATTGTTCATGAATCAAACTTCTTGTATTAATCTAACCATAGGAATGGACTAATATAATGAATTTGAGGTCCTCAAAACATATCTTGAGGTGTTGGATCATATCTTGCTTCAAAAGTCAACCCAGGGACTGAATTAGGTCAAAACCCTAATTTGGATGCATCTGATGACTTGGGGCTTGTTGAGTTTGATTCAATGCAACCTTGAACTTGATTATTGATGAGAGGAGACCCTTGAACAATGTTTAATGAATTAGGAGCTTGAGGACCACACAAATCTTTGATTGGTCATCTGCTTGATCTTCTTTGATGCAAAACCCTAGCTTGTGGTCAAAGACAACAAGGCAAATATATTTGGTATTTTCAAATGGGGTTAGTGATGCATAAAACACACACACACATGAAATGGTTGATGCTATGTAAATGATCTTAGAGGTAAAAATTAAGGTATGACACAAGCCATAACATATGTGACCTCACTTTGTCACTTTTGTTTGAATTTATCCAATGATGCAAACTCCAAGCCTTACCAATGATCAAACCTAGTTCCTAACCAAGATTCAAACCTCTTCATAAGCACGTTGGACCTCATAACATCAGCACACAAGCAAGAGCAAAAAGAAACACATTGAAGCAAAAATTTCAAAACTCCTTTAAAGTGAATTTTCGAATCTCACAATTCTTGCACTTTCCTTTCAAATTTTACTCACAAACACCATCTATAAACCACCTAAAAGCTACTGTATGCAATAGAACACGACGGTAGCTTCCAAAACACCATATCCCAAACCTCACTTTTTCACATTTGCAACTCGATTTGGGCAGAGCAGTTCAAAAGTTTCAAGTGATTCCAAGCACATCATTATTTCGCTTCTACAAGAGCATTTTAAGGGGAAACATACTCACTCTGTTAGGTACATTTCTCACCTTTTGGTTCTCCACCATGCAAGCATCATTTTTCAGTTTTCTTGATATAGTTGTGTACGATTAACATGAGGAACAAAACCCCTAAGTTATTAACCATTGATTGTTGATGTATGCCATTTAATTTAATTTTAAAATTTTAGGGTTTTTTTGGTTATTGATCAAATTCACGAGTTAGAGTTAATATAAATACAAACTAAAGCCATGGTTGTGTTCCTTGTTAAATTCTAAGTGAAATAGTGTAGTCACATGTCTCATTTGATTCGTGTTTGAGGGAGTCATGATTTTGAAATTCTGAAGGTGTCTAGAGGTAGAAGATGATCCTGCGCGCATATTTCATTTTCAAAATCAGTTTTAATATTTATTTGTTTTGATTGAACATGTTAACAGCCAAAAGACCATGTCACGTTGGTAAGGTTGTTTTGTGGTGACCAAGGGGTCCCGAGTTAAACACCCTTGGACCCCATTTTTATCACTTTTCCCATTTTCTCCTTCTTTTCTCTTCCTTCTTTCCATTTCTTTTTTTATTCCTTTTATTTTTTTCAATTTCTTTTCATTTTTATTTAATTTATTTATTAAGTCTTAATATTAAAAACCCTAAATAATATTTATTTATTTCTTTTGATTATATATTTTATCATTTATATGTTCATATTTTAAAAACCTAAAAATATTTTATTAGTTTTATTTTGTTGTTATTGCTTTTATGATCACATGATTCTTTGATTATGTTTAACAACTTTCCATTGTGTCTTTTTTTTTCAGAAGGCAGAGATATTGAACTAAACAGCTGCACAAGGGATGCAGCAACCCTTACAAATAAAACTGATTCACCTTTCAAGACAAACCAAAGGAACATTAAACCACTCATAGAAGGAACAACAACCATGAGGGTTAACAACAGACAGCCATTTCCAACTATAAAATTTAACCGAATTCATCAATTCAAGCACTGATAAAGACTTGTTATCAAACACTGCACTATTCCTACCATACCATAGAAACCACATGGTAGCAGCCCACACTATAAGACCCTTAGTGTTCCCTGTAGCTTTTTTAATAATACATTCGAAGTCCATCAACGATGCAATACAGCTGACTTTCAGGATACAATCAATCCCTAACCACTTCTCGGCCCCTTTCCAAACTGCTCTAGCAATAAAACAATCCAAAAAAACATGATTTATGCTTTCCACTTGAGCTGTTAATGAGTTCATGCTTGACCATTCTCTTGTTATGTCTTGTGATTAATGACATGTTGATGCTTTCCACTTGAGCTATTTTTGTATATAATTTTTGTTGCACTTATCGTTACTTTGTGTTAAAATTGGTTGAATAAACCCCCTTTATGTGTAAATACGTTTACTTTACGTTTTCGTGTGTATATTGCATTTTCTTGTAAATATCTAAGAGTTTAATCGATTTTATCTCATTTTTGTAGGTATTACAGCAATGGGATTTTGCCATTGTTGTATAGAGCATTGAATAAGCTTTCCAATGCTTCAAACTATGCGTCAATAGGAGTTACGGTTCAAAAGTTATGAAGAAAACAAGTTCTGGTTTGCTGTCGTGTTCGCTAGGCGAACCAGGAGGCGAACCGGGGCGAACAAAAAGTTCCAGAAGCGTGAAAAAACACAATTTTAAGGCGGTTTACGTTCGCTAGGCGAACGGGGGCTCGCTAGGCGAACCTGGAAAGCCAAATTTGCCTATTTTAGTCATTTTTCATCATTTTTTAGGTTATGGTTTTGGGGATTCTTGCTCCAACTCCATCAAACTTCATTTTTTCAGTAGATTAGCTTAGAAAACAACTGTGGAGCATGCATATAGATGAACCGGGGTGGATTGATCGTCGACCGACTCTGACAATCCGCGAGATGTTTGGTTCATTTCTCTTTTTCTTTGTGTTTTTCTTTATGGTTGGGTTGTGCATATGTATTTGCTGTAAACTCATGTATATTTGTCGCCCATGGCGTTATATGATACTTGCTTTACAAATCTCTATTGGTGATTGTCTCTCATTTTTTCTTTATGCGCGGGGTTTGGGTTGCGTTGGAGATAACCGTCGCAAACTTCGATTAGGGATGATTGTCTGTTAGTTTCTAGATTCTAGAGATAGATTTAGGGCTAACAATCTTCAATAGGCGTCGAAACTTAATGCCTCAGTGCCTTGAGCTAGCGTACGAAAGTATCGGCAATGGTAACACGGTTGTTCTCTCAACTTTGCGTTAGACATAACTTGTGTTGTGAGCGATGCTGGGTGATATTGAGGAGTATTGTAGGTTGAGTATAACTGGTCGGTAAGTTTAAGTTTGTGAGGAGTCGATTATGTGCACGCCTGATAAGTTTCTTGTCTCTGAAGAATGAATTTCTTGTTATGTTTTAATGTTTACTTTTCTGTTTTTTTGTTTTAAACCATTTTAATCCAAACTCATTAACGCGAGAGATTGTCGAACGACATTCTTTCCCTCGAACCGATCTCTGTGGACACGACATAAATCTCGGAGGGAATTCTTCCGAAAATAAATAATTTTGCTGCTTGCCCTATTCTGCATTCAACACTACTCCTTGATTAATGTTTTGTCTTGATTTATGAGTTGATTCTTGAGGCATGTATGTTTGTATTACTTATGTGTTGATGATTGGTTAACTTTTGACTATGTCTTAGGATTAATGCATTGGTAAATATGATCATGTTACTTGGTGCTTGGCTTCATTGTTTGTGTGCTTCTCTTGATGTTAGACCTCTTGCCATGTTAGGTTAATTTTAAGGTTTGGTTAAAATGAATATCTATGTGATTCAAAACCTTGATGACTTGAGTTTTTTCTTTGATGTAAACCTTTTTGATTTATTGATGATTTGCTTTGAAGAGTTGGTTTTTGGATATTTAATCTTGATGCATGCTTATAGTTTTAACTTGAGGTTACTTGAGCTATTTTCTTGTGAGGTTGTGTTGATTGTTGAATCATCTCTAAAATGCCTTAATGCTTGCCTTGTGCATGAGTTGTATCTGTTTATGAGCTTTGTTTGATACTTGAGACTTGTCTTGTGATCTTTGTATGCTACTAGTGCTTGTGTTAAAATCCAAGGGAAGGGGATTACAATTGACTTGTTGTCATATGCATGTATATTGTGTATCTTGTTGCATCCTTTACCCATCATTTTGCTTCATGTTTTCCCCTTAGGTTCTCATTTTCTAACTTGAACCCCTTTCATAAAAAAACCCTTGACATAGTCATTTCATTTTCAAAGCTTTCTTTTCTTTTATAAATGCTTCAAGACATCTTAAGCATATCAAACTCTTTTCTTAAGACTAAAAAACACAAAACTCATTCAAAACTTTTGCCACTTGGCTTTTTCACTTTAAAACCTCTTCTCAATGAGGATTGGACACGAGTCATCTATTGTTGAGACATAATTCTCCTACCCCATGACATTGTTGAGAATGATGTTGATCATTTTCCACTTGAGAGAGATATGAGGCATACTTATTGATTCTATATCCAAGTTGGAGCCCTTCTTTTATTATGATGCAAAGATCCATCTTCCACATGTTTGTGGTGGATTAGTTGAGTATTCTCCTTAAGATTACAACTTGTCTCTTCTTCATTAAAATCAACCAAAACAAACACTTTTTTGTATTTGTACCTGAACTACGAGGTTTTAATCCTTTAGTGGTAGGTTGGCACAAGACTTCATGTCTTTCCAAATAAATAAAAAACAATAAAAAACACTTCTTTTCTCATCTCCCCAATCTTTTTACAGCAAACAATTTTAGCCAAAACACAAATATTTCAAAAGGTTCCTGTAGAGTACTATAGATGCTTAGGGTGTTAGTACTTTCCTTTTGCATAACCGACCTCCGTACCTTTGATCTCTTTATTGTTTTGCTCTTAGGTTTGATTTTTGCTTTACATGTTTATTGTGGGTTTATTCGATCTTTTTCCCTTCTCTTGGAAAAATAAAAGTTTGGTGGTGACATCTTGTTTTGCGAGTCAAGCTAGTCAATAGTTTGGTCTCCGCTTCTTCACCAATAGAGAAGTGAGGAAAGGATGAAAGAATCAACAGTAAAGAAGTGAGAAAAAAAAAATTCTTGTTGTATAACCATAAAATAGGTTTTGCGGAGATAAAGGAGTTGGTCTATAAGAAGAATTTTTAGCAAGAGTGTTGTTGAAAGTTTTATCAATGCCTTTGAGAAAGCATGTTATGTATTCGATGTGTTTGAATTTTTGGACATAGGTATTAAAGAACTTGAGCATCTTGAAGAACATATGTAAGAAGGGGTAGGTCGTAGAAATCCAAGTTCACCCAAACTATTTTTAAGTCCGTGAAATCGACTGAGAGGATATGCTCACCTTGTTTGATGGAATAGAGATTTTTGAGAAGATTAGAAAATGAAAATTATTTTCTTTGGTGTATCGATCTTGCAAGTCTTTACATATATTTGAGACATTGTCAAAGAAAATTGTGCTTTGAGCCATTTAGATATTTAGAGTTCCAGTGATCCATGACAAGACCATGTTGTTATACTAATCCCACAAGTCAAAGTTTGTATTGATTATTCGAGGTTGAGGTAGGGATTGTTGATGAAGACCAATTCGTTCTTGAAAGAAAGTGATTGTTGCATGGAATTGCTTCAGCTCTAGTAGTTTGATTCGATGAGCGGCAGTGCAACTAACATGGCTCTTGGGTTTTCACCACGGTGAAGATAGAAAGGATTCTAGCATTGCGTGATGGATTGGAGACGGTGGAGTGGTCGTTGGCATCGGAGGAAAAATCCAGTCATGTTCCATAAGAGGAAGATGATTACAAAGTAGAAAGAGATAGAATTTAGGGATTTGTTCAGTAATGTTTGCGGAATTTTGTAAGTTTGTGGGTTTACCATACTAGAATCCGGTCTAATATGCAATTTCATAGATGAAGAAAAACATATACTAAATAAAACATAAGGTGAAAGAATTGAATAAATTCACTTAGAAGAATCATTGATTATACAGGTTGGAATCAAAAGTTCTCATTCTTTAGATATTCCTTAGATCACATCAGAACATTAAGCCATTTATTGTAATACAATATTCAAGATAAACAAATTATAAAGCCTATAATCAACTTAGGGTTTTATCAAATAAGATACTATGCTAACAAAAATCTGAGTAACTTGTTTGGCAAAATCAACGTGTTTTGGGAGTGAAGATGTGTCATCAAAAGGAGGATCACTTGGCGCATTCCCTGAAACGCATACAAACATTTGAACTTGGACGAAATCCATTAGAGATTTCTGAAATGAGTAATCTCCCTTATTTAATAAGTCTTGAGCAGCATCGACCGCACCAAGGGCACCATCTTTCTTTTCAAAATTTCCAGCACAACCTTTATAGTGTACCTCTGCGGCAAAGTTACCAACATTTTGCTTAATTAACTTGTTGATTTCGTCGATGATGTTTGTTACATTGCTATGAATCACACCAATGGTGTATTGTGCGAGGTTAACGAGATCTCGACTTCCACTGGGATTTGAATTGAGAAAATTTGAACAGAATGAAGGGTTTGTAGCATTCTTACAAATAGTATTGACATCTACAACCTTAACTGAACAACAAGATGTAACACATACAAAAAGAACCACCACAAAGAAGAAGAAACGAGCCATCTGGTTTTGCTTATTCCTTTTCCTGCTTTTATTTTGGTATCAAACCTTATTCATGGTTATATATAACTGAAAACTATAATAAAAATTAATGTCACTTTATTATTTTGATTGAATTCATTGAATTCAAATTAAATATTCATTGACTGAGGATTTTAAAAGAAAAATAATGAGTCCGATAACTTTGTATATACTCAATTCATTTAAAAAACAACCGTCCTTTGAAAAAAAAAAGTCAAAACTATTATTATTTTTTTTCAATTTAATATTAATTATTTTATTCAAATTTTATTTCCAAAGTAATAGTATGCGTGTCAATATCAAATTTTGTGTGGCAAATATTATACATATTATTTTAAAAATAAAATTACTAAAGTTATAAAAAAAATATTTTAGCTATATTTTTTACTTTAAACAAAAATTAATGCTCCCTTCTTCTTATAACAGTTGTTTTGTTTGAGATTTTTACACTTTTTAAAATAATAATTAATTAAATTAATTTCAATGATAAAACCATTATTATTTACTAAAATAATATTTATAATAATAAATACTCCCTCCGTTCCATATTATAAGCAAATTTCACCTTTTTAAATCCATTGAATAATTAATGTATCTGGACTATATATAAACCAGATACATTAATTATTCAATGAATTTAAAAAAGTAAAATTTGCTTATAATATAGAACGGAGGGAGTACCTAATAGTTACATGATTTAAAATATAAAAAATAAAAATAAGTTAGTGTAAAGAACTAATAGTATCACATTAATATTCAAATGAACAAATAATTTCAAATAAATAAAAGTAGGAAAAAGGAGACGGAGGGAGTATTAATTGTTATTTTTAACAAAATAATTGAATATTGTAATAAAATATAAGAAAATCAAAATTTATTAAATTAAATACTGATATGAGATATTCATGTTAGTTGATTTGAATACAATAATTAATAGGTGATTTTATTATATTCTGAACTATCTCATTAGTATAAGTTTAATGAGATTTTGTATGCATAAAGTTTTTTATATTATTGATTTTTTAAAAATAAAATCGGATATTATTTTCGGTAACTACATAGAGTAAGATTACAAACCACTTTTGGTCGGAGCATTACGGTTTTGGAACATCGGTTTAAAGGTAACTTCCTCTACTCTCAATTGATCGGCAACATGTCTTGGGCGAGGTTGGGCTATATTTTTCACGAGGCCAACCAAGCCGAAACGGTAGGTTCCGATAGCGCAAAGTGTGGTTGCACTATTGTGAAAACCTACCGTCTTCCTTGTGCTTGTGCCATTGCTACAAAGTTGAAACTAGGTGAGGCAATACAAATTGATGAAGTTTGCCCTCATTGGATGAGACTTAGTTTTGATGATGATGGTTGTAAGGAAGGAGATAAACCGGATATCTCTATTTTGGCCGAATTGGAAGCGATTCAAGCGAGATTTTGGAAGGCCGATGACAATATGAAGCTACACATCAAAAAAGAGTTGAGGAAGATTGCCTTCCCCGAAACAACTGCAATGATACCGCCGTCTCAAACGGTTAAGACAAAGGGTGCTCCGAAGAAGTTGAAGCCTACACCTAATGATAACTCGACAACTCAGTCTCCTTCATATTATGAGCACGTTGACAAACTCTTTCCGGACTCTTCGACTCCTAAATCTCTTGAAAGTGTCATGAAAGGAGCTCACATTACCAAATCGGCTCCGACACCGATTCCACGAGTTCCGACTCTGAATGCACCGCTTCCGACACCGACTCCACGTATAATTTCCTTTATCGACGAGATGTCGGTTTTTATGCATAAGCATATCGACGGTATCATCGATGTTGTAGAGGATGGTAATTGCGGTTACCGAGTCGTGTCAGCTCTACTCGGTAAAGGAGATGAAGGTCATGCACTTGTTCGGCATCAACTTATCCTAGAGTTGGAGACGCATAAAGAAGCATACTTGCGTCTCTATGAAAATCAAGAAAAATACGACAAGGTTTACGAGTCACTTGTTCCGTGGTTGAGTGGTCCGGCCCCGGTATCGAAATGGATGAGCTTCCCCGAGATGGGTCATCTTATCGCATGCGCCTACGATATGGTGTGTATCGACTTGACGCTGTTGCACTGAGAATCGAATTTTAAGCTATTAGTTAACTTGAATCACAAAACATGAAGTTCACCACCGAGCTTTGATTTATCCAAAGGAAAGGGTAAAGATCGAAAAACCCTAAGTGTGCTATGTAGGAACACAGCTGAGAGATCTAAGGTTCGGGGGTTGGTTATACCTAGGGAAGGTGTTAGCATCCTAAGTATCTGTAGTACTCTACAGGAATCTCTTGTTAGTATTTGAGTTATGCTATAGTTTGCTTGCTAAGGGAGAAGTGCTAAGGTAAAGACCTAGGGGTATATACACTAAGTATGATCGCCAAGACATCGCATCTCGTGCCTACGTATCCTGACAGGAATAGAATCAGAGCATTCGTAGTTCGCCTCACTACGGGGTAAAAGGGTGAGAAATAGAAAGGTGGAAAAAAGAAAAGGTAGCTCGCTAGGATCTCGCAATCCTATGCCTACGTATTCTCAAGATGAACTTGAGAAATCAGAGCGTCCGTAGTTCCCCTCAATGGGGGTGAGGAACTCTTGACAATGGTCAAGGTTCTAAGAGAAAGTATGGTCTGACAGCAAGACATCTACATGAAGTGCGGCGACTCCACACCTAAGGCTAGGTAAAAACAGGGAAAAAGTGTACACGGGAAAGTAGGGTCGGACAGCAAGACACCTATGTGGAGTGCGGCGTAAGATAATGGAATGAGGGACAAGGTTATCCTAAATGACATGGCAGTCAACGGGAACGACCCTTTCCTTTGGAATAATGTGTGAGGCACAGAGAGACAAGGAGGAAAAATCTCGGGTCTCAAGTGTAAGGTAAATATGTACAGCAATATATATAATAAATGTAACCAGACTTAAATTGAAAAATGAATATTGAGAATTGACTATAATGAATATATGAGAATATGTCAAGATTAAAATTAAGAATTAAATACATATTGAAATAAATAAAATCTAATTAAACAGAGATCCAACTAAATAGCCAACACAAAGATTATCTAAGTAAAACTAATTTAAAAAAAAACTCCAATTAACAATTCTAAACTAAATTCTAAAATTCAAATCTAGTTACAAACTTGACTATATTAATTTCTAAAAGAAACTAAGATAACTAAATCTAATTTAAAGCTAATTACTAACCTAATTCTAAATAATAGATTAATTCTAAAAAATCTAACTCTAAAATTAATCCTAAAATATACTAGTTCTAAAATAACTAATTAAAATTAAAAACTAAATTTAGAACTAACAACTATTTTAAATCTTAAAACAATCCTAAACCTAAAATCTTAAAGATCATTAATTAGAAAAAATAAAAAAAAAAATCAGTTATCATAAAAAAAACAAAATAGAAAATGCTAACTCTAACAATAATTAAAAAAAAATCAAACAGAATAATCGGGTCAGCAAAAAACTTGAAGAAAAAGAAGTGAACTCACAAAGGTGCCTTAATGTAAGGCCCAAGCCCACGAAATGCAATACACAAATCCTTTTTTCTTTTAGGAAGCAGTGTCATACCCCAAATTGTGGCCACTAAGATTTCCCATCATTGGGAAAATCTTCATCACAATATGGGTAAACCATCATACCTCATCAGTCTCCCCAAAGATGGGTGAGCATTCACTACTATAAAAAATTAGGGCTTCAAGCCCTCTCTGAGCCTTAGACAAAGGATCAATCAAGAATTGACATGATCTTCAACTTGTCTAACCTCTCAAATATACACTATCGATCAAGAGGACTCCCACTTGAAGGATTAAGCACAAGGCTGCTCCATTCCAGGTGGATCAAGCCTCAAGATCGCCAGTGCCACCGAATTAGGGTTTTGGTCGACCAGGGCCTCCAGATGGAAAATTTCCTCTAGGCATGAGCCAATGCTTCAAAGCACAGCCCTAAATACTCCATGGGACCTCATGAACCCAAACATTAAGTCAATTTAGCCTCAGGGGATGCATTCACTAAAAATCAGGAATTAGGGTTTCTTGACCTAATTCACCCCTAAGTTGACTTTTGGGACAAATCATGAGCCAAGACCTCAAGACATGGTTTGAGGGTCTCCAATACAATACATTGATCCATTTGTAACAATGGATTGATCCAAGAAGCTTGATTCCCAAATTTCAAGTTCATCAGAACCACTGTTAGGGTTTCGTGAGGAAAGACAACTGTAGCTTTGATTTTTGACCAGGACATGCTCCCTAACCCTAGGACATGATTCAATACACCCTATAATACCTATGAAATCAATCCATCAAGTTTTATTTAGGTCAAGGACTTGATTTCATAAAAGATCCCATAGTTTGAAATTCATCTGATAAAAAGTCAACTGTGCACAAAAGTCAACTTTGACTTTTTGAGATTTTTCACAATTTTTAACCCTAAAATGATGTTAATGTATGATTTGAATCATCATTCATCAAGAAAAATCAAGAAAAGTGGGATAACTTGTAAAAGGGGTAACCATAAAAAACTTAGAAATTTTCTAAGTTATGGAACAAAGTGGCAAGGGTACCAACTTTGGAGGATCATAACTCCTAAACCACAAGGCCATTTTTCCCCATCTAAAGCTGGATTTGTAGCTCTCATGGCCCTCTACAAAAGTGTCAACTACACCTCATTCCAATTCATCAGGATTTTGAGTTATGGAATGATCAAAATGGCTGAAAACATGAAATGCCACTTTTTCCAACACTTAGTGAAATTTTCACTAAGTCAGAATCTGCCTTACTTTTTTCCAAATGTAGGGGCATTTTTCACTGGGATCCAAAAAGTATCAAAACCAATTACGATCAAACAGTTGTTGTATCATATGATGGCTTTCCAAAATGGCCAAGAACATAATCAAATTCAACTTGAGTCATGAGATATGACAATGGCAATATGCCTTGCTGATAACTGCCAAGGCTAGGCAGAATTTTGCATTTTTTGCTCGATTTGGCAAAATCAGATAATTCCAAGCCTTGTCATCACTTTGGACACATCTGATGATCAAATCTAAAGGGGACAAACATTGATCCAAGCCTCCAAAGTCTTTGGAACAAGAAGTAGCATGTCAAACCTAGAATTGCCTAAAATAGGGACAAGACTCCAATTTTGGATTGGAGCATTTAATGGATGCTTATAGGTGGCATGGACTGACACATTTGCAACTGAATTCAGTCAAGAATGATCCAACAACTAGGGAACCAAAGGCCTGTGCTCTAACCTCTAGTCAATGGCTAGAGGAGACTTGGATTCCCATTGATCAACATTGGCCAAACCTCTGCTGCAGTTTCCATTCACTATTGATCCCAAAACAAACTTGCTCTACTATAAATAGAGTTCATTTGTGCTCAGTTTGAGTACACCAAAGCCATCAAACAAATGTTTTCCTCAAAATCCCTCTCTTTAGGCCAAAATGCCTTCTTTAGCAAGGTAACTCTGAGTTTTTGAGTTTGAGAGCAATTCCAATCAAACTAATCACACACACACCTCATAAACATCATATGTAGGTGATCCAAACTCTCACAAGTGACCTGTAACACCAAAATCACAAAGTCACCTCTCAAAACCTCAAAATAGGCCTTTTGTGCATTTTTCAAGCCATGTCTTGATTCAGTCACTTTCCAAACCAGATAAAACCTCAAACACACTCCAAATAACATCCTTGAACTGTCCCAAATGGTTCCCCCCATCTGGAACACCATTTGAGGGAGTTGTTATTTTGGTCATTTTAACCCCTTTTGCAAGAAAGGGCCAGTTTGTGTTTTTGCAGGTTCCAGCTGATTCCACTCATCCTAAAAGCTTCTAAGGGATCATTTGACAGTGTCCAAAGCATCAAACCATTTATGGAACAAGGGACTTGGCAGATTGCACAAAAACTCCAAAAGCTCAAAAGAGAGGTAAGCATCATGACTTGAATCTTCCAAAATATGCATTGCTTTGAAGTCCACTGATCATGCACACCTCATACATGTTATATATGTTGTGTTTGAACCAATTCATCATGTAATTCATGTCTGTATCAAAGTGTAGCATAGAAAATGCAATTATAGGCCTTTTACAAAACCACTATCGGATTTTGAGGAGGGAGTGTGATATGGAAAAAATACCACCACCATTGGATTCCTTGTGAAATTATAGTCAGGATAGACCTAAATTTTGTCTCAATCCATGGAGAAATGAGAAAGTTATGGCCTTCACGTTTTTGAGCCAAAACTTGCCTTGCCTTGCCTTGATTAGACCTAGAAAACAAGGCAAGCCTTGTATATTTGTTGGTTTGCTTCAAACAATGGATGTATCACCACCCCAGTGGTAAGGCGCGCGCCCTATAACCTTGAGGTCATGGGTTCAAACCCCACCCATGCCATTTTGTGTTTTCTCACCTTTTTGCTATTTTTTCCAATATTTTCATGTTTTGTTAATTAATTGGAAAATTAATAACTCCTTCAATTTTAATTATTTTTTATTGGTTCTTTTTTCAAAAAATCACAAAAATATTAAAATATTTTATTCCATAAAAAAATCAAGTTTATATTATTTATTTAATATAATTAGTATTTTTGTGAATAAATTCATTTTTAATTGTTTTTAAACATTTAAAAGTGAATATTTACTTTGAAAATCAAAACCAAATGAGCTTTAATATCTCTTGTGATTAAAACCTCATTTTTCAAACCTTTAACAAAAATAACAAGTGGTTTATTCAAGCCTATTTGGTATTTTTATCATTTTTATTTGATTTTCTTTTAATATTTACTTTTAAAAGAAAACAAATTAGGGTTTCTTTGATTTTCACTCTCACAAATCATTTTCAAACACTCATGGGCCTCTATTAGAGTGTAAGACCCAATCCTTTGTAAATACAAACCTATTTTGGGCCTCACTTGTTGTATAAGTCCCGTTGTATTTCAAAAGTTCGGCGCGATCATCGCCCGTTTAAAACAAGCCATTTGGGCCTCTCCTCGAGCTATAAGACCCATTCAAAACCTTTGGGCCTCTAATAGAGTGTAAGATCCAATCCCCTTTTAACCAAAACATTTTGGGGCCTCAGTCATTGTATAAGTCCCTCTGCGTTAAAAGAAAATCTCGGCGCGATCGCCAGTTCAAAAACAAAAATCATCTGGGCTTACCCTCGAGTTATAAGCTCCATTTCTTTTCTTTAAACACTTTTGGGCCTCTTGAGAGAGTGTAAGACCCATCCCTTTGTACAGAAAACCTTTCTTTGGGCTCAGTCACTTGTATAAGTCCCTGTACAAAACAACAGTGTGATCAGTGATAAAACTTTAGGCCTCTCCTTGAGCTGTAAGCCCCAATCTTCTTTTCAAAGCACTTTCTCCTTTGATTTTGATTATAATATTGTTATCAAAGTTTCTTTGTTGAACAAACTAACAAAACAGCATGGAAGCTCTACAATCGAGTAAGTGTTTACCCGCTTTCATTTACCACTTTCATATGTATATAATTGTACTGTGGGGCTGTTTCACTGTAAGTCATCTTTCAAAAACTCATATCAACTGTGTAATAATAGTATAGATATTTAGAGTTTCCCCGACAAGTACGTCTAGCACTAGGTGGAGCCCTGATGATCACTCTTAAAAATAGACAAAACTAGATCCCCCATAGGAGCACCAGATGCAGTCTTCTCTTCGGCCGTCACTCCGAGGAATTGTCAAGAAACTCTAACTCCCAGAGATGATCTTTTCTCCGTGAATGTAATCTCTTGAGTTTCTTCCAAATTCTCGAACTTTCCTGGCTTGATCTATTCTCTGTGAATAGCCTGTCTTGAATTTCTCGGGGTTTGGGGACCCACAGGCTTCTTAATAGCATCCCAGCCTCCTCTTGGGCTTTGTGCAAGGACCCGTCGGCTTCTTAGAAGTTTTCACAGCCTCCTCTTAGGCTTCGTATAATGATTCTTTCTTCGGGAAGATAGCCTTCTCTTGGGCTTAGTATAAATTGTCCCTCGGCTTCTTAAAAGTTTCCAGCCTCCTATTGGGCTTGGTACAAATTGTCCCGACGACCTCCTACAGGTATAGGAACAGAACTTAGTCATCTTAATAGAACAGTCTTTCAAAGAGTCTAGATCTTACTACTACTGTTTCTAAAGCATAGTATAAAAGATAAAACCCGTAGACTCGGACAGTCTCAATACCCTTTGGATTTTCCGTTTCCTTAAAGAACAGGAAATAAACCCGATCCCCTGATCAGGGCCAAAGCACAACAATACCTGTAATCAGTCTCTTTATAAGAACTGATTTTCTCTTTGCACCAGCATACTGGACCTGTCACTCAACTGAAACAATTAAAATAGCCTCCTCTTGGGCTTTGTACAAATGATTCTCTCCGGCGAAGCTAACATTCTTTAAGCCTCCATCTCGGGCTTCGTACGAGATACAAAAACACTCTCTTGTTGAGTATAAAAGATTCTCTTGTTGAGTCAAACATTCTTTAAGCCTCCATCTCGGGCTTCATACGAGATACTAAATCACTCTCTTGTTGAGTATAAAAGACTCTCTCGTTGAGTCAAACATCTTTAGCCTCCATCTCGGGCTTTATACGAGATACAAAAAGACTCTCTTGTTGAGTCAAAACCCTGGTAGCCTCTTTCTCGGGCTTCGTACGAGACACACAAAAACACCCTCTTGTTGGGCCAATAGCCTCCTCTTAGACTTTGTATAAGGAAAACCCCGGTTGAGTCAATCAACCTTTTAGCATCAAAGCTGTGCCTCGTTCATAGTATGCAAACATCAACAACTCCTTTCCCTTCATTTAATTGCTTTAAGAGGCAAGCCTCTGGATTATTTACATCCACGCCACTGTCCCTCTTTTAGCATGAGAAATTCCTAAGGAAAGATGACATTACTCTACACTGAGTTAAAGTCTTCTCCTTCAGGTTAAATAATCCCCTATAAAGGAAATTATGGCATTGCTGGAGTCATATATCCCAGTTAAAGTAATCCTCCTTTATAACCAGTCACCCAACAGTTATGACAGACAGACCCCTCTTTAGAGATGACAAATTCTCTCTAAAGACAAAACCTTTTAGCTTCACATCTTGGACTTCGAACAAGATACAAATAGGCCCTTCAGCTTCACATCTTGGGCTTTGAACAAGATACCAACCAACTTTAGCTTCACGTCTTGGGCTTTGAACAAGACACCAAAACACCATTTCCTCCCATAGAATAGGAGGAACTACGATCGCTTTAATTTCCCTGTTTCGGTAAACGGGAATACGTAGGCATAAGATTGAAAGACAAATCTTAGCGAGCACACTAATCAAAAACCTAAAGTCCCCTACCTTCACCCAATCTGGCGCAGTATCTTAACAAAAATTCCCCATGAACAGTCCCAGTATTTTCAATCTTAACAAAGTAAGAAGAGAGAGGCCCCATTACCATATAGCATCCGTAACCTAACAGATCGCTGTTTAAACTCAGTATTCAAGCAGGGTTAGTTTGAGACATCTATTTCCCTTCCTTCATCAGCTTCAATAGGATAAAAAATGAATCGACCTGTAGTTCCCCCAAGAGCGACAGTGCTTAAGAACCACGTCCAAAATCGCCCGCTACAAAAAAGTGGCGCCCACCGTGGGGCCGTCTTCTCTTTCTTACAATCTAGGGTGAAAGCCTTGGACAAGTTATTTTCATGACGATTCCATCGGGGAATGGTATTATTGCTAGAATCGGCCTTCGCTAAGATCTTAGGTCAAAAACCTTAAAGTTGGGAAGGTACCACAGAATGACGACTCCGCCGGGGAGCCATTTTCTGTCAGGAACATAGGATTCATAGCTCTTAAAGGTCTAGGACATTAGGACAAATATATATACTGCTTTTCCTAATTGATATCTGTGTTTATTTTTTGCTAATGGGAATGCGTGTGATGCCGCATGTGGAAAGATTGAGTATAACCTAGGAAAAACCTCTTTTAGTAGTGCGGAAGCTATCGGAAATAGTTCTCACGCGATACTACCCTCTTCTGATGATTCTTCAAAAAAACATCACCTAGCACGGTTCCTGGCCCGCTGGTGTTTTCTCGACAAGAATTGATGATTTTGAGAGACAGGTACAAAAATCACTAGTATAAACCTTTGGGATGGGTAGAGCCTTGACTCCATGACACCGACCCTTTGACCCCATGTTTTTTCTATGTTTTTGTGTGCTGCATTCATACATTCATTTAAAAAAAAACATTAAAACAAATAAAATCTTCTCTTCTAGTCTCTCTTTTTCAAATTAAACTAAGACAATGATTGCAAATGTCGTAGAAAAAGATTGCGTTCATGGATTTCGGTAGAAGGAGAACTCATAAGTACACCTTCAAGGTTCCAATGTTAGAGGATTTGAGAGGTTTGGCGAGAATGATCACTAACCCTGAAGCTTTCAGAGCCAAATACGGAGTTCTGCTACCTCTGTTAAGGGTCCGTGTAATCGAGAGAATCATGGAGGCACTCGTTCAGTTTTATGATCTACTCTATCATTGTTTCACATTCCCGGATTACCAGCTCGCACCAACGATGGAGGAGTATTCTCATCTGACCGATTTACACATTACTGATCGAGCTCCTTTTTCTGGACTGGAAGAAATTCCAAAGGATCAGACCATTGCAAGAGCAATTTATTTGGATGAGTCAGAAGTCAAGACTCACATGACCACTAAGGGTGGAATCCCGGGTTTTCCAGCCCAGTTTCTGACAAAGAAGGCTCTGTACTTTGCTAGTATAGGGAATGTGACTGCTTTTGAAAGCATATTTGTTTTGCTCACCTACGGGTTATTTTTGTTTCCCAACATCGATAACTTTGTAGATATCAACGCCATTAAGGTTTTTCTCATTGGAAACCCTGTACCAACCTTGCTCGCAGATGCGTATCATTCTGTACACTTAGGGAATTTATACAGCAGAGGAATGATCACATGTTGTGTACCCCTACTATACAAATGGTTTATCTCCCATTTGCCTAAGTCTGCTGCTTTTTGGGATCATAAGAGTGCCTTACGTTGGTCATAAAAAACCATGTCTCTTACTAATTCTGACATAGATTGGTACAATATGATTTATGACGGGATTAGGATCATTGACCGTTGTGGAAACTTACCCAACGTACCCCTTATAGGAACTAAGGGGGGAATTAACTATCATCCAGTTCTTGTTCGTCGTCAATTTGGATACCCGATGAGGCATGTCCCGCGTAGTGCTCATTTGGAAGGTCTTTTCTTCAAGGAAGGAGAAAATGACAGAGTACTAAAGATGGAAATAGTGCACGCTTGGAAACATGTTCATAAGAAAGGACGGGAGTCTCTAGGAAAACCGGACTGTGTCTCGGTGGAGCCTTATCTCCACCGGGTACAAACTAGAGCTCTCAAGCTAAAAATGTCCTATCCTCGTCACGAAGTTCTTCCACCAAGGGAATCTGTCATGTACTTCATGACTGAAACGGAAAAACTTCAGTTTACTCTCAACAAAGTTCAACAGGAGAGGAGGTATTGGAAGAACAAGTATTGCATTCTCAATGTGGAGTGTACCAAAATACAGCAACTACTGAAAGATAAGGATGCTCTGATTGAGATTTTGGAGCAACATGCTGTAGAAAATATGGATGACCAAAGGAATTCGCTCGCTCCTTTCACTTGGCAAAGAAATGACAACCCGACAACGGCATAAGAGCCCCGGTCAAAGAAAAGGAAAGTGCCAGAATCACCACCCGAGTTCTCCTCAGAGAGGACTCGGGACCTATTAGCTTAGGTTTCTATTTCCGCACCTTGCAATTTATTGTATTTCCATTTTCGCAATCCTTTGAATGCAATAAAATGGGGGTTTCCCCACTGTTTGATATTTACAATCTAATTGTCAAAGTTTATTTTGAATAAATAAAATAATTAATGTAATCATTGCATTCATCATTCTCACGTCACGTATTCTTCTTACCTACGAATCTCACGTTTGTGTCTCGGTTCTAGAGTCAAACTGTCTCATTCGTACAATACTCGGGCCAATTTTCAAAAAAAGATGGATGATCTCGAGGAAGAGAACAGAGAGTTGAAAGAAGAGATCGACGCTCTGAGAGAGGATATGAGAAAGCTTCGTAACGACATGCAAGCCATGGCAGAAGCTCACCTACAAAGAACTGTGATCTCAGAGATCACCTCAACGTCCATAGTGGAGAAGTATGTTCCTAGGTATCAAATGCCGAAAGATCGTCCCTGGGGCATGCCTGTTAACTATATCCCGAAAGGATATGTTCCGCCGATCACTAAAGATCAGGG
This sequence comes from Lathyrus tuberosus, assembly GCA_022829125.1. NCBI lineage: Eukaryota > Viridiplantae > Streptophyta > Magnoliopsida > Fabales > Fabaceae > Lathyrus > Lathyrus tuberosus. The sequence continues at coordinate 246,350 of JALAZF010000842.1, forward strand.
AATCATAGCAGAAGCCGATGGGCCTGAAGGTTACAAACTTCGGGAAAGCGGGGATGCCAGAGGCATAATGAGGACTCCTGAAGGTTACAAACTTCGAGAAACGCCAAGATTCACTGCCATAGTAGCGGTACCACCCCCTGTGGTGCACACTGTCTCGGAAGGGCAGATTCCACAGATACCTTATAGAAGGAAGGAAAGTATGTTCGACAGAATGGACGAGTTCCAGGAATAGTTCCTGGAAATGCAGAAGGAATTGCAAGCTATTCGCGGTCAGGATTTATTTGGAAAGGATGTCGCGGACCTCTGCTTGGTCCCCAATGTGAAAGTTCCGCACAAGTTCCAAGTGCCCGACTTTGATAAGTACAAGGGTAATTCTTACCCTCAGAGTCACTTGGTGATGTACGCTCAGCGAATGTCAGCTCAGACAGAGAATCAGGACCTACTGATTCACTACTTTCAGGACAGTTTAACCGGTGCCGCATTAAAATGGTACATGGGTTTAAACCGCGCTACGATCAGCATGTTCAGAGATCTTGCCATTGCCTTCGTCCAACAATACAAATACAATTTGGACATGGCACCGGACAGAGATCAACTAAGATCAATGTCGCAAAAGGACAAGGAAACCTTTAAGGAATACGCTCAGAGATGGCGTGAAATTGCCACTCAAATTTGTCCACCTCTTGAGGAAAAATAGATGACAAAGATCTTTTTAAAGACCTTAAGCTCATTTTACTACGACAGAATGGTCGCCAGTGCACCCAGTGACTTCACCGAGATGGTGGGCATGGGATTTCGTCTTGAGGAAGCCGTCTGAGAAGGACGTTTAGCAAAAGACGTTGGATCATCAAGTAGTACAAAACGATACGGTAGCGCTCTCCCTAAGAAAAAAGAGCAGGATATTGGGAATATCTCTCTCGGAAAGCAAAGGCGACGGTATCAACCAGTAGCAGTTGTGACTCCTTCTATCAACCCTGCGCCTGTTTCTACGTATCAACCTCAGGTTACGTAGAGCCAACCACCTCAACAGCCTTCTCAGCAGGCTCGTCCTCAATACAATAACAACCGTACAACGCGGCCACCAGGATTTGATCCTATACCCGTATCGTATGTAGAAATATTTCCGTTACTACTGGCCAAGGGGCATATCCAGACTAAGTATCCTCTTACAGTACCGGAAAATCCGCCTTTTTGGTTTAAGGCAGATCAGACTTGCCCTTACCATCAAGGAGGACCAGGGCATAACATAGAGAACTGTCTCAATTTCAAATCTGACGTGCAAAAGCTTGTTAGGAGCAAGGTCTTATCTTTCAAAGATACGAATCCGAATGTTCTCACAAACCCGCTGCCTCAACACAAGAAAGCTGCAGTCAATCTGATAGAGGGAGAGTCTAACAATGTCTATCAAATTCACGATGGACTATTGTTGAGGACCAATATGGTTAAGATGCATTGTAAACAGAGCGGATATGGCCATGTACCACCTCATAATTATCATCAATGTGATATCTGCTCTAAAAATAATCGGGGATGTCCTGTGGTGCAATCAGCTCTACAAAAACAGATGGATCTCGGATGGATCCAAGAGCACCGAGTTCGTGGAGTTAACATGGTTTATAGGAATTCCAACGTCATTCAAAACCACGACGTCCGTGCAATGAATGTCAACCTGGTGGCGATGCACTCAAGGCAAAGCCAATATCATAATCTGCCACAACACGATTACAGTTCATGTCTGACTTGCTTGGTAAACAAACAGGGATGCTCTTTTGTACAAGAGGCCCTCCAGCGTCAGATGGATCTTGGGTGGATCCAGGATTATCATGATTGGAATCCCTATCAGATCAACATGATTCAAATCTTTGATATTCGCTTGGTAAATACCGACCTGGTAGAGTTACATGCTGAACAGGCCCGGCTCGGGTTCCTGGTATCACATGATTATCAAAGCTGTAAAACGGGTTGCGAAAACAATCAAGGTTGTGCCCTTGTCCAAGAAACACTTCAGAACCTATTGAACCACTGGTGGCTTCCAATCTATATGGATGAAGACACCCAGCAAATTAGTATCACTAACGGGAATCCTACTAGATATCAAAGTCATGATATTTGGTCGATGGAAACATACCTAGTAAGGCTACACTGTATTCAGAGCGGACGTGGCCAGGTACCACTACACAACTATGAGCGGTGTGGAGTTTGCTCAGTGAATAATCAAGGATGCTACCTCGTGCGAGCAGCCCTTCAAAGTCAGTTGGACCGCCAAGAGGTCCAATCATGGTCAAGTTCTGGATCAGTCAACTACCTTGCTGATCAAATCGAGGACGTTGTCGTAATCTCAGATCATCAAAGGGATAGGGATGTTTGTGCCATCATTCCTCTACTTGACGAATCAAGAGTTCCCAACCGGGAACGGGTCGAAATTACTTATGATGGTCAGAAAAATCAGAGGGTTCCCATAGTCATCTATCTATCGGGACCACTACCGTATGAATTAGCTAAGGCGATCCCTTACAAATACGGTGCAACAACAGTTGAAAATGGAAAGGAAATTCTGTTACCATCCATCGTGAATATTGCAGACATCAGTCGAGTAACACGGAGTGGTAGAGTCTTTAACAGAGGAGTTAGAGAACCCAGCAAAGAAAAGGAACTTCAGACGGAAATTCCCAATCCACTAGTCGGTCAATCCAGTAATCCCGACCTCTTGAAAAAAATTGATGAGATGCTGAAGCTCATCCAAAGGAGTGAATACAACATTGTTGATCAGCTGTTACAGACTCCTTCAAAGATCTCGGTATTATCACTGTTGCTAAGTTCAGAAGAGCACAGGGAGGCTCTACATAAATTCTTGTAGCAAGCCTTTGTGGAACAGGATGTAACAATCAGACAGTTTGATAGTATCGTCTCTAACATCACTGCCTACAACAACTTAGGGTTCAGTGATGAGGATTTGCCAGAAGGGGGTAGAAGTTATAACATGGCACTCAACATTACAGTTAACTGCCAGGACGATGCTTTAGCCAGCATACTAGTAGACATAGGGTCAGCCCTGAATGTTATGCCGAAGTCCACTTTGACGCAATTATCATTCAAAGGACCCCCGATGAGAACCAGCGAGGTCGTCGTCAAAGCATTTGACGGATCCAGAAAAATGGTTATCGGCAAAGTCGACCTTCCCATAACTATCGGTCCTCACACTTTCCAGGTTATTTTCTAGGTTATGGACATCCGGGAAACGTACAGTTGTTTATTAGGAAGACCTTGGATACATCAGGCTGGGACGGTCACTTCGACCCTCCACCAAAAGCTAAAGTTCGTCCAGAACTGCCAACTCGTCACAGTTTGTGGGGAGCAGACCTTGCTCGTAAGCAACTTATCGTCATCCACTTATGTGGAACCGGAAGGGATAATCGGAACCCAGTTCCAAACGCTTTCGCTACACAAGGACGATCAATCCGAAAGGGTAACTTCCATTTCCTCGTACAAAGATGCTATCAAAGCGGTCGAGGGTGCCAACACAATAGGATGGGGACATCTTGTCATTCCTATTGACAATAAAACAAAGAAGGGTCTTGGTTTTTCTGCAACCTGTACCCAGAAAGCTGCTAACAATAAAAGTCTTCATCCCATTCAGAATTTCTTCCACAGTGGAGGCTTCCTTTAACCAGTGATTCAAGAAATGCATACCATCAATAAATATGATTTATCTGATGCGGAGGAAGAATGGAAGTCCTATCTCAACAAGGACGTTTATATGTCTCAGGATGAAATACAGATTCCTTTTTGCTTTCCTACACAGAGTCCGAGATATATACCCAGGTCAGACGTCGAAATGATATACAGAGAGTGTGATCCGGAAGGATACCGTGCTCCACCAAACTCATTAGAGGAGGACACTCTGATGAAAGACAACTTTGACCACAACTACTATGGCCCGATGGATGGCCTGCCAATATGGCAGCCGTATCCAGGAGACTTAGGGCAAGAAAGTCATCCGAACAATGAAAATTAGTTGAGCATCATTGAGCAGAATACCTGTGTCCCCACCATGTCATGGGATTAACACACAGGTTATCTTGAAAATATTCAGCATGACGATGAATTCGCAACGTTTGCAGGACTAGAATTCATCAACTATGCTTTTCCCGAGGTCAACGTCATCGAGAAGGATGACTCCTCCAGTTCTAAAGAAGTGTGGGACACCCTGGGATAACCAAGTGGAAAATACGACTATATGGTTAAGTACACTGCTCCTGAAAGCTCTCGTATCAGGCTCGAAGACGTCCAGCTAACTGGATGGGGAGATCTGCCTGAGAGCACAAATACTCTGCAAAATGCAACAGAGGAATCCTCCTACGACAACTCTGCCTAGGAGACAGATTCCAATGATCCGGCTCCACCAGAAATCACCGTTATCTCTGAAGACAAATCAAGGAAGGTGCCAGACTTTGTGATTCACTGAGGAGTTCGCCGCCAGTGGGTTGCTGTCGATGTTCCGAAGACCGTTCATAAGTCAAAGTAATTGCCGTCTTTAACCTTTCACCCTGCCCAAGTGAAACAGATTGTTTGATAGGGCTCACTTTCTGTAAATTTCCCTCTTCGCTTCGCCCAAAGCAACATAGTTTTGTTTTATAGGGTTGTAATTTCAAGAATCGACTTGTTCATTAATAAAATAATGTCGTTCTGTAATTTCTGCATTAATTGATGTTTTCTCTTTTCGTTTTTCAGAAAATGGTAATCCTAAAAAACAACCCAATAATAAAAAACAAGCAGTAAAAAAATACACTGCACACACTTGCATTTTCTCTATCTCTTCTAAACACAAGTCATACCATCATGCAGATTGCTTGTTTTAAACCCCGTTGAAACATACGATCCAATGCCTTCTCCCAACTTTGAATTCCCGATATTTGGGGCTGAAGAAGAAGATGACGACGAAATTCCAGAAGAGATCTCCCGATTACTCCGACAAGATGAAAGGTCACAAAGAGCCGTTGGAAACAATCAATGTGGGTTCAGAAAAAGGGAGAAAAGAAATCAGGATTGGGACACTGTTCAGTCCAACTGCTAAAGAGAGTCTGACAAAGCTTCTCAAAGAGTTCCCCGATGTGTTCACTTGGTCCTATCAGGATATTCCAGGGTTGGATGCCAGCATTGTGGAACATCAGCTACCGTTGAAGTCGGGATGTCCGCCAGTAAAATAATGGTTGAGATGGACTCACCCAGACATGGCCATAAAAATCAAAGAGGAGGTAGAGAAACAGATTGACGCAGGTTTCCTCGCTACGTCTGAATATCCTCAATGGTTAGCCAACATCGTACCCATTCCAAAAAAGGACGGAAAGGTCAGAATGCATGTAGACTACAGAGATCTAAACAAGGCTAGTCTAAAGGACGACTTTCCTTTACCACACATTGACATCCTGGTAGACAGTACAACAAAGTTCAAGGTTTTCTCCTTCATGGATGGATTCTCGGGCTATAACCAGATCAAAATGGCACCGAAAGACATGGAGAAAACTTCGTTCATTACCCCATGGGGTACCTTTTGTTACAAGGTAATGCCGTTCGGTTTGAAGAACGCCGGGGCAACCTATCAAAGGGCCATGACTAGTCTGTTTCATGACATGATACATAAGGAAATTGAGGTATATGTCGATAACATGATTGCCAAATCTAGAACAGAGGAGGAGCATGTGACCCACCTGTCAAAACTATTCGAGCGGTTGAGAAAGTACAAACTTCGCTTGAATCCTAACAAATACAAGTTTGGTGTCCGCTCAGGGAAGCTGCTATAGGGTTCATCGTCAGCCAGAAAGGAATTGAGGTTGATCCTGACAAGGTCAAGGCCATTCAAGAAGAATTAGGACTGCGTTTGGACAGAAGATTGCCAAACTGCCTTCGACAGTATCAAGGAATATCTGTTGAACCCTCGGATTCTATCGCCTCCAGTGGAAGGAAGACCACTGATCATTTACCTCACAGTCCTAGAGGACTCAATGGGATGTGTACTTGGCTAACAAGACGAAACCAAACGGAAAGAGTCTGCCATTTACTATCTGAGCAAGAAATTTACCGACTGCGAGACTCGGTACACTATGCTTGAGAAGACTTGCTGCGCTTTGGATTGGGCAACCAAGCGTCTTCGCCAGTACATGATTCGTCACACTACTTGGTTGGTCTCCGAAATGGATCCAATCAAGTATGTATTTGAAAAACCTGCTCTCACGGGAAGGATTGCCCGTTGGCAGATGTTGTTATCAGAGTATGACATAGAATACCACGCTCAGAAAGTCGTTAAGGGAAGTATTTTAGCCGATCATTTGGCTCATCAACCGATTGACAATCAGGAATCAATCGGGTTCGACTTCCCAGACGAAGATGTCATGTATCTAAAAATGAAAGATTGCGATGAACCGCTACCCAGTGAAGGGCCAGAACCAGGTTTCCAATGGGGACTAATCTTTGACGAAACAGTTAATCATTATGGAAACGGAATTGGGGCAATCATTGTTACCCCTCAGGGTACCCACATTCCTTTCACTGCCAGACTTACGTTCAAATGTGCAAACAACGAGGCCGAATACGAAGCTTGTATCATGGGTCTCGAAGAAGCAGTCGACTTAAGGATCAAAAACTTGGACGTATATGGCGACTCAGCTTTGGTCGTCAATCAGATTAAAGGAGATTGGAACACATACCAATCAGGATTGATTCCTTACAAAGACTATGCAAGAAGGTTGCTACCCTTCTTCGGCATAATCGAGTTTCATCACATCCCTCGTGATGAGAATCACATGGCTGATGCATTAGCCACTCTCTCTTCCATGATTAGTGTAGGTAAATGGACCGACCTACCTAAGATCGACATAATACGCCTTGAGAGGCCCGCTTACATCTTCACAATTGAAGCACTCATAAACGACAAACCTTGGTATCGCGATATCAAATGCTTCCTTCAGAAACATGAGTACCCTCCTGGGGCACTAAGAAAAGACAGAAAAACCCTCAGAAGACTGGCTGGCAGGTTTTCCTGAGCGGTGACACTCTCTATAAGAGAAATTTTGACATGGTCTTGCTCCGAAACGTAGACAGACCAGAAGCAGACATGCTGATAAAGGAAATTCACGAAGGATCCTTTGGCACTCATGCCAATTGACACACAATTGACCATGGAATCCGATTGCTACAAGTACAATGAGGAGATGTCACAAGTGTCAGTTATACTCAGACAGAATCCATGTACCGCCAACACATCTCAAAGTTCTCTCTTCTGCATGGCCTTTTTCCATATGGGGAATCGACATGATTGGCGTGATTGAACCTAAGGCTTCAAACGGACATCGGTTCATCCTGGTAGCCATTGACTATTTCACCAAGTGGGTCGAAGCAGCATCGTACGCTAATGTAACCCGATAAGTGGTAGTCCGATTTATCAAAAACAATATCATCTGTCGTTATGGTGTTCCAAGCCAGATCATTACGGATAATGGATCTAACTTGAACAACAAGATGATGAAAGAGTTGTGCGCTGAGTTCTAGATCGAACACCATAACTCATCTCCCTACCGACCCAAGCTGAACAGGGCGGTAGAAGCGGCTAATAAGAACATCAAGAAGATTGTTCAGAAGATGGTTGTAACCTACAAAGACTGGCACGAGATGCTACCCTTTGCTCTTCACGGTTATCGAACATCTGTCTGCACTTCAACAGGGGCAACCCCTTTCTCTCTAGTATATGGCATGGAAGTAGTGCTCCCCATAGAAGTAGAGATCCCATCACTCCGAGTATCGATGGAAGCTAAGCTTACAGAAGCTGAATGGTGTCAATGTCGACACGACGAACTCAACCTGATAGGAGAGAAGCGAATCACGGCACTATGCCACAGTCAGTTGTATCAGCAAAGAATGAAGAAGGCGTTCGACAAAAAGGTCCGACCTCACATCTTCAGGAAAGGAGACCTCATGCTCAAAAAGATACAATCATTTCTCACTGATTCTTGGGGCAAATGGACTCCGAATTATGACGGCCCCTATGTGGTCAAGAAAGCTTTCTCAGGCGGCGCCTTGAGACTTGCAACCATGGACGGAGAGGAATTTGCCTATCCCACAAATGTTGATGTATTCAATAAATACTTCGCCTAAACTAAAAAAAACGTCTCGGTGGATTGAAAACCCGAAAGGGCAGTCCAGCCAAAAATTAGAGACAGAATCAAAAATCATCCCGGTGCATTGGAAACCTCAAAGTACAATCCAGGCAAAATTTAGGGATAATGGCAAGTAACTATGTTCAACAGAGGCAAATCCCTCAGCAGCAATTACATCATCCGTCAGGAAAACTCCAATCACGGTCATCTTCGACAGAAGCTTAGGATGCCCGGAATTCAAAGTTGGTAGAAGGATAGTGGTCATTATGTTTCTACGTAGCCCTTTTCCTTGTAAATTACCATTTTCTAACTTTGTAAATATTCTACGGAATCACGCGCTTGGCTGATTTCCATCTTATCAATAAAATTTGAGCCCTTGTGCTTTTGTTTGCAATTCTTATTTGTTTTACCTTTACAGAACGACATTTTAACATGATCAGCGATTCTTGAAATAAAACAAAACGAATTTACTTGTCAAAACTTTTTCTGCTTTTAAAATAAAGATGCCAATTTCTTTTGACTGTTGAACATCGAAAAAAAATCGATCGCTTCTCCAGAAGTAAGTGAACGTCAAACTACAGAACCAAAGTACTCCTTCTTAATCGGTACGCCTGAACGAAGGATCAACTATGTCAGAGGCCATGTTTCGTCTGACACCCCCGACCGAGTTCTTACCTCCTAAGCCTGACCAACATAGCTCCCAACAGGGACTATTTCTCCTAAGCAAGGCAGAATTGCTATTTTAAACCAGCGGTACTGCTTCGCCCCGCGATGGCCGAGTATCCAGTCATGTTCACCCATTAGTCTGTATGTCGTGTCAGTTTTGTCAGCATATACATACATACATCATGCATTATTGATTTACATTCATATTCATATTGCATCACTATCACTCCAGCCGGTCTTGTCCCCTAGTGATAACAGTCCTCTCAATCGAGTTGTTAGTTCTTTCCTTATCAGGAAATGTTGCGTCTGAGCAATCTCGCCTCCATTTTATTTCTGGATGGAAGTTGGTCTCTTGACCACTTTGATAACTTGAACCTCTAAAAAGACAAGAAAACCGTCGACGAACATCATTCTTTGCCATTGAAGATGATATCCTCGCTTTCCCGGATTAAGGAAAATCCCCAGAGAAAGCCTCTTAATCAGAGATTCGGCAATACAACACTTTTTCTTTGAAAACCCGCTGACAAAAAGGTCATCGGCACCTCAAAATTGGATCACACCATATGGAATTTCTCCGAGAAGATCTCAAGAAAAGTATGATGTAATGCCCCAAGCGAAAGTAGTCTCTCAAGAGACTCGTTTTCCCAGATGGAGTCAACAAATGACATCTCAAATAGAGAAGTTTGTATACCTCTACAACTCAGACGACTGGGTTCCCCAGCAAGTCTGACATCAATTTTTCTGTCAAATGGCATCTCCCCAGGAAAATTCGGTGAGAAGTTTGAGGAAAACCGCTACGAATAGCGTCCTTTGTCAGTAAAGTTTATTGACAAAAGAAACTAAGACCAGTTCCTTGGTAGGAAACCAGGATCGAGGGGAAGTTTATTTCAGAAATTTAGACCAGTTCCTTGGTAGGAAACCAGGATCGAGGGGAAGTTTACATCAGAAACTTAGACCAGTTCCTTGGTAGGAAACCAGGATCGAGGGGAAGTTTACATCAGAAACTTAGACCAGTTCCTTGGTAGGAAACCAAGATCGAGGGGAAGTTTATATCGGAAAACTGAGACCAGTTCCTTGGCTGAAGTCCAGGATCGAGGGGAAGTTTTTACCTTTTCTAAGCATCATTTCTTAGCAAAGAAAGAAGGATGCGTAAACTACCATTCCTAAACACCATCAAAATTTCGGTTATTCCGATACTTAATCCTCTTGCACCCCGAATGCCCGAATACCTTCGCCATTCACACCTTCGGGTCCAAGAAGATTAAATAGGGGCATCTGTCATACCCCAAATTTTGACCACTAAGATTTCCCATCATTGGGAAAATCTTCATCACAATATGGATAAACCATCATACCTCATCAGTCTCCCCAAAGATGGGTGAGCATTCACTACTATAAAAAATTAGGGTTTCAAGCCCTCTCTGAGCCTTAGACAAAGGATCAATCAAGAATTGACATGATATTCAACTTGTCTAACCTCTCAAACATCCACTATGGATCAAGAGGACTCCCACTTCAAGGATTAAGCACAAGGCTGCTCCCTTCCAGGTGGATCAAGCCTCAAGATCGCAAGTGCCACCAAATTAGGGTTTTGGTCGACCAGGGCCTCCAGATGGAAAATATCCTTTGTCCATGAGCCAATGCTTCAAAGCATAGCCCTAAATACTCCATGGGACCTCATGAACCCAATCATCAAGTCAATTTAGCCTCAGGGGATACATTCACTAAAAATCAGGAATTAGGGTTTCTTGACCTAATTCACCCCTAAATTGACTTTTGGGACAAATCATGAGCCAAGACCTCAAGACATTGTTTGAGGGTCTCCAATACACTACATTGATCCATTTGCAACAATGGATTGATCCAAGAAGCTTGATTCCCAAGTTTCAAGTTCATCAGAACCATTGTTAGGGTTTCGTGAGAAAAGTCAACTGTAGCTTTGACTTTTGACCAGGACATGCTCCCTAACCCTAGGACATGATTCAATACAGCCTATAATACCTATGAAATCAATCCATCAAGTTCGATTTAGGTCAAGGACTTGATTTCATAAAGGATCCCATAGTTTGAAATTCATCTGATAAAAAGTCAACTGTGCACAAAAGTCAACTTTGACTTTTTGAGATTTTTCACAATTATGGTTTTTTAATCCTAAAATGATGTTAATGTATGATTTGAATCATCATTCATCAAGAAAAATCAAGAAAAGTGGGATAACTTGTAAAAGGGGTAACCATAAAAAACTTAGAAATTTTCTAAGTTATGGAACAAAGTGGCAAGGGTACCAACTTTGGAGGATCATAACTCCTAAACCACAAGGCCATTTTTTCTCATCCAAAGCTGGATTTGTAGCTCTCATGGCCCTCTACAAAAGTGTCAACTACACCTCATTCCAATTCATCAGGATTTTGAGTTATGGAATGATCAAAATGGCTGAAAACATGAAATGCCACTTTTTCCAACACTTAGTGAAATTTTCACTAAGTCAGAATCTGCCTTACTTTTTTCCAAATGTAGGGGCATTTTTCACTTGGATCCAAAAAGTATCAAAACCAATTATGATCAAACAGTTTTTGTATCATATGAGGGCTTTCCAAAATGGCCAAGAACATCATCAAATTCAACTTGAGTCATGAGATATGACAATGGCAATATGCCTTGCTGAAAACTGCCAAGGCTAGGCAGAATTTTGTATTTTTTGCTCGATTTGGCAAAATCAGATGATTCCAAGCCTTTTCATCACTTTGGAAACATCTGAGGATCAAGTCTAAAGGGGACAAACACTAATCCAAGCCTCCAAAGTCTTTGGAACAAGAAGTAGCATGCCAAACCTAGAATTGCCTAAAATAGGGACAAGACTCCAATTTCGGATTGGAACATTTAATGGATGCTTATAGGTGGCATGGACTGACACATTTGCAACTGAATTCAGTCAAGAATGATCCAACAACTAGGGAACCAAAGGCCTATGCTCTAACCTCTAGTCAATGGCTAGAGGAGACTTGGATTCCCATTGATCAACATTGGCCAAACCTCTGCTGCAGTTGCCATTCACTATTGATCCCAAAACAAACTTGTTCTACTATAAATAGAGCTCATTTGTGCTCAGTTTGAGTACACCAAAGCCATCAAACAGATGCTTCGCCGGAGAGAATCATTTGTACAAAGCCCAAGATGAGGCTATTTTAATTGTTTCAGTTGAGTGACAGGTCCAGTATGCTGGTGCAAAGAGAAAATCAGTTCTTATAAAGAGACTGATTACAGGTATTGTTGTGCTTTGGCCCTGATCAGGGGATCGGGTTTATTTCCTGTTCTTTAAGGAAACGGAAAATCCAAAGGGTATTGAGACTGTCCGAGTCTACGGGTTTTATCTTTTATACTATGCTTTAGAAACAGTAGTAGTAAGATCTAGACTCTTTGAAAGACTGTTCTATTAAGATGACTAAGTTCTGTTCCTATACCTGTAGGAGGTCGTCGGGACAATTTGTACCAAGCCCAATAGGAGGTTGGAAACTTTTAAGAAGCCGATACGAAGCCTAAGAGGAGGCTGTGAAAACTTTTAAGAAGCCGACGGGTCCTTGCACTAAGCCCAAGAGGAGGCTGGGATGCTTTTAAGAAGCCTGTGGGTCCCCAAACCCCGAGAAATTCAAGATAGGCTATTCACAGAGAATAGATCAAGCCAGGAAAGTTTGAGAATTTGGAAGAAACTCAAGAGACGCCATTCATGGAGAAAAGATCATCTCTGGGAGTTAGTGTTTCTTGACAATTCCTAGGAGTGACAGCCGAAGAGAAGACTGTATTTGGCGCTCCTATGGGGGATCTAGTTTTGTCTATTTTTAAGAGTGATCATCAGGGCTCCACCAAGTGCTAGACGTAGTTTCCAGGGAAACTCTAAATATCTATACTATTATTACACAGTTGATATGAGTTTTTGAAAGAAGACTTACAGTGAAACAACCCCACAGTACAATTATATACATATGAAAGCGGGTAAACACTTACTCGGTTGTAGAGCTTCCATGCTGTTTTGTTAGTTTGTTCAACAAAGAAAACTTTGATAACAATATTATAATCAAAATCAAAGGAGAAAGTGCTTTGAAAAGAAAGATTGGGGCTTACAGCTCAAGGAGAGGCCCAAAGTTTTATAAGTTATCGCACTGTTGTTTTTTACCGGGACTTATACAAGTGACTGAGCCCAAAGAAAGGTTTTCTGTACAAATGGATGGGTCTTACACTCTCTCAATAGGCCCAAAAGTGTTTAAAGAAAAGAAATGGGGCTTATAACTCGAGGGTAGCCCCAGATGATTTTTGTTTTTGAACTGGCGATCGCGCCGAGATTTTCTTTTAACGCAGAGGGACTTATACAATGACTGAGGCCCCAAAATGTTTTGGTTAAAAGGGGATTGGGTCTTACACTCTATTAGAGGCCCAAAGATTTTGAATGGGTCTTATAGCTCGAGGAGAGGCCCAGATGGCTTGTTTTAAACGGGCGATGATCGCGCCGAACTTTTGAAATACAACGGGACTTATATAATAAGTGAGGCCCAAAATAGGTTTGTATTTACAAAGGATTGGGTCTTACACTCTAATAGAGGCCCATGAGTGTTTGAAAATGATTTGTGAGGGTGAAAATCAAAGAAACCCTAATTTGTTTTCTTTTAAAAGTAAATATTAAAAGAAAATCAAATAAAAATGATAAAAATACCAAATAGGCTTGATTAAACCACTTGTGATTTTTGTTTAAGGTTTGAAAAATGAGGTTTTAATCACAAGAGATATTAAAGCTCATTTGGTTTTGATTTTCAAAGTAAATATTCACTTTTAAATGTTTAAAAACAATTAAAAATGAATTTATTCACAAAAATACTAATTATATTAAATAAATAATATAAACTTGATTTTTTTTGTGGAAGAAAATATTTTAATATTTTTGTGATTTTTTGCAAAAAGAACCAATAAAAAATAATTAAAATTGAAGGAGTTATTAATTTTCCAATTAATTAACAAAACATGAAAATATTGGAAAAAATAGCAAAAAGGTGAGAAAAACACAAAATATAATGGGTGGGGTTTGAACCCATGACCTCAAGGTTATAGGGTGTGCGCATTACCACTGGGGTGGTGATACATCCATTGTTTGAAACAAACCAACAAATATACAAGGCTTGCCTTGTTTTCTAGGCCTAGTCAAGGCAAGGCAAGGCAAGTTTTGGCTCAGAAACGTGAAGGTCATAACTTTCTCATTTCTCCATGGATTGAGACAAAATTTAGGTCTATCCTGCCTAGAATTTCACAAGGAATCCAATGTTGGTGGTATTTTTTCCAGATCACACTCCCTCCTCAAAATCCGATAGTTGTTTTGAAAAAGGCTTATAATTGCATTTTCTATGCTACACTTTGATACATGCATGAATTACATGATGAATTGGTTCAAACACAACATATATAACATGTATGAGGTGTGCATGATCAGTGGACTTCAAAGAAATGCATATTTTGGAAGATTCAAGTCATGATGCGTACCTCTCTTTTGAGCTTTTGGAGTTTTTGTGCAATCTGCCAAGTCCATTGTTCCAGAAATGGTTTGATGCTTTGTACACTCTCAAATGATCCCTTAGAAGCTTTTAGGATGAGTGGAATCAGCTGGAACCTGCAAAAACACAAACTGACATTTTCTTGCAAAATAGGTTAAAATGACCAAAATAGCAACTCCCTCAAATGGTGTTCCAGATGGGGGTAACCATTTGGGACAGTTCAAGGATGTTATTTGAAGTGTGTTTGAGGTTTTATCTGGTTTGGAAAGTGACTGAATCAAGACATGGCTTGAAAAATGCACAAAAGGCCTATTTTTGAGGTTTTGAGAGGTGACTTTGTGATTTTGGTGTTACAGGTCGCTTGTGAGAGTTTGGATCACCTACATTTGATGTTTATGAGGTGTGTGTGTGATTGGTTTGATTGGAATTGCTCTCAAACTCAAAAACTCAGAGTTACCTTGCTAAAGAAGACATTTTGGCCTAAAGAGAGGGATTTGAGGAAAGCATCTGTTTGATGGCTTTGGTGTACTCAAACTGAGCACAAATGAGCTCTATTTATAGTAGAACAAGTTTGTTTTGGGATCAATAGTGAATGGCAACTGCAGCAGAGGTTTGGCCAATGTTGATCAATGGGAATCCAAGTCTCCTCTAGCCATTGACTAGAGGTTAGAGCATAGGCCTTTGGTTCCCTAGTTGTTGGATCATTCTTGACTGAATTCAGTTGCAAATGTGTCAGTCCATGCCACCTATAAGCATCCATTAAATGTTCCAATCCGAAATTGGAGTCTTGTCCCTATTTTAGGCAATTCTAGGTTTGGCATGCTACTTCTTGTTCCAAAGACTTTGGAGGCTTGGATCAGTGTTTGTCCCCTTTAGACTTGATCCTCAGATGTTTCCAAAGTGATGAAAAGGCTTGGAATCATCTGATTTTGCCAAATCGAGCAAAAAATACAAAATTCTGCCTAGCCTTGGCAGTTTTCAGCAAGGCATATTGCCATTGTCATATCTCATGACTCAAGTTGAATTTGATGATGTTCTTGGCCATTTTGGAAAGCCCTCATATGATACAAAAACTGTTTGATCATAATTGGTTTTGATACTTTTTGGATCCAAGTGAAAAATGCCCCTACATTTGGAAAAAAGTAAGGCAGATTCTGACTTAGTGAAAATTTCACTAAGTGTTGGAAAAAGTGGCATTTCATGTTTTCAGCCATTTTGATCATTCCATAACTCAAAATCCTGATGAATTGGAATGAGGTGTAGTTGACACTTTTGTAGAGGGCCATGAGAGCTACAAATCCAGCTTTGGATGGGAAAAAATGGCCTTGTGGTTTAGGAGTTATGATCCTCCAAAGTTGGTACCCTTGCCACTTTGTTCCATAACTTAGAAAATTTCTAAGTTTTTTATGGTTACCCCTTTTACAAGTTATCCCACTTTTCTTGATTTTTCTTGATGAATGATGATTCAAATCATACATTAACATCATTTTAGGATTAAAAAACCATAATTGTGAAAAATCTCAAAAAGTCAAAGTTGACTTTTGTGCACAGTTGACTTTTTATCAGATGAATTTCAAACTATGGGATCCTTTATGAAATCAAGTCCTTGACCTAAATCGAACTTGATGGATTGATTTCATAGGTATTATAGGCTGTATTGAATCATGTCCTAGGGTTAGGGAGCATGTCCTGGTCAAAAGTCAAAGCTACAGTTGACTTTTCTCACGAAACCCTAACAATGGTTCTGATGAACTTGAAACTTGGGAATCAAGCTTCTTGGATCAATCCATTGTTGCAAATGGATCAATGTAGTGTATTGGAGACCCTCAAACAATGTCTTGAGGTCTTGGCTCATGATTTGTCCCAAAAGTCAATTTAGGGGTGAATTAGGTCAAGAAACCCTAATTCCTGATTTTTAGTGAATGTATCCCCTGAGGCTAAATTGACTTGATGATTGGGTTCATGAGGTCCCATGGAGTATTTAGGGCTATGCTTTGAAGCATTGGCTCATGGACAAAGGATATTTTCCATCTGGAGGCCCTGGTCGACCAAAACCCTAATTTGGTGGCACTTGCGATCTTGAGGCTTGATCCACCTGGAAGGGAGCAGCCTTGTGCTTAATCCTTGAAGTGGGAGTCCTCTTGATCCATAGTGGATGTTTGAGAGGTTAGACAAGTTGAATATCATGTCAATTCTTGATTGATCCTTTGTCTAAGGCTCAGAGAGGGCTTGAAACCCTAATTTTTTATAGTAGTGAATGCTCACCCATCTTTGGGGAGACTGATGAGGTATGATGGTTTATCCATATTGTGATGAAGATTTTCCCAATGATGGGAAATCTTAGTGGTCAAAATTTGGGGTATGACAGATGCCCCTATTTAATCTTCTTGGACCCGAAGGTGTGAATGGCGAAGGTATTCGGGAATTCGGGGTGCAAGAGGATTAAGTATCGGAATAACCGAAATTTTGATGGTGTTTAGGAATGGTAGTTTACGCATCCTTCTTTCTTTGCTAAGAAATGATGCTTAGAAAAGGTAAAAACTTCCCCTCGATCCTGGACTTCAGCCAAGGAACTGGTCTCAGTTTTCCGATATAAACTTCCCCTCGATCTTGGTTTCCTACCAAGGAACTGGTCTAAGTTTCTGATGTAAACTTCCCCTCGATCCTGGTTTCCTACCAAGGAACTGGTCTAAGTTTCTGATGTAAACTTCCCCTCGATCCTGGTTTCCTACCAAGGAACTGGTCTAAATTTCTGAAATAAACTTCCCCTCGATCCTGGTTTCCTACCAAGGAACTGGTCTTAGTTTCTTTTGTCAATAAACTTTACTGACAAAGGACGCTATTCGTAGCGGTTTTCCTCAAACTTCTCACCGAATTTTCCTGGGGAGATGCCATTTGACAGAAAAATTGATGTCAGACTTGCTGGGGAACCCAGTCGTCTGAGTTGTAGAGGTATACAAACTTCTCTATTTGAGATGTCATTTGTTGACTCCATCTGGGAAAACGAGTCTCTTGAGAGACTACTTTCGCTTGGGGCATTACATCATACTTTTCTTGAGATCTTCTCGGAGAAATTCCATATGGTGTGATCCAATTTTGAGGTGCCGATGACCTTTTCGTCAGCGGGTTTTCAAAGAAAAAGTGTTGTATTGCCGAATCTCTGATTAAGAGGCTTTCTCTGGGGATTTTCCTTAATCCGGGAAAGCGAGGATATCATCTTCAATGGCAAAGAATGATGTTCGTCGACGGTTTTCTTGTCTTTTTAGAGGTTCAAGTTATCAAAGTGGTCAAGAGACCAACTTCCATCCAGAAATAAAATGGAGGCGAGATTGCTCAGACGCAACATTTCCTGATAAGGAAAGAACTAACAACTCGATTGAGAGGACTGTTATCACTAGGGGACAAGACCGGCTGGAGTGATAGTGATGCAATATGAATATGAATGTAAATCAATAATGCATGATGTATGTATGTATATGCTGACAAAACTGACACGACATACAGACTAATGGGTGAACATGACTGGATACTCGGCCATCGCGGGGCGAAGCAGTACCGCTGGTTCAAAATAGCAATTCTGCCTTGCTTAGGAGAAATAGTCCCTGTTGGGAGCTATGTTGGTCAGGCTTAGGAGGTAAGAACTCGGTCGGGGGTGTCAGACGAAACATGGCCTCTGACATAGTTGATCCTTCGTTCAGGCGTACCGATTAAGAAGGAGTACTTTGGTTCTGTAGTTTGACGTTCACTTACTTCTGGAGAAGCGATCGATTTTTTTTCGATGTTCAACAGTCAAAAGAAATTGGCATCTTTATTTTAAAAGCAGAAAAAGTTTTGACAAGTAAATTCGTTTTGTTTTATTTCAAGAATCGCTGATCATGTTAAAATGTCGTTCTGTAAAGGTAAAACAAATAAGAATTGCAAACAAAAGCACAAGGGCTCAAATTTTATTGATAAGATGGAAATCAGCCAAGCGCGTGATTCCGTAGAATATTTACAAAGTTAGAAAATGGTAATTTACAAGGAAAAGGGCTACGTAGAAACATAATGACCACTATCCTTCTACCAACTTTGAATTCCGGGCATCCTAAGCTTCTGTCGAAGATGACCGTGATTGGAGTTTTCCTGACGGATGATGTAATTGCTGCTGAGGGATTTGCCTCTGTTGAACATAGTTACTTGCCATTATCCCTAAATTTTGCCTGGATTGTACTTTGAGGTTTCCAATGCACCGGGATGATTTTTGATTCTGTCTCTAATTTTTGGCTGGACTGCCCTTTCGGGTTTTCAATCCACCGAGACGTTTATTTTAGTTTAGGCGAAGTATTTATTGAATACATCAACATTTGTGGGATAGGCAAATTCCTCTCCGTCCATGGTTGCAAGTCTCAAGGCGCCGCCTGAGAAAGCTTTCTTGACCACATAGGGGCCGTCATAATTCGGAGTCCATTTGCCCCAAGAATCAGTGAGAAATGATTGTATCTTTTTTAGCATGAGGTCTCCTTTCCTGAAGATGTGAGGTCGGACCTTTTTGTCGAACGCCTTCTTCATTCTTTGCTGATACAACTGACTGTGGCATAGTGCCGTGATTCGCTTCTCTCCTATCAGGTTGAGTTCGTCGTGTCGACATTGACACCATTCAGCTTCTGTAAGCTTAGCTTCCATCGATACCCGGAGTGATGGGATCTCTACTTCTATGGGGAGCACTACTTCCATGCCATATACTAGAGAGAAAGGGGTTGCCCCTGTTGAAGTGCAGACAGATGTTCGATAACCGTGAAGAGCAAAGGGTAGCATCTCGTGCCAGTCTTTGTAGGTTACAACCATCTTCTGAACAATCTTCTTGATGTTCTTATTAGCCGCTTCTACCGCCCTGTTCAGCTTGGGTCGGTAGGGAGATGAGTTATGGTGTTCGATCTAGAACTCAGCGCACAACTCTTTCATCATCTTGTTGTTCAAGTTAGATCCATTATCCGTAATGATCTGGCTTGGAACACCATAACGACAGATGATATTGTTTTTGATAAATCGGACTACCACTTATCGGGTTACATTAGCGTACGATGCTGCTTCGACCCACTTGGTGAAATAGTCAATGGCTACCAGGATGAACCGATGTCCGTTTGAAGCCTTAGGTTCAATCACGCCAATCATGTCGATTCCCCATATGGAAAAAGGCCATGCAGAAGAGAGAACTTTGAGATGTGTTGGCGGTACATGGATTCTGTCTGAGTATAACTGACACTTGTGACATCTCCTCATTGTACTTGTAGCAATCGGATTCCATGGTCAATTGTGTGTCAATTGGCATGAGTGCCAAAGGATCCTTCGTGAATTTCCTTTATCAGCATGTCTGCTTCTGGTCTGTCTACGTTTCGGAGCAAGACCATGTCAAAATTTCTCTTATAGAGAGTGTCACCGCTCAGGAAAACCTGCCAGCCAGTCTTCTGAGGGTTTTTCTGTCTTTTCTTAGTGCCCCAGGAGGGTACTCATGTTTCTGAAGGAAGCATTTGATATCGTGATACCAAGGTTTGTCGTTTATGACTGCTTCAATTGTGAAGATGTAAGCGGGCCTCTCAAGGCGTATTATGTCGATCTTAGGTAGGTCGGTCCATTTACCTACACTAATCATGGAAGAGAGAGTGGCTAATGCATCAGCCATGTGATTCTCATCACGAGGGATGTGATGAAACTCGATTATGCCGAAGAAGGGTAGCAACCTTCTTGCATAGTCTTTGTATGGAATCAATCCTGATTGGTATGTGTTCCAATCTCCTTTAATCTGATTGACGACCAAAGCTGAGTCGCCATATACGTCCAAGTTTTTGATCCTTAAGTCGACTGCTTCTTCGAGACCCATGATACAAGCTTCGTATTCGGCCTCGTTGTTTGCACATTTGAACGTAAGTCTGGCAGTGAAAGGAATGTGGGTACCCTGAGGGGTAACAATGATTGCCCCAATTCCGTTTCCATAATGATTAACTGTTTCGTCAAAGATTAGTCCCCACTGGAAACCTGGTTCTGGCCCTTCACTGGGTAGCGGTTCATCGCAATCTTTCATTTTTAGATACATGACATCTTCGTCTGGGAAGTCGAACCCGATTGATTCCTGATTGTCAATCGGTTGATGAGCCAAATGATCGGCTAAAATACTTCCCTTAACGACTTTCTGAGCGTGGTATTCTATGTCATACTCTGATAACAACATCTGCCAACGGGCAATCCTTCCCGTGAGAGCAGGTTTTTCAAATACATACTTGATTGGATCCATTTCGGAGACCAACCAAGTAGTGTGACGAATCATGTACTGGCGAAGACGCTTGGTTGCCCAATCCAAAGCGCAGCAAGTCTTCTCAAGCATAGTGTACCGAGTCTCGCAGTCGGTAAATTTCTTGCTCAGATAGTAAATGGCAGACTCTTTCCGTTTGGTTTCGTCTTGTTAGCCAAGTACACATCCCATTGAGTCCTCTAGGACTGTGAGGTAAATGATCAGTGGTCTTCCTTCCACTGGAGGCGATAGAATCCGAGGGTTCAACAGATATTCCTTGATACTGTCGAAGGCAGTTTGGCAATCTTCTGTCCAAACGCAGTCCTAATTCTTTTTGAGTAGTTTGAAAATCGGTGCACACGTGGCGGTCATAATGAAAATTGGATGGAGAAATGGAAACAGACTTGAAAACATTCAGCAGCCGTTAACCAAAGTCAGGAACGAATTGAAGACATCTAGAAGAGCATTAGATGAAGACAAGAATTCTGAAGATACATCCGAAACATTTAGAAGAGCATTAAATGTACGGGAAAAGGGTTTTGAAGACATATCCAGAAGAGCATCAGATAAGCAACATTATATCTGGAAGAACATTAGATAAACAAGGTCATATCCGGAAGAGCATCAGATAGACACAAAAAGTGCTATGGAAAAACATCAGGAGCAAAAGACTTAATCTGGAAGAACATCAGAAAGAGAAAGGCACATCCGGAAGAGCATCAGATGGGTAAAGCAATGTCATTCCGGAAAAGCATCAAAATAAACAAAGCGTTATCTGGAAAAACATCAGATAGGTTCTGGAAAAACATCAGAACAAAGACTCAATCTGGAAGAATATCAGAAAGAGAGACACATCCGGAAAAGCATCAGATGGTAAAAGAAATGTCATTCCGGAAAAGCATTAGAATAACAAGGCAAATATCTCGAAAAACATCAGATAACCAATACTCAATCTGAAAAAACATCAGAAAGAGAGACAAATAAACGACATCCAAGAATGGCATTGGATACAAAAGAGGAACAAACATATCCGGAAAAATAATCGAATAAGAAAGGTCATAACTAGAAGAACGTCAGATAGACATGACAGTATTTGTTTTGTAGGTGCCACGTGAGTTGGACTTTGACCACAAGGTAAGACATGGATAACGACACGACCTCGGGAGAAATGAAAATGAGGATGAAACACTCACGCTATGCATATGGTATAAATTATGCAGATGATAAATGATCAAATGCAAATACAAATGTAGATGTCGACGACACGGCTCAACTCTTTTGTGGAGAAGACAATACTGGAAGGCTGATTCCTCAACACGGAGATCACTGTCATTCTGCTTGGGACTAGAGATGCTACTGCTGAACACATCATTACCACACTGGTAAACTGTATCCAAATTGATGAGCCTTGTGGGAAGGATAAAGAATTGCTTGGGGATTCTTCAGGTAAACTGCCCTAGACTAGCTGATTATTGTAGATGAGCTGATCATTGCTTCAGCTTTATTGATTCTGGAAATGACCGTTTCATGGTGCTCTTAGAAAGCTTGCCCCAGTCTGAGTCTTGAAAAATCTTCTGTATAAACCAATTCTGAGAGGTCGTCCATTAAGCCACAAATCTTGAACTGATTCTCAACAGGATATGGAAGGAACTTGCCCCTGATTGGATCACCGACCAAGTTTCTCAAATGTTTGAAAATTCCTTAAGAGGAAAGCCAGTTTGCAAACAAAAATGTTCATACAAACATAGTAAATGCAGAGTTCATGCAACTTTTGAAATCAATCATTTTTGAAAAAGGAAAAGTATATGAGTCATTAGTCAGAACACGTTGGTTCAAGACATTAAAGTGAAAAGTTTAAGAAAAAGGTGTGATGCCAAAACAGATGATCCGCAAAGATCTTTGGGGTCAGTTTATGCAACCTTGCTGTAGTATGCTTTCAAAATAACCTTGCTTCAGTTAGGTCTTTTAAGGGTTGTAACGTGGACTGGTTCACGGTATAAGAAATAAAGGATAAAGGCTCAAAGTTTATTTGTGCCCCCACAATCTTCGTGATGAACTCCAGTCCTACGCTCAGTTAACTCAAACTTTACACTCAGGTTCCCACAGGCGGCGAATTGTACTGATTATAGTAATGATGATGGTTCAGAAGTCAAGGGACTTTGAAATGGCGGTCACTACTTCCTTACCAATGTTTGTCATTGAGGACTTTCAGGATGAAGGATTTAAATATTTCCTCTTTTTGGTTGTCATACAAACCTTTTTGTGTAAGACACAGTCACGAGCTTCCCATCTTTCTTAGATTTTGCCTTAAAAGGGACTCGGCTCATTCTTTGAGTAAGGAAAGTGACTAAACGGCTTAACAATTCCGGTGAACCATCATTGGCATTTGACTTGAAAGACATCTTTGACACTTACTTGCTGTGTGCGAAGGAAAACTGTGAATGCAACCTTTTATTGAAAGGAGTCCTCCATGAAACACTTGTACAATCAAGTTAACTAATAACTACCCTGCCCCAGGTTAAGATTGCGGGTTTTTATTTGTAAAGAAAAGAAACTCCTACTTCAAGTCTCGAAGGGGTTAAAGAGGGGTTATCTTCCTTATGTCTCCAGTGATTGGAAAATGAAACAATGCCTTACATCGTCAACAAAGTCTTAATTTGAAAGTATACCAACAGCAGTTATGAGTATTTTGTTTTCATCATCCTCCCTCCAATATTTGCATAATCAAAAGAAAGTGGAAAAGGGATAAAGTATTTTGCATAAGAAATCATAGAGATGTAAAGAATGAATTGAATCAAAAGTTACAATGCTCATTTCATTAATTGCGAAAGTACAAACATAATTTGAAGGAAAACAACCATTACAAAATAAGGAATATGCAAACAACAAGAAACAAGGCCTAGTGACTAATCAAACACAAGGATGAGTTGTCCTGTCTTTAAGAAGTAGCTGAGCTGAAGTCGACTGAAGCTTCACTTGGCATGCCCTGGCAGAGGGTTGTTCTGAACATTAGGGTTGTCTTTAAAGGAGAGGATTTTGTTTCTCATCAGCTCTTGTACTCTAGCCTTCAACGCAAAGAAACCTTCCAAATTATGGCCTGCACCACCTTGATGGTATTCACAATGAAGATCAGCCCTATAGCCTGCTGGAAGAGGATTTGGAGGAGGAGGGATAGGCCTTGTGGTAATCAAACCTTACTCAACCAGACCAGGATACAGTTCAGTATACTTCATGGGAATAGGATCAAAATGATTTCTATTACGGTACTGGTTTTTTCCTGCAGTCGGACGTTGGGGAGTTTGAGCTGGTCGTGTAGCAGCATGAACCACACGTCTAAGCTTGGCAAAAACAGGAGCTTGAAATGTCGGTCTGACAGTCTGACCAACCATAGCAATAGATGCAATCGGTGGAGAGTAGTTGTGTGGCAAACCACATTCTAGCCAAGTTGAAGGTGGCATTTGAACCTGTGGAGGACCAGCACTTGAAACTTCCTGGATGACTGTCCTTTGGGGAGGCTCTCCCCTAGCAATCAAAACTTGAAGCATTTCAGTGAGTTTGGTCACACTTGACTTGAGGTCGTCGATCTCCATTCGGATCTCAGCATTGTGTACCTCTTGCTCTAACATCTTGTGTCTGTAGTCAGCTCTAGTCCGGTATCGGTGTCGAGACATCATCTTGACGATTCACAGGTGACACTGGAAGATAGAGACAGCTGGCAATGAGTTGTTTGGACAGACAGACACATGCAATGAATCAAGCAAAGATGCAAATGATATGTAATGCAATGCAAACAGGATGCAAAACACATGCAACAGGATCAAGGGTTCAAGATCACAGCATGGAGTCTGGGTAAAGAACCAACCACAGGGTATGTACTAGGATTCTTGTATCCGTAGAACATGGTTCTAAAGAGTTCCTAGAGTCAACAACCCATCTTTCGGATATTATCGATTTCCCAATTACTCGGTAGTCAATAATATTCTTAAGGGAGTCTCATCTGAGTGTAGTATCGCGTATCAACCATTTTGGGATTACTCCCTCATAGTCATCGCACTACGTCCTAAGAGGCCATGTGGGGGTAACAGGTAACTAATGGTCATCGGTGTCACGGGCTCCTAGGTCGAAAGTGGCAATGCATTCACGATAGCTCATTCAACATATAACACCCTCAAGAGGGCCTCAACTGAGTGTGGAATCTCAAGTCAACTCCTTTGGGATTACTCCCTCGAAATCTCCTTGACTATATCCACTATCCTATCATAAGTGTACGCTCATGTCCGGATTTAGGACTTATCCTCACCACTCAAGGTAGTAACCCTGCACATAGAAAAACCCAAGCACAACAGGTATATATACAAATATAAATATGCAAATGTACAGGCAAGCAAACATGTAAAATAACACAAAAATAACACAAGGTGGGCTTAACCCTCTTAGGGGAGTGTGTCCCTAGTGAAGTCGTCATTTCTGTTGCAGTGAGAATCGTATATCAAGCTATTAGTTAACTTGAATCATAAAACATGAAGTTCACCACCGAGCTTTGATTTGTCCAAAGGAAATGGTAAAGTTCGAAAAACCCTAAGTGCGCTATGTAGGAACACAGTTGAGAGATCTAAGGTTCGGGGGTTGGTTATACCTAGGGAAGGTGTTAGCATCCTAAGTATCTGTAGTACTCTATAGGAACCTCTTGTTAGTATTTGTGTTATGCTATAGTTTGCTTGCTAAGGGAAAAGTGCTAAGGTAAAGACCTAGGGGTATATACACTAAGTATGCCCGCCAAGACATCGCATCCCGTGCCTACGTATCCTGACAGGAATGGAATCAAAGCATTTGTAGTTCCCCTCACTACAGGGTAAAATGGTGAGAAATAGAAAGGTGGAAAAAAGAAAAGGTAGCTCCCTAGGATCTCGCAATCCTATGCCTACGTATTCTCAAGATGAACTTGAGAAATCAGAGCTTCTGTAGTTCCCCTCAACGGGGGTGAGGAACTCTTGACCGTGGTCAAGGTTCCAAGGGAAAGTAGGGTCTAACAGCAAGACACCTACGTGGAGTGCAGCGACTCCACACCTAAGGCTAGGTAAAAACAGGGAAGAAATGTACACGGGAAAGTAGGGTCTGATAGCAAGACACCTACGTGGAGTACGGCGTGAGATAATGGAATGAGGGACAAGGTTATCCTAAATGACATGGCAGTCAACGGGAATGACCCTTTCCTTTGGAATAATGTGTGAGGCACAGAGAGACAAGGAGGAAAAACCTCGGGTCTCGAGTGTAAGGTAAATATGTACAACAATATATATAGTAAATGTAACCAGAATTAAATTGAAAAATGAATATATGAGAATATGTCAAGATTAAAATTAAGAATTAAATACATATTGGAATAAATAAAATCTAATTAAACAGAGATCCAACTAAATAGCCAACACAAAGATGATCTAAGTAAAACTAATTTTAAAGAAAACTCCAATTAACAATTCTAAACTAAATTCTAAAATTGAAATCTAGTTACAAACTTGACTATATTAATTTCTAAAAGAAACTAAGATAACTAAATCTAATTTAAAGCTAATTACTAACCTAATTCTAAATAATAGATTAATTCTAAAAAATCTAACTCTAAAATTAATCCTAAAATATACTAGTTCTAAAATAACTAATTAAAATTAAAAACTAAATTTAGAACTAACAACTATTTTAAATCTTAAAACAATCCTAAACCTAAAATCTTAAAGATCATTAATTAGAAAAAATAAAAAAAAAAGATCAGTTATCATAAAAAAAAGAAAAGAAAATGCTAACTCTAAAAATAATAAAAAAAATCAAACAGAATAATCGGGTCAGCAAAATACTTGAAGAAAAAGAAGTGAACTCACAAAGGTGCCTTAATATAAGGCCCAAGCCCACGAAATGCAACACACAAATCCTTTTTTCTTTTTGGAAGCAGCTTATCATCAATCGTTAGATACGTTTTTAACCCTTTCTCAAGCACGATCCACTTTCTTACTTCCGGTCCTATCGCTCGCCTCTCTCTCGTTTCAAATTCCTCTGTCACGAGCTCGCTCTTTCTCTTTTTTTTTGCGGCGATTCACTCTCTCTGTCACATTCTGCCTTCGCGTCTCTGATCTCTCTATCTCGATACTCTCTCTCGATCGCAGCCTCTGTTTGCTTTTGCGTCTGGGTTTGTTGGTGACGAGTTCAAGAAGGTTGAAAGTATGATGAAGAAGGAAGAACAACAATCAACACATACGTCTATCTTCTCTCAATGTTCGACTTTGGTTTCTCCGATCGCGTTTGTTATGGGAGCTGGGTTACAATCGGTGTCTGGACGTGTTTGGATTGAAACTGAAGATGGCTTTGATGTTGTTATTGTTGGGTTTGGGAGAAGATTTGTGAAAACTGGAGGTGGGTGATTAGAGATTGATGATGAAGGTATGGGTGGGAGTGTGGCTGTGGTGATTTCCAGAGGGTTGCTTTTTTAAAGGCTCGGTTCTTCTTTTTTTAAACTTACTCCTCTCTTCATCTTTTATGATTTTTTTGACAAAAGAAAAATAAATAAATGAGAAGTAAATAATTAATAATAAATAAACTTAAATCTAACAGTAAACTTAAATCATAATTAAACTAAAATTGATAAAAATTAAGCTAATTAAATTAAATTTAGACCAAAATCAAAAGTAAACTAAGTTAAAATTAAAACTTAATTAAAATAAAAACTAAGCTAAAATGTTAACTTACTAAATTAATTCTAAATAATTCACGATAAATATTTAACTAAAAATAAAAATGAAATTAAGAATGTATATGGAATGATAAATATCGGCTAAAGTGCCTGATTGACGATCAATGAAATGTTTAACTAAAATGCAAAAATTGCTGACTTAGAATGATATGTAAATGATCAGAATATCTGAGGGTAAAATTTGGGGTATGACAGACGCGATACGGTTTTTCGGAAACCACTTTTCCACTCCACACCGCACTATCGTCCAATCCAAATGATCGCATCATGTGTATCGGATGGCTTGCGAAATCAAGACATTTTGTACAAGTTATCTTGAAACCCGGATGCCCCATACCACCTAAATCACCGCAATGGCCGACGCATGCAACTACAATTGTCGAGTCGTGGTCGGATAGTTTTGTTGAAAGGATGCTTGAATTCGAAAGATTGAACGCAATTGAAAAGACATCAAATGCGGAAAATTCGAAAGGTCAAGCTCCGATAGATTTAGGCGGAGATTTTTGTTTTTACTCTTTTGTATAATCATACAACAAAATGTACATTTTTGAAGTGAAATATATTGAATTTTTATTCATATGTATTTTTAATACACTTATGAATTTTATTGCAATGGAAGCATTCCAATTGGTTGCATAATATATTCTATTCTGTTTGAAAATGTATCAGTAAAACATTCTGATTTGCAGATCCGGAACAAACTTAGGCAGAAATAACTTTGCCCTAACTTTTCTATAAATTAGGGGTTTCATTTGATATCATTCACACAAACTCTAAATGTCTCAATTGTATGATATCAAGTTCTGTTGGTATGTCGCAAGTGTCTCCTACATCGACGGCAAAACACGCGGTCGCACGTTTAAGCTAATGAGGGACATCTCCATCGGCGAGATCATTGACGACATCAAACATCTCCTACCTTACGGAGACAAACGGAAGGTTGTGAAGCTTCAGTATCGTTCACCTTCAGTTGACAACGAAGGGAACGTCGCTTACAGCCTTGTTGAGCTCAAGAATCAAGAGGATGTTAGAGCGATGTGGCAAACTTTTTTCGGTTGCGAAGAACAATTCCCGCTCGAGTTCGAGGCTACCGTCAAAATTCGAAGAACGGTCGATGACTTCTTAGAAATGTGCAAGCGTCCACCAGGCTATTGGTCTTGTAATATTTAAATTTCTGTCGATTTAATGGCGCTTTTCTGAATGTAATCCCGATTTTATTTTATGAATGTGAGAAACATTGTTGGATTTTTGGTATTCTGTATCAGGATTTATTCCGGATTTGCAAATACGAATTTCTTCCGGATGTACACATCTGGAAAAAACTAAAAATTAAAAAAAAAAAAGGTGCGTCCGGATTTGCACATCTGGAACGCAGGAGTATATTCGTCAGCGAGCATGGTGCCTAAGAAGGTTGGGTGGTGTGTTAAGAAATTCTCAAAATTTAACACCGTCGTGTGTTAGATTAAGTTTGAATACAAGATCTTTGATTAAACTAGAAAAAATTGATCACTGTCTCATCTAAATGCTATTAAGCTTTGTATATATTATTGTGTTTTAATAAAAAGAATTAACTTTAATAATAATAATAATAATAATAATAATAATAATAATATTAATAATAATAATAATAATATTAATAATAATAATAATAATAATAATAATAAAATAAATAAATAAATAAATAAAATATTGTTCCCGCTCTGCTAGGGTTTTGAAAAAACCATGGGAAAACGAGGCGTCGGCCGTCCGCGAACTTAGGTGGCGGCGCACCGGAAAGGAGCAGAAAGAACTATTATCACACAAGCTAACACTGAATTAATCACGGAGGAGGAAGATGATCAAGAACCAAATAATGACGTGCCAGAGACTTCTAACGAGCCATAGCCAAAGGAAGGGCAAACGGAAAACTCGGTAGAACCAAAAACAGATGAAGGTGTGACCACACATGTCAAATTCCAGGATAAAAACGATGTCCAAAACAAGAGACCATGGGTGGATGTCATTAAAGGTAATAGAACAATGACTAGAGGTATGCAGATTGAATTTGTTGCACCGGATATCATCGATGGGGCTTTGGAGATTCAAATTGATGAAACTGATGTTGAAGATGAATTATCGTTTTGGATGAAAGCGATGATAGTATTTGCCCTTGGAGATTCGTTATCAATGAATGCAGTCAAACGATTCATGGAGAATACTTGGAGTTTCGTCTCACTTCCAGATTTATACTATAATGATGAAGGGTACTTTATTGTCAGATTCAAGGAGGAAACTGATCGTCAACAGGTTATGGCGCAAGAGCCATATTTTATATATGGTAAACCCATATTCATCAGAGAATGGACACCTGATTTTGAAATGAAGGAGGACTTGTTGCGTGTTCTACCACTGTGGGTTACCTTTCTAAATCTCCCACTGCACCTATGGGGTGAAAAAAGCTTATCTAAGATAGCAAGTGCGATAGGTAAACCGGTAACAAAGGACGAATGCACTGCGAAAAAACCGCGTATCTCTTATGCTCGTGTGCTTATTGAGGTTGACATAATGCAAAAGGCAATAGACCAAATCAATATAAGAGATCATAATGGAAAATTATTGGACCAGAAGGTTGAATATGAATGGAGGCCAACATTTTGCCACAAATGTTTAAAGATAGGTCATGACTGTGACAAACCGAAACCACTAACAAAAGTCATGAACAGGAACAGAATGTGAAACAAACAAATGATAATGAATTGAAGAGCCAGAGTACATGACTGCAACAGCCCTCGAGTCAACAGGAACACCCCTCAAACTTGGAGAATTCAGAAGCAGGGTGGTCTCTTGTCACCAAACCGGCCACAGGGGACAGAACAAGAAGAGAGGGAACTCCTGGAAGAAATAAGGTTAGTGTGGACTTCTAAAACTCATTTACCCCATTAAGAATTGGAGACTGTTCTAATGGGAGGGAGACTGTGGATCCATGTTAGCCTCATGGAACGTTAGGGGCATGAATAAAGAAGCAAGACACAGAGAGATAGGCTCACATATCTCATCTTTCAATATACCAATATGTGCCTTGCTGGAGACTAGAATAAAAAAAGATAAGGCAGATAGAATTAGGCAGAAGTTTGGTAATCGCTGGTACTTTATAGACAACTATGATAAGCACCATAATAGAAGAATTTGGATCATGTGGCAACCTGACAAAATTAGGATTAAGATACTAAAAACTCATGCTCAATATATCCACCTTGAAGTTCTTAACTTGGACAAAACGATTTGTCAATCAATTACTGTTGTGTATGCATTCAATCAGCTGGAGAAGAGAAAAATTTTGTGGAAAGAAATAGAGGAGATAGTGTCTCACACCTCTGGTCCATGGATTGTTGTTGGAGACTATAATAATGTTCTATCCCATAATGATAGAATAGGTGGCAAGGAAGTTGTTGAGATTTAATATAGAGATCTTAGAGATATGATGCAAAGAGCAGGTCTATATGAAGCTACTTCTACTGGATCGTATTACACTTGGTCAAATAGGCATACCTCTGGGATTATCCACTCAAAGATTGATAGGGTGATAGGTAATGCTTTGTGGTTTCAGAAATATCATGATGCAGTGGTGGAAACTCTGGCGCCCAACATATCAAACCATAATCCTATCAAGATCAACATACCAGTGCAGTGTAACAAAAGAAAGAGTATGTTTAAATTCCTAAACTGCCTAACCAAGGATGAGTTATTCATGCAGACTGTGGTTAGAAGTTGGGAACAACCAGTTAGAGGAGGTTATATGAAGAGCCTTTGGATTAAGCTAGTCAGGCTGCAACAACAACTTAAGCCTTTAACTAGGAAGATCATGACTAATCAGGAAAAATTGAAGCAAGCTAGACATGATCTTCACCAGTCCCAAGCCAGACTTCAATAAGACCCTCTCAATCATCATATAATGCAACAAGTGAAAGATGGCACTGAGTATGTTATACAACTTAACAATCTTGAAGAGGAAATTCTAAAGCAAAAGTCGAAGATTAACTGGCTTAAGTTAGGGATTGCAACAATGCATATTTTCATGCTTCTCTCAAGGAAAAGAACAAACAAAAAGGTATGTATAAACTGAATAGCCTAACTGGTGAACCTCTTACTACCCCTGATATGATTGAACAGGAAGTGTTGAAATTCTACAACCAACTGGTTGGAACTGAATCTCAAATTCTCAAAGGTATAGACACTAATGTAATAAGGGCTGGCACAACCTTACATCCTAAGCAGGCTCTTCGGCTCATTGCCCCCATCCAAGACAATGAAATTTGGGAAGCCCTAAATAGCATTGGTGAGAACAAAGAACCTGGGGTGGATGGATTTACATCTCATTTTTTCAAAGCAACATGGAGCATAACCAAACAAGATGTCAATAATGCAGTCAAAGAATTCTTTACCACCAATGACATGTACAAAGCCTTCAACTGCTCCCTTATTTCTTTGATTCCTAAAAGCACTAAAGCAAAACTGTAAAGGATCTTAGACCTATTGCTTGCTACACAACAGTCTATAAGATCATTTCAAAAATTCTAACCAAAAGACTTGCCTCTGTCATTAACCAGCTGGTGTCACAATCCCAGTCAGCTTTCATCCCTGGCAGGGTGATTCACGACAACATTATGCTAGCTCAAGAGTTAGTGAGAGGCTATGGTAGGAAACATGTATCTCCAAGGTGTATGGTCTAATTAGATATCCAAAAAGCTCATGACACGGTAGATTGGACAACCCTCAATAACATTCTGGTCGAACTTGGGTTTCCTAATGTGTTCACTACCTGGATCATGTCATGTGTAAAATCTGTGTCCTACAAATTCTCAATCAATGGTAGCCCATCTGAAATTCTAAGAGCTAGAAGAGGGCTGAGGCAGGGAGACCCTATCTCACCCCTACTCTTTGTAATCATTATGGAATACCTCCACAGACTGTTACAATCATTGAAGAATACTCCTAACTTCAACTTTCATCCAAGATGTGAGAAGCTCCATATCATAAATCTCTTTTTTGCAGATGATATACTCTTGTTCACTAGAGGGGACAATGTTTCCATTCAACTGCTACTAGAAAAACTTAATTAATTCTCAAAAGCAACTGGTCTTTGCATGAGTGCCATGAAAAGCAAAATCTAGATTGGTGGTGTTAACGATGTTGAGAGGATCCACATCCAACAAACAGCAGGCCTGGAAATGGGGTAAATGCCATTCAAATATCTAGGGATTCCTTTAAATAGCAGGAAACTGACAGTGAATGTGTGCCAACCGCTGATTGATAGGATTCTATAGAAGATTAATCATTGGAGCACACGGTTCCTCTCTTATGCAGGTAGGCTTCAGCTTATTAAAAGTGTCCTCTTCACTGTGTCAAACTATTGGTTACAAAATTTTCTGTTACCGAAGAAGATCACTCGTCACATTGAGATGATTTGCAAAACGTTCCTTTGGAGTGGTAAAGATGAGAAAAGCAGGAAAACACCTATTTCCTGGGACCAGTTGTGCAATCCCATAGGAGCAGGAGGGCAAAATGTCATAGACTTACATTGTTGGAATCAAGCCACAATAGGGAAACTTCTATGGAATGTGTGGATGAAGAAAGATATCCTGTAGATTAAATGGTTGAATGCTTACTATATCAAAAACCAAGATCTAATTCAGTTTACACCAGCTCCAAATAGTTCATGGATTGTCAAGGCAATGTTTAAGAATCGGGATCAAATGATGCAGTCTGAGCCGTGGAAACTAGCAGTTTCAATAGGATCCTATAAAACTAAAACTATGTACGATGACTTGAGAGGGGAGAAACCGACAGTTGCATGGAAGAACTTGTTGTTTGGAAACTTTGCAAGACCAAGAGCTTGCTTCATTCTTTGGATGGCTTGCCAAAACCGTCTGATGACAAAGGACTGACTGAGTCAATTTGGAATATCCACCTATGGCCAATGTGCATTCTGTACTCATCAAGAATCCAATTAGCACATGCTTTTTCAATGCAAATCTACAAGACAACTATGGAGTTAAGTATTCCACTATGTTAAAGTTCAAATGACAAGAGATATCAATACGACATGGTTTGTTAACATTTCAAAAGGTAAAAGTTCGAAATCTCGCCTACTAAAAGAAGTGATGGCAGAGACAATTTACCACATATGGACTACTAGAAACGCGATCAATTTCCAAGACAATACAAGAGGTGAATTAAATGTTGAAACAATTAAAGATATAGTGTTACATAGAGCCAAAGCTTATAATAAGATTCATGAGTGTCTTAGTATCTTATAGTTAACTTTTGTCTAAGAGTATAGTCATCTTGATGCCTGGAATTTTTTCGGCGTGTATAATCTATTTTTTGGTAATAATATATATTCATTTTCCCAAAAAAAAAAAATAATAATAATAATCCTTTTCGATAACTACATAGACAAAGATCACAGTAGATGATAAAAATCTCTCTCAAATAATCTAATTTGGTTATGTGTTGGACTGAGTTTGAATTTAAGATCTTTGATTAAAGTATAAAAAATTTCTTATTTTCTCATCTAAATTCTCTTAAGCTTTGTATATATTATTATGTTTTATTAAAAATAATTAACTTAAATAATAATAATGGTGGTACACATAATTTAAATTTTATCAAAATCACTTATTTTATAATTAAATATAATAATAAGAATAAAATATAGTTGTTTTAAAATTATTAAAAATAGAAAAAAACGAAGAAAAAAATTGATGAAAAGGTGAATACTTTCACTACAAGAAATGTTGAATTCAGCCACGTGATTTAGTGAAGTGAAAAACATGTGGCTAAACTTAGGAGTTTGCGATATGTTTATCACGACACTAACATATTTAACATTAAAATAATACGTTCCAGGATAGAACGTAGGTTAAAAAATTTTTATTTAAAAGAAAAACGTTGTGACGTGAAAATCACGTCACAACATTTAAATTTAAATAAAAATAAATAAAAAGGTTAATGGCGTATAGAAGAGGGAGGTTTGAAATTTTCAAAATTTTGTTTGTGAAGTGATATTCACGTCGCAAGCTTTTAGAGAGAAAAATTGTCTGACGGTGAAATGATGGGATACAGAGTGTGCAGGTTGGGACTGACAAAAGTTTTGACAGTTGCAATGTTGCGAGGTGTTTTTCACTCCGCAACGTTACGACGTGATTTCCACTTTGCAAATTGAAAATTTAAAATATGAACGTTGGGTGTTGCGACGTGAATCTCACTTCGCAAGGTTGCGACGTGAAATTCACGCCGCTAGCTTGAGCAATTAAATATCCACATGAATTTCATTTCGTAAGTTATTATTTAAATTATAACTGTTGGTTGTTGCGACGTGAATTTCATTTCGCAAGGTTGCGACGTGAAATTCACGTCGCTAGCTTGGGTTATTTAATGCAACATGCAACTCATTCCCAGGCCACTTATTATTTGCATTTTCTTATCCTTTCTCCACTCTTTCTCTTTCTCTTCCTATTTGCAAAATCCTTTCTCTTCGTCTTTTTCCTTCTTCTTCTGATCTTCTCTTCCTCTTTGCAACACCCAATCAATTTTTTCATCTCCATACTTAACTTAAAGGTAATATTGGTTCTCTGATGGTCTTCCTCTTTTTCATTCAATTTCCAAAACCACGTACTGTTATTTTAATATATCTGACATAATTTTTTTTAAAATTTTTTTGTCAAATGTTAAAAAATTTGAAGGAGATTTTTTGAACAAAAAATTGAAGATATAATATTGGAACAAGAAGATTGAAGGAGATTGATGAAGAGGTATTTTTGTCTTTTATTTTTGTTTTGGATTTTATATATTATTGAGTTGTTGTTGTTTATTGTGATATATATTAACGAAAAACGAAAATGTTTGTTATTTGTGTTTGTTGTTATATATTATTTTGTTTTTAATAAATAAAACAAAAAATGAATTTTTTTTAATATATTATTTAAAACGAAAATATATGATTTTTTTATTAAAAAGAATTATATTTATTTATATATAAATATTTATTTATTATACAGAATATATAAACAGAATAAATATTTTCATTAAACAGAATAAATATTTTTATTATATACATATATATTTATTTTAAAATCGAATATATACTATATTATATATTTATTAAAAACAGATTTTATATATTTTTTGAAATAGAATATAAAAGAACAGAATATATAATATTTATTAAAAAACAGAATATAAAAAACAGATTATATATTTATTTAAAAACAGAATATGTTATATATTATATATTTATAAAAATAGATTTTATGTATTATTTAAAATAGAATTTAAGGCAAGCTGGTATGGAGGCGATGATGCGCCAATTTATGCAGTCACAAGTGAGCGGTAATTTTGGTGGAAAGGAAGGAGATAGTTGTCAACAATCGGTGGATGCCGAGAACGACTCTGGTTTTGATGACTTTGAAGAGTATCCCGTTCCGGATTGATATGTAGGATTTATTTTATTTTAGTTTTTGAAAGAGTTTTGAAAGATATTATTAATTTTATTTTAATTTTTATTATAGTTATGTTTTTGGTATTTTAAATTATATGTATTTATTATTCAATTTAATATATTAATTATCAATTATATATATATTTATCAATTAATATAATTATAATATATATTAATTATTAAATATAAATTTTAATTTAAGTATATTTGTTAATTAAAACGTAAAAAGGTTTTTAATTTACAAAAAATTAAAAATAACTTGTGAAGTGAAATTCACATCACTAAGTTGTGAAGTGAAATTCACGTCGCAACTTTGTGAAGTGAAATTCACTTCACAACTTTGCCACGTTAATTTCACTTCACAACTTAGTGATGTGAAATTCACGTCGCAACACATTTAGTGGGCTTTTGCGCCTTCTGCTAGTACTGAACCATGGTTGACATATCTGCAAAATGTTGTGAAGGGAAATTCACGTGGCAAAGTTGCGACGTGAATTTCATGTGGCAAAAAAGTTGCCACACAGCCTAATGCGACGTGAATGGTCACGTCGCAAAAACTATGTTGTGAAGTGAATTTCAATGTTGTGACGTGAAATTCACGTGGCAAACAACAGTTTTTTTTGTAGTGTTTGGGGTTGGTTTGATTTGTTTCCAAATTTGAATAGTTAATTTTGTTTTTTTGTTTTTTATATAAGGATGGCAATGGGAATGGTTTGGACGGGATATTATAGTATTTGTCTCTATATCCGTAATTGAAAAAAATCACCGTCCCCGCGTCCATACCCGCTCGGGTATCAACATTGACACTCATCCCCATACTCTATAGGTATATAAGCACCTGTACCCGTACCCGTTATCCGCATTTCTAATAAAAATAAATATATCAATTATAAAATATCATACTATTTTAAATTTTTAAAAACATTAAAAAAGCTTTTAAAAAAAGTTATTGTTGAATTATGAAATGAATGGTCATTTATAATAAATATGTAGTAATTTAAAATTGATTTTTTTTTAATTTATAAACATTTATTTTATATAATAATATAAATTAAAATATATAAATATATATTGTGCGGGTAGGGGCATAGTGGGTACTAAGGTGCTCATCCCCGCGCTCATCCCCGTTTATTTAAGTGGGTAATTATCTGAGTTCGTGTCCGTACTCAATTTTGCGGGTTTTTACCCTACCCATTGTGAGTAATTTTGTGGGTTTTTACTAAGGATGAGCCAAATTGTCATCCCTATTCTTATCCTTCTTTTTCATTTTATAAGATTTTAGTTAGATGGTTGTTACTCTTTATTACATTTTTTTAAATGTGTTAAAACCTATTTATTTTTGTAGTATTTTTATATTGGTTCCTTATAAAATCGAGTCACCAGAATCTTTGATGTGATATGCATAATATTGTTTTTTTAAATATTTTTTAAAAATGATGTAGCATTAATTTTTCATTCTTTTTATAAATATCATGTGGATTTTTTTTTTTTTTAACTTTTTTTTAAAAAATTTGTAACGCTCCAACTTATTTTATTTATTTCCCATATTTTAATTATGTGCTAGTTGTGATTGGGTTGTGTTTTGATGTGTTTGAGCTACCCTTAGTGTGGGATAGTGGCCTTAAGAATAGACTTTAAGGTGTTATGGGGGTGTGTGAACAATTGAGTAGAGATTGGTGGTGGGATGAGTAAAACTAATTAGACTATATTAGTTAATAATTATTTATTTAAATAATATAAGGTAGATATTATTTAGATTAAATAATTGGTATTATTATTATTATTGCTATTATTTAATTAGATGGGAATTAGTAATAATAATATAATATAATAATAAATAAAAAAAGAGAATTGAGGAGAAGTTGTCAGACACGTAAAAATTAGAGAAAGTGAGAATAAGAGGCTAGGGAAAGGGGGAAGAGAAGAATCTATTGTTGAGGTAGAAGAAGCTTTTGCAAGAACTCTAAGGTAAGAGTGGGGTTCTAATTATCTAAAGATTAACATGACGATGATGAGTTGACTATGTATATGGTTAGGTTGTGTTTTTCTTCTCTCAATACCATGATCATTGTTGCAAATTTTTAATTGTTGGATTGATTGAATTGCTTGATGAACTATGTGTGGTATGTTGATGTTGTGACTGATGTTGGAATGACTAATTGTTGTAATTGTTGTTGTTGGAATCATATAATCGATTGACTTGTATGATGTTGTTATTGTCTGGTTGGTGTTGTTGCGATTCAAAGTCAGAACTTAAAGTTATGAGTACTTTTGTGAAAAGAGTTGAAGTTTTGATGTTTAGAAAAGTAAATTTTGGGGTAAAAATACGTGTTAATCAAATGGTATGAAAAATGGGGTTTTGGGTTGGCTTAAAAGTGATTTTGGTTTTGAAAAGTTACAGAAAACTGCTTCACCGCATGGTGTAACTAGTTACACTACTTTTAAAATGAGTTTCTGGGCATTTCTATGAGTGTGTAACCGGTTACCTTGATTGTGGTAACCGATTACACCATAAATTAGAGACTAAAGTGGCTGGTTACAAAGTGGGTGTAACCGGTTATCTCAAAAGGTATAATCGGTTACACTAGGAGTTATTTTTAAAAATCTTTGAAAATTCATAACTTTAATTTCAAGTGTCCAATTCAAATGCCATTCGAAGTGTTAGGAAGTTGACATGACGAATTTTATTCTAAAAATGATCTATGTACGAGAAGTTGAATAATTTGATGTATGATGGTGTTAAATTCATTTTTATTGTTATGTTTTGGTGTGACATAATCGTAAATGCATTCGTTGTTGCTTGCCATGCTGTATGTCGATGTGGCTGGACTGTTGTGGCATATTGTGTGGTGGCCTGTAGGGGCGTGATGCGTTGATGAAATGAAGATCATTGTACGTTGTTGTTGTCATGAATTTCATAGTATGCACAAGTTGTGAGATAAGTCGTGTGCCAGGTGGGGGTGTGAGTATCTTATCCAGATTCTAGTTGTAGAATTGCGTTGTTGTTTAGGTGATTGTGTGCCCGGTGGGGTGTGAGCGATCGTGGAGGTCGTGTGCACGATGGGGTGTGAGCGACGTAATGGAAATTCCAACGGGAATTGTAATTCTGAAATAGAAATCGGGTACTGAAGGGAACTGAATGGTACCACATACATTCAGTCGAGTTGAGAGTTTCATTGCATTGCATCTTGGTTGCATTTGTTGTTGTGTTTAAATATTAATTGTGTTGATTGTGTGGATGTGAGTTGTGGAGTGGGTAACTAGGCATGTAATAATATGATTGCTTACTTATTATTATGATTTCCTTTATATAATTATGATATCTCACCCCTTCTGTTTGAATGTTGCCTTTACATGGGCATCGTGTAGATAACTCATAGTAGAGGAGTTAATGTGAGTGGAAGATGAAGTCTTTCATTTATTTTTATAGAGTCAGTGTCTGCTTGATGTGTAACACCGGGGTTATGGAACATTTCATGTCTTTTATGTTGGTTGGAGATTTTGCATATCTCTTGAGTTGTGGCTATTTATGTTTGTTTTGAAAACATGATTATGTCCTGAATAATTAGTTGATGTTGATTTTCCGCTGCATTAATAAAGTTAATTTTCAGACATGATTTTTTATTATTATTACTATTAATAATTTTCAAAGGCTGCATGTGTTACATATCTTAATGTATGAGCAGGTGTTGTTGATTTGTAGCATCCTAAATAATGTTTGTGTCGAATTTTACTCTGATTTATTTAAATTACATGTGGAATATTTAAGGTGTTACATAGTGGTATCAAAGCAGGTTGGTTTGTTCGGCCAAGTTGTTGAGTCGGTGTTGGTGTGACAGTTGAATACTATCGATGTTGTCTTCTAACCATTGTTGCTGTTGTTGTTGGAAAAACAGAAATGTCTGGAAGAAACGATGCTGCTATTGTTGCTGCTTTGCAAGTTGTTGCTGAGGCTGTTCAGAATCAGCATAATGCTGGTGGGAATGATGAGTTCTGTCATTTGGGGAAGTTCTAGAGGAACAATCCGCCTACTTTCAAGAGAATGAATAATCCTGATGGAGCGTAATCTTGGCTCAAGGAGATTGAAAGAATCTTCCGTGTTATGGATTGTTCAGAAGAGCATAAGGTACAGTTTAGTACTTATATGCTAGCTGATGAGGCTGATGACTGGTGGATCAACACTTGTCAGGTGTTGGGGACTTCATGTGAGGTTGTTACCTTAGATGTGTTCCGTAGGGAGTTTTTGAGGAACTATTTTCTGGAAGATGTTCGTGGGAAGAAGGAGATTAAGTTTCTGGAGCTGAAGTAGAGTAATTTGACTATTACTGAGTATGCTGCCAGATTTGTGGAACTTGATAAGTTCTATCCGTATTATAGTGAGGCGACTGTTAAGTTCTTGAAGTGTATTAAGTTTGAGAATGGGTTACATCCTGAGATCAAGCAGATGATTGGATACCAACAGATTCGTAGGTTTCTAGAGTTGGTGAACAATTGTAGAATTTTTGAAGATGATAGTAAAGCTTGGTTAGCTCATTGTAAGAGTCTGAGTGAGAAGAGGGGAAAGCAGAATATGAACCGTGGGAAGCCAAGTAGTGCTCCGCCTGAGAAAGGTAAGCAGAAGGTTGCTGATGGTAAGAGCCCAAGTGGGGGAGGTGCTCCCACTCCTCTTAAGTGGTATAGATGTCGTGATTTGGGTCATCGTATCGGAGAATGCAAAAGTGACGTGAATAAGTGTTACCAGTGTGGGAAGATAGGACATATTATTACTGATTGCAAGGGTAATGTGGTGACTTGCTACAACTCTGGGGAACCAGGACATATCAGTACTAATTTCCAAAATCCCAAAAAAGCTTCAACTAGAGGAAAGGTG
Source organism: Lathyrus tuberosus (assembly GCA_022829125.1). Lineage (NCBI taxonomy): Eukaryota > Viridiplantae > Streptophyta > Magnoliopsida > Fabales > Fabaceae > Lathyrus > Lathyrus tuberosus. The sequence continues at coordinate 287,056 of JALAZF010000842.1, forward strand.
TTTGCTCTATCAAGGACTCTGACTTCCAGTGATGATAGGTTGACCAGAGATATATGTTTCATTAATAATACACCTTTGATTTCTATTATTGATACTAGTGCTACTCATTCTTTTATTGGTGTTAATTGTGTTAAAAGGCTAGGCCTTGTTGTTTCTTCTATGAAGGGAGAAATGGTTATCGAAACTCCTGCTAAGGGATCGGTGACTACTTTTCTAGTTTGTTTGAATTCTCTTATGTCGATCTTTGATAGAGACTTTGGTATTGATCTTATTTTCTTGCCATTGGGAAATATTTATGTTATATTGGGAATAAACTGGTTGGAGTTCAATCATGTTCATATCAACTGTTATAACAAGTCGGTGCGGTTTCTTGCTTCCGATGATGATGAGAAAGAAGCTGGTTTTCTGTCTGCTAGAGAGTTGAAAGAGCTTTTGGAAGAGGAAGCTCATGTGCTTGCATTGTTTGCGTCTTTGCTGGTGTAGAGTCAAGTTGTGATTGATGAATTGTAGGTGGTGCGTGAATTTCCAGATGATATTTCAGATGTACCGCTAGAGAGAGAGGTGGAGTTTTATGGCCAATTTGTGAACAATCCAAGCAACCATTATTGATGCTTGAGGGCTGCAATTAAAGAGCATACTTCCTACTCCATCAAGGTGGAAAATTTGATCCAAAAATCTCTTGCCAATTGAGAGAAATGAGAGGCCAAAGTTGAGGTTTCATGTTGATGATCAATGGCAAAATGAACCAGAATTTCACTAAGTGTTGAAGTCAATTTGTTTCACACGAGTTTGAGGTCAATTTTGAACACTTTCCAAGCATTTCCCCAACTTGTTGTCAACATAAAACTTGTTCCTTTACATGCCAACTTTGAAAAGATACCCTTTTTGTGCAATATGAACTTCTACAACAAGGACAAAACCTGCTGCAAACTTTCCACTCTGATCTGTGAGGGCTAAGGTCTTTCATCTATTTCGGTTTTAATGATGTCAACAAATAAGATAGTCATTAGATTGTAATTTGAGCGGTATCACTTCATTGTCAGGCAAATTGCATCTAACCATCAATGTTCATGTGTCTAAACATATAGGAAGAAGTCTACAAAATTTCTACATGTGCATGATCATAATATTGATGTTTGGTAACTTGTTTCGAGTCTTGGTCAGCAAAAACATACAGAAAAATGAGTTTTTGAAAAATCTGCATGTCATGAGTCGACCCAAGGTGAGCATGAGTAGACTCATGCTGTCTTGAACAAGTTTTGTGAAATGGTCGGGTTAGCGCACGCTGTCCCCCCCTGTTGCATTAGTCGACGCATGCTTCGAGAAATTTGAATTTATGCAAAATCTGTAGGCTTGCGTCGACGCAAGGTCTTAATGGGTCGACGCATGGTGTCAAAATTTGCGTAGATAATCCTTCAGGAAAGCTCACGCTGACCCTCATTAAAGGGACGGTCGACCCAACTCTGTCTGAACTAATTTTTTTCATTTATTTTTTCTGTTATTTCTGTTACTTCATATTGTGGGTCACATTACTCATTATAAATAGTTGGGTCAGCTCACATTTAAAAAAAAACAAGAAACGTGAAAATTTATACCAATCTTTCTCTTCATCTTCATCTTCAACCTTGAGTAAACAAACAATTACACATAATCATTTTTGTTTGTGTCGCCCATTGCTTTGAAGTGATAATGTTCAGAATTAGGAAGTGTGTGATCTTCATTTCTGGGTTGAGAATTGGTAGGTGTTTCTTGAATAGTGAAGGTGATTGAAGAGTTGTGGGTTCCTTCAATCTAGTAGCGTGGGACGGTGATTTTGGGGCTTTTAGGCACACACTGTTTCATTCTACAGGGATTCAGGCGTGCGAAGGTAACCGAAGAACAGAGTATTCGTTCGGTTTAGTCACTACAGTCGGAGGATCGTAGAAGAAAGGTTTGGGGATCGAATTATGGAGAATTGAAGTCGGCCGAGTGAAGGTGACTGAAGAACGGTGGTTTCTTGCAGTCTAGTAGCGTGGGACGGTGACTTGTTCAACCGAATTCGAGGTACTTGATTCGTCTTGAATCAAGGGGAGAGAAGACTCTGCATCAACAATCAAAGACGTTTGAGAGTTCGGATGTTCATTGTTTTTCTCTTGTATAAACAATTTGTAAACAGCAACATATATATATATATATATATATATATATATATATATATATATATATATATATATATATATCTCAATTCGAATTATGGAATTGGGGGCAGAGGTACCCAAAGCGAGGACAATTGGGGAACTGCCTAATCAAATCGTGTTTGTTCTCTCTTTCCCTTTACTTTTTACGTTTAATATCATTCGAATTTTCGAAGTTTAAATTGATAAAAATTTCTGAGCTAGTGTTATATTGGGCTGTTAAATTGTTTTGTAAATTTGATACAATCTCTTGGATTGTATTTAGGAACAACTTAACATCACATTACTTTGAAATCTGCACTCAGTGTGTTAACGCACACCAAGTGTTCGATAATTTTGTTTCAACGCAAAATCAAACGCATTCGCAATTAATTGTTTATCGATTTACCTCGTTGGGTTGGATTAACTATCAAGCAAGTAAAACCTTGTTGATTGCGTTTTAAATTGTGTTAATCAATCTGAATTTTTCTCATCCATAATTCATTCCTAACATTGTCGTGCATATCCGATCCTTTTAGTAGAGGTTCATTGTAGATGTGTGATTTAGTGGTTGCTTCCGTTAAACATTTTTAAAACCAAATTTTTGGTAACCATTTGCGCGTGTAAAATTTGTGGGATCTATTCAACCCCTCCTTCTAGATCCTAGCCATCGTCTAACAAGTGGTATCAGAGCCTGGTTTATCTGGTGCTTCGGTAAAACTTCTTGGAATATGGTGAACGAACCTAAAGGGGCTTATAATAGAGCTCCAGTTTTTACAGGCGAGAATTACAGCTACTGGAAGGATTGTATACGCGTCCATATAAATTCCATAGATCGGAAGGCTTGGAACGTTATTTTAAACGGTCCCATGGAAATTACAATGACCAATGCTGAAGGCGTTGTCCTTCCCAAACCCGAAGCTCAATGGAATGAGGAGGACGAGAAAAAGTACAGCTATGACTGGAAGGCTCGAAATATTTTGATCTCCTCTTTGGGAGTTGACGAATATTATCGAGTCTCTCATTGTGAAACGGCCAAAGCCACGTAGGATGCTTAACAAGTAGCCCATGAAGGCACTAATGATGTTAAAATGGACTGTATCAACACACTAACGCAAGAGTTCGATCTTTTTTACATGAAGCAAGGGGAAAACATTGCGGATATGCAAAAACGATTTACTCATATTATCAACAAATTGCATGTACTTGGTAAACCAATTCCAAATGAGGTTGTTACTAATAATATTTTGAGGTGTCTTAACAGGGAATGGCAGCCGAAGGTCACCGCAATCAAGGAGGCCAACAATCTAGCTACTCTTGACCTCACCACATTATTTGGCAAACTCGATGAGCATGAGCAAGTGCTCATTAGCCTTGATAAACATGAAAATAGTATAAAGAAGGAGAAAATAAAAGATACGGAAAAGAAGTCGATTGCTCTTAAGGCTTCTTGTTCAAAGTCCACATCTCAATAGCAAAGTGATGATGAAACCAACAATGACGAAGATGATGACTCCGATGATGACATGAGTCTATTTGTGAAGAGATATAATAGATACGTTCGGAAGAATGAGATTCAACACTCGGATAAAAATCTAGTCAAATTTAGGAGGCAATCTAAAAAGGAAGGCAACAAGAATGGCAAGGTTAAAGGAACGTGTTACAACTGTGGAAAATTTGGGCACTACAAGCCGGATTGTCCATCACTTAAGAAAGACAAGGATAAGGATAAGGATAAGAGTCGTCAACACAAAAAGTCAAACAAGTCTAGATGAGCATACATCACTTGGGAGAGTGATAGTGAGTCGGAAAAAGATGACAGCTCAAGTGACAAAAGTGAATTCGTTAATCTATGTCTTATGGCACATCCAAACAAGAAGAAAGAGGTAAAACACTCTAAATACAATCACTCTAAAAGTATGTCTCATTTAGAATTACAAAAGGCTTTTGATATGTTGCACCACGAAGCTAAGGAAGCTTTTCGACGCTTAGCCTCGAACAAAAAGATTTTTAAATACTTGGAGAGAAAGGTTTCCGATTCTGAAAAGGAATTGGAAGCTCTTAAAACCTCCATGGTGGATGCATCAAAAACTAAGATTGATGATAATAAGTCTCCATGGTTCAAGTTTGGGGGTTGTGATACTTGTCATATTTGGCAAAAAGGGGTGAGAACCCTTAAGGCCAAATTAGACAAGGTTGTTAAGCCTAAAGTTATGTTTGCTATTGATCGATCACATTATCGAGAAAGTATGAACATTCTGTATCAAAAGTATACGTATGTGATTCGAGATAGAGATAACAAAGGTAAATTCCAAATGAACCGTGATTGCCTATATTGTTGCAAGCCTGGTCATACCATTGCTAAATGTTGTTTTAGAAGATTTCTTGTTCCAAAAGGCATTTATCAATGGTTTCCCAAGTACGATCTTGGTTTCACTTACTGCAAAGGACCAAATGAGAATTGGGTACCTACTCTCCCTTGATTGTTTTTTTGTAGGTACAAAGTCTCGAGACCACTGAAAGAAGATGGGTTCTGGATAGTGGCTGCTCAAGACATATGACAGGAGACATATCTATTTTCATCAACTTTGTGGCGAAGAAAAAGGGATTTGTCACCTACGGAGATAACAATAAGGGACAGATTCTCGGAAAAGGTAGTGTAGGTAACCCCTCATCTACTACTATCTCCGACGTGCTGCTTGTGGAAGGCCTTAGACACAACCTTTTAAGTATTAGTCAATTATGTGACAAGAATTATAAAGTATCATTTTCAAAAGATTGTTGCATAGTTGAAGATAGTGACAAAAAGGATGTGTTTGAGGGCTTGAGGGTGAACAATGTCTATATGCTAGACTTAAATGAGGTATCGTTGAATGGAGACAAGTGTCTAGTCACTATGAATGAATATTCATGGTTGTGGCATAGACGGTTGGCTCACATCAATTTTAATTTGCTTAACTAAATAGTCTTAAAAGACCTAGTCATCGGTTTGCCCAAAATCAAATTCACAAAGGATCATCTTTGTGATGCTTGTCAAGTGGGGAAGCAAACAAGGATCTCATTCAACTCTAAAAATATCATTTCAACTATGAGACCCCTTGAGCTCCTTCATATGGATTTATTTGGACCAACTAGGATCAAAAGCCTAGGTGGTAACTATTATGGTTTTGTAATAATCGATGACTTTTCTAGGTTTTGCTGGACTATTTTCTTAGCAAATAAGAGTGATACCTTTTCGGCCTTTGAAAATTTTGCTAACTTATCTCAAAACAAGTTAAACACGAACATTGTGTCAATTCGAAGTGATCATGGGGGTGAGTTTGAAAACCATTTGTTTGAAGCATTTTGTGAATCCCATGGAATTAATCATAATTTTTCCGCACCACGCACCCCTCAACAAAATGGGGTAGTGGAACGTAAAAATAGAATTTTGGAGGAACTTGGAAGGACTATGATAAATGAAAGTAGACTTCCAAAATACTTTTGGGCCGACGCCATCAGTACGACTTGTTACGTTTTGAATAGGGTGCTCATCCGGCCTGTTCTAAACAAGACACCGTATGAGCTTTTAAAAGGGCGTAAGCCAAATATCTCTCACCTTCATGTTTTTGGTCGTAAGTGTTTCGTGTTAAATAATGGGAAAGAGACACTTGGTAAGTTTGATTCCAAGGCCGACGAGGGTATTTTTCTTGGATACTCTCAGTCAAGTAAAGTTTATAGAATTTATAATAAAAGGTTACGAATTGTTGAAGAGTCGGTACACGTTATTTTTGATGAGTCTTATCCGAAAAATGTCGAAGAAGGTAGTTCTTTTCATGGTGCAGGTGTATCTTCAGAAGACATACTCAATGACACTAATAAAGGAACTGATCAGCCCGAAGCAGTGCGTATTAAGGAGGAAAAGGATCACCAACCTATGAAGAGTGAGGAGGATCATCCAACTAATGAAGATGACCTTCCTCCAGCATGGAAGTCTTCCAAAGACCATCCAATCGACAATATCATCGGTGACATCTCTAAGGGAGTAACCACTTGCTCTAAACTTAGTAACTTTTGTTATTACTCCGCTTTTGTGTCACAAGTTGAACCTAAAAACGCAAAGGAGGCATTACTCGATGAGCATTGGTTTTTATCAATGCAAGATGAACTAAATCAATTCAGGAGAAATAAGGTTTGGGACCTTGTCCCCCCTCCGCGAGATCATCGAGTAATGGGCACCCGATGGGTATTTAGAAATAAACTTGATGAAAACGGAGTTATAACACGAAATAAAGCGCGGCTTGTAGCACAAGGATATAACCAAGAGGAAGAAATCGACTATGAGGAAACTTATGCGCCGGTTGCCCGACTCGAGGCTATACGCCTTTTACTTGCTTATGCTTGCACTAAGAACTTCAAATTATTCCAAATGGATGTTAAAAGTGCTTTCCTTAATGGATATATAAATTAAGAGGTTTATGTTGCCCAACCTCCGGGTTTTGAATCCCATGAATATCCTGATCATGTCTACAAACTTAAACGTGCTTTGTATTGACTTAAACAAGCCCCTAGGGCTTGGTATGAACATCTAAGCAAATTTTTACTTGATCAAGGATATTCAAGAGGGAGGGTTGACACAACCCTCTTTATTAAACGTCAAGGAATACACTTAATCTTGGTACAAATTTATGTTGATGATATTATCTTCGGGTCTACTAACATGACCTTGGTCAAGGAGTTTTCTAGTTTGATGCAGAGGGAGTTTGAAATGAGCATGATGGGGGAGCTCAACTATTTCCTCGAATTGCAAATCAAACAACTCGAAGAGGGCACGTTTGTGAGTCAAACAAAATATTGTCTTGAGCGTCTCAAACGTTTCGACATGCTAAACTGCAAAGCAATAGATACTCCAATGCCTACTTGTGCCAATCTTGATCGTGACAAAAATGGTAAGGATGTAGAGGTAAAGAAGTATCAAGGTATGATTGGATCTCTTCTTTATCTTACTGCATCACGACCCGACATTATGTTCAGTGTATGCATGTGTGCAAGGTATCAAGCACATCCCAAGGAATCCCACTTAAAAGCAGTTAAGCGCATACTTCGATACCTTTCCCGTACTCCAAAGTATGGGTTGTGGTATTCTAAAGGTAGTGTTTGTTCCTTATTTGGCTATTCCGATTCTGACTTTGCCTGGTGCAAGTTGGATAGGAAAAGTACTAGTGGCACGTGTCACCTTTTCGGAAATTCCTTGGTGAGTTGGCATAGCAAGAAACAGGTTTCGATTGCTTTGTCAATAGTTGAGGCGGAATACGTTGCCGCCGGCAGTTGTTGTGCTCAAGTCCTATGGCTTAAGCAACAATTGCTTGATTTCAATTTAAAACTTGAACGTATTCCTATTTTGTGCGATAACACTAGTGCCATTAACCTAACTAAGAACCCCGTATTACATTCACGCACCAAGCATATCGAAATATGTCATCATTTCCTTCGGGATCATGTAGAGAAGGGTGATGTGGTCTTTGAGCATGTTGATACCAAAAATCAACTTGCTGACATCTTTACAAAACCACTAGCTACAGAGCCTTTCTTTCACATCCGTAGGGAACTTGGCATTCTCGACATCTCGGATCGTGTCTGATATTCCTCTAAGATAGTTGATCTTCACATATATATACTTGTTTATGTTGTTGACTAACAATGCAAAAAATTCATTGAGATATATGTGAGGGCTCTCATCTTTCATCATGATCAAGGTAATATCGTTCCGTTTCGTAATGTTCTTTTGTGTGTACCATGTTAAGTGCTTTAAAAATTGATGTTTATTACATATGTTAGCATATATTATTCATTTGGATGTTTGATCTATGTGTTTGCATGTTTATTTATCTTATTTTGGAACATTTGTATGCAAAAATATGAATTTTTCCATGTTTCACTTGTTTGTTATTGAATCTATGTTTTGAACTATAGAATGAATTGTGTTTGCTTCTTACGTTCCATATTTATCCGTTTATAGTATCGCATTAACTGTATCATATGTGGATGCGAGTTAGTGTCGCTGTTTTGCAAATTGGTGAATGAACCATTACTTATTATGATGATATCTCTTTGACCACCTTCTTTTACTCTTTTTGATGTTGTCAAAGGGGGAGAAGGTTACTAGCAGCAGAAAATACTAAAGCAGCAGATATCTACTATCTACTCATTACAAAAAAGTTTCATGCTTTGCCAGAATTGCCCTTCGACCATATAATATTTACACTATCAAAAGGTTGTTTTGGTAACTAGCAAATTCCTCAAAAATCATAACTTGCTTCTCACAATTGAATGCCATGTGTTGACTTCACATTGGTCCCCAATTAAAATAATATTATTCCATCCAATTTTCCACTTTTCTCTCTTGCTCTTTCATTTTCCCTTTTCTCTCTCTTTCTCCCATTTTCCCTCTCTTTGTTCTCTCAGATTACCAACAAACCCTAAACCCAACCCCCCGTCGCCGCCCCCTTTCTCTCTTCTCTCTATTTTTTCCACAAACCCTAGCGCAGTCGCTGCTTTCACCACCTTCTTCAAGTTCCTTCTTCAACAGTATCAGGTATTTTTCTCGAACTCCTTCTTCTTCAACCTCCATTTATTTCACTACTCTAACTCCTTTCGTTTTTACATGTTTATCTCTTGCTCTGGAACTCATTTCATCAAAACTTCCAAGGTTAGATCTTTTTTCCTCATCAAACCTCATGTTTTGAACTACAAGTTTGTTCCTTTATGTACTGATTTTCTATAAATATTGTTATGGTTTCTTTTTATACTCTTAAATCATTCATAAAACATGATTTTGTTATGGTTTGTTTAAGTTCTACTCAATATGTTATTTCTGTTATAATATCTGGAGAGTGCAAATGTGTTTTACTGATATGTGAGATTTTGAAAAAAAATTTGTTGATGATTTGTGTGTGCTTTTTTTTACATTGCAATGGGTTTGGCTTTGCTTGGATTGATTTAGGTTTCATGGGTTCAAACTATTCTATTTCAATTTCTTGTGCTACTTCGAATTATTGCTTTTATGTCGCTGCCAATCATATTCATAGGGGTGACACGGATTTGATGATAGCAAGTGGGACTGAAGCTACTATTATTCCTATTGGTTTGGGGGGTTTTGTTGCTTGCAGGGCACTTTCTCAGAGAAATGATGTAAATAGAATTGCTTCCAGTTAATGTTCTGCAGATGTATGGAGCTCAATAATGTCCCTAGAATTGCTTCCAGTTAATGTTCTGCATCTCATTCTTAATAATTATGTTCCTTTAGATAAATGATAGGAAAAATAGTATTTGTTAGCAGCATTGCCCAAACTCTGGATCTCATTCTTGATAATTATGTTTCTTTTGAATGTGTTTGATAAGGTCAGTGATTTGGATTTGTGATGTGAATTACTCTATATGATTGGTAGTATTTCTTTTGTTCATGATTGATTTTTGATCATTGCAGGCTCTGACCATTTGAGGGATGTGTTTGGAAAACCTATGTGGCTTGGTGATAAAGGAGCATAGCTATTGAGACCATATGTGAGCTGTTAACTATTGTTCTGGGATCTGAATTCCCTTCTCAAGTCAATTTACTAACAGAGTATCTAAAGGTGAGTAGGTGTTTGTATTTATTTTGTCGAATCCTCTGTTGCTACTTTATGTTGCTCAGCTCCGTGTTTAATCTTTTAAGTTGTATGTAGTTGGGAACAACAGAGTAGTTTACTGATGTCCAGCACAAACATGTTAGGCTATGAAGAGTGTCAATTTGTTTTTTTCTTTTATTAGTTGCAATTTGTTTTTAAACTACTCTGATATAAATCTGCAGGGTGAACGGTTTGCGTAACACCAAGGGGCTGGCTATGATGCTCTGAATTTTATGATGCTGCAGATGTTATTTGTTGGTTTGCTGTCATGAAAATAAATCTTCTGAGCACTGAATGTTGTTGCGAAAATCCTCTCCTTCCTGTTCTTCCTTCTGATATACTTTGCCTTTTACATCTCATGGCATTGAATTGAGACAAACGTCTTGATCTGCTATTTGTTGGTGGTTGATGATGACTTGGAATAAATTCCAGTCTGAATCCTGATTTACTGAACTCTTAACATCTTGCTGGTTATTTTTTGTTTAATGTTGTTGAATTGATATGGATTCTGCTAATGAAAACTTGTTTTCATTTTATTAGTTTGTGCAGGTTTGCTTAACTAGTGATGGCTGCGATATTGAAATGTTAATGATGGCTAAATGAGTTCTCTTTGATTGGTCCCGTGAATTGTTGTGTTAGTTTGCAAGGCTATCTTGAGTTTTATGCTGCCTTACATTATTGTGCAGGGTTGTTTGGTTTAAATGGTTAATGTTTGGTTGATATAGAGTTGTGGCGGTTCTATGAGTTGGTTTTGTTCTTGCTATTGGATGCTGGCTATGATGCTCTGAGTTAGCAGGACATGACTTTTGCGGTGCTGTTGTGATTCCTGTTATGATATCTAAGTTGAAGTCATGTTTTGCAGGGCTGTTTGGTTTGAACTGCTCTGATATAAATCTGCAGGGTGAACGGTTTACGTAACACCAAGGGGCTGGTTATGATGCTCTGAATTTTATGATACTGCAGATGTTATTTGTTGGTTTGTTGTGATGAAAATAAATCTTCTGAGCACTGAATGTTGCTGCGAAAATCCTCTCCTTCGTGTTCTTCCTTCTGATATACTTTTCCTTTTACATCTCATGGCATTGAATTGAGACAAACGTCTTGATCGGCCATTTGTTGGTGGTTGATGATGACTTAGAATAAATTTCAGTCTGAATCCTGATTTGCTGAACTCTTAACATCTTGCTGGTTATTTTTTGTTTAATGTTGTTGAATTGATATGGATTCTGCTAATGAAAACTTGTTTTCATTTTATTAGTCTGTGCAGGTTTGCTTGACTAGTGATGGCTGCGATATTGAAATGTTAATGATGGGTAAATGAGTTCTCTTTGATTGGTCCCGTGAATTGTTGTGTTAGTTCGCAAGGCTATCTTGAGTTCTATGCTGCCTTACATTATAGTGCAAGGCTGTTTGGTTTGAATGGTTGATGTTTGGTTGATATAGAGTTGTGGCTGTTCTATGAGTTGGTTTTGTTCTTGGTATTGGATTCTGGCTATGATGCTCTGTGTTAGCAGGACATGACTTTTGCGGTGCTGTTGTGATTCCTGTTATGATATCTAAGTTGAAGTCATGTTTTGCAGGGTTGTTTGGTTTGAACTGCTCTGATATAAATCTACAGGGTGAACGGTTTACGTAACACCAAGGGGCTGGTTATGATGCTCTGAATTTTATGATGATGCAGATGTTATTTGTTGGTTTGCTGTGATGAAAATAAATCTTCTGAGCACTGAATGTTGCTGCGAAAATCCTCCCCTTCCTGTTCTTCCTTCTGACATACTTTCCCTTTTACATCTCATGGGATTGAATTGAGACAAACGTCTTGATCTGCCACTTGTTGGTGGTTGATGATGACTTGGAATAAATTCCAGTCTGAAACCTGATTTGCTGTACTCTTAACATCTTGCTGGTTATTTGTTGTTTAATGCTGCTGAATTGATATGGATTCTGCTAATGAAAACTTGGTTTCATTTTATTAGTCTGTGCTTTGCATAGTAGTCAATATTTTAATGGTTAATTCTTATAAATTAGCAATGATTTTTGTGTGTTTTGTGTACATCTGTTTTCTGAAATTGGTTTTCCAACCGTCCTTTTCCTTTTCCTGTTCAATTTTTAGATTAGTGTGTTTCCTATCTTATTTAATATGTTAATGGTTTATTTTGGTTGTTTATAGGAAGGAGATTGGGTGAAGGCTTACATTATGTATTATGATGCTAAGGAACAACTGAGTATCATAGATAAAACGCCTAAAGCTGCTAGCGATATTTTGAAGGTCAAGATCTGTATTTTGTCATTTCAAAAATATCCTTGTCCCTCATTACTAATGATTAGCTGCAAGTACTGTCCAAGTTTATGTCATATCTGATGTAGGATTTTTCTTATATGAATTTCATGCAGAGTATGATAGTAATAGCAGATGAGGCTATACATAGAGCTGTCGAAAATATCGCACTGGCCATTGGTGCACTCTGTGTGGTGAGAAGCTTTTTCATGGATGTGCACCCATTTTTCATCTTTATAGATTCAGACTCATATTGTCTTGGTTTTGTCATTTTATTCTTGCACTAAGTGTAGTATTATGGCGTGTATAGGTTTTGTATACACGTTGCCTTATGACTTGCGTAGTATGAAGGTAACATGAGAATGGCGTGGTGACTTTGTTTTGGCTTGGAAAGTATACGTCATTATAGGACGGTTTGCTGCGTGATATGTGTAGAAGTCACTATTGTATATTCTTTTTGCAAGTGGTTTAGAGTGGATGGTGTGGGCCATGGCAGACTGCGCAGGATGTGGAGAGTGGGCTTCTTCTTATTTGAATTTTTCTTGTAACAACTTTTTAATGCTTTTGTTTCTTAATTGATGGAAATTCTTGGCATGATTTGCCATGTATTTACACTGAAAGAAATTTCTTTGGAATCTTTGAAGCAGTCTCCACTTAGCTTGACAAAACTTGTATATGTCCTGGTAATTGGCATAATCAAAAGCTGTTGTGAATTTCTTCATGGGTTTTGTCTTTTTTCGAAGTATCTTACCAATCGACTTGATGTATAAAATCTATTATTTATTATCTACCTTGGTATCTATTTAAACTTTCAATTCTATAAACTCAATATTGGAAATCTAGAATCCCTTCACATTCAAACTCAATATTCTATAAACTCAATAATTTTAAATTTTGCATTTGTATCTAAATATATTTTATACCACATCAAATATTTTGGTTATTATAGGCACAATGTCTATTTTATTTTTATCAACAATTTATCTAGATTTGAAAGACAAATTCTTTATTTCAAAATAAATAAATAAAAAAATTATTTTTGTCTTTCTTTAGCTCACGAGTCATTTCTTTTTCTTTTTGCATAATTACATCTATATATAAATAAATTATGGGTCACTATCACCACAATACATATTTTATTTTAATCAATAATTACCTTAATTTGAAAGGTAAAATCCTTATTTTCAAATATTAAATTTTTTTTTATCTCACGAGTTCCTTTTTTTTCTTTTTATATTTTAATACAATTGAATTTATATAATCATTGTTTGTTTTAAAATTAATATCTAATTTCATATTTAGATATGTATATAAATACATTTTATATCATACCAAATTTATATATACATTTAAATATATTTTATCCCGTATCAAATAATTTTACCCGTGCGGGAGCACGGGTATCTTACTAGTTAAAGTGTTAAAGATAGGGAGAGTTTCTCCGTTCTCAAATTACAATCAAGAGAAAGATAAACAGTGTTGCCATCATAAAAAAGGGGGAGTATGTGAGGGCTAAGGTCTTTCATCTATTTCGGTTTTAATGATGTCAACAAATAAGATAGTCATTAGATTGTAATTTGAGCGGTATCACTTCATTGTCGGGAAAATTGCATCTAACCATCAATGTTCATCTGTCTAAACATATAGGAAGAAGTCTACACAATTTCTACATGTGCATGATCGTAATATTGATGTTTGGTAACTTGTTTCGAGTCTTGGTCAGCAAAAACATACAGAAAAATGAGTTTTTGAAAAATCTGCATGTCATGAGTCGACCCAAGGCGAGCATGAGTCGACTCATGCTGTCTTGAACAAGTTTTGTGAAATGTTTGGGTTAGCGCACGTTGACCCCCCTGTTGCATGAGTCGATGCATGCTTCTGGAAATTTGAATTTCTACAAAATCTGCAGGCTTGCGTCGACGCAAGCTCTTGATGGGTCGACGCATGGTGTCAAAATTTGCGTAGATAATCCTATGGGAAACCTCATGCTGACCCTCATTAAAGGGGCGGTCGAACCAATTTTGTCTGATTTAATTTTTTGCATTTAATTTTTTCTGTTATTTCTATTACTTCATATTGTGGGTCACATTACTCATTATAAATAGTTGGGTCAGCTCACATTTCAAAAAAAAAACAAGAAACGTGAAAATTTATACCAATCTTTCTCTTCATCTTCATCTTCAACCTTGAGTAAACAAACAATTACACATAATCATTTTTGTTTGTGTCGCCCATTGCTTTGAAGTGACAACGTTCAGAATTAGGAAGTGTGTGATCTTCATTTCTGGGTTAAGAATTGGTAGGTGTTACTTGAATAAAACTTCAAGTTTTGTCCTCGAAGAATCGACCGAGTGAAGGTGATTGAAGAGCAACGAGTTCCTTCAATTTAGTAGCGTGAGACGGTGATTTTGGGGGTTTTTGGCACAAACCGTTTCGTTCTACAGGGATTCAGCCGTGCGTAGGTAACCGAAGAACATAGTATTCGTTCAGTTTAGTAGCTATAGTCGGAGGATCGTAGAAGAAAGGTTTGGGGATCGAATTGTAGAGGATCAAAGTCGGCCGAGTGAAGGTGACTGAAGAACGGTGGTTTCTTACAGTCTAGTAGCGTGGGACGATGACTTGTTCAACCGAATTCGAGGCACTTGATTCGTCTTGAATCAAGGGGAGAGAAGACTCTGCATCAACAATCAAAGACGTTTGAGATTTCGGATGTTCATTGTTCTTCTCTTGTATAAACAATTTGCAAACAACAACATATATATATATATATATATCTCAATTCCAAATGTGGAATTGGGGACAGAGGTACCCAAAGCGAGGACGATTGGGGAACTGCCTAATCAAATCGTGTTTGTTCCCTCTTTCCCTTAACTCTTTACGTTTAATATCAATCGAATTTACGAAGTTTAAATTGATCGAAATTTCTTGGGCTGTTAAATTGTTTTGTAAATTTGATATAATCCCTTAGATTGTATTTAGGAACAGCTCAACATCACATTACTTTGAAATCTGCACTCAGTGTGTTAATGCACACCAAGTGTTCGATAATTTTGTTTCAACGCAAAATCGAACGTATTCGCAATTAATTGTTTGTCGATTTACCTCGTTGGGTTGGATTAACTATCAAGCAAGTAAAACCTTGTTTATTACATTTTAAATTGCGTTAATCAATCTGAATTTTTCTCATCCATAATTCATTCCTAATATTGTCGTGCATATCCCATCCTTTTAGTAGAGGTTCGTTGTAGACGTGTGATTCAGTGGTTGCTTCCGTTAAACATTTTTAAAACCAAAGATTTGGTAACCATTTGCGCATGTAAAATTTGTGGGATCTATTCAACCTCCCTCCCTTCTAGATCCTAGCCATCGTCTAACATTATCAACATTCTTTGCATTATGTGAAAAAGTTGCTTTTGACCAAAACTTGTTCCACAAGTTGTAGCTCTGATCAGCTGAATTCAAAGGCCAAAGTGTTGAACCCCAATTTTTACCCCTAAGATTTCGCACTTTTCATTTGCATCTCATACCACAAACAAGATCACAATCTTTGTTTCTCCTGAGCATCTGTGTATTTCTCATTTGCTAACCTCTAACCAAAATACAAAAAAAATTGTTGCAGTTTCTCCCTCTGTGTGTTGTGCAGGTTTGTCCAAGCAGGGCATAATTTCAAGTCAAATGTGGTTGTTCGTCCTTGATCCAGTTTAAATGGAAGTTTTAACTAATCTTGGTCAAGCTATCAAGCAATTGTTCCAAGTGCGAGTTATCTGTTTCAGTGGGCTATTTCTCAAGCAGTGACTGTCAAGTTGTGTGGTGATATTCAACAGATTCAAATGGTTGTTACTCAGTTGTGGCTTGTTCAGTGGTAGCTATGTGTTCGGTTTATCAGAGGTTTGTGAAAAAGTCAAGATTGGTTTTAGGCTAAAAATTAGGATTTGCTATCCATGATCCATTTCCACTATCCATTTTAAAACATTTTTTCACTTTCTTAATCCATTTTCTATCTTTATCCCATTTTTTAAACCATTTCCAATATTCATTTTTTGCCAATTTCCCATTATCCAATTCATTATCCACATTTCATATTCAATGTCCATTTTCCTATATCACATCTTAGACCATTATTTTTCTAAAAAAATCCATATCCACTTCTACAACAACCAATTTATCCATATTCCAGTTTTTTCTCTATTATCCAAAAACCATGTTTTTTATTTCCAAAATCCTACAAAAAGGCCCAAGTTATATTTTTGTTCAAGACTATTTTCAAGGAAGTTTGCAACACAAATTTTGAGCCCACTTCAAAGTCCATTAAGCCATCAACTGCTATTTCTTTCCATGACACGACCCACTTTCTTTTGTTTTCACATTTCAAGATGCACTAGCCAGCCAAGCTACAATTCATTTCACCCCAAGCTGCATTCCAAAAAGCACGTTCTACCTTAAGCTCTACAAGCTACCAACTCAGCCACTTCAGAAACAAACACACGCAGCAAGCCGTGCCAAGTCATACACACGAACTACGGGGTTTTGATCCTACATTGCACATCGTGGGTACGTAGGCATGAGACGACAAGTCTCTCCAAACACAAAAATCATAAAAACAATTTCTCTTCTCATCTCCTCAATCACTTTTCAAGCAAACACTTTCAGACCAAAAGCAGTAAATATTTCAAAGGGCTCCTATAGAGTACTATAGACGTTTTGGGTGCTAACACCTTCCCATTGCGTAACCAACCCCCTTATCCAGTTTCTCTTCACTTGTTCTTGTTTAGAGCTTGTGTAGGTTTTGTTCGCTCTTTTTCCTTTCCTTTTTGGATAAAATAAAAGTGCGGTGGCGACTCCTGCTTTTCGAGTTAAGTTAATCAATTGCTTACACTCACGATTTTGCCGCTACAGGAAAGTGGCGACTCTGCTGGGGAGAAGATTGACCTCTTGCTGGTCCATCCCTTAAGGGGTTTAGCCTACTTTGATTTATTTACTGATTTTTGTCTGACTTGCTTGTTATCTGTCTATTCTGATTGGGATGTTCTGAGAGATAAGCCCAATACACAGGCTTGAGTATACACTTAGGACTAGAGTGGAAAGTAGTGGGACCTACGCGCCGTCTTGGTACATTTGGTGTTCACGAAATTCACATCCAGACGAGGTTTTCTTGAGAGATATTCTGACGTGCGTGTCTTGCGCATTTCGGGGTGTTGATCTTGAGAGCTGTCGACTCTGGCGACCATTTCCCCGAGAACTCAGCAATGCCTCCCCTCCCGAGAACGACAATGGCAGACCAGAAATGGTAAACCCATTGCGATTCTCGTTCCGAGGACCCAATGCTGGAAACTTGCTATAGGATATCCTTTTTGGGGGAATCATTGGACGACCTCTTTGTTTGGCGATAGTATTGTACCCCGAGGGATGAATGTACTATTGCTTCTCAAATCGAGAATCTGAAACTGAGGATCCCGGTTTTTTAGTACCCACATGTGAGAATGGGCGGGTGTTTACAGGTTTGCCGGAAACCCTGACTTCCAACATGCCCGTTACTTTGGATTTCTTATCAGTGTAGACTTATCAACCTGGTATTCCGGTGTTCTCTTCAAAGCAAACCTTTGAACCTGTGTGCTTCGAGTGATCTTGTTTGTGGTTGTTGCATTCATGCACTCTTGCATCCATGAGCATACATATGCATTTCTTCCCAGTTGCCTCAGAAACTCATTTCAACTGTCTTCTTCTCCAATTATCTGTTCACCGTCAAGCTGTTTCCTCAACACAACTACGGAACTAGAGCTGCCGTCAGATTGAGAATGGAAAACCAAGAACAACACAATGCCGAAGTCAGAATGGAAATTGATGAGTTGAAGGCCGGCATAACCAAGCTCACAGAAATGCTGCAAGTTCTGATTGCTAGAGGTGAACCACCTCAGAGGACTGTGATTATTGAAACTTCAACTGCTGCTGTTGACCCTCCACTGACTCAGCAACCAGCTTCTACTTGGCCAGAATTTGGGTTACCTCTGAATTACTCGCCACCCTTTGCAACTACTCCTGTGTTTGTCTCTCCAGTATCTTCAGCTTCATTGTTCACTGAACCTTAGCCTGTTATGCATTCTGTTGCTCAAGCTATTCCTGAGAATCCTTTCGTGTACCATGCTACTGGTCTACAATCTGAAAGTCAGGGAGAACCTGGATACATTGAAGAAGTCAGAGAGCAATGGCAAACTCTAGACAAAAGGATAAGAGCCGTGGAAGGAAGTGATGTCTTTAATGCTGCCGCAATGGACATGTGCTTGGTTTCCGACTTGGTTATTCCTCCAAAATTCAAGACTCCTAATTTTGAAAAATACCAAGGGCACACCTGTCCCAGAACCCACTTGGTGATGTACTGCCATAAGATGGCCGCTCATGCCAAAAATGACAAACTGCTCATTCACTGTTTCCAAGATAGCTTGAGTGGGGCTTCAATGAAATGGTATATGGGAATTGAGAAGAACCGTATCCAAAGCTGGATGGACTTGTCTGATGCTTTCTTAAAGAAGTATAAGTACAATCTGGACATGGCACCTGATCGCCGTCAATTGCAAAACATGTCTCAGAAAGAAAAAGAATCATTTAAGGAGTAAGCTCAGCGCTGGAGAGAGTTAGCTGCTCAAGTGGAGCCACCCTTGGCTAAAAAAGAATTGACTGGATTGTTCATGGACACTCTTCAGCCACTCTTTTGGGAAAAGATGATAGGCATTGTATCATCTGGTTTTGCTGACCTAGTCACTATTGGAGAAAGACTAGAAGAAGGTATCAAGAAAGGAAGGATTGCTAATGCTGAAGCCTTTAGTGGTGCTAAAAAGTATGCTGGGAACTTTCAAAAAAAGAAGGATGGCGATACCCATGTTGTTTCAGTCGAAGGTAAACCTCGTCGCAGGTAACAACAATATGTAACTATAGTTGCTCCTGTTGTTAATGCTCAACTAGTTCAAGCTCCTCGTCAGGCTGTTAGACAAAATCAGAATCGTAATAGGGTTAACTTTGATCCTATCCCAATGACCTACACTGAGTTGTATCCATGTCTTGTTCAAAAAGGTTTGATTACAACGAGGGATCTACCTCCTCCTCCAAATCCTCTTCCAGCCGACTATAGGGCTGATCTTCACTGTAAGTTCCATCGAGGTGGGGCAGGCCATAACTTGGAAGGTTACTTTGCATTGAAAGCTAGAGTACAAGAATTGGTGAATTCAAAGATTCTGTCCTTTGCTGATGATAATCCCAATGTTGTCAACAATCCTTTGCCAGAGCATGCCAAGTGAAGTTTGAGTCAGTTCAGACGGATCATCTCCTAAAGCCAGTGCTTCAGACAGGACAACTCATCCTTGTTGCTGATTAGTCACTAGGCCTTGTTTCTTTCTGTTTGCATTTTTCTTTGATTGTATTGACTGTTTTCTTTCAAATTTTATTTGTACTTTCATGGTAATTTCAATGAAATGAGCATTGCAACTTTTGATTCAATTCATTTATATCCACTGTGTGCATCTTTATGCTTTCTTTTTCACAAAAAATATATCTCTTGTTCAATTTCTTTATCAAGCTTTTGTTTATGCAAAGATTGGAGGGAGGATGATGAAAACGAAATACCCGAAATTGCTAAACTGTATGCTTTCAATTAAAACTTCGTTGATGATGTACAACCATTGTTTCAACTCCCAAACACTGGAGAAATAAGGAAGTTAATCCTTTGTCAACCCCTTCGAGCCTAGAAGTTGGAGTTTCTTTCTATACGAAAAAACCGTAATCTTAACCTGGGGATGGGTAGTTCTCAGTTAATTTGACTGTGCATGCAAAACACTTTCAATAAAGGTTGCAATCATAAGTTTTCCTTCGCACACATCCAAGAAGTGTCAAAGATGTCTTTCAAATCAAAAGCCAATGATGGCTCACCGTAATAATTAAGCCAGGCAGTCACTATCTTTAAAAAAATAATAATGAATGAAAAAAAAATCAAAAGAAGATCCCGCTAAGTCAAAACCTATGAAGGAGACTTAGGCAAAAATTGGGGCATCCCGCTGGCTGTAAACTCAAATGACACAGTTCAGGCAAAAGTTATGGATAACAAAAGAAAAATCAAGAGGTTACCAAAATCCTCAAAGACAAAACGAGTTGACCGAGTTCCTCATCAAAAACAACAAAAAGTTGTAAGAAAGAGTGATTGCCATCTCAAAAAGATTCCTTGGTCCTTGAACCATTATCATAACAGTGTTGCAATTCCAAAATCTCCTGGAACATGAATGCATAGGTTGAGTTAACTGAGCATAGGACTGGAGATCATCAAGAAGAATGGGTTGGGTACAAATAAACTTTGAGCATATATCCTTTGTTTCAAAAACCGTGAACCAAACCACGTTACAACATTTAAAAGACCTAATTGAAGCCAGGTTTCTTTTGAAAGCATACTACAGCAAGGTTGGGTACATTGACTCCTACATTTGTTGCCAATCATTTGCTTTGATGTCATACCTTTGCTTTCTCTTTCACTTTGCATGTCTAAACCGCCGTGTTTTAACAAGTGTTTCATTTGCTTTGCATCAATAATATCATTCCAAAAATGATTTTTGATTTCAAAATTGCATTGAGCTTTGCATTCAAATTACCCTACAGGCAAACTTTCCTCATCAAGAAATTTCAAACAGTTGAGAAAATTGGTCAGTGATCCTATCAGGGGCACATTACCTCCAGATCCTGTTGTGAATCAATCCAAGATTTGTTGCTCAGTGCAAGTTATTCTCATATTTGGTTAACCAGAAGATCTCTTTCAAGACCCATGCTGAGTTTAGCCTTCTCAACAGTCATTTCAAGAACTGAAGCCATGATCAGTTCATCCCCAACAATAGTCAAGCTGAAGCCATAATTAGTTTATCCTCATCAATCAATCAATCTGGGGCAGTCTTCTTCAAGAACCCTCAAGATGTCTTTCCTCAAAAGACCATTAGTCTGATACAATTCACAAGTGTGGCAGAGATGTGTTCGACATCTTCTCTCCAAAGCAGAGTGGGCAGTGTTCCCTGTGTTGAGGAATCAGAGTTCCTTTCTTCCCTCACAAAGAGCCTATCTCAGTTGTCTCTATCATTTGCATTGCATACCTAAAATCATTCATCTATCATTGCATAGAAAGTTTTTCATAGCTCGAAGTTTGCTTCGTGCTCATATGCATTTCCCGAGGTCCTGTTGCTTTCAACATCTTACCTTGTGATCAAAGTCCAACTTACTTGGCGCCTACCAAAACTTTTACCTGCCTTTTCATTCAGTGCCATTCCTGAATGTTGTCGTTTACCTGTCTTGTTTGTCTTCCAGTGCTATTCCTGGATGTCTTGCTTATCTTCTTTCTTTCCAGTGTTATTCCTGGATGTTGTCATTTCCCTGTGCCTCTATTGTTGTTGTTAGATGTTTGTTTTCTTCCAGTGCTATTCCTGGATCTCTGCTTTCTTTCACTCCAGTGCCATTCCTGGATGTCTGGCTCTTTTGATCTCCAGTGCCATTCCTGGATATCTTGCTCCTCTTGTTTCTCCTAGTGCTATTCCTGGAAGTCTTTTCTCTCTCTGTAATCCCCATTATATCTACTTGGATACCTTTCAGTGTCATTCCTAAAAGTTTTATCTGTTCATTCAGTGCCATTCCTGAATGAGTTTTCTCCTTTGCATTCAGTGCCATTCCTGGATGTCTTTCTCATTACCATTCAATGTCATTCCTGAATGTAATGATTTACCTTTACCTTTCAGTGCCATTCCTGAAAGTTTTATCTGTTCATTCAGTGTCATTCCTGAATGAGTTTTCTCCTTTGCATTCAGTGCCATTCTTGGATGTCTTTCCCATTACCATTCAATGCCATTCCTAAATGTAGTGATTTATCTTTACTTTTCAGTGCCATTCCTGAAAGTTTTATCTGTTCATTCAGTGCCATTCCTGAATGAGTTTTCTCCTTTGCATTCAGTGTCATTCCTGGATGTCTTTCTCATTACCATTCAATGTAATTCTTGAATGTAGTGACTTATCTTTACCTTTCAGTGCCATTCCTGAAAGTTTTATCTGTTCATTCAGTGCCATTCCTGATTGAGTCTACCTTTACCTTTCAGTGCCATTCCTGAAAGTCCCTGCTCACTTTATTCAATGCCAGTCTTGGATATTGTGAACTCTTGTTATCCAATGCCATTCTTGGATACTTATGTTACATTTGCCAAAACCTTTCTCACGTCATTCAATGCCATTCTTGGATGTTGTGATTTCTTTTATCCAAAGCCATTCTTGGACACCTTTTCCCCAGCCAAGTCCAATGCTATTCTTGGATATCTCTGATGTTTAACCTTGCCATCCAATGCCATTCTTGGATGTCCCCAGTGAAGTTTTCAAATGGAATTTTGTTTATATCCAATGCTATTCTTGGATGACTCAGTGTTTACTGTTGCCTTATTCAATGTCATTCTTGAATGTTGTAGTTCCTTTTATCCAATGCCATTCTTGGATATCTTATCCCCAATAGAGTGTTTTTCACCTCCATCCAATGCTATTCTTGGATGATGCTGCTGCTTTTACCAGAAACTTTCTTGTTGCTGTCCAATGCCATTCTTGGACATCTTTTGACATACTTTTGTCTCGTTTGTAGTTTCCATCCAATGCTATTCTTGGATGTCACTACTCATCTTCCAGGGTCTTGTCCCTCTCTTTCCAACTATTGATGGATACTTCTTGTCACCTTGACGGATCTCCAGAAATAGCTTATGTTCCCCGGCGTGTCTTTTCGCGTCATCTCTCTCAATTTACCTTAATCCCTTGTTTCAAGTTTCCCCGCAGTCGGTTTCATCCTTTGCATTCATATCATCTTGTGAAATCTTATGGCTATAAATTTGGTTTTCTGTATTTAAGTATCTTCAATCTTGTCGAGATGAAGTTTTCAACCTTCATATATCCTGATAGAAGAAACTTAAATAGGGGCAGCTGTTGAACCCCAATTTTTACCCCTAAGATTTCGCACTTTTTATTTGCATCTCATATCACAAACAAGATCACAATCTTTGTTTCTCCTGAGCATCTGTGTATTTCTCATTTGCTAACCTCTAACCAAAATACAAAAAAAATTGTTGCAGTTTCTCGCTCTGTGTGTTGTGCAGGTTTGTCCAAGCAGGGCATAATTTCAAGTCAAATGTGGTTGTTCGTCCTTGATCCAATTTAAATGGAAGTTTGAACTAATCTTGGTCGAGCTATCAAGCAATTGTTCCAAGTGCGAGTTATCTGTTTCAGTGGGCTATTTCTCAAGCAGTGACTGTCAAGTTGTGTGGTGATATTCAACAGATTCAAATGATTGTTACTCAGTTGTGGCTTGTTCTGTGGTAGCTATGTGTTCGGTTTATCAGAGGTTTGTGAAAAAGTCAAGATTGGTTTTGGGCTAAAAATAAGGATTTTCTATCCATGATCCATTTCCACTATCCATTTTTAAACATTTTTTCACTTTCTTGATCCATTTTCTATCTTTATCCCATTTTTTAAACCATTTCCAATATTCGTTTTTTGCCAATTTCCCATTATCCAATTCATTATCCACATTTCATATTCAATGTCCATTTTCCTATATCACATCTTAGACCATTATTTTTCTAAAAAAATCCATATCCACTTCTACAACAACCAATTTATCCATATTCCATTTTTTTCTCTATTATCCAAAAACCATGTTTTTTATTTCCAAAATCCTACAAAAAGGCCCAAGTTATATTTTTGTTCAAGACTATTTTCAAGGAAGTTTGTAACACAAATTTTGAGCCCACTTGAAAGTCCATTAAGCCATCAACTGCTATTCCTTTCCATGACACGACCCACTTTCTTTTGTTTTCACATTTCAAGATGCACTAGCCAGCCAAGCTACAATTCATTTCACCCCAAGCTGCATTCCAAAAAGCACGTTATACCTTAAGCTCTACAAGCTACCAACTCAGCCACTTCCTAAACAAACACACGCAGCAAGCCGTGCCAAGTCATACACACGAACTACGGGGTTTTGATCCTACATTGCACATCGTGGGTACGTAGGCATAAGCCGACAAGTCTCTCCAAACACAAAAATCATAAAAACAATTTCTCTTCTCATCTCCTCAATCACTTTTCAAGAAAACATTTTCAGACCAAAAGCGGTAAATATTTCAAAGGGCTCCTATAGAGTACTATAGACGTTTTGGGTGCTAACACCTTCCCATTGCATAACCAACCCCCCTTATCCAGTTTCTCTTCACTTGTTCTTGTTTAGAGCTTGTGTAGGTTTTGTTCGCTCTTTTTCCTTTCCTTTTTGGATAAAATAAAAGTGCGGTGGCAACTCTTGCTTTTCGAGTTAAGTTAATCAATAGCTTACACTCACGATTTTGCCCCTACAGGAAAGTGGCGACTCTGCTGGGGAGAAGATTGACCTCTTGCTGGTCCATCCCTTAAGGGGTTTAGCCTACAATGATTTATTTACTGATTTTTGTCTGACTTGCTTGTTATCTGTCTGTTCTGGTTGGGATGTTTTGAGAGATAAGCCCAATACACAGGCTTGAGTATACATTTAGGACTAGAGTGGAAAGTAGTGGGACCTACGCGCCGTCTTGGTACGTTTGGTGTTCACGAAATTCACATCCAGACGAGGTTTTCTTGAGAGATATTCTGACGTGCGTGTTTTGCGCATTTCGGGGTGTTGATCTAGAGAGCTGTCGACTCTGGCGACCGTTTCCCCAAGAACTCAGCAACGCCTCTCCACCCGAGAACGACAATGGCAGACCAGAAATGGCAAACCCATTGCGATTCTCGATCCGAGGACCCAATGCTGGGAACTTGCTATAGGATATCCTTTTTGGGGGAATCATTGGACGACCTCTTTGTTTGGCGATAGTATTGTACCCCGAGGGATGAATGTACTATTGCTTCTCAAATCGAGAATCTGAAACTGAGGATCCCGGCTTTTTAGTACCCACATGTGAGAATGGGCGGGTGTTTACAGGATTGCAGGAAACCCTGACTTCCAACATGCCCGGTACTTTGGATTTCTTATCAGTGTGTAAAGGAAAAGAGTGTAAAAAAGGAAAATAGTGTAAAAAATGAAAAGAGTGTGATCAGAGGAAAAAATTTAGAAGCTCAACGCAAGAGTTATTGGCAAAACGTTCACTTTATTAAAGTGGATACCAAGCTTTATGCAAATTGCTCCGAAAATGGTATCAAGACTTGGATAAAGCCTCAATTCTTTGTTGAATGCATCAAGGGTTTGTGTAAATCTCTGATTGTGGTGAGATTTAGAAGTTAAATGGTATGAAAAGTGGGATCAGGTAGCTTAGGCTCGAGATTTGGTCATGAAGCTTGCCATGTAATGACCTATAATTCAGTTTTGCGAGGCCATATTTATCTCTTCGAAACTCATAGCTCAAGTGTGATAAATTCATATTCTTAGAGATTGTGGAAAGATGAGAGGACATAGTTCAAATTTGATGTTGAACATTTGACTTGAATCATCTTGGATCATGGATAAAAATGCCTCACAAAATTGGAATTTTAGGCCGAAAAACACTTAGAAAATTTCTAAGTATTGGACATTTTGATAACTTGTAAAACCTCCACTTTGATCAACCATAACTTCTAATTGGTAAATGATTTTGAGTCCATTCTTTCACCAAATTGAACTGTGTAATACCATCTTTAAAATGAACCCTCCAATACTTTTATTGGTTGCTTGCAGGGGAAGTTATGAGCTTGGAAAGTAGCGCAAAAATCATAGAATTTTCATAGCTTAAAAAAATTCAAGAAACCCTAATTTTCCAAATCATGATCTTTTCTTGATTTCTTTGATTTTATTGATTGATCATGATCCAAATCACATATGTTCATGATCCTTTACTTGTGGAGTCCATGTTTAACCAAAATTCTACAAAGTCAAACTTGGTTTTGATCAATAGTTGACTTTTTCCAAATGAACCTTATTTTCTTCTATTGTTCATGAATCAAACTTCTTGGATTAATCCAACCATATGAATGGAATAATATAAAGAATTTGAGGTCCTCAAAACATATCTTGAGGTGTTGGATTATATCTTGCTTCAAAAGTCAACCCAGGGACTGAATTAGGTCAAAACCCTAATTTGGATGCATCTGATGACTTGGGGCTTGTTGAGTTTGATTCAATGCAACCTTGAACTTGATTATTGATGAAAGGAGACCCTTGAACAATGTTTAATGAATTAGGAGCTTGAGGATCACACAAATCTTTGATTGGTCATCTGCTTGATCTTCTTTGATGCAAAACCCTAGCTTGTGGTCAAAGACAACAAGGCGAATATTTTTGGTATTTTCAAATAGGGTTAGTGATGCATAAAACACACACACATGAAATGGTTGATGCTATGTAAATGATCTTAGAGGTAAAAATTAAGGTATGACACAAGCCATAACATATGTGACCTCACTTTGTCACTTTTGTTTGAATTTATCCAATGATGCAAACTCCAAGCCTTACCAATGATCAAACCTAGTTCCTAACCAAGATTCAAACCTCTTCATAAGCACGTTGGACCTCATAACATCAGCACACAAGCAAGAGCACAAAGAAACACATTGAAGCAAAAATTTCAAAACTCCATTAAAGTGAATTTTCGAATCTCACAATTCTTGCACATTCCTTTCAAATTTCACTCACAAACACCATCCATAAACCACCTAAAAGCTACTGTATGCAATAGAACACGACGGTAGCTTCCAAAACACCATATACCAAACCTCACTTTTCACATTTGCAACTCGATTTGGGCAGAGCAGTTCAAAAGTTTCAAGTGATTTTAAGCACACCATTACACTCCTAGGGACTCAAGGAAGCTAGAGGGATCATTATTTCGCTTTTACAAGAGCATTTTAAGGGGAAACAGACTCACTCTGTTAGGTACATTTCTCACCTTTTGGTTCTCCACCATGCAAGCATCATTTTTCAGTTTTCTTGATATAGTTGTGTGCGATTAACATGATGAACAAAATCCCTAAGTTATTAACCATTGATTGTTGATGTATGCCATTTAATTTTATTTTGAAATTTTAGGGTTTTTTTGGTTATTGATCAAATTCACGAGTTAGAGTTAATATAAATACAAACTAAAGCCATGGTTGTGTTCCTTGTTAAATTCTAAGTGAAATAGTGTAGTCACATGTCTCATTTGATTCGTGTTTAAGGGAGTCATGATTTTGAAATTCTGAAGGTGCCTAGAGGTAGAAGATGATCCTGCGCGCCATATTTCATTTTCAAAATCAGTTTTAATATTTATTTGTTTTGATTGAACATGTTAACGGCCAAAAGACCATGTCACGTTGGTAAGGTTGTTTTTTGGTGACCAAGGGGTCCCGGGTTAAACACCCTTGGACCCCATTTTTATCACTTTTCCCATTTTCTCTCTTCTTTTCTCTTCCTTCTTTCCATTTCTTTTTTTATTCCTTTTATTTTTTTCAATTTCTTTTCATTTTTCTTCAATTTATTTATTAAGTCTTAATATTAAAAACCCTAAATAATATTTATTTATTTCTTTTGATTATATATTTTATCATTTATATGTTCATATTTTAAAAACCTAAAAATATTTTATTAGTTTTATTTTGTTGTTATTGCTTTTATGATCACATGATTCTTTGATTATGTTTAACAACTTTCCATTGTGTCTTTTTTTTTCAGAAGGGAAAGATATTGAATTAAACAGCTGCACAAGGGGTGCAGCAACCCTTACAAATCAAACTGATTCACCTTTCAAGACAAACCAAAGGAACATTAAACCACTCATAGAAGGAACAACAACCATGAGGGTTAACAACAGACAGCCATTTCCAACTATAAAATTTAACCGAATTCATCAATTCAAGCACTGATAAAGACTTGTTATCAAACACTGCACTATTCCTACCATACCATAGAAACCACTTGGTAGCAGCCCACACTATAAGACCCTTAGTGTTCCCTGTAGCTTTTTTAATAATACATTCGAAGTCCATCAACGATACAATACAGCTGACTTTCAGGATACAATCAATCCCTAACCACTTCTCGACCCCCTTCCAAACTGCTCTAGCAACAGAACAATCCAAAAAAACATGATTGATGCTTTCCACTTGAGCTCTTAACGAGTTCATGCTTGACCATTCTCTTGTTATGTCTTGTGATTAATGGCATGTTGATGCTACTTGATAAGTGCAAATTGTACCTATTTTTGTATATAAGTTTTGTTGCACTTATCGTTACTTTGTGTTAAAATTGGTTGAATAAACCCCCCTTTATGTGTAAATACGTTTACTTTACGTTTTCGTGTGTATATTGCATTTTCTTGTAAATATCATTGAGTTTAATTGATTTTATCTCATTTTTGTAGGTATTCCAGCAATGGGATTTTTCCATTGTTGTATAGAGCATTGAATAAGCTTTCCAAAGCTTCAAACCATGCGTCAATCGGAGTTACGGTTCGAAAGTTATGAAGAAAACAAGTTCTGGTTTGCTGTCATGTTCGCTAGGCGAACCAGGAGGCGAGCGCATTCGATGGCGAGTTCGCTAGGCTAACAGGGGCGAATAAAAAGTTCCAGAAGCGTGAAAAAACACAATTTTAAGGCGGTTTACGTTCGCTAGGCGAACCTGGAAAGCCAATTTTGCCTATTTTAGTCATTTTTCATCATTTTTTAGGTTATGGTTTTGGGGATTCTTGCTCCAACTACATCAAACTTCATTTTTTCAGTAGATTAGCTTAGAAAACAACTGTGGAGCATGCATACAGATGAACCAGGGTGGATTGATCGTCGACCGCCTCTGACAATCCGCGAGATGTTTGGTTTATTTCTCTTTTTCTTTGTGTTTTTCTTTATGGTTGGGTTGTGTATATATATTTGCTGTGAACTCATGTATATTTGTCGCCCATGGCGTTATATGAAACTTGCTTTACAAATCTCTATTGGTGATTGTCTCTGATTTTTGCTTTATGCGCGGGGTTTGGGTTGCGTTGGAGATAACCGTCACAAACTTCGATTAGGGATGATTGTCTGTTAGTTTCTAGATTCTAGAGATAGATTTACGGCTAACAATCTTCAATAGGCGTCGAAACTTAATGCCTCCGTGCCTTGAGCTAGCATACGAAAGTATCGGAAATGGTAACACGATTGTTCTCTCAACTTTGCGTTAGACATAACCTGTGTTGTGAGCGATGCTGGGTGATATTGAGGAGTATTGTAGGTTGAGTATAATTGGTCGGTAAGTTTAAGTTTGTGAGGAGTCGATTATGTGCACGCCTGATAAGTTTCTTGTCTTTGAAGAATAAATTTCTTGTTATGTTTTAATGTTTACTTTTCTGTTTTCTTGTTTTAAACCATTTTAATCCAAACTCATTAATGCGAGAGATTGTCGAACGACATTCTTTCCCTCGAACCGATCTCTGTGGACACGACATAAATCCCGGAGGGGATTCTTCCGAAAATAAATAATTTTGCTGCTTGCCCTATTCTGCATTCAACAAAATGGCGCCGTTGCCGGGGATCGATTTTGATAGTGAATCGCATTACGATAGTTTCTTTGTTTTTGAGTTTTATATATATCGTATATATTGTCAGTTTCCATTATGTTTGTTCAAGGGTTGTATACATTTTGTTCCCGTAACGTTTATTTAAGTGTTTGGTTAGGGCACTTGCTTTTGGTTTGCGCGGTGAGGCATCACTATGGCATGAAGGAAGGAAGTTTCTAGCTAAGCATTGTAAAGGCGTCGAGCTTACGACGTAAAACAAGTATGGTGTATTCTTTTCTTTTGTTGTTGTTTAGTTTAGGTAGTGTGGTGAGTATTCATTAAACAAGTTGTACTCGGATTTTTCTTAAATTCTCAAATCTTCACTTTACAACTTGTTTAATGAATTTTCTACCGGTTTTTCAGTTTGTGTATATTAATAGTTTTCGCGTTTGTCAATGAGCTTGTTTTGAGTAGCTTGAGGAAATTTGGTGTTTTTCCAAGTTTGATCGTTTCAACTTGCGGATGTATGGTAATGATCTTGTTAAGTTTTGTACACGTCCAAGGTATGTGTTTATCACTTTCTTGACTTTAGCATATTCATGTTACTTTGGATTTTTACAAACTTTTATGCCATTCATTCTTTTGTATACTTGTTCTTATTGTGAATCACTTTAGTTCCCAACCTTTTTTGTGAGGAAGCCTTCTATTGTTCATATATGCACGGAGTACCAACATTCTTGTTTTAACTGGATTTTATTATGCTTAATCTTTTGTTTGTGTTGATTATATGAAAGCATGAAAATGATCAAGGCAATTTTGTTTCATTTTGAGCACAACTACCTAGCCAAATAGCCATTCACCTTGTGAGTGTGTGAGAATTTGTAACCCCTTTGAGCTTTTTGTTCCATGTTTTATTTGAACTTAATGTTTATCTATGAGTGTTTAGTTCACTTATTTTTTATTGGATTTTGTTTTTACTTGAGCCCTCAACTTTGTGTTGTTGTATGAATTTTTACCTTGCCTTAGAAAGTAGGGAGTATTCAAATGATGATGTGGTTGAATTCAAGTTGGGGAGAGAATGATTGTTTACTCATTGGTTGGATTCTATGAGGATTGAAAAAGAAAAGAAAAAGGAGAAAAATGTGAAAAAGAAAAAAAAAGTGAAAAAGAAAGAAACAGAAAACCCTTGAAAAAGGAAACAAAAAGAGTTCAAATAGTCGTGCTAAATAAGTATTGTGTTTTGTGTAACACATGGGATTTTGGAAGAAGTTGATTGAAATTTTTGTGTTTGAGTCTTTGTGAGTTGATCACTCCCTTAGGTTTAGGCAAGTTTTTGTTTCAATTACCTTTAGAAATTCCCCTTGTTTGTTTACCTGACCACGCTACAACCTTGAAAGTCCTTGTGATTCTTGCCTTTGTATGTTCAATGTGAATTTTTGGATGCGTGCATAATTTAGTCTATTGTTTGCATGATTATTGTGTGAGTGATAAATACCTTATTTTATGTTTTTCATCTACCGATAATTGTTTTTGCTAGGTGTGATTCACATTTGAACTTGTGTTGTTTTAGAATTTTTGGCATGATTTTTGTATTTTGCATTTGTTTCGTGACTATGTTATCGTTGTAGTTTAGTGGTAAGTATTTACTTTGTGTGTACCATTTTTCATTTAAACTATACATTTGTTTTCCATTTTTCAAAACCTGTTGATTCGTGATTCTTGGGTTATCACTCGGTTTCGTTGAGTTGTTTGATCTTTGTTTGAGGACAAACAATTATGTAAGTTGGGGAGAGTTTGATAAGTGAAAATTGTACCTATTTTTGTATATAAGTTTTGTTGCACTTATCGTTACTTTGCGTTAAAATTGGTTGAAAAAACCCCCCCTTTATGTGTAAATACGTTTACTTTACGTTTTCGTGTGTATATTGCATTTTCTTGTAAATATATTGAGTTTAATTGATTTTATCTTATTTTTGTAGGTATTCCAGCAATGGGATTTTGCCATTGTTGTATAGAGCATTGAATAAGCTTTCAAACGCTTCAAACCGTGCGTCAATCGGAGTTACAGTTCAAAAGTTATGAAGAAAACAAGTTCTGGTTTGCTGTCATGTTCGCTAGGCGAACCAGGAGGCGAGCGCATTTGCTGGCGAGTTCGCTAGGCGAACCGGGGCGAACAAAAAGTTCCAGAAGCGTGAAAAAACACAAGTTTAAGGCGGTTTACGTTCGCTAGGCGAACGGGGGCTCGCTAGGCTAACATGGAAAACCAATTTTGCCTATTTTAGTCATTTTTCATCATTTTTTAGGTTATGGTTTTGGGGATTCTTGCTCCAACTCCATCAAACTTCATTTTTCAGTAGATTAGCTTAGAAAACAACTGTGGAGCATGCATACAGATGAATCGGGGTGGATTGATCGTCGACCGGCTCTGACAATCCGCTAGATGTTTGGTTCATTTTTCTTTTTCTGTGTTTTTCTTTATGGTTGGGTTGTGTATATGTATTTGCTGTAAACTCATGTATATTTGTCGCCCATGGCGTTATATGAAACTTTCTTTACAAATCTCTATTGGTGATTGTCTCTGATTTTTGCTTTATGCGCGGGGTTTGGGTTGCGTTGGAGATAATCGTCACAAACTTCGATTAGGGATGATTGTCTGTTAGTTTCTAGATTCTAGAGATAGATTTACGGCTAACAATCTTCAATAGGCGTCGAAACTTAATGCCTCCGTGCCTTGAGCTAGCGTACGAAAGTATCGGCAATGGTAACACGATTGTTCTCTCAACTTTGCATTAGACATAACCTGTGTTGTGAGCGATGCTGGGTGATATTGAGGAGTATTGTAGGTTGAGTATAATTGGTCGGTAAGTTTAAGTTTGTGAGGAGTTGATTATGTGCACGCCTGATAAGTTTCTTGTCTTTGAAGAATAAATTTCTTGTTATGTTTAAATGTTTACTTTTCTGTTTTCTTGTTTTAAACCATTTTAATCCAAACTCATTAACGCGAGAGATTGTCGAACGACATTCTTTCCCTCGAACCGATCTCTGTGGACACGACATAAATCCCGGAGGGGATTCTTCCGAAAATAAATAGTTTTGCTGCTTGCCCTATTCTGCATTCAACAAAATGGCGCCGTTGCCGGGGATCGATTTTGATAGTGAATCGCATTACAATAGTTTCTTTGTTTTTGAGTTTTATATATATCGTATATATTGTCTGTTTCCATTATGTTTGTTCAAGGGTTGTATACATTTTGTTCCCGTAACGTTTATTTAAGTGTTTGGTTAGGGCACTTGCTTTTGGTTTGCGCGGTGAGGCATCACTATGGCATGAAGGAAGGAAGTTTCTAGCTAAGCATTGTAAAGGCGTCGAGCTTACGACGTAAAACAAGTATGGTGTATTCTTTTCTTTTGTTGTTGTTTAGTTTAGGTAGTGTGGTGAGTATTCATTAAACAAGTTGTACTCGGATTTTTCGTAAATTCTCAAATCTTCACTTTACAACTTGTTTAATGAATTTTCTACCGGTTTTTCAGTTTGTGTATATTAATAGTTTTCGCGTTTGTCAATGAGCTTGTTTTGAGTAGCTTGAGGAAATTTGGTGTTTTTCCAAGTTTGATTGTTTCAACTTGCGGATGTATGGTAATGATCTTGTTAAGTTTTGTACACGTCCAAGGTATGTGTTTATCACTTTCTTGAATTTAGCATATTCATGTTACTTTGGATTTTTACAAACTTTTATGCCATTCATTCTTTTGTATACTTGTTCTTATTGTGAATCACTTTAGTTCCCAATCTTTTTTGTGAGGAAGCCTTCTATTGTTCATATATGCACGGAGTACCAACATTCTTGTTTTAACTGGATTTTATTATGCTTAATCTTTTGTTTGTGTTGATTATATGAAAGCATGAAAATGATCAAGGCAATTTTGTTTCATTTTGAGCACAACTACCTAGCCAAATAGCCATTCACCTTGTGAGTGTGTGAGAATTTGTAACCCCTTTGAGCTTTTTGTTCCATGTTTTATTTGAACTTAATGTTTATCTATGAGTGTTTAGTTCACTTATTTTTTATTGGATTTTGTTTTTACTTGAGCCCTCAACTTTGTGTTGTTGTATGAATTTTTACCTTGCCTTAGAAAGTAGGGAGTATTCACATGATGATGTGGTTGAATTCAAGTTGGGGAGAGAATGATTGTTTACTCATTGGTTGGATTCTATGAGGATTGAAAAAGAAAAGAAAAAGGAGAAAAATGTGAAAAAGAAAAAAAAAGTGAAAAAGAAAGAAATAGAAAACCCTTGAAAAAGGAAACAAAAATAGTTCAAATAGTTGTTCTAAATAAGTATTGTGTTTTGTGTAACACATGGGATTTTGGAAGAAGTTGATTGAAATTTTTGTGTTTGAGTCTTTGTGAGTTGATCACTCCCTTAGGTTTAGGCAAGTTTTTGTTTCAATTACCTTTAGAAATTCCCCTTGTTTGTTTACCTGACCACGCTACAACCTTGAAAGTCCTTGTGATTCTTGCCTTTGTATGTTCAATGTGAATTTTTGGATGCGTGCATAATTTAGTCTATTGTTTGCATGATTATTGTGTGAGTGATAAATACCTTATTTTATGTTTTTCATCTACCGATGATTGTTTTTGCTAGGTGTGATTCACATTTGAACTTGTGTTGTTTTAGAATTTTTTGCATGATTTTTGTATTTTGCATTTGTTTCGTGACTATGTTATCGTTGTAGTTTAGTGGTAAGTATTTACTTTGTGTGTACCATTTTTCATTTGAACTATACATTTGTTTTCCGTTTTTCAAAACCTGTTGATTCGTGATTCTTGGGTTATCACTCGGTTTCGTTGAGTTGTTTGATCTTTGTTTGAGGACAAATAATTATGTAAGTTGGGGAGAGTTTGATAAGTGCAAATTGTACCTATTTTTGTATATAAGTTTTGTTGCACTTATCGTTACTTTGTGTTAAAATTGGTTGAAAAAACCCCCCCTTTATGTGTAAATACGTTTACTTTACGTTTTCGTGTGTATATTGCATTTTCTTGTAAATATCATTGAGTTTAATTGATTTTATCTTATTTTTGTAGGTATTCCAGCAATGGGATTTTGCCATTGTTGTATAGAGCATTGAATAAGCTTTCAAACGCTTCAAACCGTGCGTCAATCGGAGTTACAGTTCAAAAGTTATGAAGAAAACAAGTTCTGGTTTGCTGTCATGTTCGCTAGGCGAACCAGGAGGCGAGCGCATTTGCTGGCGAGTTCGCTAGGCGAACCGGGGCGAACAAAAAGTTCCAGAAGCGTGAAAAAACACAAGTTTAAGGCGGTTTACGTTCGCTAGGCGAACGGGGGCTCGCTAGGCTAACATGGAAAACCAATTTTGCCTATTTTAGTCATTTTTCATCATTTTTTAGGTTATGGTTTTGGGGATTCTTGCTCCAACTCCATCAAACTTCATTTTTCAGTAGATTAGCTTAGAAAACAACTGTGGAGCATGCATACAGATGAATCGGGGTGGATTGATCGTCGACCGGCTCTGACAATCCGCTAGATGTTTGGTTCATTTTTCTTTTTCTGTGTTTTTCTTTATGGTTGGGTTGTGTATATGTATTTGCTGTAAACTCATGTATATTTGTCGCCCATGGCGTTATATGAAACTTTCTTTACAAATCTCTATTGGTGATTGTCTCTGATTTTTGCTTTATGCGCGGGGTTTGGGTTGCGTTGGAGATAATCGTCACAAACTTCGATTAGGGATGATTGTCTGTTAGTTTCTAGATTCTAGAGATAGATTTACGGCTAACAATCTTCAATAGGCGTCGAAACTTAATGCCTCCGTGCCTTGAGCTAGCGTACGAAAGTATCGGCAATGGTAACACGATTGTTCTCTCAACTTTGCATTAGACATAACCTGTGTTGTGAGCGATGCTGGGTGATATTGAGGAGTATTGTAGGTTGAGTATAATTGGTCGGTAAGTTTAAGTTTGTGAGGAGTTGATTATGTGCACGCCTGATAAGTTTCTTGTCTTTGAAGAATAAATTTCTTGTTATGTTTAAATGTTTACTTTTCTGTTTTCTTGTTTTAAACCATTTTAATCCAAACTCATTAACGCGAGAGATTGTCGAACGACATTCTTTCCCTCGAACCGATCTCTGTGGACACGACATAAATCCCGGAGGGGATTCTTCCGAAAGTAAATAATTTTGCTGCTTGCCCTATTCTGCATTCAACAAAATGGCGCCGTTGCCGGGGATCGATTTTGATAGTGAATCGCATTACAATAGTTTCTTTGTTTTTGAGTTTTATATATATCGTATATATTGTCTGTTTCCATTATGTTTGTTCAAGGGTTGTATACATTTTGTTCCCGTAACGTTTATTTAAGTGTTTGGTTAGGGCACTTGCTTTTGGTTTGCGCGGTGAGGCATCACTATGGCATGAAGGAAGGAAGTTTCTAGCTAAGCATTGTAAAGGCGTCGAGCTTACGACGTAAAACAAGTATGGTGTATTCTTTTCTTTTGTTGTTGTTTAGTTTAGGTAGTGTGGTGAGTATTCATTAAACAAGTTGTACTCGGATTTTTCGTAAATTCTCAAATCTTCACTTTACAACTTGTTTAATGAATTTTCTACCGGTTTTTCAGTTTGTGTATATTAATAGTTTTCGCGTTTGTCAATGAGCTTGTTTTGAGTAGCTTGAGGAAATTTGGTGTTTTTCCAAGTTTGATTGTTTCAACTTGCGGATGTATGGTAATGATCTTGTTAAGTTTTGTACACGTCCAAGGTATGTGTTTATCACTTTCTTGAATTTAGCATATTCATGTTACTTTGGATTTTTACAAACTTTTATGCCATTCATTCTTTTGTATACTTGTTCTTATTGTGAATCACTTTAGTTCCCAATCTTTTTTGTGAGGAAGCCTTCTATTGTTCATATATGCACGGAGTACCAACATTCTTGTTTTAACTGGATTTTATTATGCTTAATCTTTTGTTTGTGTTGATTATATGAAAGCATGAAAATGATCAAGGCAATTTTGTTTCATTTTGAGCACAACTACCTAGCCAAATAGCCATTCACCTTGTGAGTGTGTGAGAATTTGTAACCCCTTTGAGCTTTTTGTTCCATGTTTTATTTGAACTTAATGTTTATCTATGAGTGTTTAGTTCACTTATTTTTTATTGGATTTTGTTTTTACTTGAGCCCTCAACTTTGTGTTGTTGTATGAATTTTTACCTTGCCTTAGAAAGTAGGGAGTATTCACATGATGATGTGGTTGAATTCAAGTTGGGGAGAGAATGATTGTTTACTCATTGGTTGGATTCTATGAGGATTGAAAAAGAAAAGAAAAAGGAGAAAAATGTGAAAAAGAAAAAAAAAGTGAAAAAGAAAGAAATAGAAAACCCTTGAAAAAGGAAACAAAAATAGTTCAAATAGTTGTTCTAAATAAGTATTGTGTTTTGTGTAACACATGGGATTTTGGAAGAAGTTGATTGAAATTTTTGTGTTTGAGTCTTTGTGAGTTGATCACTCCCTTAGGTTTAGGCAAGTTTTTGTTTCAATTACCTTTAGAAATTCCCCTTGTTTGTTTACCTGACCACGCTACAACCTTGAAAGTCCTTGTGATTCTTGCCTTTGTATGTTCAATGTGAATTTTTGGATGCGTGCATAATTTAGTCTATTGTTTGCATGATTATTGTGTGAGTGATAAATACCTTATTTTATGTTTTTCATCTACCGATGATTGTTTTTGCTAGGTGTGATTCACATTTGAACTTGTGTTGTTTTAGAATTTTTTGCATGATTTTTGTATTTTGCATTTGTTTCGTGACTATGTTATCGTTGTAGTTTAGTGGTAAGTATTTACTTTGTGTGTACCATTTTTCATTTGAACTATACATTTGTTTTCCGTTTTTCAAAACCTGTTGATTCGTGATTCTTGGGTTATCACTCGGTTTCGTTGAGTTGTTTGATCTTTGTTTGAGGACAAATAATTATGTAAGTTGGGGAGAGTTTGATAAGTGCAAATTGTACCTATTTTTGTATATAAGTTTTGTTGCACTTATCGTTACTTTGTGTTAAAATTGGTTGAAAAAACCCCCCCTTTATGTGTAAATACGTTTACTTTACGTTTTCGTGTGTATATTGCATTTTCTTGTAAATATCATTGAGTTTAATTGATTTTATCTTATTTTTGTAGGTATTCCAGCAATGGGATTTTGCCATTGTTGTATAGAGCATTGAATAAGCTTTCAAACGCTTTAAACCGTGCGTCAATCGGAGTTACAGTTCAAAAGTTATGAAGAAAACAAGTTCTGGTTTGCTGTCATGTTCGCTAGGCGAACCAGGAGGCGAGCGCATTTGCTGGCGAGTTCGCTAGGCGAACCGGGGCGAACAAAAAGTTCCAGAAGCGTGAAAAAACACAAGTTTAAGGCGGTTTACGTTCGCTAGGCGAACGGGGGCTCGCTAGGCTAACATGGAAAACCAATTTTGCCTATTTTAGTCATTTTTCATCATTTTTTAGGTTATGGTTTTGGGGATTCTTGCTCCAACTCCATCAAACTTCATTTTTCAGTAGATTAGCTTAGAAAACAACTGTGGAGCATGCATACAGATGAATCGGGGTGGATTGATCGTCGACCGGCTCTGACAATCCGCTAGATGTTTGGTTCATTTTTCTTTTTCTGTGTTTTTCTTTATGGTTGGGTTGTGTATATGTATTTGCTGTAAACTCATGTATATTTGTCGCCCATGGCGTTATATGAAACTTTCTTTACAAATCTCTATTGGTGATTGTCTCTGATTTTTGCTTTATGCGCGGGGTTTGGGTTGCGTTGGAGATAATCGTCACAAACTTCGATTAGGGATGATTGTCTGTTAGTTTCTAGATTCTAGAGATAGATTTACGGCTAACAATCTTCAATAGGCGTCGAAACTTAATGCCTCCGTGCCTTGAGCTAGCGTACGAAAGTATCGGCAATGGTAACACGATTGTTCTCTCAACTTTGCGTTAGACATAACCTGTGTTGTGAGCGATGCTGGGTGATATTGAGGAGTATTGTAGGTTGAGTATAATTGGTCGGTAAGTTTAAGTTTGTGAGGAGTCGATTATGTGCACGCCTGATAAGTTTCTTGTCTTTGAAGAATAAATTTCTTGTTATGTTTTAATGTTTACTTTTCTGTTTTCTTGTTTTAAACCATTTTAATCCAAACTCATTAACGCGAGAGATTGTCGAACGACATTCTTTCCCTCGAACCGATCTCTGTGGACACGTTATAAATCCCGGAGGGGATTCTTCCGAAAATAAATAATTTTGCTGCTTGCCCTATTCTGCATTCAACAAAATGGCGCCGTTGTCGGGGATCGATTTTGATAGTGAATCGCATTACGATAGTTTCTTTGTTTTTGAGTTTTATATATATCGTATATATTGTCTGTTTCCATTATGTTTGTTCAAGGGTTGTATACATTTTGTTCCCGTAACGTTTATTTAAGTGTTTGGTTAGGGCACTTGCTTTTGGTTTGCACGGTGAGGCATCACTATGGCATGAAGGAAGGAAGTTTCTAGCTAAGCATTGTAAAGGCGTCGAGCTTACGACGTAAAACAAGTATGGTGTATTCTTTTCTTTTGTTGTTGTTTAGTTTAGGTAGTGTGGTGAGTATTCATTAAACAAGTTGTACTCGGATTTTTCGTAAATTCTCAAATCTTCACTTTACAACTTGTTTAATGAATTTTCTACCGGTTTTTCAGTTTGTGTATATTAATAGTTTTCGCGTTTGTCAATGAGCTTGTTTTGAGTAGCTTGAGGAAATTTGGTGTTTTTCCAAGATTGATCGTTTCAACTTGCGGATGTATGGTAATGATCTTGTTAAGTTTTGTACACGTCCAAGGTATGTGTTTATCACTTTCTTGACTTTAGCATATTCATGTTACTTTGGATTTTTACAAACTTTTATGCCATTCATTCTTTTGTATACTTGTTCTTATTGTGAATCACTTTAGTTCCAAACCTTTTTTGTGAGGAAGCCTCCTATTGTTCATATATGCACGAAGTACCAACATTCTTGTTTTAACTGGATTTTATTATGCTTAATCTTTTGTTTGTGTTGATTATATGAAAGCATGAACATGATCAAGGCAATTTTGTTTCATTTTGAGCATAACTACCTAGCCAAATAGCCATTCACCTTCTGAGTGTGTGAGAATTTGTAACCCCTTTGAGCTTTTTATTCCATGTTTTATTTGAACTTAATGTTTATCTATGAGTGTTTAGTTCACTTATTTTTTATTGGATTTTGTTTTTACTTGAGCCCTCAACTTTGTGTTGTTGTATGAATTTTTACCTTGCCTTAGAAAGTAGGGAGTATTCACATGATGATGTGGTTGAATTCAAGTTGGGGAGAGAATGATTGTTTACTCATTGGTTGGATTCTATGAGGATTGAAAAAGAAAAGAAAAATGAGAAAAATGTGAAAAAGAAAAAAAAAGTGAAAAAGAAAGAAACAGAAAACCCTTGAAAAAGGAAACAAAAAGAGTTCAAATAGTTGTGCTAAATAAGTATTGTGTTTTGTGTAACACATGGGATTTTGGAAGAAGTTGATTGAAATTTTTGTGTTTGAGTCTTTGTGAGTGGATCACTCCCTTAGGTTTAGGCAAGTTTTTGTTTCAATTACCTTTAGAAATTGCCCCTTGTTTGTTTACCCGACCACGCTACAACCTTGAAAGTCCTTGTGCTTCTTGCCTTTGTATGTTCAATGTGAATTTTTGGATGCGTGCATAATTTAGTCTATTGTTTGCATGATTGTTGTGTGAGTGATAAATACCTTATTTTATGTTTTTCATCTACCGATGATTGTTTTTGCTAGGTGTGATTCACATTTGAACTTGTGTTGTTTAAGAATTTTTGGCATGATTTTTGTATTTTGCATTTGTTTCGTGACTATGTTATCGTTGTAGTTTAGTGGTAAGTATTTACTTTGTGTGTACCATTTTTCATTTGAACTATACATTTGTTTTCCGTTTTTCAAAACCTGTTGATTCGTGATTCTTGGGTTATCACTCGGTTTCGTTGAGTTGTTTGATCTTTGTTTGAGGACAAACAATTATGTAAGTTGGGGAGAGTTTGATAAGTGCAAATTGTACCTATTTTTGTATATAAGTTTTGTTGCACTTATCGTTACTTTGTGTTAAAATTGGTTGAATAAACCCCCCTTTATGTGTAAATACGTTTACTTTACGTTTTCGTGTGTATATTGCATTTTCTTGTAAATATCATTGAGTTTAATTGATTTTATCTTATTTTTGTAGGTATTCCAGTAATGGGATTTTGCCATTGTTGTATAGAGCATTGAATAAGCTTTCAAACGCTTCAAACCGTTCTTCAATCGGAGTTACAGTTCAAAAGTTATGAAGAAAACAAGTTCTGGTTTGCTGTCATGTTCGCTAGGCCAACCAGGAGGCGAGCGCATTTGCTGGCGAGTTCGCTAGGCGAACCGGGGCGAACAAAAAGTTCCAGAAGCTTGAAAAAACACAAGTTTAAGGCGGTTACGTTCGCTAGGCGAACGGGGGCTCGCTAGGCGAACATGGAAAGCCAATTTTGCCTATTTTAGTCATTTTTCATCATTTTTTAGGTTATGGTTTTGGGGATTCTTGCTCCAAGTCCATCAAACTTCATTTTTCAGTAGATTAGCTTAGAAAACAACTGTGGAGCATGCATACAGATGAATCGGGGTGGATTGATCGTCGACCAGCTCTGACAATCCGCGAGATGTTTGGTTCATTTTTCTTTTTCTTTGTGTTTTTCTTTATGGTTGGGTTGTGTATATGTATTTGCTGTAAACTCATGTATATTTGTCGCCCATGGCGTTATATGAAACTTTCTTTACAAATCTCTATTGGTGATTGTCTCTGATTTTTGCTTTACGCGCGGGGTTTGGGTTGCGTTGGAGATAACCGTCACAAAATTCGATTAGGGATGATTGTCTGTTAGTTTCTAGATACTAGAGGTAGATTTACGGCCTACAATCTTCAATAGGCGTCGAAACTTAATGCCTCTGTGCCTTGAGCTAGCGTACGAAAGTATCGGCAATGGTAACACGATTGTTCTCTCAACTTTGCGTTAGACATAACCTGTGTTGTGAGCGATGCTGGGTGATATTGAGGAGTATTGTAGGTTGAGTATAATTGGTCGGTAAGTTTAAGTTTGTGAGGAGTCGATTATGTGCACGCCTGATAAGTTTCTTGTCTTTGAAGAATAAATTTCTTGTTATGTTTTAATGTTTACTTTTCTGTTTTCTTGTTTTAAACCATTTTAATCCAAACTCATTAACGCGAGAGATTGTCGAACGACATTCTTTCCCTCGAACCGATCTCTGTGGACACGACATAAATCCCTGAGGGGATTCTTCCGAAAATAAATAATTTTGCTGCTTGCCCTATTCTGCATTCAACAAAATGGCGCCGTTGCCGGGGATCGATTTTGATAGTGAATCGCATTACGATAGTTTCTTTGTTTTTGAGTTTTATATATATCGTATATATTGTCTGTTTCCATTATGTTTGTTCAAGGTTTGTATACATTTTGTTCCCGTAACGTTTGTTTAAGTGTTTGGTTAGGGCACTTGCTTTTGGTTTGCGCGGTGAGGCATCACTATGGCATGAAGGAAGGAAGTTTCTAGCTAAGCATTGTAAAGGTGTCGAGCTTACGACGTAAAACAAGTATGGTGTATTCTTTTCTTTTGTTGTTGTTTAGTTTAGGTAGTGTGGTCAGTATTCATTAAACAAGTTGTACTCGGATTTTTCGTAAATTCTCAAATCTTCACATTACAAGTTGTTTAATGAATTTTCTACCGGTTTTTCAGTTTGTGTATATTAATAGTTTTCGCGTTTGTCAATGAGCTTGTTTTGAGTAGCTTGAGGAAATTTGGTGTTTTTCCAAGTTTGATCGTTTCAACTTGCGGATGTATGGTAATGATTTTGTTAAGTTTTGTACACGTCCAAGGTATGTGTTTATAACTTTCTTGACTTTAGCATATTCATGTTACTTAGGCTTTTTACAAACTTTTATGCCATTCATTCTTTTGTATACTTGGTCTTATTGTGAATCACTTTAGTTCCCAACCTTTTTTGTGAGGAAGACTTCTATTGTTCATATATGCACGGAGTACCAACATTCTTGTTTTAACTGGATTTTATTATGCTTAATCTTTTGTTTGTGTTGATTATATGAAAGCATGAAAATGATCAAGGCAATTTTGTTTCATTTTGAGCACAACTACCTAGCCAAATAGCCATTCACCTTGTGAGTGTGTGAGAATTTGTAACCCCTTTGAGCTTTTTGATCCATGTTTTATTTGAACTTAATGTTTATCTATGAGTGTTTAGTTCACTTATTTTTTATTGGATTTTGTTTTTACTTGAGCCCTCAACTTTGTGTTGTTGTATGAACTTTTACCTTGCCTTAGAAAGTAAGGAGTATTCACATGATATTGTGGTTGAATTCAAGTTGGGGAGAGAATGATTGTTTACTCATTGGTTGGATTCTATGAGGATTGAAAAAGAAAAGAAAAAAGAGAAAAATGTGAAAAAGAAAAAAAAAGTGAAAAAGAAAGAAACAGAAAACCCTTGAAAAAGGAAACAAAAAGAGTTCAAATAGTTGTGCTAAATAAGTATTGTGTTTTGTGTAACACTTGGGATTTTGGAAGAAGTTGATTGAAATTTTTGTGTTTGAGTCTTTGTGAGTTGATCACTCCCTTAGGTTTAGGCATGTTTTTGTTTCAATTACCTTTAGAAATTGCCCCTTGTTTGTTTACCCGACCACGCTACAACCTTGAAAGTCCTTGTGATTCTTGCCTTTGTATGTTCAATG
This sequence comes from Lathyrus tuberosus, assembly GCA_022829125.1. Classification (NCBI taxonomy): domain Eukaryota; kingdom Viridiplantae; phylum Streptophyta; class Magnoliopsida; order Fabales; family Fabaceae; genus Lathyrus; species Lathyrus tuberosus. Next base: position 330,494 of record JALAZF010000842.1, read on the forward strand.
TGAATTTTTGGATGCGTGCATAATTTAGTCTATTGTTTGCATGATTGTTTTGTGAGTGATAAATACCTTATTTTATGTTTTTCATCTACCGATGATTGTTTTTGCTAGGTGTGATTCACATTTGAACTTGTGTTGTTTTAGAATTTTTTGCATGATTTTTGTATTTTGCATTTGTTTCGTGACTATGTTATCGTTGTAGTTTAGTGGTAAGTATTTACTTTGTGTGTACCATTTTTCATTTGAACTATACATTTGTTTTCCGTTTTTCAAAACCTGTTGATTCGTGATTCTTGGGTTAGTTTCGTTGAGTTGTTTGATCTTTGTTTGAGGACAAACAATTATGTAAGTTGGGGAGAGTTTGATAAGTGCAAATTGTACCTATTTTTGTATATAAGTTTTGTTGCACTTATCGTAACTTTGTGTTAAAATTGGTTGAATAAACCCCCATTTATGTGTAAATACGTTTACTTTACGTTTTCGTGTGTATATTGCATTTTCTTGTAAATATCATTGAGTTTAATTGATTTTATCTTATTTTTGTAAGTATTCCAGCAATGGGATTTTGCCATTGTTGTATAGAGCATTGAATAAGCTTTCAAACGCTTCAAACTGTGCGTCAATCGGAGTTACAGTTCAAAAGTTATGAAGAAAACAAGTTCTGGTTTGCTGTCATGTTTGCTAGGCGAACCAGGAGGCGAGCGCATTTGCTGGCGAGTTCGCTAGGCGAACCGGGGCGAACAAAAAGTTCCAGAAGCGTGAAAAAACACAAGTTTAAGGCGGTTTACGTTCGCTAGGCGAACGGGGGCTCGCTAGGCGAACATGGAAAGCCAATTTTGCCTATTTTAGTCATTTTTCATCATTTTTTAGGTTATGATTTTGGGGATTCTTGCTCCAACTCCGTCAAACTTCGTTTTTCAGTAGATTAGCTTAGAAAAAACCTGTGGAGCATGCATACAGATGAATCGGGGTGGATTGATCGTCGACCGGCTCTGACAATCCGCGAGATGTTTGGTTCATTTTTCTTTTTCTTTGTGTTTTTCTTTATGGTTGGGTTGTGTATATGTATTTGCTGTAAACTCATGTATATTTGTCGCCCATGGCGTTATTGAAACTTGCTTTACAAATCTCTATTGGTGATTGTCTCTGATTTTTGCTTTATGCGCGGGGTTTGGGTTGCGTTGGAGATAATCGTCACAAACTTCGATTAGGGATGATTGTCTGTTAGTTTCTAGATTCTAGAGATAGATTTACGGCTAACAATCTTCAATAGGCGTCGAAACATAATGCCTCCGTGCCTTGAACTAGCGTACGAAAGTATCGGCAATGGTAACACGATTGTTCTCTCAACTTTGTGTTAGACATAACCTGTGTTATGAGCGATGCTGGGTGATATTGAGGAGTATTGTAGGTTGAGTATAATTGGTCGGTAAGTTTAAGTTTGTGAGGAGTCGATTATGTGCACGCCTGATAAGTTTCTTGTCTTTGAAGAATAAATTTCTTGTTATGTTTTAATGTTTACTTTTCTGTTTTCTTGTTTTAAACCATTTTAATCTAAACTCATTAACGCGAGAGATTGTCGAACGACATTCTTTCCCTCGAACCGATCTCTGTGGACACGACATAAATCCCGGAGGGGATTCTTCCGAAAATAAATAATTTTGTTGCTTGCCCTATTCTGCATTCAACAAAATGGCGCCGTTGCCGGGGATCCATTTTGATAGTGAATCGCATTACGATAGTTTCTTTGTTTTTGAGTTTTATATATATCGTATATATTGTCTGTTTCCATTATGTTTGTTCAAGGGTTGTATACATTTTGTTCCCGTAACGTTTGTTTAAGTGTTTGGTTAGGGCACTTGCTTTTGGTTTGCGCGGTGAGGCATCACTATGGCATGAAGGAAGGAAGTTTCTAGCTAAGCATTGTAAAGGCGTCGAGCTTACGACGTAAAACAAGTATGGTGTATTCTTTTCTTTTGTTGTTGTTTAGTATAGGTAGTGTGGTGAGTATTCATTAAACAAGTTGTACTCAGATTTTTCGTAAATTCTCAAATCTTCACTTTACAACTTGTTTAATGAATTTTCTACCGGTTTTTCAGTTTGTGTATATTAATAGTTTTCGCGTTTGTCAATGAGCTTGTTTTGAGTAGCTTGAGGAAATTTGGTGTTTTTCCAAGTTTGATCGTTTCAACTTGCGGATGTATGGTAATGATCTTGTTAAGTTTTGTACACGTCCAAGGTATGTGTTTATCACTTTCTTGACTTTAGCATATTCATGTTACTTAGGCTTTTTACAAACTTTTATGCCATTCATTCTTTTGTATACTTGTTCTTATTGTGAATCACTTTAGTTCCCAACCTTTTTTGTGAGGAAGCCTTCTATTGTTCATATATGCACGGAGTACCAACATTCTTGTTTTAACTGGATTTTATTATGCTAAATCTTTTGTTTGTGTTGATTATATGAAAACATGAAAATAATCAAGGCAATTTTGTTTCATTTTGAGCACAACTACCTAGCCAAATAGCCATTCACCTTGTGAGTGTGTGAGAATTTGTAACCCCTTTAAGCTTTTTGATCCATGTTTTATTTGAACTTAATGTTTATCTATGAGTGTTTAGTTCACTTATTTTTTATTGGATTTTATTTTTACTTGAGCCCTCAACTTTGTGTTGTTGTATGAATTTCTACCTTGCCTTAGAAAGTAAGGAGTATTCACATGATGATGTGGTTGAATTCAAGTTGGGGAGAGAATGATTGTTTACTCATTGGTTGGATTCTATGAGGATTGAAAAAGAAAAGAAAAAAGAGAAAAATGTGAAAAAGAAAAAAAAAGTGAAAAAGAAAGAAACAGAAAACCCTTGAAAAAGGAAACAAAAAGAGTTCAAATAGTTGTGCTAAATAAGTATTGTGTTTTGTGTAAAACTTGGGATTTTGGAAGAAGTTGATTGAAATTTTTGTGTTTGAGTCTTTGTGAGTTGATCACTCCCTTAGGTTTAGGCAAGTTTTTTATTCAATTACCTTTAGAAATTGCCCCTTGTTTGTTACCCGACCACGCTACAACCTTGAAAGTCCTTGTGATTCTTGCCTTTGTATGTTCAATGTGAATTTTTGGATGAGTGCATAATTTAGTCTATTGTTTGCATGACTGTTGTGTGAGTGATAAATACCTTATTTTATGTTTTTCATCTACCGATGATTGTTTTTGCTAGGTGTGATTCACATTTGAACTTGTGTTGTTTTAGAATTTTTGGCATGATTTTTGTATTTTGCATTTGTTTCGTGACTATGTTATCGTTGTAGTTTAGTGGTAAGTATTTACTTTGTGTGTACCATTTTTCATTTGAACTATACATGTGTTTTCCGTTTTTCAAAACCTGTTGATTCGTGATTCTTGGGTTATCACTCGGTTTCGTTGAGTTGTTTGATCTTTGTTTGAGGACAAACAATTATGTAAGTTGGGGAGAGTTTGATAAGTGCAAATTGTACCTATTTTTGTATATAAGTTTTGTTGCACTTATCGTAACTTTGTGTTAAAATTGGTTGAATAAACCCCCCTTTATGTGTAAATACGTTTACTTTATGTTTTCGTGTGTATATTGCATTTTCTTGTAAATATCATTGAGTTTAATTGATTTTATCTTATTTTTGTAGGCATTCCAGCAATGGGATTTTTCCATTGTTGTATAGAGCATTGAATAAGCTTTCAAACGCTTCAAACTGTGTGTCAATCGGAGTTACAGTTCAAAAGTTATGAAGAAAACAATTTCTGGTTTGCTGTCATGTTCGCTAGGCGAACCAGGAGGCAAGCGCATTTGCTGGCGAGTTCGCTAGGCGAACCGGGGCGAACAAAAAGTTCCAGAAGCGTGAACAATGACAAGTTTAAGGCGGTTTACGTTCGCTAGGCGAACGGGGGCTCGCTAGGCGAACATGGAAAGCCAATTTTGCCTATTTTAGTCATTTTTCATCATTTTTTAGGTTATGGTTTTGGGGATTCTTGCTCCAACTCCATCAAACTTCATTTTTCAGTAGATTAGCTTAGAAAACAACTGTGGAGCATGCATACAGATGAATCGGGGTGGATTGATCGTCGACCGGCTCTGACAATCCGCGAGATGTTTGGTTCATTTTTCTTTTTCTTTGTGTTTTTCTTTATGGTTGGGTTGTGTATATGTATTTGCTGTAAACTCATGTATATTTGTCGCCCATGGCGTTATATGAAACTTGCTTTACAAATCTCTATTGGTGATTGTCTCTGATTTTTGCTTTATGCGCGGGGTTTGGGTTGCGTTGGAGATAATCGTCACAAACTTCGATTAGGGATGATTGTCTGTTAGTTTATAGATTCTAGAGATAGATTTACGGCTAACAATCTTCAATAGGCGTCGAAACTTAATGCCTCCGTGCCTTGAGCTAGCGTATGAAAGTATCGGCAATGGTAACACGATTGTTCTCTCAACTTTGTGTTAGACATAACCTGTGTTGTGAGCGATGCTGGGTGATATTGAGGAGTATTGTAGGTTGAGTATAATTGGTCGGTAAGTTTAAGTTTGTGAGGAGTCGATTATGTGCATGCCTGCTAAGTTTCTTGTCTTTGAAGAATAAATTTCTTGTTATGTTTTAATGTTTACTTTTCTGTTTTCTTGTTTTAAACCATTTTAATCCAAACTCATTAACGCGAGAGATTGTTGAACGACATTCTTTCCCTCGAACCGATCTCTGTGGACACGACATAAATCCCGGAGGGGATTCTTCCGAAAATAAATAATTTTGCTACTTGCCCTATTCTGCATTCAACAAAATGGCGCCGTTGCCGGGGATCGAGTTTGATAGTGAATCGCATTACGATAGTTTCTTTGTTTTTGAGTTTTATATATATCGTATATATTGTCTGTTTCCATTATGTTTGTTCAAGGGTTGTATACATTTTGTTCCCGTAACGTTTGTTTAAGTGTTTGGTTAGGGCACTTGCTTTTGGTTTGCGCGGTGAGGCATCACTATGGCATGAAGGAAGGAAGTTTCTAGCTAAGCATTGTTAAGGCGTCGAGCTTACGACGTAAAACAAGTATGGTGTATTCTTTTCTTTTGTTGTTGTTTAGTTTAGGTAGTGTGGTGAGTATTCATTAAACAAGTTGTACTCGGATTTTTCGTAAATTCTCAAATCTTCACTTTACAACTTGTTTAATGAATTTTCTACCGCTTTTTCAGTTTGTGTATATTAATAGTTTTCGCGTTTGTCAATGAGCTTGTTTTGAGTAGCTTGAGGAAATTTGGTGTTTTTCCAAGTTTGATCGTTTCAACTTGCGGATGTATGGTAATGATCTTGTTAAGTTTTGTACACGTCCAAGGTATGTGTTTATCACTTTCATGACTTTAGCATATTCATGTTACTTAGGCTTTTTACTAACTTTTATGCCATTCATTCTTTTGTATACTTGTTCTTATTGTGAATCACTTTAGTTCCCAACCTTTTTTGTGAGGAAGCATTATGTTGTTCATATATGCACGGAGTACCAACATTCTTGTTTTAACTGGATTTTATTATGCTTAATCTTCTGTTTGTGTTGATTATATGAAAGCATGAAAATAATCAAGGAAATTTTGTTTCATTTTGAGCACAACTACCAAGCCAAATAGCCATTCACCTTATGAGTGTGTGAGAATTTGTAACCCCTTTGAGCTTTTTGATCCATGTTTTATTTGAACTTAATGTTTATCTATGAGTGTTTAGTTCACTTATTTTTTATTGGATTTTGTTTTTACTTGAGCCCTCAACTTTGTGTTGTTGTATGAATTTTTACCTTGCCTTAGAAAGTAGGGAGTATTCACATGATGATGTGGTTGAATTCAAGTTGGGGAGAGAATGATTGTTTACTCATTGGTTGGATTCTATGAGGATTGAAAAAGAAAAGAAAAAAGAGAAAAATGTGAAAAAGAAAAAAAAAGTGAAAAAGAAAGAAACAGAAAACCCTTGAAAAAGGAAACAAAAAGAGTTCAAATAGTTGTGCTAAATAAGTATTGTGTTTTGTGTAAAACTTGAGATTTTGGAAGAAGTTGATTGAAATTTTTGTGTTTGTGTCTTTGTGAGTTGATCACTCCCTTAGGTTTAGGCAAGTTTTTGTTTCAATTACCTTTAGAAATTGCCACTTGTTTGTTTACCCGACGACGCTACAACCTTGAAAGTCCTTGTGATTCTTGCCTTTGTATGTTCAATGTGAATTTTTGGATGCGTGCATAATTTAGTCTATTGTTTGCATGATTGTTGTGTGAGTGATAAATACCTTATTTTATGTTTTTCATCTACCGATGATTGTTTTTGCTAGGTGTTATTCACATTTGAACTTGTGTTGTTTTAGAATTTTTGGCATGATTTTTGTATTTTGCATTTGTTTCGTGACTATGTTATCGTTGTAGTTTAGTGGTAAGTATTTACTTTGTGTGTACCATTTTTCATTTGAACTATACATTTGTTTTCCGTTTTTCAAAACCTGTTGATTCGTGATTCTTGGGTTATCACTCGGTTTCGTTGAGTTGTTTGATCTTTGTTTGAGGACAAACAATTATGTAAGTTGGGGAGAGTTTGATAAGTGAAAATTGTACCTATTTTTGTATATAAGTTTTGTTGCACTTATCGTTACTTTGTGTTAAAATTGGTTGAATAAACCCCCCTTTATGTGTAAATACGTTTACTTTACGTTTTCGTGTTTATATTGCATTTTCTTGTAAATATCATTGAGTTTAATTGATTTTATCTTATTTTTGTAGGTATTCCAGCAATGGGATTTTGCCATTGTTGTATAGAGCATTGAATAAGCTTTCAAACGCTTCAAACTGTGCGTCAATCGGAGTTACAGTTCAAAAGTTATGCAGAAAACAAGTTCTGGTTTGCTGTCATGTTCGCTAGGCGAACCAGGAGGCGAGCGCATTTGCTGGCGAGTTCGCTAGGCGAACCGGGGCAAACAAAAAGTTCCAGAACCGTGAAAAAACACAAGTTTAAGGCGGTTTACGTTCGCTAGGCGAACGGGGGCTCGCTAGGCGAACATGGAAAGCCAATTTTGCCTATTTTAGTAATTTTTCATCATTTTTTAGGTTATGGTTTTGGGGATTCTTCCTCCAACTCCATCAAACTTCATTTTTAAGTAGATTAGCTTAGAAAACAACTGTGGAGCATGCATACAGATGAATCGGGGTGGATTGATCGTCGACCGGCTCTGACAATCCGCGAGATGTTTGGTTCATTTTTCTTTTTCTTTGTGTTTTTCTTTATGGTTGGGTTGTGTATATGTATTTGCTGTAAACTCATGTATATTTGTCGCCCATGGCGTTATATGAAACTTGCTTTACAAATCTCTATTGGTGATTGTCTCTGATTTTTGCTTTATGCGCGGGGTTTGGGTTGCGTTGGAGATAATCGTCACAAACTTCGATTAGGGATGATTGTCTGTTAGTTTCTAGATTCTAGAGATAGATTTACGGCTAACAATCTTCAATAGGCGTCGAAACTTAATGCCTTCGTGCCTTGAGCTAGCGTACGAAAGTATCGGCAATGGTAACACGATTGTTCTCTCAACTTTGTGTTAGACATAACCTGTGTTGTAAGCGATGCTGGGTGATATTGAGGAGTATTGTAGGTTGAGTATAATTGGTCGGTAAGTTTAAGTTTGTGAGGAGTCGATTATGTGCACGCCTGATAAGTTTCTTGTCTTTGAAGAATAAATTTCTTGTTATGTTTTAATGTTTACTTTTCTGTTTTCTTGTTTTAAACCATTTTAATCCAAACTCATTAACGCGAGAGATTGTCGAACGACATTCTTTCCCTCGAACCGATCTCTGTGGACACGACATAAATCCCGGAGGGGATTCTTCCGAAAATAAATAATTTTGCTGCTTGCCCTATTCTGCATTCAACAAAATGGCGCCGTTGCCGGGGATCGATTTTGATAGTGAATCGCATTACAATAGTTTCTTTGTTTTTGAGTTTTATATATATCGTATATATTGTCTGTTTCCATTATGTTTGTTCAAGGGTTGTATACATTTTGTTCCCGTAACGTTTGTTTAAGTGTTTGGTTAGGGCACTTGCTTTTGGTTTGCGCGGTGAGGCATCACTATGGCATGAAGGAAGGAAGTTTCTAGCTAAGCATTGTAAAGGTGTCGAGCTTACGACGTAAAACAAGTATGGTGTATTCTTTTCTTTTGTTGTTGTTTAGTTTAGGTAGTGTGGTGAGTATTCATTAAACAAGTTGTACTCGGATTTTTTGTAAATTCTCAAATCTTCACTTTACAACTTGTTTAATGAATTTTCTACCGTTTTTTCAGTTTGTGTATATTAATAGTTTTCGCGTTTGTCAATGAGCTTGTTTTGAGTAGCTTGAGGAAATTTGGTGTTTTTCCAAGTTTGATCGTTTCAACTTGCGGATGTATGGTAATGATCTTGTTAAGTTTTGTACACGTCCAAGGTATGTGTTTATCACTTTCTTGACTTTAGCATATTCATGTTACTTAGGCTTTTTACAAACTTTTATGCCATTCATTCTTTTGTATACTTGTTGTTATTGTGAATCACTTTAGTTCCCAACCTTTTTTGTGAGGAAGCCTTCTATTGTTCATATATGCACGGAGTACCAACATTCTTGTTTTAACTGGATTTTATTATGCTTAATCTTTTGTTTGTGTTGATTATATGAAAACATGAAAATAATCAAGGCAATTTTGTTTCATTTTGAGCACAACTACCTAGCCAAATAGCCATTCACCTTGTGAGTGTGTGAGAATTTGTAACCCCTTTGAGCTTTTTGATCCATGTTTTATTTGAACTTAATGTTTATCTATGAGTGTTTAGTTCACTTATTTTTTATTGGATTTTGTTTTTACTTGAGCCCTCAACTTTGTGTTGTTGTATGAATTTTTACCTTGCCTTAGAAAGTAAGGAGTATTCACATGATGATGTGGTTGAATTCAAGTTGGGGAGAGAATGATTGTTTACTCATTGGTTGGATTCTATGAGGATTGAAAAAGAAAAGAAAAAAGAGAAAAATGTGAAAAAGAAAAAAAAAAGTGAAAAAGAAAGAAACAGAAAACCCTTGAAAAAGGAAACAAAAAGAGTTCAAATAGTTGTGCTAAATAAGTATTGTGTTTTGTGTAAAACTTGGGATTTTGGAAGAAGTTGATTGAAATTTTTGTGTTTGAGTCTTTGTGAGTTGACCACTCCCTTAGGTTTAGGCAAGTTTTTGTTTCAATTACCTTTAGAAATTGCCCCTTGTTTGTTTACCCGACCACGCTACAACCTTGAAAGTCCTTGTGATTCTTGCCTTTGTATGTTCAATGTGAATTTTTGGATGCGTGCATAATTTAGTCTATTGTTTGCATGACTGTTGTGTGAGTGATAAATACCTTATTTTATGTTTTTCATCTACCGATGATTGTTTTTGCTAGGTGTGATTCACATTTGAACTTGTGTTGTTTTAGAATTTTTGGCATGATTTTTGTATTTTGCATTTGTTTCGTGACTATGTTATCGTTGTAGTTTAGTGGTAAGTATTTACTTTGTGTGTACCATTTTTCATTTGAACTATACATGTGTTTTCCGTTTTTCAAAACCTGTTGATTCGTGATTCTTGGGTTATCACTCGGTTTCGTTGAGTTGTTTGATCTTTGTTTGAGGACAAACAATTATATAAGTTGGGGAGAGTTTGATAAGTGCAAATTGTACCTATTTTTGTATATAAGTTTTGTTGCACTTATCGTAACTTTGTGTTAAAATTGGTTGAATAAACCCCCCTTTATGTGTAAATACGTTTACTTTATGTTTTCGTGTGTATATTGCATTTTCTTGTAAATATCATTGAGTTTAATTGATTTTATCTTATTTTTGTAGGCATTCCAGCAATGGGATTTTTCCATTGTTGTATAGAGCATTGAATAAGCTTTCAAACGCTTCAAACTGTGTGTCAATCGGAGTTACAGTTCAAAAGTTATGAAGAAAACAATTTCTGGTTTGCTGTCATGTTCGCTAGGCGAACCAGGAGGCGAGCGCATTTGCTGGCGAGTTCGCTAGGCGAACCGGGGCGAACAAAAAGTTCCAGAAGCGTGAACAATGACAAGTTTAAGGCGGTTTACGTTCGCTAGGCGAACGGGGGCTCGCTAGGCGAACATGGAAAGCCAATTTTGCCTATTTTAGTCATTTTTCATCATTTTTTAGGTTATGGTTTTGGGGATTCTTGCTCCAACTCCATCAAACTTCATTTTTCAGTAGATTAGCTTAGAAAACAACTGTGGAGCATGCATACAGATGAATCGGGGTGGATTGATCGTCGACCGGCTCTGACAATCCGCGAGATGTTTGGTTCATTTTTCTTTTTCTTTGTGTTTTTCTTTATGGTTGGGTTGTGTATATGTATTTGCTGTAAACTCATGTATATTTGTCGCCCATGGCGTTATATGAAACTTGCATTACAAATCTCTATTGGTGATTGTCTCTGATTTTTGCTTTATGCGCGGGGTTTGGGTTGCGTTGGAGATAATCGTCACAAACTTCGATTAGGGATGATTGTCTGTTAGTTTATAGATTCTAGAGATAGATTTACGGCTAACAATCTTCAATAGGCGTCGAAACTTAATGCCTCCGTGCCTTGAGCTAGCGTATGAAAGTATCGGCAATGGTAACACGATTGTTCTCTCAACTTTGTGTTAGACATAACCTGTGTTGTGAGCGATGCTGGGTGATATTGAGGAGTATTGTAGGTTGAGTATAATTGGTCGGTAAGTTTAAGTTTGTGAGGAGTCGATTATGTGCATGCCTGATAAGTTTCTTGTCTTTGAAGAATAAATTTCTTGTTATGTTTTAATGTTTACTTTTCTGTTTTCTTGTTTTAAACCATTTTAATCCAAACTCATTAACGCGAGAGATTGTCGAACGACATTCTTTCCCTCGAACCGATCTCTGTGGACACGACATAAATCCCGGAGGGGATTCTTCCGAAAATAAATAATTTTGCTACTTGCCCTATTCTGCATTCAACAAAATGGCGCCGTTGCCGGGGATCGAGTTTGATAGTGAATCGCATTACGATAGTTTCTTTGTTTTTGAGTTTTATATATATCGTATATATTGTCTGTTTCCATTATGTTTGTTCAAGGGTTGTATACATTTTGTTCCCGTAACGTTTGTTTAAGTGTTTGGTTAGGGCACTTGCTTTTGGTTTGCGCGGTGAGGCATCACTATGGCATGTAGGAAGGAAGTTTCTAGCTAAGCATTGTAAAGGTGTCGAGCTTACGACGTAAAACAAGTATGGTGTATTCTTTTCTTTTGTTGTTGTTTAGTTTAGGTAGTGTGGTGAGTATTCATTAAACAAGTTGTACTCGGATTTTTCGTAAATTCTCAAATCTTCACTTTACAACTTGTTTAATGAATTTTCTACCGCTTTTTCAGTTTGTGTATATTAATAGTTTTCGCGTTTGTCAATGAGCTTGTTTTGAGTAGCTTGAGGAAATTTGGTGTTTTTCCAAGTTTGATCGTTTCAACTTGCGGATGTATGGTAATGATCTTGTTAAGTTTTGTACACGTCCAAGGTATGTGTTTATCACTTTCATGACTTTAGCATATTCATGTTACTTAGGCTTTTTACTAACTTTTATGCCATTCATTCTTTTGTATACTTGTTCTTATTGTGAATCACTTTAGTTCCCAACCTTTTTTGTGAGGAAGCATTCTGTTGTTCATATATGCACGGAGTACCAACATTCTTGTTTTAACTGGATTTTATTATGCTTAATCTTCTGTTTGTGTTGATTATATGAAAGCATGAAAATAATCAAGGAAATTTTGTTTCATTTTGAGCACAACTACCAAGCCAAATAGCCATTCACCTTATGAGTGTGTGAGAATTTGTAACCCCTTTGAGCTTTTTGATCCATGTTTTATTTGAACTTAATGTTTATCTATGAGTGTTTAGTTCACTTATTTTTTATTGGATTTTGTTTTTACTTGAGCCCTCAACTTTGTGTTGTTGTATGAATTTTTACCTTGCCTTAGAAAGTAGGGAGTATTCACATGATGATGTGGTTGAATTCAAGTTGGGGAGAGAATGATTGTTTACTCATTGGTTGGATTCTATGAGGATTGAAAAAGAAAAGAAAAAAGAGAAAAATGTGAAAAAGAAAAAAAAAGTGAAAAAGAAAGAAACAGAAAACCCTTGAAAAAGGAAACAAAAAGAGTTCAAATAGTTGTGCTAAATAAGTATTGTGTTTTGTGTAAAACTTGAGATTTTGGAAGAAGTTGATTGAAATTTTTGTGTTTGTGTCTTTGTGAGTTGATCACTCCCTTAGGTTTAGGCAAGTTTTTGTTTCAATTACCTTTAGAAATTGCCACTTGTTTGTTTACCCGACGACGCTACAACCTTGAAAGTCCTTGTGATTCTTGCCTTTGTATGTTCAATGTGAATTTTTGGATGCGTGCATAATTTAGTCTATTGTTTGCATGATTGTTGTGTGAGTGATAAATACCTTATTTTATGTTTTTCATCTACCGATGATTGTTTTTGCTAGGTGTTATTCACATTTGAACTTGTGTTGTTTTAGAATTTTTGGCATGATTTTTGTATTTTGCATTTGTTTCGTGACTATGTTATCGTTGTAGTTTAGTGGTAAGTATTTACTTTGTGTGTACCATTTTTCATTTGAACTATACATTTGTTTTCCGTTTTTCAAAACCTGTTGATTCGTGATTCTTGGGTTATCACTCGGTTTCGTTGAGTTGTTTGATCTTTGTTTGAGGACAAACAATTATGTAAGTTGGGGAGAGTTTGATAAGTGAAAATTGTACCTATTTTTGTATATAAGTTTTGTTGCACTTATCGTTACTTTGTGTTAAAATTGGTTGAATAAACCCCCCTTTATGTGTAAATACGTTTACTTTACGTTTTCGTGTTTATATTGCATTTTCTTGTAAATATCATTGAGTTTAATTGATTTTATCTTATTTTTGTAGGTATTCCAGCAATGGGATTTTGCCATTGTTGTATAGAGCATTGAATAAGCTTTCAAACGCTTCAAACTGTGCGTCAATCGGAGTTACAGTTCAAAAGTTATGCAGAAAACAAGTTCTGGTTTGCTGTCATGTTCGCTAGGCGAACCAGGAGGCGAGCGCATTTGCTGGCGAGTTCGCTAGGCGAACCGGGGCGAACAAAAAGTTCCAGAACCATGAAAAAACACAAGTTTAAGGCGGTTTACGTTCGCTAGGCGAACGGGGGCTCGCTAGGCGAACATGGAAAGCCAATTTTGCCTATTTTAGTAAATTTTCATCATTTTTTAGGTTATGGTTTTGGGGATTCTTCCTCCAACTCCATCAAACTTCATTTTTAAGTAGATTAGCTTAGAAAACAACTGTGGAGCATGCATACAGATGAATCGGGGTGGATTGATCGTCGACCGGCTCTGACAATCCGCGAGATGTTTGGTTCATTTTTCTTTTTCTTTGTGTTTTTCTTTATGGTTGGGTTGTGTATATGTATTTGCTGTAAACTCATGTATATTTGTCGCCCATGGCGTTATATGAAACTTGCTTTACAAATCTCTATTGGTGATTGTCTCTGATTTTTTCTTTATGCGCGGGGTTTGGGTTGCGTTGGAGATAATCGTCACAAACTTCGATTAGGGATGATTGTCTGTTAGTTTCTAGATTCTAGAGATAGATTTACGGCTAACAATCTTCAATAGGCGTCGAAACTTAATGCCTTCGTGCCTTGAGCTAGCGTACGAAAGTATCGGCAATGGTAACACGATTGTTCTCTCAACTTTGTGTTAGACATAACCTGTGTTGTAAGCGATGCTGGGTGATATTGAGGAGTATTGTAGGTTGAGTATAATTGGTCGGTAAGTTTAAGTTTGTGAGGAGTCGATTATGTGCACGCCTGATAAGTTTCTTGTCTTTGAAGAATAAATTTCTTGTTATGTTTTAATGTTTACTTTTCTGTTTTCTTGTTTTAAACCATTTTAATCCAAACTCATTAACGCGAGAGATTGTCGAACGACATTCTTTCCCTCGAACCGATCTCTGTGGACACAACATAAATCCCGGAGGGGATTCTTCCGAAAATATATAATTTTGCTGCTTGCCCTATTCTGCATTCAACAAAATGGCGCCGTTGCCGGGGATCGATTTTGATAGTGAATCGCATTACAATAGTTTCTTTGTTTTTGAGTTTTATATATATCATATATATTGTCTGTTTCCATTATGTTTGTTCAAGGGTTGTATACATTTTGTTCCCGTAACGTTTGTTTAAGTGTTTGGTTAGGGCACTTGCTTTTGGTTTGCGCGGTGAGGCATCACTATGGCATGAAGGAAGGAAGTTTCTAGCTAAGCATTGTAAAGGTGTCGAGCTTACGACGTAAAACAAGTATGGTGTATTCTTTTCTTTTGTTGTTGTTTAGTTTAGGTAGTGTGGTGAGTATTCATTAAACAAGTTGTACTCGGATTTTTTGTAAATTCTCAAATCTTCACTTTACAACTTGTTTAATGAATTTTCTACCGGTTTTTCAGTTTGTGTATATTAATAGTTTTCGCGTTTGTCAATGAGCTTGTTTTGAGTAGCTTGAGGAAATTTGGTGTTTTTCCAAGTTTGATCGTTTCAACTTGCGGATGTATGGTAATGATCTTGTTAAGTTTTGTACACGTCCAAGGTATGTGTTTATCACTTTCTTGACTTTAGCATATTCATGTTACTTAGGCTTTTTACAAACTTTTATGCCATTCATTCTTTTGTATACTTGTTGTTATTGTGAATCACTTTAGTTCCCAACCTTTTTTGTGAGGAAGCCTTCTATTGTTCATATATGCACGGAGTACCAACATTCTTGTTTTAACTGGATTTTATTATGCTTAATCTTTTGTTTGTGTTGATTATATGAAAACATGAAAATAATCAAGGCAATTTTGTTTCATTTTGAGCACAACTACCTAGCCAAATAGCCATTCACCTTGTGAGTGTGTGAGAATTTGTAACCCCTTTGAGCTTTTTGATCCATGTTTTATTTGAACTTAATGTTTATCTATGAGTGTTTAGTTCACTTATTTTTTATTGGATTTTGTTTTTACTTGAGCCCTCAACTTTGTGTTGTTGTATGAATTTTTACCTTGCCTTAGAAAGTAAGGAGTATTCACATGATGATGTGGTTGAATTCAAGTTGGGGAGAGAATGATTGTTTACTCATTGGTTGGATTCTATGAGGATTGAAAAAGAAAAGAAAAAAGAGAAAAATGTGAAAAAGAAAAAAAAAGTGAAAAAGAAAGAAACAGAAAACCCTTGAAAAAGGAAACAAAAAGAGTTCAAATAGTTGTGCTAAATAAGTATTGTGTTTTGTGTAAAACTTGGGATTTTGGAAGAAGTTGATTGAAATTTTTGTGTTTGAGTCTTTGTGAGTTGACCACTCCCTTAGGTTTAGGCAAGTTTTTGTTTCAATTACCTTTAGAAATTGCCCCTTGTTTGTTTACCCGACCACGCTACAACCTTGAAAGTCCTTGTGATTCTTGCCTTTGTATGTTCAATGTGAATTTTTGGAAGCGTGCATAATTTAGTCTATTGTTTGCATGATTGTTGTGTGAGTGATAAATACCTTATTTTATGTTTTTCATCTACCGATGATTGTTTTTGCTAGGTGTGATTCACATTTGAACTTGTGTTGTTTTAGAATTTTTGGCATGATTTTTGTATTTTGCATTTTTTCGTGATTATGTTATCGTTGTAGTTTAGTGGTAAGTATTTACTTTGTGTGTACCATTTTTCATTTGAACCATACATTTGTTTTCCGTTTTTCAAAACCTGTTGATTCGTGATTCTTGGGTTATCACTCGGTTTCGTTGAGTTGTTTGATCTTTGTTTGAGGACAAACAATTATGTAAGTTGGGGAGAGTTTGATTAGTGCAAATTGTACCTATTTTTGTATATAAGTTTGTTGCACTTATCGTTACTTTGTGTTAAAATTGGTTGAATAAACCCCCCCTTTATGTGTAAATACGTTTACTTTACGTTTTCGTGTGTATATTGCATTTTCTTGTAAATATCATTGAGTTTTATTGATTTTTTCTTATTTTTGTATGTATTCTAGCAATCGAATTTTGCCATTGTTGTATAGAGCATTAAATAAGCTTTCAAACGCTTCAAACCATGCGTCAATCGGAGTTACAGTTCAAAAGTTATGAAGAAAACAAGTTCTGGTTTGCTGTCATGTTCGCTAGGCGAACCAGGAGGCGAGCGCATTCGCTGGCGAGTTCGCTAGGCGAACCGGGGCGAACAAAAAGATCCAGAAGCGTGAAAAAACATAAGTTTAAGGCGGTTTACGTTCGCTAGGCGAACGGGGGCTCGCTAGGCGAACATGGAAAGCCAATTTTGCCTATTTTTATCATTTTTCATCATTTTTTAGGTTATGGTTTTGGGGATTCTTGCTCCAACTCCATCAAACTTCATTTTTCAGTAGATTAGCTTAGAAAACAACTGTGGAGCATGCATACAGATGAATCGGGGTGGATTGATCGTCGACCGGCTCTGACAATCCGCGAGATGTTTGGTCCATTTTTCTTTTTCTTTGTGTTTTTCTTTATGGTTGGGTTGTGTATATGTATTTGCTGTAAACTCATGTATATTTGTCGCTCATGGCGTTATATGAAACTTGCTTTACAAATCTCTATTGGTGATTGTCTCTGATTTTTGCTTTATGCGCGGGGTTTGGGTTGCGTTGGAGATAATCGTCACAAACTTCGATTAGGGATGATTGTCTGTTAGTTTCTAGATTCTAGAGATAGATTTATAGCTAACAATCTTCAATAGGCGTCGAAACTTAATGCCTCCGTGCCTTGAGCTAGCGTACGAAAGTATCGACAATGGTAACACGATTGTTCTCTCAACTTTGTGTTAGACATAACCTGTGTTGTGAGCGATGCTGGGTGATATTGAGGAGTATTGTAGGTTGAGTATAATTGGTCGGTAAGTTTAAGTTTGTGAGGAATCGATTATGTGCACGCCTGATAAGTTTCTTGTCTTTGAAGAATAAATTTCTTGTTATGTTTTAATGTTTACTTTTCTGTTTTCTTGTTTTAAACCATTTTAATCCAAACTCATTAACGCGAGAGATTGTCGAACGACATTCTTTCCCTCGAACCGATCTCTGTGGACACGACATAAATCCCTGAAGGGATTCTTCCGAAAATAAATAATTTTGTTGCTTGCCCTATTCTGCATTCAACAAAATGGCGTCGTTGCCGGGGATCGATTTTGATAGTGAATCGCATTATGATAGTTTCTTTGTTTTTGAGTTTTATATATATCGTATATATTGTCTGTTTCCATTATGTTTGTTCAAGGGTTGTATACATTTTGTTCCCGTAACATTTGTTTAAGTGTTTGGTTAGGGCACTTGCTTTTGGTTTGCGCGGTGACGCATCACTATGGCATGAAGGAAGGAAGTTTCTAGCTAAGCATTGTAAAGGTGTCGAGCTTACGACGTAAAACAAGTTTGGTGTATTCTTTTCTTTTGTTGTTGTTTAGTTTAGGTAGTGTGGTGAGTATTCATTAAACAAGTTGTACTCGGATTTTTCGTAAATTCTCAAATCTTCACTTTACAACTTGTTTAATGAATTTTCTACCGCTTTTTCAGTTTGTGTATATTAATAGTTTTCGCGTTTGTCAATGAGCTTGTTTTGAGTAGCTTGAGGAAATTTGGTGTTTTTCCAAGTTTGATCGTTTCAACTTGCGGATGTATGGTAATGATCTTGTTAAGTTTTGTACACGTCCAAGGTATGTGTTTATCACTTTCTTGACTTTAGCATATTCATGTTACTTAGGCTTTTTACAAACTTTTATGCCATTCATTCTTTTGTATACTTGTTCTTATTGTGAATCACTTTAGTTCCCAACCTTTTTTGTGAGGAAGCCTTCTATTGTTCATATATGCACGGAGTACCAACATTCTTGTTTTAACTGGATTTTATTATGCTTAATCTTTTGTTTGTGTTGATTATATGAAAGCATGAAAATGATAAAGGCAATTTTGTTTCCTTTGGAGCACAACTACCTAGCCAAATAGCCATTCGCCTTGTGAGTGTGTGAGAATTTGTAACCCCTTTGAGCTTTTTGTTCCATGTTTTATTTGAACTTAATGTTTATCTATAAGTGTTTAGTTCACTTATTTTTTATTGGATTTTGTTTTTACTTGAGCCCTCAACTTTGTGTTGTTGTATGAATTTTTACCTTGCCTTAGAAAGTAGGGAGTATTCACATGATGATGTGGTTGAATTCAAGTTGGGGAGAGAATGATTGTTTACTCATTGGTTGGATTCTATGAGGATTGAAAAAGAAAAGAAAAAAGAGAAAAATGTGAAAAAGAAAAAAAAAAGTGAAAAAGAAAGAAACAGAAAACCCTTGAAAAAGGAAACAAAAAGAGTTCAAATAGTTGTGCTAAATAAGTATTGTGTTTTGTGTAAAACTTGGGATTTTGGAAGAAGTTGATTGAAATTTTTGTGTTTGAGTCTTTGTGAGTTGATCACTCCCTTAGGTTTAGGCAAGTTTTTGTTTCAATTACCTTTAGAAATTGCCCCTTGTTTGTTTACCCGACCACGCTACAACCTTGAAAGTCCTTGTGATTCTTGCCTTTGTATGTTCAATGTGAATTTTTGGATGCGTGCATAATTTGGTCTATTGTTTGCATGATTGTTGTGTGAGTGATAAATACCTTATTTTATGTTTTTCATCTACCGATGATTGTTTTTGCTAGGTGTGATTCACATTTGAACTTGTGTTGTTTTAGAATTTTTGGCATGATTTTTGTATTTTGCATTTGTTTCGTGATTATGTTATCGTTGTAGTTTAGTGGTAAGTATTTACTTTGTGTGTACCATTTTTCATTTGAGCCATACATTTGTTTTCCGTTTTTCAAAACCTGTTGATTCGTGATTCTTGGGTTATCACTCGGTTTCGTTGAGTTGTTTGATCTTTGTTTGAGGACAAACAATTATGTAAGTTGGGGAGAGTTTGATTAGTGCAAATTGTACCTATTTTTGTATATAAGTTTGTTGCACTTATCGTTACTTTGTGTTAAAATTGGTTGAATAAACCCCCCCTTTATGTGTAAATACGTTTACTTTACGTTTTCGTGTGTATATTGCATTTTCTTGTAAATATCATTGAGTTTAATTGATTTTATCTTATTTTTGTATGTATTCCAGGAATCAGATTTTGCCATTGTTGTATAGAGCATTGAATAAGCTTTCAAACGCTTCAAACCGTGCGTCAATCGGAGTTACAGTTCAAAAGTTATGAAGAAAACAAGTTCTGGTTTGCTGTCATGTTCGCTAGGCGAACCAGGAGGCGAGCGCATTCGCTGGCGAGTTCGCTAGGCGAACCGGGGCGAACAAAAAGTTCCAGAAGCGTGAAAAAACACAAGTTTAAGGCGTTTTACGTTCGCTAGGCGAACGGGGGCTCGCTAGGCGAACATGGAAAGCCAATTTTGCCTATTTTAGTCATTTTTCATCATTTTTTAGGTTATGGTTTTGGGGATTCTTGCTCCAACTGCATCAAACTTCATTTTTCAGTAGATTAGCTTAGAAAACAACTGTGGAGCATGCATACAGATGAATCGGGGTGGATTGATCGTCGACCGGCTCTGATAATCCGCGAGATGTTTGGTTCATTTTTCATTTTCTTTGTGTTTTTCTTTATGGTTGGGTTGTGTATATGTATTTGCTGTAAAATCATGTATATTTGTCGCCCATGGCGTTATATGAAACTTGCTTTACAAATCTCTATTGGTGATTGTCTCTGATTTTTACTTTATGCGCGGGGTTTGGGTTGCGTTGGAGATAATCGTCACAAACTTCGATTAGGGATGATTGTCTGTTAGTTTCTAGATTCTGGAGATAGATTTACCGCTAACAATCTTCAATAGGCGTCGAAACTTAATGCCTCCGTGCCTTGAGCTAGCGTACGAAAGTATCGGCAATGGTAACACGATTGTTCTCTCAACTTTGTGTTAGACATAACCTGTGTTGTGAGCGATGCTGGGTGATATTGAGGAGTATTGTAGGTTGAGAATAATTGGTCGGTAAGTTTAAGTTTGTGAGGAATCGATTATGTGCAAGCCTGATAAGTTTCTTGTCTTTGAAGAATAAATTTCTTGTTATGTTTTAATGTTTACTTTTCTGTTTTCTTGTTTTAAACCATTTTAATCCAAACTCATTAACGCGAGAGATTGTCGAACGACATTCTTTCCCTCGAATCGATCTCTGTGGACACGACATAAATCCCTGAGGGGATTCTTCCGAAAATAAATAATTTTGCTGCTTGCCCTATTCTGCATTCAACAAAATGGTGTCGTTGTCGGGGATCGATTTTGATAGTGAATCGCATTACGATAGTTTCTTTGTTTTTGAGTTTTATATATATCGTATATATTGTCTGTTTCCATTATGTTTGTTCAAGGGTTGTATACATTTTGTTCCCGTAACGTTTGTTTAAGTGTTTGGTTAGGGCACTTGCTTTTGGTTTGCGCGGTGAGGCATCAATATGGCATGAAGGAAGGAAGTTTCTAGCTAAGCATTGTAAAGGTGTCGAGCTTACGACGTAAAACAAGTATGGTGTATTCTTTTCTTTTGTTGTTGTTTAGTTTAGGTAGTGTGGTGAGTATTCATTAAACAAGTTGTACTCGGATTTTTCGTAAATTCTCGAATCTCCACTTTACAACTTGTTTAATGAATTTTCTACCGGTTTTTCAGTTTGTGTATATTAATAGTTTTCGCCTTTGTAAATGAGCTTGTTTTGAGTAGCTTGAGGAAATTTGGTGTTTTTCCAAGTTTGATCGTTTCAACTTGCGGATGTATGGTAATGATCTTGTTAAGTTTTGTACACGTCCAAGGTATGTGTTTATCACTTTCTTGACTTTAGCATATTCATGTTACTTAGGCTTTTTACTAACTTTTATGCCATTCATTCTTTTGTATACTTGTTCTTATTGTGAATCACTTTAGTTCCCAACCTTTTTTGTGAGGAAGCATTCTATTGTTCATATATGCACGGAGTACCAATATTCTTGTTTTAACTGGATTTTATTATGCTTAATCTTTAGTTTGTGTTGATTATATGAAAGCATGAAAATAATCAAGGCAATTTTGTTTCATTTTGAGCACAATTACCTAGCCAAATAGCCATTCACCTTGTGAGTGTGTGAGAATTTGTAACCCCTTTGAGCTTTTTGATCCATGTTTTATTTGAACTTAATGTTTATCTATGAGTGTTTAGTTCACTTATTTTTTATTAGATTTTGTTTTTACTTGAGCCCTCAACTTTGTGTTGTTGTATGAATTTTTACCTTGCCTTAGAAAGTAGGGAGTATTCACATGATGATGTGGTTGAATTCAAGTTGGGGAGAGAATGATTGTTTACTCATTGGTTGGATTTTATGAGGATTGAAAAAGAAAAGGAAAAAGAGAAAAATGTGAAAAAGAAAAAAAAAGTGAAAAAGAAAGAAACAGAAAACCCTTGAAAAAGGAAACAAAAAGAGTTCAAATAGTTGTGCTAAATAAGTATTGTGTTTTGTGTAAAACTTGGGATTTTGGAAGAAGTTGATTGAAATTTTTGTGTTTGAGTCTTTGTGAGTTGATCACTCCCTTAGGTTTAGGCAAGTTTTTGTTTCCATTACCTTTAGAAATTGCCCCTTGTTTGTTTACCCGACCACGCTACAACCTTGAAAGTCCTTGTGATTCTTGCCTTTGTATGTTCAATGTGAATTTTTGGATGCGTGCATAATTTAGTCTATTGTTTGCATGATTGTTGTGTGAGTGATAAATACCTTATTTTATGTTTTTCATCTACCGATGATTGTTTTTGCTAGGTGTGATTCACATTTGAACTTGTGTTGTTTTAGAATTTTTGGCATGATTTTTGTATTTTGCATTTGTTTCGTGACTATGTTATCGTTGTAGTTTAGTGGTAAGTATTTACTTTGTGTGTACCATTTTTCATTTGAACTATACATTTGTTTTCCGTTTTTCAAAACATGTTGATTCGTGATTCTTGGGTTATCACTCGGTTTCGTTGAGTTGTTTGATCTTTGTTTGAGGACAAACAATTATGTAAGTTGTGGAGAGTTTGATAAGTGCAAATTGTACCTATTTTTGTATATAAGTTTTGTTGCACTTATCGTTACTTTGTGTTAAAATTGGTTGAATAAACCCCCCTTTATTTGTAAATACGTTTACTTTACGTTTTCGTGTGTATATTGCATTTTCTTGTAAATATCATTGAGTTTAATTGATTTTATCTTATTTTTGTATGTATTCCAGCAATGGGATTTTGCCATTGTTGTATAGAGCATTGAATAAGCTTTCAAACGCTTCAAACCGTGCGTCAATCGGAGTTACAGTTCAAAAGTTATGAAGAAAACAAGTTCTGGTTTGCTGTCATGTTCGCTAGGCGAACCAGGAGGCGAGCGCATTCGCTGGCGAGTTCGCTAGGCGAACCGGGGCGAACAAAAAGTTCCAGAAGCGTGAAAAAACACAAGTTTAAGGCGGTTTACGTTCGCTAGGTGAACGGGGGCTCGCTAGGCGAACATGGTAAGCCAATTTTGCCTATTTTAGTCATTTTTCATCATTTTTTAGGTTATGGTTTTGGGGATTCTTGCTCCAACTCCATCAAACTTCATTTTTCAGTAGATTAGCTTAGAAAACAACTGTGGAGCATGCATACAGATGAACCGGGGTGGATTGATTGTCAACCGGCTCTGACAATCCGCGAGATCTTTGGTTCATTTTTCTTTTTCTTTGTGTTTTTCTTTGTGGTTGGGTTGTGTATATGTATTTGCTGTAAACTCATGTATATTTGTCGGCCATGGCGTTATATGAAACTTGCTTTACAAATCTCTATTGGTGATTGGCTCTGATTTTTGTTTTATACGCGGGGTTTGGGTTGCGTTGGAGATAACCGTCACAAACTTCGATTAGGGATGATTATCTGTTAGTTTC
This sequence comes from Lathyrus tuberosus, assembly GCA_022829125.1. Classification (NCBI taxonomy): domain Eukaryota; kingdom Viridiplantae; phylum Streptophyta; class Magnoliopsida; order Fabales; family Fabaceae; genus Lathyrus; species Lathyrus tuberosus. Next base: position 353,500 of record JALAZF010000842.1, read on the forward strand.
TAGATTCTAGAGATAGATTTACGGCTAACAATCTTCAATAGGCGTCGAAACTTAATGCCTCCGTGCCTTGAGCTAGCGTACGAAAGTATTGGCAATGGTAACACGATTGTTCTCTCAACTTTGCGTTAGACATAACGTGTGTTTGGAGCGATGCTGGGTGATATTGAGGAGTATTGTAGGTTGAGTATAATTGGTCGGTAAGTTTAAGTTTGTGAGGAGTAGATTATGTGCACGCCTGATAAGTTTCTTGTCTTTGAAGAATAAATTTCTTGTTATGTTTTAATGTTTACTTTTCTGTTTTCTTGTTTTAAACCATTTTAATCCAAACTCATTAACGCGAGAGATTGTCGAACGACATTCTTTCCCTCGAACCGATCTCTGTGGACACGACATAAATCCCGGAGGGGATTCTTCCGAAAATAAATAATTTTGCTGCTTGCCCTATTCTGCATTCAACAAAATGGCGCCGTTGCCGGGGATCGATTTTGATAGTGAATCGCATTACGATAGTTTCTTTGTTTTTGAGTTTTATATATATCGTATATATTGTCTGTTTCCATTATGTTTGTTCAAGGGTTGTATACATTTTGTTCCCGTAACGTTTGTTTAAGTGTTTGGTTAGGGCACTTGCTTTTGGTTTGCGCGGTGAGGCATCACTATGGCATGAAGGAAGAAAGTTTCAAGCTAAGCATTGTAAAGGCGTCGAGCTTACGACGTAAAACAAGTATGGTGTATTCTTTTCTTTTGTTGTTGTTTAGTTTAGGTAGTGTGATGAGTATTCATTAAACAAGTTGTACTCGGATTTTTCGTAAATTCTCAAATCTTCACTTTACAACTTGTTTAATAAATTTTCTACCTTGTGAGTGTGTGAGAATTTGTAACCCCTTTGAGCTTTTTGTTCCATGTTTTATTTGAACTTAATGTTTATCTATGAGTGTTTAGTTCACTTATTTTTTATTGGATTTTGTTTTTACTTGAGCCCTCAACTTTGTGTTGTTGTATGAATTTTTACCTTGCCTTAGAAAGTAGGGAGTATTCACATGATGATGTGGTGGAATTCAAGTTGGGGAGAGAATGATTGTTTACTCATTGGTTGGATTCTATGAGGATTGAAAAAGAAAAGAAAAAAGAGAAAAATGTGAAAAAGAAAAAAAAAAGTGAAAAAGAAAGAAACAGAAAACCCTTGAAAAAGGAAACAAAAAGAGTTCAAATAGTTGTGCTAAATAAGTATTGTGTTTTGTGTAACACTTGGGATTTTGGAAGAAGTTGATTGAAATTTTTGTGTTTGAGGCTGTTGCGGTGAAAATCGGATAACAAGCTATTAATTAACTTGCATCAGTTTCTTTTACAACCGACTTTGATTTATCCAAAGGAAAGGTTCAAGATCGTTAGAAAAACCTAAAGGGAAAGATCTAAGGTTCGGGGGTTGGTTACGCCTAGGGAAGGTATTAGCACCCTAAACGTCCGTAGTACTCTACGGGAGCCTCTTGTTAAATGTTATCTTACGTTTGCTAAAGGGTTCTATGCAAAAGGTTGAAACCCTAGGGGTTAGTATCTAAGTATACTCGATAAAGCATCGCACTTTACGCCTACGTATCCTCGGGAATAGAATCAGAGTATGCGTAGTTCTACTTCTACTGAATTATTGACTATGGCCAATATTCAGAGGGGAAATGAGTACAAACTCATTGTAGAGTTTAGGAACTCTCTAGATCTAGTTGTAATGGACCTATGTTGTGTTTAGTCAATAGGGGAAGTGATAAATTCATTATGATGAATATCACTAAGAGTTGAAGAACTCTTTCCTAAAGCTAGTTATGATTTCTATGGCTCTGATGAGGCCAAGAAATAAGGTTTCTTCCTAAGAGGTTACTTAGGTTAAGATGGGGGCTATGACTTTAAGAGTCAACCTTATTCACCTTCCTTTGGAATGGGGGGAAAGAAAACTGTTATAAGTTACTGAGATAAAGAGATTAGTGGAAATACAATGATACAATAATACATGAATAAGATAAGATAAAAATTATGATATCAATGCAAAGTTAGAATTAAACATGTTAGATAATGATTAAATATTAGATGAAATAAAATAGAAATAGTCTCGTCTTAATCATGATTTAATCGAGAAATCAATAATCAATGATTCTTGACTTTCATCGACTAAAAGAAAGTGGTCTCATGTTGATCAAAGTTTTGTCAACTCAAAGGAATCAACCAAACCATGGGGTTTGTTATGTCATCGACCGAAATAAAAGTCGGTCTCGTCTAAATCAAGATTTAATCGAGAAATCGATAATCTTAATATTTGATTTTCATTGACCAAAAAATGGTAGCCTCTCATTTATCAAGACTTTATTGATTTAGAATAAATCTTCAAGTCACGATTTTGTATGTCATTGGCCTAAACAAAGGAATGACATAAACATAAGGTTGATCTCGTCTTAATCAAGATTTAAATCGAAGGATCGATAATCTTGATATTTGATTTTCATCGATCAAAATAAAATCGGTATAAAATCAAGTTGGTCTCGTTTAAATCAAGATTCAATCGACAAATCGATAATCTTAGATTTTTTAACTTTCATTGACCAAAATAAAATAAAACCAAATCGGTCTCGTTTAAATCAAGATTTAATCGATAAATCGATAATCTTATATTTTTAACTTTCATCGACCAAAATAAAAGAAGTGGAATCGAAATAAAATCGGTCTCATCTAAATCAAGATTTAATCGAGAAATCGATAATCTTGTATTTTGACTTTCGTTGACCAACGTAAATAAATAAAAGGTGGCCTCACATTTATCAAAACTTATCGATTTGAAAAAAAATCAACAAAGTTAAGATTTTTTGTCATTGGCCCTAAATAATCATTGAAATGATAATGAAAACCGAAGATGAGAATCCAAGTAAAATCTAAATAGAGTAGTTAGCAAGGATTTTCAAAAGCTATATTAATAAAAACTTAATAAAAAAACTATCAAAGTTAACCATGATTTTTTAAAACAAATCAAAATGAAGATTAATTGTTAATAAAAAAGGGGGGTGGGTCGTTGGAAATGGTGTGTGTTTTCTTTGAAAAAAAAAATTAAAAATAATAGGATCCTTTGGGCTAGAGGCCCATCACCCAAGACAACACGTTTTAAAAAAAGAAAAAGAGGGTGAGGTGATGGAGGGACAACAAATAGGTCATGGTTCGGATATAGAAATCCAAACGGGCTCAAAGGCCCATATCCCATACATTTCGGATCCACCCCTCAAGACAAAAGTAGCAGAGAGGTAAAATAGCAGTGCAACATTCGCTGAAAGGAAACCAAGTTCTTTCCTTAAGAGGAACAGGGTCAAAACTAAAAGCTTCGCCTCAACACGATTCGCTTCATCTCAACATGAAATCAATTGAACCGAGTGAAAACGAAAACCAACAAGATGAACAGGGTCAGATCAGACTCTCAACCTTCTCCGTTTAAAATCTTCGCGTCGTCCGTCTGGCTTCGACAGGTTCGTTCGTTCACTTTGGGTTTTGCGAGTTCGATTTGACGAAGGTTGCGGATGGATGCTGATGGTCCGTTTATGGTTTGGTGAGTTTGAGTTGAGTGGGTTTAATGATGGCGGTGGAGGGTGGTTTGTGGCTTTCTGAGCTGTTTTAGGTCGTGAATTGGGGAAGGTTGGTGGTTCGAAAGGAGTTGCGATTCGGAGAAGAATGTTTAGCTTAGGTTGATGAAAGAGACACGGCGGAGGGATTGGGTTTAAAAATGAAACAAAGGTTGGGACAAATTGAAGGAAAGGAGAAGATGGATTAACGAGAAAGAGAGGTTGGCGTTAAGGCGTGACGGTTGACGACGACAGAGAAGAAGATCCAAACCATCAAGAGCAACTCTCTTTTTATGTATTCTTGACTTTTCTCGGATCTGGAATGGTGAGATGAAAGTTTGAATTCTTGAAAAGTTATTATGGGTTTCATAAAAGTTGATTGTTACGAGCTTATTTGTTTATGGTGGTTGAAGGGTTTGTTGAAGTTGTTGTTGACGTTTGATGGTGATGGCGGCGCTGTAGCATTGAGGGAGTACAGACGGAAAAAGACATGGTAGTATGGAGGTTTAAGGTTGTTGGTGGTGGAAAGTTTGTATGAGTTTTTTTTAGAGGAAAAGAAACAGGGGCAGGTCTCCTAAGAACGGTGGAGGTTTACAGTTTTTCCAAGGTTCCGTCCTTTTTCTTGGTTTCCTCTTCTGCTATTTAACCTCTTGAGAAAAAAACAGAACCTCTCTTCAACTTTTTTTTGAATTTTCTTGATCGTTGTGTGTAGTTGTTTTCACTGCAGATTTGCAGGTTTGGCGCAGGGCTGTGGTGGAAGCAGGTTTACGTTGATGTTCAGAGGCTTTGGACGTACCGTTTTGAACAAGGTGGCAACAACAACAACTTGCATTTTTGAATTGATTTTACACAATGGGCCTTGGAACAAAAACGTGAAATGGGCTTTGGATTAATGAATGGTTAATAGCAAATAACTAATTAATTAATTCAAATACTAATTAAATAAATTAAGCCAAATAAACTAAATTACAAATTAATTAATTAGACCAAAAATGCAAAATTAAATTGATGATTAATTAAAGTTAATTAGAAATAAAACACATTAAAACAAAAGAAATAAATAAACCATGTTGAAATTAAATTAAGATAAAAACAAATAAAAAAACATTTAAAATAAATATTAAATTAAAACATAGAGAAAGATAAATAAAATAACAACTAGCAAGAAATGAGGGTAAAATTTGGGGTGCAACAGTTGCCCCTATTTAAATATCTTCACCTGATGACATGAGAGATGAAGATCCTCATGTAATCAATAGTGAAAGATATTTAAATACAGATAACCGAAAATTTTACCCTCAGATGCACACACATGCAATGCAACAAACATGATGCCTAAAAGATGCAAGAAGATGCAGACACAACAAGACACCCAGGGGCAAACAGGAAGCAAAAGAAGAATCAGAGCTTCACTGGGAAGGACGAAAGGTATAGTATCCATGAGAAAAGCTCACTGGGGATACCGACCAACCAACAAAAGAGACTCACTGGGGAGACTCCAAAGAAACACTGGGGAAAAGACCACAGACAATCTCCACTGGGGAAAGATCCGGGGAGATAAACTACTGGGGGCAAAACAAACCTACATTCCTCCTGAACATGAAACCAGAAAGAGGAACTTGGTCACTGGGGATCAATCTAAAAAAAGTACAGACAAACAAGATTATCGATCCTTCGATTTAAATCTTGATTAAGACGAGATCAACCTTATGTTTATGTCATTCCTTTGTTTAGGCCAATGACATACAAAATCGTGACTTGAAGATTTATTCTAAATCAATAAAGTCTTGATAAATGAGAGGCTACCATTTTTTGGTCAATGAAAGTCAAATATTAAGATTATCGATTTCTCGATTAAATCTTGATTTAGACGAGACCGACTTTTATTTCGGTCGATGACATAACAAACCCCATGGTTTGGTTGATTCCTTTGTGTTGACAAAACTTTGATCAACATGAGACCACTTTCTTTTAGTCGATGAAAGTCAAGAATCATTGATTATTGATTTCTCGATTAAATCATGATTAAGACGAGACTATTTCTATTTTATTTCATCTAATATTTAATCATTGTCTAACATGTTTAATTCTAACTTTGCATTGATATCATAATTTTTATCTTATCTTATTCATGTATTATTGTATCATTGTATTTGCACTAATCTCTTTATCTCAGTAACTTATAACAGTTTTCTTTCCCCCCATTCCAAAGGAAGGTGAATAAGGTTGACTCTTAAAGTCATAGCCCCCATCTTAACCTAAGTAACCTCTTAGGAAGAAACCTTATTTCTTGGCCTCATCAGAGCCATAGAAATCATAACTAGCTTTAGGAAAGAGTTCTTCAACTCTTAGTGATATTCATCATAATGAATTTATCACTTCCCCTACTGACTAAACACAACATAGGTCCATTACAACTAGATCTAGAGAGTTCCTAAACTCTACAATGAGCTTGTACTCATTTCCCCTCTGAATATTGGCCATAGTCAATAATTCAGTAGAAGTAGAACTACGCATACTCTGATTCTATTCCCGAGGATACGTAGGCGTAAAGTGCGATGCTTTATCGAGTATACTTAGATACTAACCCCTAGGGTTTCAACCTTTAGCATAGAACCCTTTAGCAAACGTAAGATAACATTTAACAAGAGGCTCCCGTAGAGTACTACGGACGTTTAGGGTGCTAATACCTTCCCTAGGCGTAACCAACCCCTGAACCTTAGATCTTTCCCTTTAGGTTTTTCTAATGATCTTGAACCTTTCCTTTGGATAAATCAAAGTCGGTTGTAAAAGAAACTGATGCAAGTTAATTAATAGCTTGTTATCCGATTTTCACCGCAACAGAAATGGAGACTTCACTGGGGAAAGACGAAGGTTAGTATCCACGAGGAAAACTCACTGGGGATACAGGCTAACCAACGAAAGAGACTCACTGGGGAGACTCCAAAGAAACATTGGGGAAAAGACCACAGACAATCTCCACTGGGGAAAGATCCGGGGAGATAGACTACTGGGATAAAACGAACCCACGTTCTTCCTGGGCATGAAACCAGAAAGAAGAACCTGATCACTAGGGATCAGTCAAAAGGACAGACAACCAAGTAAAGACTTCCTGGGGATCTTATCCTGAAGAGTTCCAGATGGGATCTTCAAGAAAAGCCAGAAAGACAGAGACAAACTCTGCGCACCTGATAGGAGTCTTAAGGGTTGAAGAATTTTGTTCCAAGAAAAGCTTAGCTTAAAGCAAGTTTTCAAAAGAATCCAAGGTAAAGGGTTCAATGTCCGACACGATTCGAACAAGAACGGTTTTAAGACCAGAAGACAATGCTTGACACGATTCAAACAAAGTCCAAGTTCAAGTTTGACACGATTCAAACGAGAACAGCCTTAAAACAAAAGGCAGTGTCCGACACGATTCGAACAAAGACTCTGTTCAGGTTTGACACGATTCAAACGAGAACAGGTTTTAAAGCACAAGACAATGCTTGACACGATTCAAACAAAGTCCAAGTTCAGGTCTGACACGATTCAAACGAGAACAAATTTTAAAGACAATGTTTGACATGATTCAAACAAGGTCCAAGTTCAGGTCTGACACGATTCAAACGAGAACAGGTTTTAGAAAATCTTTAAACTTCTTGGGGAACAGCAAAAGATTTAAAGATTTCAATCTGGCGCGCAAAGGTTAAGACCAAACAAGCACGACACAAAGCAAACCGGGAATATCTTTACTTCACTGGGGAAATAAAGACAGGCACAAACAAAAAGACCACAAGCAAAACAGAGCACAAGGATGCAAAGATGCTAGGGTATGACGCGTATGCCTAGCTATATGCTAGAAACGACGCGAACGACGCAAAACAGGAAAGAAGAAAGGATAACACAAGCCAACACCCTGAAACCCAACATCCAAGATAACCGGGCAATTCTTCTCTGCGCTGGAGATGGCAGATCCATGCCAAGAATACAGTACTGCTAATTATTCCTGTACAAACTTGATTCCAAAACGTCTTAATTCCAGAGTAAAACTTGGTCTATCTCTGTGTTTTCTTAAAACTTTTCCGCTTCCCAGAATCAGATGAAAATGACGAAGTTATTGTATTCAAAGACCAATAATAACTCTAGTGACTAGGAATTCTGTCGTCTAACAGCTGACTTCTCTGGGGACTCTTGCATAAAGAGTTGGGGTTTAAATGGGAACATGGTTAATGAGTCAAGGATAGACTCTGGTACTCAAACAAGAGTTGGTTGAGATAACACATAATCTGCTTCAAGAAGGAAAACTGGTAGGAGCCAGAAAGGTAACCTCATGGGAGATAGAACCAAGAAATGGGCTCCAATAAAGGTATCTAGAATGATTGATCATCAATGCTAAACGTCACTAGATGACATTCTAGAAAGGATCCGCAATGAAGGTTGAACCAAAAAACGGTCTTCACTGGGAAAAGATATCCAAAGTGATGGAACAACAGGTTCAAGTATGACCGGTTGGCACTTTGGAAAAAAAATAAGAACCTTATTGGAGATTGAACCAAGAAATGGGCCCCAACAAAGTATCTAGGATGATTGATCAACAAGTCAAGACATGACTAAATGACATCCTAGAAACACCTCTAAAGTGATGGAACAACAGGTTCAAGTATGACCGGTTGGCGCTTTAGAAGTAACCTCTAAAGTGATGGAACAACAGGTTCAAGTATGACCAGTTGGCGCTTTAGAAGTAACCTTGTTGGTGATAGAACCAAAAAATGGGCTCCAACAAAGTATCTAGAATGATTGATCATCAAGGCTAAACGCGACTAGATGACATTCTAGAAAAGATCCACAATGAAGGTTGAACCGAAAAACGGTCTTCACTGGGAAAAGACATCCAAAGTGATGGAACAACAGGTTCAAGCATGACCGGTTGGCACTTTGGAAAAAGAAACCTTATTGGAGATAGAACCAAGAAATGGGCCCCAATAAAGGTATAGAATCTGATAGGTTAGTATCGGAGTTGCATAACTGAAGATAAGGCTTCCTTGGGGATACCCAATTACGGTTGCGAAGAGGTTGAATAGTACCATAGATAGATAAGCTGCTTATAAAAGACTGTCAAGCTTCTTCAAGAGATTGCTGCTTCAAAGATATGTTGATATCACAATAATGGTGGAGAAATAATTATGTCTTCGATGAGAATCTGTAAGATTCTTCTGCGAAACACGGTGCAAAATAAATGCACATTCAAAGATAGGTTAAAAATCACACCTGCCCGGGACCAAAGTTCAATCTAGGAACAAGCTAGAAAGAAATCGGTCAAACAAGACTCCAATTGAGGAATGAACTCAAATGGGGATTTATCTAATCCACATGTGGAAAAGATAACTGAACCAACCATCATCCACGAGAATCAAACTCTGTGGGGAATTCAGAAAGAATGGGCAATTTATGCCTAGGGCTGACTTTCTATTGGAGAGAGTAGACACACCCAGTCACTTGGGGAGACAACACCAAAGTGAACAAAAGAACAGGTAAACACCAGGAAAGGGAGCAGAAATGCAAACATGCTATGCATATGAGTGCTTATGCCATGCTCATGCTTATGCTGACAAAATAGACAAGCGAAACTGGAGACGAAGTAAACATCGACAAAGGACACCCAGCCAAACTCAACAGGTTGGACCAATACTGGGGATGAAGAAGAGTCAACAACTTCACTGGTGAGAAGAGTATTCTATTTGAGGTATAACATCATGAGGATTGCCATCATGAGCTTGATTTCTTTGTTGGAGAAGAATCCATGGAGAATTTGTCAGGATTAGTTGAAGTAATAACTTGTCGGGGAGCTAGCAAAGGATACTCGCATAATGATCATCTTCCAGTCTTATCTGCCCCAGTCTATATGGCCTGTCAGAAGACGATAACAAGAGGATTTTATAGAAGAATTGTCGTTTCAAAATCTTCAAACTCTTGGAGAGATCTCGACGTAACTGCCCTAGATTAACGGCGCTTACACAACAAAGCTTCTGAACTTGCTCTTCAGAATGGTTGGTGACAACTGGGGAAAAGATGCCCCAGTTAACTTGGTTGATCTGTGACGGAGATGTCCTTGACTACTTGTCTTTTAGAGATTTGCCGAATCTCGACCTGATTGCCCCTGATTAACTGGTTCGTGAGGGTAGGTCACCAAAAGGATTTCACAGAAGAATTGACGTACCAGATGCTTCAATGTCTTCAAACTTTTGAAAAGAAAATGAACTTAGACATGGTTACCCCGGTTCAATTGTATTCGCAATACACAAATGGTAGTAGAAACGACTGGGGGAACAAAACTTGCCCCTGCTGATAGGTCACTGGAGTCCATACTTGTCATAGATGACCTCAGGGAGACTTGCCCCAATATTTTGAACTTTGACGAGTTCTGCCCCTGATTCGGTAGATTGGTAAATCCTTTCACTGGGTTGCCCCTGACTGAGCTTCCTTTATCAAGTCGAATCCCTTAGCTGGCTGTATTTGTTGGGATTTCCTTTGATATTGAATTGTTTTTGCAAACAAGTATCGTTCATCAAAAAAAAAATTGGCAAAATTTAATGCAACGTTTAATGCAAAGTTTAATGCAAAGTTTTGATAAAAACGCACAGTGAAATGATTAAATAGTCAAAAATAATGGTGGGTCTAGTCATTAAGGAAGTGACCAACACACGCGGGTAACAAAGATTATTAGGAGTCAGGTTACTCAACCTTGTTGTAGTATGCTTTTCAAAACAACCTTACCTCAATTAGGTCTTTTAGGGGTTGTAATGTGGTAAGGTTCATGGTTCATGAAACAAAGGATAAAGGCTCAAATCCTACGCTCAATTAACTCAAGATATACGTTCAAATCTCCAAAAATAGGAAGTCACTTGATTTGAAAGTTGGCTGGCGCCTTATGTGACGCTCGTGTTTGAATGCATATCCAAGTTAAACTGAGAACTACCCTGTCCCAAGGTTGAGATTTAAGGTTTTTTGTGTAAAGAAAGAAAACTCCTACTTCTAGGCTCGAAAGGGTTAACAAGGAATGAATTGAAACAATGCCTTACATCCTCGGCGAGGTTAATTTGAAGGCATACCACAACAATTATGAACATGAGGTTTTCATCATCCTCCCTAATCTTTGTTTAAACAAAGTTTGAAAAAGGGGTGAAAAAGATATATATTTTGCTTTTATGAAAATAAAAGTAAATGAGTGAAACGAATGGATTTAACCAAAAGATGCATAAATACTTCGTTAATGTTGCCAATTTAAAAGTACAACAAAGCTCGTAAGCAAATACAAATTCAAAGTGCAAAGGAAATACAATAAAATTGCTGAAGCAGCCAACAGATTGCCAACTTTAGGGAATCAAATGCAGAAAATCAAAGAGTGAGCTCAATCACAGTCCATCTTGGTCTTGATATATCTTCCACAACATTACTTATCTCATGAGCGGGTAAGGATCGTTCTGATGATAGGCTGAGAGCCATCGAAAGACAAAATGTTTCTCTCTACTAAGTCCTTCACAATATGCTTCAAAGCAAAACAACCTTCTAAGTTATGGCCTGGTGCGCCTTCATGGAATGCACAATGAGCATTGGGATTATAAGAAGGTGGAAACGGATTAGGAGGTGGGCCTGATAACCTTGTAGTTATTAATCCTTGTTGTACCAAAACAGGATACAATGTTGTGTACGTCGTAGGAATGGGAGGAATCGGAGGCCTTCCACCCTTTCGTTTGCCTGGAATATTCTGACGAGAAACTTGAGTCTGTTGCCGATAAGCAGAAGCGTTGGGCACTCGTTGATATACTGGTGGTTGAGGAACCGGCTGATAAACAGAAGCTTGATGGTTGAATGCTGGCGTGATGGTGGCCACATAAGGTTGCTGAACAGAATAACACTGTTGTTGCTGCTGACGTTTCCAGTACTGATTTTTCCTCCTTTTGTTCATCATCACCACATTAGTATCCTCTTCCCTTTTGAAGGATATTTTGGCATTGTCGCTCAGACTATCAGCTCTCTTGGTCATTTTTCCACTCTTCAGACCAAGCTCTACTTTAATCCCCACAGCCACGATATCAGAAAAATTAGCAGACACGCTACTGATCATCCTTTCGTAGAATTCTGGTCTTACCGTGTCGACAAACCAATCAGTTAACTCTTTTTCAGATAAAGGTGGCTCTACCTGTGAAGCCAGCTCTCTCCATCTTTGTGCATACTCCTTAAAAGACTCGGTATCGCGCTGTGACATACTGAGTAATTGTCTGCGATCTGGCGCGAGCTCCATGTTATATCTGTAATGCTTTACAAAAGCATCAGATACATCTTGAAAACATTGGGTCTTAGATTGGTCCAAAGTCAAATACCACTTTGCAGCAGCTCCTTTCAAACTATCTTGGAAGCAGTGGATCATCAACTTATCATCATCCATATATGCAGCCATTCGTCGGTAATACATGACCAAATGTGACTTAGGACAGGTCTTTCTTGAGTATAATTCGAAATTGGGTAGTTTGAACTTGGGTGGAATTACCAAGCCTGAGACTAAGCACATGTCTTTCACATTAGTATTAGATTCATTGCTCCTCTCCATTGCTTCAAATTTCCTCCGCATTGTCTCTACACTTTCCTTCAACCTTTTATGTTGATTGTCCCTTTCTTCGAACCTACTGACATGATCATGAACCACAGGTGGATTCTGAGAAACTGGGTGCATCTGGGCTTGCACCGTTGCTGGAGTGAAAGTAGGAATAGCTTGAAAAGCCTCACTAACCAAAGGAACAGCTTGTTGAGTAGAAGTGACGGTCGGATCACGCATGAAGTTAAAAGGCATGCCCAAAGTGGGGTTCACAATGGTAACGGGAGGCTCTACAGTTGTAGTGATAATATCGGAGACTACTGTCGCTTGTGTATCCATCCTGGCACTTATAACTTGAATTGCTTCCATAATCTGCCCCATTCCTCCTCGGAGCTCACTCAATTCATTGTTGACTCTGTCCATCTCGCAGTATTGTTCATACATCCTTTGTCGAGTTTGGACTTGGGTAACAACTCAAAGATGATTCTGAAGGGAAAACGACGACATGAGACGAAGACAGAGAGGAAATGCACATGCTAAGATGCAAATGAGATGCTAATGCAAGCCAAAAGGTTTCAAGGAACTCAAAGGCAAGTTGCGAACTTTTTGGAAAATTGAAGAGTATTTGTTCTTAAAGTCTTTGATCTCTATTGATCTTTTGAAAAGGAAACAAACATTTGAGTTCCTCGAAACCAAAGGGCTAAGAATGCTTGAATGTAGAGACGCAAAAAGCACACAAGCACAAACACATGTACACACAGCAAAACAAACAAACCCTAGGTTTGTAGGTCTCATGAATGGAGCCATGGTCTACCCCTCCCAAAGGTATGTACTACTGGTTTTCACCTGCCGAACAAGGTTCTAAAGAGTTCCCAGAGTCTACAATCCATCTTCGGATTTTAAAGATTTCCCAGATGACTTGGTAATCGATAAAATTCTCAAGAGAATCTCGTCTGAGTGTAGTATCGCGTGACAACCAAGTCAGAAATAGACTCCATCATGGTCACCGCACTACATCTAAAAGGCTTAAGTTGGGTTTGGTAACTACGGTTCTCAGTATCCCGGGCACCCAGGTCGAGAATAGCAAGCTTTCACGAACGAATTCGTTCAACATAGCTAGACTCGAGAGGGCCTCAACTGAGTGATGGTGTTTATCAATTCGACCTTTCAAGATTCGACTCCCTCAAAGCTTCCTTGAATACCATCGATCTATAATAAGTGTACACTCAAATCCAGGTATAGGATTTATCTCACTCAAAGATATCAACCCAAATCAAACAGGATAAGCAAAACATAAAACAGATATGACAGGTAAGCATACAAGCAATCATACAAGTAGATAAGCAAACATGAATAACATAAAGCAAAATAGGCTTAACCCTCTTAGGAAAGGACCAGCAATAGGTCTTACAATCCCCAGTGAAGTCGCCATTTCTGTTGCGGTGAAAATCGGATAACAAGCTATTAATTAACTTGCATCAGTTTCTTTTACAATCGACTTTGATTTATCCAAAGGAAAGGTTCAAGATCGTTAGAAAAACCTAAAGGGAAAGATCTAAGGTTCGGGGGTTGGTTACGCCTAGGGAAGGTATTAACACCCTAAACGTCCGTAGTACTCTACGGGAGCCTCTTGTTAAATGTTATCTTACGTTTGCTAAAGGGTTCTATGCTAAAGGTTGAAACCCTAGGGGTTAGTATCTAAGTATACTCGATAAAGCATCGCACTTTACGCCTACGTATCCTCGGGAATAGAATCAGAGTATGCGTAGTTCTACTTCTACTGAATTATTGACTATGGCCAATATTCAGAGGGGAAATGAGTACAAGCTCATTGTAGAGTTTAGGAACTCTCTAGATCTAGTTGTAACGGACCTATGTTGTGTTTAGTCAATAGGGGAAGTGATAAATTCATTATGATGAATATCACTAAGAGTTGAAGAACTCTTTCCTAAAGCTAGTTATGATTTCTATGGCTCTGATGAGGCCAAGAAATAAGGTTTCTTCCTAAGAGGTTACTTAGGTTAAGATGGGGGCTATGACTTTAAGAGTCAACCTTATTCACCTTCCTTTGGAATGGGGGGAAAGAAAACTGTTATAAGTTACTGAGATAAAGAGATTAGTGCAAATACAATGATACAATAATACATGAATAAGATAAGATAAAAATTATGATATCAATGCAAAGTTAGAATTAAACATGTTAGACAATGATTAAATATTAGATGAAATAAAATAGAAATAGTCTCGTCTTAATCATGATTTAATCGAGAAATCAATAATCAATGATTCTTGACTTTCATCGACTAAAAGAAAGTGGTCTCATGTTGATCAAAGTTTTGTCAACTCAAAGGAATCAACCAAACCATGGGGTTTGTTATGTCATCGACCGAAATAAAAGTCGGTCTCGTCTAAATCAAGATTTAATCGAGAAATCGATAATCTTAATATTTGACTTTCATTGACCAAAAAACGGTAGCCTCTCATTTATCAAGACTTTATTGATTTAGAATAAATCTTCAAGTCACGATTTTGTATGTCATTGGCCTAAACAAAGGAATGACATAAACATAAGGTTGATCTCGTCTTAATCAAGATTTAAATCGAAGGATCGATAATCTTGATATTTGATTTTCATCGATCAAAATAAAATCGGTATAAAATCAAGTTGGTCTCGTTTAAATCAAGATTCAATCGACAAATCGATAATCTTAGATTTTTTAACTTTCATTGACCAAAATAAAATAAAACCAAATCGGTCTCGTTTAAATCAAGATTTAATCGATAAATCGATAATCTTATATTTTTAACTTTCATCGACCAAAATAAAAGAAGTGGAATCAAAATAAAATCGGTCTCATCTAAATCAAGATTTAATCGAGAAATCGATAATCTTGTATTTTGACTTTCGTTGACCAACGTAAATAAATAAAAGGTGGCCTCACATTTATCAAAACATAACGATTTGAAAAAAAATCAACAAAGTTAAGATTTTTTGTCATTGGCCCTAAATAATCATTGAAATGATAATGAAAACCGAAGATGAGAATCCAAGTAAAATCTAAATAGAGTAGTTAGCAAGGATTTTCAAAAGCTATATTAATAAAAACTTAATAAAAAAACTATCAAAGTTAACCAAGATTTTTTAAAACAAATCAAAATGAAGATTAATTGTTAATAAAAAAGGGGGGTGGGTCGTTGGAAATGGTGTGTGTTTTCTTTGAAAAAAAAAATTAAAAATAATAGGATCCTTTGGGCTTGAGGCCCATCACCCAAGACAACACGTTTTAAAAAAAGAAAAAGAGGGTGAGGCGATGGCGGGACAACAAATAGGTCATGGTTCGGATATAGAAATCCAAACGGGCTCAAAGGCCCATATCCCATACATTTCGGATCCACCCCTCAAGACAAAAGTAGCAGAGAGGTAAAATAGCAGTGCAACATTCGCTGAAAGGAAACCAAGTTCTTTCCTTAAGAGGAACAGGGTCAAAACCAAAAGCTTCGCCTCAACACGATTCGCTTCATCTCAACATGAAATCAATTGAACCGAGTGAAAACGAAAACCAACAAGATGAACAGGGTCAGATCAGACTCTCAACCTTCTCCGTTTAAAATCTTCGCGTCGTCCGTCTGGCTTCGACAGGTTCTTTCGTTCACTTTGGGTTTTGCGAGCTCGATTTGACGAAGGTTGCGGATGGATGCTGATGGTCTGTTTATGGTTTGGTGAGTTTGAGTTGAGTGGGTTTAATGATGGCGGTGGAGGGTGGTTTGTGGCTTCCTGAGCTGTTTTAGGTCGTGAATTGGGGAAGGTTGGTGGTTCGAAAGGAGTTGCGATTCGGAGAAGAATGTTTGGCTTAGGTTGATGAAAGAGACACGGCGGAGGGATTGGGTTTAAAAATGAAACAAAGGTTGGGACAAATTGAAGGAAAGGAGAAGATGGATTAACGAGAAAGAGAGGTTGGCGTTAAGGCGTGACGGTTGACGACGACAGAGAAGAAGATCCAAACCATCAAGAGCAACTCTCTTTTTATGTATTCTTGACTTTTCTCGGATCTGGAATGGTGAGATGAAAGTTTGAATTCTTGAAAAGTTATTATGGGTTTCATAAAAGTTGATTGTTACGAGCTTATTTGTTTATGGTGGTTGAAGGGTTTGTTGAAGTTGTTGTTGACGTTTGATGGTGATGGCGGCGCTGTAGCGTTGAGGGAGTACAGACGGAAAAAGACATGGTAGTATGGAGCTTTAAGGTTGTTTGTGGTGGAAAGTTTGTATGAGTTTTTTTTAGAGGAAAAGAAATAGGGGCAGGACTCCTAAAAATGGTGGAGGTTTACAGTTTTTCCAAGGTTCCGTCCTTTTTCTTGGTTTCCTCTTCTGCTATTTAACCTCTTGAGAAAAAAACAGAACCTCTCTTCAACTTTTTTTTGAATTTTCTTGATCGTTGTGTGTAGTTGTTTTCACTGCAGATTTGCAGGTTTGGCGCAGGGCTGTGGTGGAAGCAGGTTTACGTTGATGTTCAGAGGCTTTGGACGTACCGTTTTGAACAAGGTGGCAACAGCAACGACTTGCATTTTTGAATTGATTTTACACAATGGGCCTTGGAACAAAAACGTGAAATGGGCTTTGGATTAATGAATGGTTAATAGCAAATAACTAATTAATTAATTCAAATACTAATTAAATAAATTAAGCCAAATAAACTAAATTACAAATTAATTAATTAGACCAAAAATGCAAAATTAAATTGATGATTAATTAAAGTTAATTAGAAATAAAACACATTAAAACAAAAGAAATAAATAAACCATGTTGAAATTAAATTAAGATAAAAACAAATAAAAAAACATTTAAAACAAATATTAAATTAAAACATAGAGAAAGATAAATAAAATAACAACTAGCAAGAAATGAGGGTAAAATTTGTGGTGCAACAGAGGCTTTGTGAGTTGATCACTCCCTTAGGTTTAGGCAAGTTTTTGTTTCAATTACCTTTAGAAATTGCCCCTTGTTTGTTTACCCGACCACGCTACAACCTTGAAAGTCCTTGTGATTCTTGCCTTTGTATGTTCAATGTGAATTTTTCGATGCGTGCATAATTTAGTCTATTGTTTGCATGATTGTTGTGTGAGTGATAAATACCTTATTTTATGTTTTTCATCTACCGATGATTGTTTTTGCTAGGTGTGATTCACATTTGAAATTGTGTTGTTTTAGAATTTTTGGCATGATTTTTGTATTTTGCATTTGTTTCGTGATTATGTTATCGTTGTAGTTTAGTGGTAAGTATTTACTTTATGTGTACCATTTTTCATTTGAACCATACATTTGTTTTCCGTTTTTCAAAACCTGTTGATTCGTGATTCTTGGGTTATCACTCGGTTTCGTTGAGTTGTTTGATCTTTGTTTGAGGACAAACAATTATGTAAGTTGGGGAGAGTTTGATTAGTGCAAATTGTACCTATTTTTGTATATAAGTTTGTTGCACTTATCGTTACTTTGTGTTAAAATTGGTTGAATAAACCCCCCATTTATGTGTAAATACGTTTACTTTACGTTTTCGTGTGTATATTGCATTTTCTTGTAAATATCATTGAGTTTAATTGATTTTATCTTATTTTTGTAGGTATTCCAGCAATGGGATTTTGCCATTGTTGTATAGAGCATTGAATAAGCTTTCAAACGCTTCAAACCGTGCGTCAATCGGAGTTACAGTTCAAAAGTTATGAAGAAAACAAGTTCTGGTTTGCTGTCATGTTCGCTAGGCGAACCAGGAGGCGAGCGCATTCGCTGGCGAGTTCGCTAGGTGAACCGGGGTGAACAAAAAGTTCCAGAAGCGTGAAAAAACACAAGTTTAAGGCGGTTTACGTTCGCTAGGTGAACGGGGGCTCGCTAGGCGAACATGGTAAGCCAATTTTGCCTATTTTAGTCATTTTTCATCATTTTTTAGGTTATGGTTTTGGGGATTCTTGCTCCAACTCCATCAAACTTCATTTTTCAGTAGATTAGCTTAGAAAACAACTGTGGAGCATGCATACAGATGAACCGGGGTGGATTGATTGTCAACCGGCTCTGACAATCCGCGAGATTTTTGGTTCATTTTTCTTTTTCTTTGTGTTTTTCTTTATGGTTGGGTTGTGTATATGTATTTGCTGTAAACTCATGTATATTTGTCGGCCATGGCGTTATATGAAACTTGCTTTACAAATCTCAATTGGTGATTGGCTCTGATTTTTGTTTTATACGCGGGGTTTGGGTTGCGTTGGAGATAGCCGTCACAAACTTCGATTAGGGATGATTATCTGTTAGTTTCTAGATTCTAGAGATAGATTTACGGCTAACAATCTTCAATAGGCGTCGAAACTTAATGCCTCCGTGCCTTGAGCTAGCGTACGAAAGTATTGGCAATGGTAACACGATTGTTCTCTCAACTTTGCGTTAGACATAACCTGTGTTGTGAGCGATGCTGGGTGATATTGAGGATTATTGTAGGTTGAGTATAATTGGTCGGTAAGTTTAAGTTTGTGAGGAGTCGATTATGTGCACGCCTGATAAGTTTCTTGTCTTTGAAGAATAAATTTCTTGTTATGTTTTAATGTTTACTTTTCTGTTTTCTTGTTTTAAACCATTTTAATCCAAACTCATTAACGCGAGAGATTGTCGAACGACATTCTTTCCCTCGAACCGATCTCTGTGGACACGACATAAATCCCGGAGGGGATTCTTCCGAAAATAAATAATTTTGCTGCTTGCTCTATTCTGTATTCAACAAAATGGCGCCGTTGCCGGGGATCGATTTTGATAGTGAATCGCATTACGATAGTTTCTTTGTTTTTGAGTTATATATATATCGTATATATTGTCTGTTTCCATTATGTTTGTTCAAGGGTTGTATACATTTTGTTCCCGTAACGTTTGTTTAAGTGTTTGGTTAGGGCACTTGCTTTTGGTTTGCGCGGTGAGGCATCACTATGGCATGAAGGAAGGAAGTTTCTAGCTAAGCATTGTAAAGGCGTCGAGCTTATGACGTAAAACAAGTATGGTGTATTCTTTTCTTTTGTTGTTGTTTAGTTTAGGTAGTGTGGTGAGTATTCATTAAACAAGTTGTACTCGGATTTTTCGTAAATTCTCAAATCTTCACTTTACAACTTGTTTAATGAATTTTCTACCGGTTTTTCAGTTTGTGTATATTAATAGTTTTCGCGTTTGTCAATGAGCTTGTTTTGAGTAGCTTGAGGAAATTTGGTGTTTTTCGAAGTTTGATCGTTTCAACTTGCGGATGTATGGTAATGATCTTGTTAAGTTTTGTACACGTCCAAGGTATGTGTTTATCACTTTCTTGACTTTAGCATATTCATGTTACTTAGGCTTTTTACAAACTTTTATGCCATTCATTCTTTTGTATACTTGTTCTTATTGTGAATCACTTTAGTTCCCAACCTTTTTTGTGAGGAAGACTTCTATTGTTCATATATGCACGGAGTACCAACATTCTTGTTTTAACTGGATTTTATTATGCTTAATCTTTTGTTTGTGTTGATTATATGAAAGCATGAAAATGATCAAGGCAATTTTGTTTCATTTTGAGCACAACTACCTAGCCAAATAGCCATTCACCTTGTGAGTGTGTGAGAATTTGTAACCGCTTTGAGCTTTTTGTTCCATGTTTTATTTGAACTTAATGTTTATCTATGAGTGTTTAGTTCACTTATTTTTTATTGGATTTTGTTTTTACTTGAGCCCTCAACTTTGTGTTGTTGTATGAATTTTTACCTTGCCTTAGAAAGTAGGGAGTATTCACATGATGATGTGGTGGAATTCAAGTTGGGGAGAGAATGATTGTTTACTCATTGGTTGGATTCTATGAGGATTGAAAAAGAAAAGAAAAAAGAGAAAAATGTGAAAAAGAAAAAAAAAAGTGAAAAAGAAAGAAACAGAAAACCCTTGAAAAAGGAAACAAAAAGAGTTCAAATAGTTGTGCTAAATAAGTATTGTGTTTTGTGTAACACTTGGGATTTTGGAAGAAGTTGATTGAAATTTTTGTGTTTGAGTCTTTGTGAGTTGACCACTCCCTTAGGTTTAGGCAAGTTTTTGTTTCAATTACCTTTAGAAATTGCCCCTTGTTTGTTTACCCGACCACGCTACAACCTTGAAAGTCCTTGTGATTCTTGCCTTTGTATGTTCAATGTGAATTTTTTATGCGTGCATAATTTAGTCTATTGTTTGCATGATTGTTGTATGAGTGATAAATACCTTATTTTATGTTTTTCATCTACCGATGATTATTTTTGCTAGGTGTGATTCACATTTGAATTTGTGTTGTTTTAGAATTTTTGGCATGATTTTTGTATTTTGCATTTGTTTCGTGATTATGTTATCGTTGTAGTTTAGTGGTAAGTATTTACTTTGTGTGTACCATTTTTCATTTGAACCATACATTTGTTTTCCGTTTTTCAAAACCTGTTGATTCGTGATTCTTGGGTTATCACTCGGTTTCGTTGAGTTGTTTGATCTTTGTTTGAGGACAAACAATTATGTAAGTTGGGGAGAGTTTGATTAGTGCAAATTGTACCTATTTTTGTATATAAGTTTGTTGCACTTATCGTTACTTTGTGTTAAAATTGGTTGAATAAACCCCCCTTTATGTGTAAATACGTTTACTTTACGTTTTCGTGTGTATATTGCATTTTCTTGTAAATATCATTGAGTTTAATTAATTTTATCTTATTTTTGTAGGTATTCCAGCAATGGGATTTTGCCATTGTTGTAAAGAGCATTGAATAAGCTTTCAAACGCTTCAAACCGTGCGTCAATCGGAGTTACAGTTCAAAAGTTATGAAGAAAACAAGTTCTGGTTTGCTGTCATGTTCGCTAGGCGAACCAGGAGGCGAGCGCATTCGCTGGCGAGTTCGCTAGGCGAACCGGGGCGAACAAAAAGTTCCAGAAGCGTGAAAAAACATAAGTTTAAGGCGGTTTACGTTCGCTAGGCGAACGGGGGCTCGCTAGGCGAACCTGGAAAGCCAATTTTGCCTATTTTAGTCATTTTTCATCATTTTTTAGGTTATGGTTTTGGGGATTCTTGCTCCAACTCCATCAAACTTCATTTTTCAGTAGATTAGCTTAGAAAACAACTGTGGAGCATGCATACAGATGAACCGGGGTGGATTGATCGTCGACCGGCTCTGACAATCCGCGAGATGTTTGGTTCATTTCTCTTTTTCTTTGTGATTTTCTTTATGTTTGGGTTGTGTATATGTATTTGCTGTAAACTCATGTATATTTGTCGCCCTTGGCGTTTTATGAAACTTGCTTTACAAATCTCTATTGGTGATGGTCTCTGATTTTTGCTTTATGTGCGGGGTTTGGGTTGCGTTGGAGATAACCGTCACAAACTTCGATTAGGGATGATTATCTGTTAGTTTCTAGATTCTAGAGATAGATTTAGGGTTAACAATCTTAAATAGGCATCGAAACTTAATGCCTCCGTGCCTTGACCTAGCGTACGAAAGTATCGACAATGGTAACACGGTTGTTCTCTCAACTTTGCGTTAGGCATAACCTGTGTTGTGAGCGATGCTGGGTGATATTGAGGAGTATTGTAGGTTGAGTATAACTGGTCGGTAAGTTTAAGTTTGTGAGGAGTCGATTATGTGCACGCCTGATAAGTTTCTTGTCTCTGAAGAATGAATTTCTTGTTATGTTTTAATGTTTACTTTTCTGTTTTTTGTTTTAAAGCATTTTAATCCAAACTCATTAACACAAGAGATTATCGAACGACATTCTTTCCCTTGAACCGATCTCTGTGGACACGACATAAATCCCAGAGGGAATTCTTCCGAAAATAAATAATTTTGCTGCTTGCCCTATTCTGCATTCAACACTACTCCTTGATTAATGTTTTGTCTTGATTTGTGAGTTAATTCTTGAGGCATGTATGTTTGTATTACTTATGTGTTGATGATTGGTTAACTTTTGACTATGTCTTAGGATTAATGCATTGGTAAATATGATCATGTTACTTGGTGCTTGGCTTCATTGTTTGTGTGCTTCTCTTGATGTTAGACCTCTTGCCATGTTAGGTTGATTTTTAGGTTTGGTTAAAATGAATATCTATGTGATTCAAAACCTTGATGACTTGAGTTTTTTCTTTGATGTAAACCTTTTTGATTTATTGATGATTTGCTTTGAAGAGTTGTTTTTTGGATATTTAATCTTGATGCATGCTTATAGTTTTAACTTGAGGTTACTTGAGCTATTTTCTTGTGAGGTTGTGTTGATTGTTGAATCATCTCTAAAATGCCTTAATGCTTGCCTTGTGCATGAGTTGTATCTGTTTATGAGCTTTGTTTGATACTTGAGACTTGTCTTGTGATCTTTGTATGCAACTAGTGCTTGTGTTAAAATCCAAGGGAAGGGGATTACAATTGACTTGTTGTCATATGCATGTATATTGTGTATCTTGTTGCATCCTTTACCCATCATTTTGCTTCATGTTTTCCCCTTAGGTTCTCATTTTCAAACTTGAACCCCTTTCATAAAAAAAACCTTGACATAGTCATTTCATTTTCAAAGCTTTCTTTTCTTTTATAAATGCTTCAAGACATCTTAAGCATATCAAACTCTTTTCTTAAGACTAAAAAACACAAAACTCATTCAAAACTTTTGCCACTTGGGTTTTTCACTTTAAAACCTCTTCTCAATGAGGATTGGACACGAGTCATCTATTGTTGAGATATAATTCTCCTACCCCATGACATTGTTGAGAATGATGTTGATCCTTTCCCACTTGAGAGAGGTATGAGGCATACTTATTGATTCTATATCCAAGTTGGAGCCCTTCTTTTATTATGATGCAAAGATCCATCTTCCACATGTTTGTGGTGGATTAGTTGAGTATTCTCCTTATGATGACAACTTGTCTCTTCTTCATTAAAATCAACCAAAACAAACCCTTTTTTGTATTTGTACCTGAACTACGAGGTTTTAATCCTTTAGTGGTAGGTTGGCACAAGACTTCATGTCTTTCCAAATTAAAAAAAAAAACAATAAAAAACACTTCTTTTCTTATCTCCCCAATCTTTTTACAGCAAACACCTTTAGCCAAAACACAAATATTTCAAGAGGTTCCTGTAGAGTACTATAGATGCTTATGGTGTTAGTACCTTCCTTTTGCATAACCGACCTCCGTACCTTTGATCTCTTTTTTGTTTTGCTCTTAGGTTTGCTTTTTGCTTTACATGTTTATTGTGGGTTTATTCGATCTTTTTCCCTTCTCTTGGAAAAATAAAAGTTTGGTGGTGACATCTTGTTTTGCGAGTCAAGCTAGTCAATAGTTTGGTCTCCGCTTCTTCACCAATAGAGAAGTGAGGAAAGGATGAAAGAATCAACAGTAAAGAAGTGAGAAAAAAAATTCTTGTTGTATAACCATAAAATAGGTTTTGCGGAGATAAAGGAGTTGGTCTATAAGAAGAATTTTTAGCGAGGGTGTTGTTGAAAGTTTTATCAATGCCTTTGAGAAAGCATGTTATGTATTCGATGTGTTTGAATTTTTGGACATAGGTATTAAAGAACTTGAGCATCTTGAAGAACATATGTAAGAAGGGGTAGGTTGTAGAAATCCAAGTTCACCCAAACTATTTTTAAGTCCGTGAAATCGACTGAGAGGATATGCTCACCTTGTTTGATGGAATAGAGATTTTTGAGAAGATTAGAAAATGAAAATTATTTTCTTTGGTGTATCGATCTTGCAAGTCTTTACATATATTTGAGGCATTGTCAAAGAAAATTGTACTTTGAGCCATTTAGATATTTAGAGTTCTAGTGATCCATGACAAGACCATGTTGTTATACTAATCGAACAAGTCAAAGTTTGTATTGATTATTCGAGGTTGAGGTAGGGATTGTTGATGAAGACCAATTTGTTCTTGAAAGAAAGTGATTGTTGCATGGACTTGCTTCAGCTCTAGTAGTTTGATTCGATGAGCGGCAGTCACTACTACGAAAAACTCATTTAACAACGGTTGGGAATGACATATAATGATGCGGGCGAGGGCGTTGTTATGTAGATTGTTGTTGTATATATGATACTTACAACGACGACCTTGTGTAGCGTTGTAATAATGAGGAAAGTGCGCTAACTATCACAACGGTTTTACATTACACCTTTGTAATAAATATAATTGTCCTCGGTTCGATTCCCAGCAGCACAATTTTGATATTTATTTTTTGCTGGCCAGCGCGGCAGATATTATAATGGTTCGGAAATATAACCGTCGCTAAAGTTTCAGCAAAATCAACAAATATCATCCTGCTTTTATAATTAATCCCATTTTTTTACCTGTATTATTGTTCTCCATATCTCAGCACAGCAGAAAAATACAATTCCCATTTTGTGATACAGTTTTCATAATAATGTTAATCGTGTCATATTCATAATATCACATATACCAGTTTACAGTTTATCAGAACAAACAACCTACATAAATAAAATATCACATATACCATATTACAGTTTACACACATTACATAACTTCACATAATTGTAACTTGGCGTATTGGTATCTTGTCTCTTGGTGTCTTGTCTCCTGGCCTGGTGTCTAGACTCAAAATACCTATGATTTCAAATAATTATACTTGTTAGTAAAAATACTTCTAAACTATAACATACAATTAATATATTATGAATAAATAATAAATTATGTACTTGTTAATTTTCCTATATGCCTTCTTCATGATCGAGTCGTATAGCATGCACGACATCTCTATCAACTTCATCATATGAGGTAGGAACTTGTGTTGTGTAAGAAGGTGTGGACGGAATATCAAGACTTTCATCACTAAGAGGAATGTATTTTCCTTGGAGAACGATTGGCCATTTCCCCTATTTGTCCGATGGATCGGAAACATAGAAAACTTATTTTGCTTGAGAAGCCATGATGAATGGTTCTGTATTAAAAGATGCCTTGCCAAGGTCGACCCGGGTGAATCCTAAGTCATCAATGTCTCAACCATTACTATTATTGGGAACCCACTTGCATTTAAATAAAGCCACTTTGAAAATAACATAATCAATCTCCCAAATCTCATTAATGACACCATAAAATGCGGTAGTTGCCAATACCAGATTCTTATCTTTCGAACTAGAGAAATACATCGATTCGGCTTCAACCATAACCCCACTATTTTGCATTGTAATACGATCATCTTTTGATTTTGTATAAAAGGTATAATGACCAATACCGTATGCACTCCAGGTAATGACACAAAATTTTGGCACGTACGACAACCATCTATGTATCTCGGATGCACTAGGATCATTAGATACACTTTTATTAAACCAATCCATGAATCTATTGTTATTCTCTATCAACAACAACTTGTCATTCATTCGGGGATATTTTTTCTTCATAAGTCTTTTGTGAGTATCTATGAAAGGTTGAACAGCATCTATATTATTCAAAATATAGAAATGTGATTGAATAACTACATCCCGAGCCATTGACTTAACATTTAGACCTTGAATACCTCTTCCGTCTGTGCAGCATGACGAGATTTTGGAATTCCTATAGCATCTGCATCCGACAAATAGATTGTACAAAACTCAACAGCTTCTTCTGTGATGTACCTTTCAACAATCGAAGCTTCCGGTCGGTGATGATTCTTCGTATATCCTTTAAAGATCTTCATATATCGCTCTATTGGATACATCCACCTTAAATAAACTGGACCACAAATTCTGATTTCTCTTACGAGATGAACAAGTAAGTGAACCATAATGTCAAAAAATGATGGCGAAAAATACATCTCCAATTGACACAAGATTATGGCAGCCTCATCTTCTAATTCATCCAATTTTTTGAAATCAAGAACTTTATTACATATGACATTGAAGAATAAACACCGTCTCGTTATAGTTACTCTCACATTTTTTGGAAGGATCCCACAGATAGCCACTGGTAGAAGTTGTTGCATCAATACATGAAAATCATGAGATTTTAAACCAATTAACTTGAGATCTTTCATTGATACAAGTTTCTTGATGTTTGATGAGTAACCTTGCGGAACTTTAATACCTTGCAAACACTCGCAGAACATCTTCTTTTCCTTTTTAGATAGAGTGTGACATGCTGGAGGCAGATAAGTTCTTTTTCCTTTCTCTACTGGAGCCAACTGTTTTCGTATACCCATCTTCTCCATATCAAAACGGGAAGTCTTACTATCTTTAGTCTTGCACAGAATGTTTGGAAGTGTGACAATCAAACTATCACACACATTTTTCTCCACGTGCATCACATCAAGACAATGTCTAACATCAAGACTTGACCAATATGGAAGATCAAAGAAGATGGACCTCTTTTTCCATATATTTTTCGCAACTGCCCCTTTTTCTTTTCCTCTCTTCCCACCTTTTTCTTTTTCTCTCTTCCCAAGGACAACATTAATGTATTCCTGCCGTTGATAAACTTCATCACCGGTTAAAGGTTTAGGAGTCTCACCAAACTCTTGCTCTCCATTAAAAGCCTTTCGCAATCTACGATAAGGATAACCCAGTTTTAGAAATTTTCGATGCCTAAGGTAAACGGTCTTTTTTCCAAACTCAAGTTGGTGATAACAAGTATCATCTTCACATATAGGACATGCTTTATGTCCTTTGACACTGTATCCCGACAAGTTACCGTAAGCCGGAAAGTCGTTAATTGTGCAAAATAACATTGCACGCATATTAAACTTTTCCCCAGAATATGCAACATCAACTTCAACGCCTTCATCCCACAAGAGTCGTAAATCATCAATTAATGGACTAAGATAAACATCTATGTCGTTACCAGGTTGTCGTGGTCCAGAAATCATCATACTTAACAGTATATACTTGCGCTTCATGCACAACCAAGGAGATAGGTTGTAAATAGTGAGAAGAACAGGCCACGAAGTATGATTAGTGCTTATATTACCAAAGGGGTTCATTCCATCGGTGGCAAGCCCAAGCCTAAGATTTCTTGGATCGACTCCAAAATCCGGAAACAACGAATCAATTTTCTTCCATTGCAAAGAATCAGCTACATGGCGAATGTTTCCATTACGAATCCTTTCATCTGCATGTCATCTAAGATTCTTTGCGTCATTCGAATTAGCAAAAAGTCTCTTTAATCGTAAAAGTATTGACAAGTACCATAACACTTTAGCAGGAGGATGCTTCCTACTAACATTGTCATAATGATCATTGTCATCACCATTGCTAGCCTTCTGCTTGTAACGCAACACACCACATTTCGGACATTGAAACAAGTCTTCATACTCTTTCCGAAATAATATGCAATCATTAGGGCAAGCATGTATCTTGATATACTCCAGACCCAGTGGACACAATATCTTCTTGGCCTCATAGCAACGATCCGACAATTTATTATCTTCTGGTAACATTTGCTGTAGCAATTCAAGTAATTCCGTGAAACTTTTATCCGACCATCCATTTTTTGCCTTCAGATTAAACAACTTTAACACCGCCGACAATCGTGTGAACTCTGTGCATCCCTTATATAAAGGGGTGTCTTTATCACTACATAAATTATCATAAATATGAGCATTCATAAAAGAAGATTCCCCAATATCACGGAACATATCCTCTAGGTGATCTTCCATATATTCATCTTCCTCCACTCTTTGACTTTGTGACGCCCGAGTTTCCTTATTATCCACCTCACCATGCCACGCCGATATTATATAATTTTGACATATACCATCACAACAAAGGTGATTGTGTATTTCTTTCTTTGTACCCTTTTTGATATTAGCGCAAACAACACAAGGACAATAAAAGATACCATCATTGCTGGGAAGATGTTTATCAGCGTATTCAAGGAATTCACAAACTCCGTTCTCATAAACCGGATCTAATCTATTGGCTTTCATCCAACTACGATCCATTACAACTTCTGAAATTTATACATGTATAATAATGTGAATGACACACCAAAATCCAATCTAAAAACTCAAGCATATGCATATACAATATGAACAAAGAAAAAATCAATGAAGATGTACTCTAATACTAAACATAAAGCATATGAAACATCTCATTCTGACTTGAGCATATACAATATGAACAAAGAAAGAAGGAATGAAGATGTTGAAGAGAACCTTACTTCGAAGATGAAGAAGCAAATGAATGATGAAGACGGTCAATATTTGAGCATAAACCAAGAAAGGAGGAATGAAGATGTTGAAGAGAACCTTACTTCGAAGCTGAAGAAGCAAATGAATGAAGACGGTCAATATTTGAGCATAAACCAAGAAAAAAGGAATGAAGATGTTGAAGAGAACCTTACTTCGAAGCTGAAGAAGCAAATGAATGAAGACGGTCAATATTTGAGCATAAACCAAGAAAAAAGGAATGAAGATGTTGAAGAGTGTAAAGGTTAGGGCATCGCTGGCTCACTTGTTCGATTAGGGCATCTTATGAAAGAAATACATAATAAATTTTGTTTTAATTTATCAGTAAACCTTTTAATCTCGGTGGAGAAACAAACCGTGGTGGAATCTTAAGTGAAATGTACTCTACCAAATGGAAAAAATGTAGTTGCAGGGAATCGAAGCTTGTTACATTTCATTTATTACTACGGTTGTTCATCTTAACCGTTGTAAAATAATTTACAATTTATTTTATAAATAATGAACTTAATTGACACACGCTAAATGTACTCTAAAAAATGGAAAAAATGTAGTTGCAGGGAATCGAAGCTTGATACATTTCATTTATTACTACGGTTGCTCATCTTAACCGTTGTAAAATAATTTACAATTTAATTTATAAATAATAGACTTAATTGACACACGCTAAATGTACTCTAAAAAATGGAAAAAATGTAGTTGCATGGAATCGAAGCTTCATACATTTCATTTATTACTACGGTTGCTCATCTTAACCGTTGTAAAATAATTTACAATTTATTTTATAAATAATGGACTTAATTGACACACGCTAAATGTACTCTAAAAAATAGAAAAAATGTAGTTGCAGGAAATCGAAGCTTGATACATTTCATTTATTACTACGGTTGCTCATCTTAACCGTTGTAAAATAATTTACAATTTATTTTATAAATAATGGATTTAATTGACACACGCTAAATGTACTCTAAAAACTGAAAAAAATGTAGTTGCAGGGAATCGAAGTTTGATACATTTTATTTATTACTACGGTGGTTTCATTCAACCGTCATTAAATGATTCCGCTTTTAAATGGGCGCGGAATTTTTAACCTATTACAACGGCATAAAAGGATGTGTTGTAAGCTTGGCGTTGTTGTTTTAGCGTTTTGTAGTAGTGAGTGCAACTAACATGGCTCTTGGGTTTTCACCACGGTGAAGATAGAAAGGATTCTAGCATTGCGTGATGGATTGGAGACGGTGGAGTGGTTGTTGGCATCGGAGGAAAAATCCGAGTCATGTTCCATAAGAGGAAGATGATTACAAAGTAGAAAGAGATAGAATTTAGGGATTTGTTCAGTAATGTTTGCGGAATTTTGTAAGTTTGTGGGTTTACCATACTAGAATCCGGTCTAATATGCAATTTCATAGATGAAGAAAAACATATACTAAATAAAACATAAGGTGAAAGAATTGAATAAATTCACTTAGAAGAATCATTGATTATACAGGTTGGAATCAAAAGTTCTCATTCTTTAGATATTCTTTAGATCACATCAGAACATTAAGCCATTTATTGTAATACAATATTCAAGATAAACAAATTATAAAGCCTATAATCAACTTAGGGTTTTATCAAATAAGATACTATGCTAACAAAAATCTGAGTAACTTGTTTGGCAAAATCAACGTGTTTTGGGAGTGAAGATGTGTCATCAAAAGGAGGATCACTTGGCGCATTCCCTGAAACGCATACAAACATTTGAACTTGGACGAAATCCATTAGAGATTTCTGAAATGAGTAATCTCCCTTATTTAATAAGTCTTGAGCAGCATCGACCGCACCAAGGGCACCATCTTTCTTTTCAAAATTTCCAGCACAACCTTTATAGTGTACCTCTGCGGCAAAGTTACCAACATTTTGCTTAATTAACTTGTTGATTTCGTCGATGATGTTTGTTACATTGCTATGAATCACACCAATGGTGTATTGTGCGAGGTTAACGAGATATCGACTTCCACTGGGATTTGAATTGAGAAAATTTGAACAGAATGAAGGGTTTGTAGCATTCTTACAAATAGTATTGACATCTACAACCTTAACTGAACAACAAGATGTAACACATACAAAAAGAACCACCACAAAGAAGAAGAAACGAGCCATCTGGTTTTGCTTATTCCTTTTCCTGCTTTTATTTTAGTATCAAACCTTATTAATGGTTATATATAACTGAAAACTAGAATAAAAATTAATGTCACTTTATTATTTTGATTGAATTCATTGAATTCAAATTAAATATTCATTGACTGAGGATTTTAAAAGAAAAATAATGAGTCCGATAACTTTGTATATACTCAATTCATTTAAAAAACAACCGTCTTTTGAAAAAAAAAAAAAGTCAAAATTATTTTTATTTTTTTTCAATTTAATATTAATTATTTTATTCAAATTTTATTTCCAAAGTAATAGTATGCGTGTCAATATCAAATTTTGTGTGGCAAATATTATACATATTATTTTAAAAATAAAATTACTAAAGTTATAAAAAAAATATTTTAGCTATATTTTTTACTTTAAACAAAAGTTAATGCTCCCTCCTTCTTATAACAGGTGTTTTGTTTGAGATTTTTATACTTTTTAAAATAATTATTAATTAAATTAATTTTAATATAAAACCAATATTATTTACTAAAGTAATATTTGTAATAATAAATACCTATTAGTTACATGATTTAAAATACAAAAAATAAAAATAAGTTAGTGTAAAGAACTAATAGTATCACATTAATATTCAAATGAACAAATAATTTCAAATAAATAAAAGTAGGAAAAAGGAGACGGAGGGAGTATTAACTGTTATTTTTAACAAAATAATTGAATATTGTAATAAAATATAAGAAAATCAAAATTTATTAAATTAAATACTGATATGAGATATTCATGTTAGTTGATTTGAATACAATAATTAATAGGTGATTTTATTATATTCTGAACTATCTCATTAGTATAAGTTTAATGAGATTTTGTATGCATAAAGTTTTTTAGATTATTGATTTTTTTAAAATAAAATCGGATATTCTTTTCGGTAACTATATAGAGTAAGATTACAAACCACTTTTGGTCGGAGCATTACGGTTTTGGAACATCGGTTTAAAGGTAACTTCCTCTACTCTCAATTGATCGGCAACATGTCTTGGGCGAGGTTGGGCTATATTTTTCACGAGGCCAACCAAGCCGAAACGGTAGGTTCCGATAGCGCAAAGTGTGGTTGCACTATTGTGAAAACCTACCGTCTTCCTTGTGCTTGTGCCATTGCTACAAAGTTGAAACTAGGTGAGGCAATACAAATTGATGAAGTTTGCCCTCATTGGATGAGACTTAGTTTTGATGATGATGGTTGTAAGGAAGGAGATAAACCGAATATCTCTATTTTGGCCGAATTGGAAGCGATTCAAGCGAGATTTTCGAAGGCCGATGACAATATGAAGCTACACATCAAAAAAGATTTGAGGAAGATTGCCTTCCCCGAAACAACTGCAATGATACCGCTGTCTCAAACGGTTAAGACAAAGGGTGCTCAGAAGAAGTTGAAGCCTACACCTAATGATAACTCGACAACTCGGTTTCCTTCGTATTATGAGCACGTTGACAAACTCTTTCCGGACTCTCCGACTCCTAAATCTCTTGAAAGTGTCATGAAAGGAGCTCGCATTACCAAACCGGCTCCGACACCAATTCCACGAGTTCCGACTCCGAATGCACCGCTTCCGACACCGACTCCACGTATAATTTCCTTTGTCGACGAGATGCCGATTTTTATGCACAAGCATATCGACGGTATCATCGATGTTGTAGAGGATGGTAATTGCGGTTACTGAGCCGTGTCAGCTCTACTCGGTAAAGGAGATGAAGGTCATGCACTTGTTCGGCATCAACTTATCCTAGAGTTGGAGACGCATAAAGAAGCATACTTGCGTCTCTATGAAAATCAAGAAAAATACGACAAGGTTTACGAGTCACTTGTTCCGTGGTTGAGTGGTCCGGCCCCGGTATCGAAATGGATGAGCTTCCCCGAGATGGGTCATCTTATCGCATGCGCCTACGATATGGTGTGTATCGACTTGACGCTGTTGCACTGAGAATTGAATTTCAAGCTATTAGTTAATTTGAATCACAAAACATGAAGTTCACCACCGAGCTTTGATTTATCCAAAGGAAAGGGTAAAGATCGAAAAACCCTAAGTGCGCTATGTAGGAACACAGCTGAGAGATCTAAGGTTCGGGGGTCCGTAGTTCCCCTCAACGAGGGTGAGGAACTCTTGACAGTTGTCAAGGTTCTAAGAGAAAGTATGGTCTGACAGCAAGACATCTACATGGAGTGCGGCGACTCCACACCTAAGGCTAGGTAAAAACAGGGAAGAAGTGTACACGGGAAAGTAGGGTCTGACAGCAAGACACCTATGTGGAGTGCGGCGTAAGATAATGGAATAAGGGACAAGGTTATCCTAAATGACATGGCAGTCAACGGGAACGACCCTTTCCTTTGGAATAATGTGTGAGGCACAGAGAGACAAGGAGGAAAAACCTCGGGTCTCAAGTGTAAGGTAAATATGTACAGCAATATATATAGTAAATGTAACCATACTTAAATTGAAAAATGAATATTGAGAATTGACTATAATAAATATATGAGAATATGTCAAGATTAAAATTAAGAATTAAATACATATTGGAATAAATAAAATCTAATTAAACAGAGATCCAACTAAATAGCCAACACAAAGATTATCTAAGTAAAACTAATTTTAAAAAAAAAAACTCCAATTAACAATTCTAAACTAAATTCTAAAATTCAAATCTAGTTACAAACTTGACTATATTAATTTCTAAAAGAAACTAAGATAACTAAATCTAATTTAAAGCTAATTACTAACCTAATTCTAAATAATAGATTAATTCTAAAAAATCTAACTCTAAAATTAATCCTAAAATATACTAGTTCTAAAATAACTAATTAAAATTAAAAACTAAATTTAGAACTAACAACTATTTTAAATCTTAAAACAATCCTAAACCTAAAATCTTAAAGATCATTAATTAGAAAAAATAAAAAAAAAGATCAGTTATCATAAAAGAAAACAAAATAGAAAATGCTAACTCTAAAAATAATATAAAAAAATCAAACAGAATAATCGGGTCAGCAAAAAACTTGAAGAAAAAGATGTGAACTCACAATGGTGCCTTAATGTAGGGCCCAAGCCCACAAAATGCAACACACAAATCCTTTTTTCTTTTAGGAAGCAGTGTCATACCCCAAATTGTGACCACTAAGATTTCCCATCATTGGGAAAATCTTCATCACAATATGCGTAAACCATCATACCTCATCAGTCTCCCCAAAGATGGGTGAGCATTCACTACTATCAAAAATTAGGGTTTCAAGCCCTCTCCGAGCCTTAGACAAAGGATCAATCGAGAATTGACATGATCTTCAACTTGTCTAACCTCTCAAACATCCACTATCGATCAAAAGGACTCCCACTTCAAGGATTAAGCACAACGCTGCTCCCTTCCAGGTGGATCAAGCCTCAAGATCGCCAGTGCCATCAAATTAGGATTTTGGTCGACCAGGGTCTCCAGATGGAAAATTTCCTCTAGGCATGAGCCAATGCTTCAAAGCACAGCCCTAAATACTCCATGGGACCTCATGAACCCAATCATCAAGTCAATTTAGCCTCAGGGGATGCATTCACTAAAAATCAGGAATTAGGGTCTCTTGACCTAATTCACCCCTAAGTTGACTTTTGGGACAAATCATGTGCCAAGACCTCAAGACATGGTTTCAGGGTCTCCAATACACTACATTGATCCATTTGCAACAATGGATTGATCCAAGAAGCTTGATTCCCAAGTTTCAAGTTCATCAGAACCACTGTTAGGGTTTCGTGAGGAAAGTCAACTGTAGCTTTGACTTTTGACCAGGACATGCTCCCTAACCCTAGGACATGATTCAATACACCCTATAATACCTATGAAATCAATCCATAAAGTTTGATTTAGGTCAAGGACTTGATTTCATAAAGGATCCCATAGTTTGAAATTCATCTGATAAAAAGTCAACTGTGCACAAAAGTCAACTTTGACTTTTTGAGATTTTTCACAATTTTTAACCTTAAAATGATGTTAACGTATGATTTGAATCATCATTCATCAAGAAAAATTTAGAAAAGTGGGATAACTTGTAAAAGGGGTAACCATAAAAAACTTAGAAATTTTCTAAGTTATGGAACAAAGTGGCAAGGGTGCCAACTTTGAAGGATCATAACTCCTAAATCACAAGGCCATTTTTCCCCATCTAAAGCTAGATTTGTAGCTCTCATGGCCCTCTACAAAAGTGTCAACTACACCTCATTCCAATTCATCATGGATTTTGAGTTATAGAATGATTAAAATGGCTGAAAACATGAAATGCCACTTTTTCCAACACTTGGTGAAATTTTCACTAAGTCAGAATCTGCCTTACTTTTTTCCAAATGTAGGGGCATTTTTCACTTGGATCCAAAAAGTATAAAAACCAATTATGATCAAACAGTTGTTGTATCATATGAGGGCTTTCCAAAATGGCCAAGAACATCATCAAATTCAACTTGAGTCATGAGATATGACAATGGCAATATGCCTTGCTGAAAACTGCCAAGGCTAGGCAGAATTTTGCATTTTTTGCTCGATTTGGAAAAATCAGATAATTCCAAGCCTTGTCGTCACTTTGGACACATCTGATGATCAAATCTAAAGGGGACAAACACTGATCCAAGCCTCCAAAGTCTTTGGAACAAGAAGTAGCATGCCAAACCTAGAATTGCCTAAAATAGGGACAAGACTCCAATTTTGGATTTGAGCATTTAATGGATGCTTATAGATGGCATGGACTGACACATTTGCAACTGAATTCAGTCAAGAATGATCCAACATCTAGGGAACCAAAGGCCTGTGCTCTAACCACTAGTCAATGGCTAGAGGAGACTTGGATTCCCATTGATCAACATTGGACAAACCTCTGCTGCAATTGTCATTCACTATTGATCCCAAAACAAACTTGCTCTACTATAAATAGAGCTCATTTGTACTCAGTTTGAGTACACCAAAGCCATCAAACAGATGTTTTCCTCAAAATCCCTCTCTTTAGGCCAAAATGCCTTCTTTAGCAAGGTAACTCTGAGTTTTTGAGTTTGAGAGCAATTCCAATCAAACCAATCACACACACACCTCATAAACATCATATGTAGGTGATCCAAACTCTCACAAGTGACCTGTAACACCAAAATCACAAAGTCACCTCTCAAAACCTCAAAATAGGCCTTTTGTGCATTTTTCAAGCCATGTCTTGATTCAGTCACTTTCCAAACCAGATAAAACCTCAAACACACTCCAAATAACATCCTTGAACTGTCCCAAATGGTTCCCCCCCATCTGGAACACCATTTGAGGGAGTTGTTATTTTGGTCATTTTAACCCCTTTTGCAAGAAAGGGCCAGTTTGTGTTTTTGCAGGTTCCAGCTGATTCCACTCATCCTAAAAGCTTCTAAGGGATCATTTGACAGTGTCCAAAGCATCAAACCATTTATGGAACAAAGGACTTGGCAGATTGCACAAAAACTCCAAAAGCTCAAAAGAGACGTAAGCATCATGACTTGAATCTTCCAAAATATGCATTGCTTTGAAGTCCACTAATCATGCACACCTCATACATGTTATATATGTTGTGTTTGAACCAATTCATCATGTAATTCATGTCTGTATCAAAGTGTAGCATAGAAAATGCAATTATAGGCCTTTTACAAAACCACAATCGGATTTTGAGGAGGGAGTGTGATATGGAAAAAATACCACCACTATTGGATTCCTTGTGAAATTATAGTCAGGATAGACCTAAATTTTGTCTCAATCCATGGAGAAATGAGAAAGTTATGGCCTTCACGTTTCTGAGCCAAAACTTGCCTTGCCTTGCCTTGACTAGACCTAGAAAACAAGGCAAGCCTTGTATATTTGTTGGTTTGTTTCAAACAATGGATGTATCACCACCCCAGTGGTAAGGCGCGCGCCCTATAACCTTGAGGTCATGGGTTCAAACCCCACCCATGCCATTTTGTGTTTTCTCACCTTTTTGCTATTTTTTCCAATATTTTCATGTTTTGTTAATTAATTGGAAAATTAATAACTCCTTCAATTTTAATTATTTTTTATTGGTTCTTTTTTCAAAAAATCACAAAAATATTAAAATATTTTATTCCACAAAAAAATCAAGTTTATATTATTTATTTAATATAATTAGTATTTTTGTGAATAAATTCATTTTTAATTGTTTTTAAACATTTAAAAGTGAATATTTACTTTGAAAATCAAAACCAAATGAGCTTTAATATCTCTTGTGATTAAAACCTCATTTTTCAAACCTTAAACAAAAATCACAAGTGGTTTATTCAAGCCTATTTGGTATTTTTATCATTTTTATTTGATTTTCTTTTAATATTTACTTTTAAAAGAAAACAAATTAGGGTTTCTTTGATTTTCACCCTCACAAATCATTTTCAAACACTCATGGGCCTCTATTAGAGTGTAAGACCCAATCCTTTGTAAATAATAACCTATTTTGGGCCTCAATTATTGTATAAGTCTCGTTGTATTTTAAAAGTTCGGCGCGATCATCGCCCGTTTAAAACAAGCCATCTGGGCCTCTCCTCGAGCTATAAGACCCATTCAAAACCTTTGGGCCTCTAATAGAGTGTAAGACCCAATCCCTTTTTAACCAAAACATTTTGGGGCCTCAGTAATTGTATAAGTCCCTCTGCGTTAAAAGAAAATCTCGGCGCGATCGCCAGTTCAAAAACAAAAATCATCTGGGCCTACCCTCGAGTTATAAGCCCCATTTCTTTTCTTTAAACACTTTTGGGACTCTTGAGAGAGTGTAAGACCCATCCCTTTGTACAGAAAACCTTTCTTTGGGCTCAGTCACTTGTATAAGTCCCTGTACAAAACAACAGTGCGATCACTGATAAAACTTTGGGCCTCTCCTTGAGCTGTAAGCCCCAATCTTCTTTTCAAAGCACTTTCTCCTTTGATTTTGATTATAATATTGTTATCAAAGTTTCTTTGTTGAACAAACTAACAAAACAGCATGGAAGCTCTATAACCGAGTAAGTGTTTACCCGCTTTCATTTACCGCTTTCATATGTATATAACTGTACTGTGGGGTTGTTTCACTGTAAGTCTTCTTTCAAAAACTCATATCAACTGTGTAATAATAGTATAGATATTTAGAGTTTCCCCGGAAACTACGTCTAGCACTAGGTGGAGCCCTGATGATCACTCTTAAAAATAGACAAAACTAGATCCCCCATAGGAGCACCAGATACAGTCTTCTCTTCGGCTGTCACTCCTAGGAATTGTCAAGAAACTCTAACTCCCAAAGATGATCTTTTCTCCGTGAATGGCATCTCTTGAGTTTTTTCCAAATTCTCGAACTTTCCTGGCTTGATCTATTCTCTGTGAATAGCCTGTCTTGAATTTCTTGGGGTTTGGGGACCCATAGGCTTCTTAAAAGCATCCCAGCCTCCTCTTGGGCTAGTGCAAGGACCTGTCGGATTCTTAGAAGTTTTCACAGCCTCCTCTTAGGCTTCGTATAATGATTCTTTCTTCGGGAAGATAGCCTCCTCTTGGGCTTAGTATAAATTGTCCCTCGGCTTCTTAAAAGTTTCCAGCCTCCTCTTGGGCTTCGTACAAATTGTCCCGACGACCTCCTAGAGGTATAGGAACAGAACTTAGTCATCTCAATAGAACAGTCTTTCAAAGAGTCTATATCTTACTACTACTATTTCTAAAGCATAGTACAAAAGATAAAACCCGTAGACTCGGACAGTCTCAATACCCTTTGGATTTCCCGTTTCCTTAAAGAACAGGAAATAAACCTGATCCCCTGATCAGGGCCAAAGAACAACAATACCTGTAATCAGTCTCTTTATAAGAACTGATTTTCTCTTTGCACCAGCATACTGGACCTGTCACTCAACTGAAACAGTTACAATAGCCTCCTCTTGGACTTTGTATAAGGAAAACCCCGGTTGAGTCAATCAACCTTTTAGTATCAAAGTTGTGCCTCGTTCACAGTATACAAACATCAACAACTCCTTTCCCTTCATCTAATTGCTGTAAGCGGCAAGCCTCTGGATTATTTACATCCACGCCACTGTCCCTCTTTTAGCATGAGAAATTCCTAAGGAAATATGGCATTGCTCTA
This sequence comes from Lathyrus tuberosus, assembly GCA_022829125.1. NCBI lineage: Eukaryota > Viridiplantae > Streptophyta > Magnoliopsida > Fabales > Fabaceae > Lathyrus > Lathyrus tuberosus. Next base: position 392,093 of record JALAZF010000842.1, read on the forward strand.
CACTGAGTTAAAGTCTTCTCCTTCAGGTTAAATAATCCCCTATAAAGGAAATTATGGCATTGCTGGAGTCATATATCCCAATTAAAGTAATCCTCCTTTATAACCAGTCACCCAACAGTTATGACAAACAGACCCCTCTTTAGAGATGACAAATTCTCTCTGTAATACCCCGTAAATTTATAAACGCTCTGGATAATATTATTATGATCAACTGGGTTCCGGAGTACTCTGAACAATTATTTGATAAAATAATTAGAGTAAACTGACGAACTCAGAGTTGATTAAATTAATAGTATTTAACGTTGAGTTTTATTCTTTCGCGCATTTGAGCTAATTTGGATAATTAGTAGTATGATCAATTAATATCACTTTGGATATTTTCTTTTCATTTTACTTATTTGGTCAAAGATAGAAACTTAGGGAAAAAGAAAAGAAAGAAAAGAAAGGAAAAAGGAAAGAAAGGAAGGAGGAGGAACAAGAGAGGAAAATTTCCCAAAAAAAAAAAAAAGCTCAAGATCATCATCAATCATCTGTTCTTCATCTCAATTTCAACCTCCTCGTCTAGTAATCCAGGTGGGTTCTAGTTAGACTCTTTAGGGTAGAGTTTTATTGAGTTAGAGTTAGATTGGTATTATGGAAATTGATTAATTTTGCATGAAATTCATGAATCTAGCTGCTAAATGCAATGTGTGATTGTATGTTTATACCGATTGTTATGTTATAACATGTTTTGATGAATTTTAGATTGGAAAAATGGGATTTTGGGGTTGAATTGAATCAACCCGTAGCAGACAAATTCTGCAGGAAAATTTCTGGGTTCAAACTGCCCATACGCGTATCACGCAGGGCCATACGCGTATTGAGTTGGGCAATACGCGTATGGGTGTGAAGGAAATGGGATGATACGCGTATGGACAAGGCAATACGCGTATGGATGGCCGAGAATTTTGAGCAATACGCGTATCGATTGGGGCAATACGCGTATGGCTGGGCGAGATTGTTGGGCAATACGCGTACGGGGAGTGCCAATACGCGTATGGCCAGGGGACTTGCAGAATTCTGCTGTTGTGATATTTTATTTCCGATCGTTTGTTTCCAATGCCGTAACTTTTTATCCGTAACTCGGAATGGAACAATTTTGGTATCGTTGGAAAGGTAATAAAATGTACTTTCTTATTACATGGGTTTTAAGACTGTCGGCCGATTTAATTATATTGGGATTTTATGAAATCGTGTCGCTTTGTTGATTTTAGTGTTTAATGTTGTGTAATTATTGTTGAAAATGTATGTATGATAAAACATAAAATAAGTAGAGTGAGGACAATTAACCCAAACAGTGTCGGAAGAATATAAAATGGATAAACACTAGTATGGAACATGTGTGTTAACCGTTTGGTTGTGATAAGGCGTAATGGCCTTGTGATTGTTGAATACAATCACGACTGTGTGTGATCACGTAATCGTAACCGGTTATTTTTGCGAGTGCGTTTCATGGGTCTCGAGCTCCTCTGAAACATGTGCACCACTACTTGGCAGGTTTGATTCCCGCATTTCATTTTAGTACGAATGGCGCCCATGGAGCGTAGGCTTGTGACGGTATAAGGCCCGTGAGAAGTGACGGTTCATAACGGTTAATGGCCCGTAGAACCCGAATCCATTCGTATGTCAAGTAGGTTGCAAGGATCCATGACCCGGGTCGACTTCTAGACGTAGAAGAGGACGGGAATAGGGGATACCTTGGCATGGTTATCGATTAGTGATATTGTGGGTTGATGAACTCATAACATGTTTCCATATAGTGTGTGTGTACTCATGGTCACTCCCTTTTTCCCCTTTTGACTTGAGTTAGGTTTGTTAGAACCTTGTAGAGCCGAGAGGACTTTAAGATAGGGAACTCACTGAGATTTGATGTATCTCACCCCACTGTTGTTGTTTACATCACAGGTTCTGCAGGTTCGGCGAAGGGTAAGGACAAGGTTATTTGACTTTCCTTACGGATCGTGGTTTTGTGATGGCATGGCTTCCGCTATGGCGTTATGTTTTGAGATCATTGCATTGATCTAGTTCTTAGTTTTTATCATTTTGGAACATCTTGTATATGTAATGCCTTAGACTTTTAGGTGTTTTGCATTAGAGGCATATATATATATATAATGTGTTAACTAGGAACTTATTATGTTTCAGTACCAAAAGTGAAACTCATGTATAATATATGATTTGATGCATGTATTATTATATGGGTCATTACAGTTGGTATCAGAGCAGGTCGTATCCTCGACCTAGCCATGAAATAGAATAAGTGTTTCTTTCTGTTTCAGATGCGTGTTGTCGCCTTGGGTCTTAGGTGTTATATTTATGGTATTGAGCCTGATCAACTTAATTCTATCTATATGACATTTAGGAACATGGTTGGCGGACGCAGAAACAATGGTGGTAGACCCACAAATCCTCCAGCTGGGACGAATCCGCCAGGTGGCGATGAGAATGCTCCTTTGTATCAGTTTGTGCAACGGATGCAGCAGCAGCAGAACCAGTTCATGCAACATATGGTGCAACGGATGAATAGAGGTCTTCATCCTCAGGTAGTTGTTCCAGATGTTGTAGGTGGGAGTTTTCGGGATTTCCTCCGCATGAATCCTCCAGAATTTCATGGCGGATTGGATCCTGTGAAAGCTCATGACTGGATTGCTGGCATGGAGAGAATATTTCTGATGACTTACTGTAGTGAGGAGAACAAGGTAGTGTTTGCTTCTCACTCACTGAGAGGTCCTGCTGAGAGATGGTGGGATGTTGCTTCAGCTTTTCTGTCTATGCAAGGTGTACCTAAAGTGTGGGAGCAGTTCAGGGCTATTTTTATGGAAAAGTACCTTCCTAGTTCTTTAAGGATCCGGAGAGAGTTTGAATTTCAACAGTTGAGGCAGGGTTACATGGTTGAGAATGATTGTGGGAGGTCAAGCCAACAGTCTAAGCCTAGGCAACAAGCTTTCAAAAGGAAACAAGTTCAGGATTCTCGGAATAATGCACCTCCTATGTGTCGTACGTGTGGTAAGATACATTTTGGTGAATGTCGCTTCAAAGGAGTGAAGTGTTATCAATGTCAGAAGGTTGGCCATATGGCGAGAGACTGTCCTCAGGAGGGGAAGCTGACACAAGGAAAGAAAGCAAAGGGCGATAACTCCTTTGTTACTGGTACGTGTTTCGTAAATAGACACACTTGTTTTGTATTATTTGTTAGTGGAGCACTACACTTTTTGGTGTAGATGCCATGTATGAAGCGTTTAGGGTTGCAAGCTATTCCATTGTCTCCACCCATGGGAGTTACTACTGCCATGGATGAAATGGTTGAAACACCATTGATGTGTGAAAATTGTGTGTTGTCGGTGAACGAAAGAGTCTTCCAGATTGATTTTATTTGTTTGCCGCCTGAGAAAGTGGATGTTGTTCTGGGAATGGAATGACTTTGTGCTATTTTGGTGTTTATAGGGTGTAAGGAAAAGTCTGTTCTTTTGATTCTGGCTAAGGAGGAGAGTAGTAACATCCAAGTTTTGAGTATTTCGGTAGTTTGTGACTTTTCTGAAGTTTTCCCCGAGGATATCACTTCTCTTCCTCCGGAGCGGGAAGTGGAATTCTCTGTTGACCTGATACCGGGAACGGCTCCTATATCTGTTTCTCCGTATCGGATGGCACCGCTTGAATTAAGAGAATTAAAGGACCAATTGAAGGACTTGATGTCTAAGCATTTCGTTAGGCCTAGTGTTTCACCGTGGGGAGCTCCAGTGTTACTGGTAAAGAAGAAAGATGGGGGAATGCGTTTGTGCATTGATTATCGTAAGTTGAATAAAGTTACCATTAAGAACAAGTATCCCTTACCAAGGATAGACGACTTGTTAGATCAATTAAAGGGAGCCTGTGTGTTCTCAAAGATCGATTTCCGGTCGGGTTATCATCAGATTCGAGTGAAGAGTTCCGATGTGCCAAAGACTGCATTTAGGACCCGTTACGGTCATTATGACTTCCTAGTGATGCCTTTCGGTGTGACTAATGCTCCAGTGGTTTTTGTGGATTGCACGAATCGAATAGTTCAGGCTTACTTGGACCAATTTGTGGTAATCTTTATTGACGACATTCTTATTTATTCTCGTACTCCACAAGAGCATGGAGAACATCTGAGGATTGTCTTATCGGTCTTGCAAGAGAAGCAATTGTTTGCTAAGTTGAGCAAGTGTGAGTTTTGGATGTCGGAAGTTAATTTTCTTGGACATGTTATATCTCAGGGTGGTGTGGTGGTAGATCCATCAAAAGTAGAAGCAGTAATTAATTGGGAGAGACTGAGAAATGTTTCAGAAGTCAGAAGTTTCTTGGGATTGGCCGGTTACTATAGAAGGTTTATCAAGGGCTTTTCTCAATTGGCCTTACCAATGACGAAACTTACTCGGAAGGATGTTACTTTTGAATGGGATTCAGGTTGCGAACAAAGTTTTATGCATTTGAAGGAAAGTTTGACGAGTGCTCCAGTATTAATTATTCCTAATCCTAATAACTCTTATGAAGTATTTTGTGATGCTTCTAAGAGGGGATTAGGGGGTGTTATGATGCAAGGTGGTCAAGTGGTAGCTTATGTTTCTCGACAGTTAAAAAGTTCATGAGAAGAATTATCCAACTCATGACTTAGAACTAGCTGCCGTGGTGTTTGCACTGAAGGTGTGGAGTCATTATTTATATGGTGTACGTTTTGAAATGTTCAGTGACCACAAAAGTTTGAAGTATTTGTTTGACCAGAAGGAGTTGAACATGCGACAAAGAAGGTGGATGGAGTACTTAAAAGATTATGACTTAGAATTGAAGTATCATCCAGGAAAGGCGAATAAAGTAGCGGATGCCTTAAGTCGAAAAATGGTTCATAGTGCGGAATTGATAATTTTGGAGTATTCATTGTTGGAGAAGTTTAGAGATCTTAATCTCCAATTTGTGTGGACTCCGAATGGTGTGATCATGGGAAATTTGAATGTCAATTCTACTTTGAGAGTTGAGATTCAACAAGAACAAATGTTAAGGGAGGAGTTACAATAGTTGTTACTTCAGCCGGGTTTTACACGAGCGACAGATGGGATTGTTCTGTTTAATCAAAGGATTTGTGTTCCGAAGGATGAGGCATTGAAAAGGAAGATTTTAGATGAAGCCCATAAAGGTACTTTTACGATACATCCTGGTTCTTCGAAGATGTATCAGGATTTAAAGAAGGATTATTGGTGGTCCGGGATGAAAAAGGATATAGCGGAATATGTGTCAGAATGTGCAGTATGTCAACAGGTGAAGATTGAACACCAAAGACCGGGCGGTCTGTTACGACCTTTGGATATTCCAGTTTGGAAGTGGAGTAGTATCTCTATGGATTTTGCAGTAGGTTTACCTCGTGCACTAGGAGGTTATGATTCTAATTGAGTAATTGTGGATCGACTAACGAAATCTGCACATTTCTTAGCCGTAAAGACTACTTATAAGGCAAGTCATCTTGCAAGGTTGTTTATTGCTGAGATTGTGAGATTGCATGGTATTCCTTCTAGTATTGTGTCCGATCGAGATCCGAAGTTTACTTCGAGATTTTGGAAAGTGTTCCAACAAGCGATGGGTACGAGTTTGTGTTTGAGCACGTCGAATCATCCTCAAACGGATGGTCAGACTGAACGAACAATACAAACGATGGAGGATATGTTAAGAGCTTGTGTGTTAGAGAGTAGAGGGAATTGGAAAGAACTTTTGCCGTTAATTGAGTTTTCCTATAACAATAGTTATCATGCGAGCATCGGTATGGCTCCTTATGAAGCGTTGTATGGGAGAAAGTGTAGGACACCTTTGTGTTGGGCTGAAATTGGCGAAGATAGAATTTTGGGACCCGAGATTATTCAGGAGACTACGGAAAAGATTCGAATGATCCGCGAGAAGGTTAAACAAGCACAAGATCGTCAGAAGAGTTATGCGGATAATCGTAGGAGACCTTTGGAATTTGAGGAAGGTGACCATGTATTTCTGAAAGTTACTCCGAGATTGAGATTGAAAGGACTGTTTAAGTCACGTAAGTTAAGTCCGAGATACGTGAGACCGTATCAGATTTTAGAAAGGATTGGTGAAGTTGCTTATAGATTAGCCTTACCACCCTCTCTATTCGAGATGCATGACGTTTTTCACGTATCTCAGCTCCGTAAGTTTATTCCTGATCCTCTTCAGCCAATTCTACCAGAATCAGTGGAAATTGAAGCGGATTTGACTTTTGAACCACAACCGAGTTGTATTATGGGAAGGGAAACAAAAGTGTTAAGGAACAAAGATATTCCTCTTGTTAAAGTGCAATGGGATATGACGCATCCAGGTGATGCTACGTGGGAGTTAGAATCGGAAATGCGAGTTTCTTATCCACATCTGTTCAGGTAATATTCTAAATTCGAGGACGAATTTCTATTTAAGGGGGGGAGGATGTAATACCCCGTAAATTTATAAACGCTCTGGATAATATTATTATGATCAACTGGGTTCCGGAGTACTCTGAACAATTATTTGATAAAATAATTAGAGTAAACTGACGAACTCAGAGTTGATTAAATTAATAGTATTTAACGTTGAGTTTTATTCTTTCGCGCATTTGAGCTAATTTGGATAATTAGTAGTATGATCAATTAATATCACTTTGGATATTTTCTTTTCATTTTACTTATTTGGTCAAAGATAGAAACTTAGGGAAAAAGAAAAGAAAGAAAAGAAAGGAAAAAGGAAAGAAAGGAAGGAGGAGGAACAAGAGAGGAAAATTTCCCAAAAAAAAAAAAAAGCTCAAGATCATCATCAATCATCTGTTCTTCATCTCAATTTCAACCTCCTCGTCTAGTAATCCAGGTGGGTTCTAGTTAGACTCTTTAGGGTAGAGTTTTATTGAGTTAGAGTTAGATTGGTATTATGGAAATTGATTAATTTTGCATGAAATTCATGAATCTAGCTGCTAAATGCAATGTGTGATTGTATGTTTATACCGATTGTTATGTTATAACATGTTTTGATGAATTTTAGATTGGAAAAATGGGATTTTGGGGTTGAATTGAATCAACCCGTAGCAGACAAATTCTGCAGGAAAATTTCTGGGTTCAAACTGCCCATACGCGTATCACGCAGGGCCATACGCGTATTGAGTTGGGCAATACGCGTATGGGTGTGAAGGAAATGGGATGATACGCGTATGGACAAGGCAATACGCGTATGGATGGCCGAGAATTTTGAGCAATACGCGTATCGATTGGGGCAATACGCGTATGGCTGGGCGAGATTGTTGGGCAATACGCGTACGGGGAGTGCCAATACGCGTATGGCCAGGGGACTTGCAGAATTCTGCTGTTGTGATATTTTATTTCCGATCGTTTGTTTCCAATGCCGTAACTTTTTATCCGTAACTCGGAATGGAACAATTTTGGTATCGTTGGAAAGGTAATAAAATGTACTTTCTTATTACATGGGTTTTAAGACTGTCGGCCGATTTAATTATATTGGGATTTTATGAAATCGTGTCGCTTTGTTGATTTTAGTGTTTAATGTTGTGTAATTATTGTTGAAAATGTATGTATGATAAAACATAAAATAAGTAGAGTGAGGACAATTAACCCAAACAGTGTCGGAAGAATATAAAATGGATAAACACTAGTATGGAACATGTGTGTTAACCGTTTGGTTGTGATAAGGCGTAATGGCCTTGTGATTGTTGAATACAATCACGACTGTGTGTGATCACGTAATCGTAACCGGTTATTTTTGCGAGTGCGTTTCATGGGTCTCGAGCTCCTCTGAAACATGTGCACCACTACTTGGCAGGTTTGATTCCCGCATTTCATTTTAGTACGAATGGCGCCCATGGAGCGTAGGCTTGTGACGGTATAAGGCCCGTGAGAAGTGACGGTTCATAACGGTTAATGGCCCGTAGAACCCGAATCCATTCGTATGTCAAGTAGGTTGCAAGGATCCATGACCCGGGTCGACTTCTAGACGTAGAAGAGGACGGGAATAGGGGATACCTTGGCATGGTTATCGATTAGTGATATTGTGGGTTGATGAACTCATAACATGTTTCCATATAGTGTGTGTGTACTCATGGTCACTCCCTTTTTCCCCTTTTGACTTGAGTTAGGTTTGTTAGAACCTTGTAGAGCCGAGAGGACTTTAAGATAGGGAACTCACTGAGATTTGATGTATCTCACCCCACTGTTGTTGTTTACATCACAGGTTCTGCAGGTTCGGCGAAGGGTAAGGACAAGGTTATTTGACTTTCCTTACGGATCGTGGTTTTGTGATGGCATGGCTTCCGCTATGGCGTTATGTTTTGAGATCATTGCATTGATCTAGTTCTTAGTTTTTATCATTTTGGAACATCTTGTATATGTAATGCCTTAGACTTTTAGGTGTTTTGCATTAGAGGCATATATATATATATAATGTGTTAACTAGGAACTTATTATGTTTCAGTACCAAAAGTGAAACTCATGTATAATATATGATTTGATGCATGTATTATTATATGGGTCATTACACTCTCTAAGGACAAAACCTTTTAGCTTCACATCTTGGGCTTCGAACAAGATACAAATAGACCCTTCAGCTTCACATCTTGGGCTTTGAACAAGATACCAACCAACTTTAGCTTCACGTCTTGGGCTTTGAACAAGACACCAAAACACCATTTCCTCCCATAGAATAGGAGGAACTACGATCGCTCTAATTTCCCTGTTTCGGTAAACGGGAATACGTAGGCATAAGATTGAAAGACAAATCTTAGCGAGCACACTAATCAAAAACCTAAAGTCCCCTAACTTCACCCAATCTGGCGCAGTATCCTAACAAAAATTCCCCATGAATAGTCCCAGTATTTTCAATCTTAACAAAGTAAGAAGAGAGAGGCCCCATTACCATATAGCATCCGTAACCTAACAGACCGCTGTTTAAACTTAGTATGCAAGCAGGGTTAGTTTGAGACATCTATTTCCCTTCCTTCATCAGATTCAATAGGATAAAAAATGAATCGACTTGTAGTTCCCCCAAGAGCGACAGTGCTTAAGAACCAAGTCCAAAATTGCCCGCTACAGAAAAGTGGCGCCCACCGTGGGGCCGTCTTCTCTTTCTTACAATCTAGGGTGAAAGCCTTGGACAAGTTATTTTCATGACGATTCCATCGGGGAATGGTATTATTGCTAGAATCGGCCTTCACTAAGATCTTAGGTAAAAAACCTTTAAGTTGGGAAGGTACCACAGAATGACGACTCCGCCGGGGAGCCATTTTCTGTCAGGAACATAGGATTCATAGCTCTTAAAGGTCTAGGACATTAGGACAAATATATATACTGCTTTTTCTAATTGATATTTGTGTTTATTTTTCTGCTAATGGGAATGCGTGTGATACCGCATGTGTAAAGATTGAGTATAACCTAGGAAAAACCTCTTTTAGTAGTGCGGAAGCTATCGGAAATAGTTCTCACGCGATACTACCCTCTTCTGATGATTCTTCGAAAAAACATCACCTAGCACGGTTCCCGGCCCGCTGGTGTTTTCTCTACAAGAATTGATGATTTTGAGAGACAGGTACAAAAATCACTAGTATAAACCTTTGGGATGGGTAGAGCCTTGACTCCATGACACCGACCCTTTGACCCCATGTTTTTCCTATGTTTTTGTGTGCTGCATTCATACATTCATTTAAAAAAAACATTAAAACAAATAAAATCTTCTCTTCTAGTCTCTCTTTTTCAAATTAAACTAAGACAATGATTGCAAATGTCAGACAAAAAGATTGCGCTCATGGATTTCGGTAGAAGGAGAACTCATAAGTACACCTTCAAGGTTCCAAAGTTAGAGGATTTGAGAGATTTGGCGAGAACGATCACTAACCCTGAAGCTTTCAAAGCCAAATACGGAGGTCTGCTACCTCTGTTAAGGGTCCGTGTAATCGAGAGAATCATGGAGGCACTCGTTCAGTTTTACGATCCAGTCTATCATTGTTTCACATTCCCGGATTACCAGCTCGCACCAACGCTGGAGGAGTATTCTCATCTGACCGATTTACACATTATTGATCGAGCTCCTTTTTCTAGACTGGAAGAAATTCCAAAGGATCAGACCATTGCAAGAGCAATTTATTTGGATGAGTCAGAAGTCAAGACTCACATGACCACTAAGGGTGGAATCCCGGGTTTTCCAGCCCAGTTTCTGACAAAGAAGGCTCTGTACTTTGCTAGTATAGGGAACGTGACTGCTTTTGAAAGCATCTTTGTTTTGCTCACCTACGAGTTATTTTTGTTTCCCAACATCGATAACTTTGTAGATATCAACGCCATTAAGGTTTTTCTCATTGGAAACCCTGTACCAACCTTGCTCGCAGATGCGTATCATTCTGTACACTTAGGGAATTTATACAGCGGAGGAATGATCACATGCTGTGTACCCCTACTATATAAATGGTTTATCTCCCATTTGCCTAAGTCTACTACTTTTTGGGATCATAAGAGTGCCTTACGTTGGTCACAAAAAATCATGTCTCTTACCAATTCTGACATAGATTGGTGCAATAGGATTTATGACGGGATTAAGATCATTGACCGTTGTGGAAACTTACCCAACGTACCCCTTATAGGAACTAAGGGGGGAATCAACTATCATCCAGTTCTTGTTCGTCGTCAATTTGGATACCCGATGAGGCATGTCCCGCGTAGTGCTCATTTGGAAGGTCTTTTCTTCAAGGAAGGAGAAAATGACAGAGTACTAAAGATGGAAATAATGCACACTTGGAAACATGTTCATAAGAAAGGACGGGAGTCTCTAGGAAAACCGGACTATGTCTCGGTGGAGCCTTATCTCCACCGGGTACAAACTAGAGATCTCAAGCTAAAAATGTCATATCCTCGTCACGGAGTTCTCCCGCCAAGGGAATCTGTCATGTACTTTATAACTGAAACGGAAAAACTTCAGTTTACTCTCAACAAAGTTCAACAGGAGAGGAGGTATTGGAAGAACAAGTATCGCATTCTCAATGTTGAGTGTACCAAAATACAACAACTACTGAAAGATAAGGATGCTCTGATTGAGATTTTGGAGCAACATGCTATAGAAAATCAGGATGACCAAAGGAATTCGCTCGCTCTTTTCACTTGGCAAAGGAATGACAACCCGACAACGGCCCAAGAGCCCCGGTCAAAGAAAAGGAAAGTGCCAGAATCACCACCCGAGTTCTCCTCAGAGAGGACTCAGGACCTATTAGCTTAGGTTTTTGTTTCCGCACTTTGCAATTTATTGTATTTCCATTTTCGTAATCCTTTGAATGCAATAAAACGGGGGTTTCCCCACTGTTTGATATTTATAATCTAATTGTCAAAGTTTATTTTGAATAAATAAAATAATTAATGTAATCATTGCATTCATCATTCTCACGTCACGTATTCTTCTTACCTACGAATCTCACGTTTGTGTCTCGGTTCTAGAGTCAAACTGTCTCATTCATACAATACTCGAGCCAATTGTCCGAAAAAGATGGATGATCTCGAGGAAGAGAACAGAGAGTTGAAAGAAGTGATCAACGCTCTGAGAGAGGATATGAGAAAGCTTCGTAACGACATGCAAGCCATGGCAGAAGCTCACCTACAAAGAACTGTGATCTCAGAGATCACCTCAATGTCCATAGTGGAGAAGTATGTTCCTAGGTATCAAATGCCGAAAGATCGTCCCTGGGGCATGCCTGTTAACTATATCCCGGAAGGATATGTTCCGCCGATTACTGAAGATCAGGGAATCATAGCAGAAGCCGCTGGGCCTGAAGGTTACAAACTTCGGGAAAGCGGGGATGCCAGAGGCATAATGAGGACTCCTGAAGGTTACAAACTTCGAGAAACGCCAAGATTCACTGCCATAGTAGCGGTACCACCCCCTGTGGTGCACACTGTCCCGGAAGAGCAGATTCCACAGATACCTTCTGGAAGGAAGGAAAGTATGTTCGACAGAATGGATGAGTTTCAGGAACAGTTCCTGGAAATGCAGAAGGAATTGCAAGCTATTCGCGGTCAAGATTTATTTGGAAAGGATGTTGCGGACCTCTGCTTGGTCCCCAATGTGAAAGTTCCGCACAAGTTCCAAGTGCCCGACTTTGATAAGTACAAGGGTAATTCTTACCCTCAGAGTCACTTGGTGATGTATGCTCAGTGAATGTCAGTTCAGACAGAGAATCAGGACCTACTGATTCACTACTTTCAGGACAGTTTAACTGGTGCCGCATTAAAATGGTACATGGGTTTAAACCACGCTACGATCAGCATGTTCAGAGATCTTGGCAATGCCTTCGTCCAACAATACAAATACAATTTGGACATGGCACCGGACAGAGATCAACTAAGATCAATGTCGCAAAAGGACAAGGAAACCTTTAAGGAATACGCTCAGAGATGACGTGAAATTGCCACTCAAATTTGTCCACCTCTTGAGGAAAAAGAGATGACAAAGATCTTCTTAAAGACCTTAAGCCCATTTTACTACGACAGAATGGTCGCCAGTGCACCCAGTGACTTCACCGAGATGGTGGGCATGGGAGTTCGTCTTGAGGAAGCTGTCCGAGAAGGACGTTTAGTAAAAGACGTTGGATCATCAAGTAGTACAAAACGATACGGTAGCGCTCTCCCTAAGAAAAAAGAGCAGGATATTGGGAATATCTCTCTCGGAAAGCAAAGGCGACGGTATCAACCAGTAGCAGTTGTGACTCCTTCTATCAACCCTGCGCCTGTTTCTACGTATCAATACAATAACAACCGTACAACGCGGCCACCAGGATTTGATCCTATACTCGTATCGTATGCAGAAATATTTCCGTTACTACTGGCCAAGGGGCACATCCAGACTAAGTATCCTCTTACAGTACCGGAAAATCCGCCTTTTTGGTTTAAGGCGGATCAGACTTGCCCTTACCATCAAGGAGGACCAGGGCATAACATAGAGAACTGTCTTAGTTTCAAATCCGACGTGCAAAAGCTTGTTAGGAGCGGGGTCTTATCTTTCAAAGATACGAATCAAAATGTTCTCACAAACCCGTTGTCTCAACACGAGAAAGCTGCAGTCAATTTGATAGAGGGAAAGTCTAACAATGTCTATCAAATTCACGATGGACTATTGTTGAGGATCAATATGGTTAAGATGCATTGTAAACAGAGCGGATATGGCCATGTGCCGCCTCATAATTATCATCAATGTGATATCTGCTCTAAAAATAATTGGGGATGTTCTGTGGTGCAATCAGCTCTACAGAAACAGATGGATCTCGGATGGATCCAAGAGAACCGAGTGCGTGGAGTTAACATGGTTTATACGAATTCCAACTTCATTCAAAACCATGACGTCCGTGCAATGAATGTTAACCTGGTGGCTATGCACTCAAGGCAAAGCCAATATCATAATCTGCCACGGTACGATTATAGTTCTTGTCTGACTTGCTCGGTAAATAAACAGGGATGCTCTTTTGTACAAGAGGCCCTCCAGAGTCAGATGGATCTTGGGTGGATCCAGGATTATCATGATAGGAATCCCTATCAGATCAACATGATTCAAATATTCGATATTCGCTTGGTAAATACCGACCTGGTAGAGTTACATGCTGAACAGGTCCGGTTCGGGTTCCTGGTATCACATGATTATCAAAGCTGTAAAACGGGTTGCAAAAACAATCAAGGTTGTGCCCTTGTCCAAGAAACACTTCAGAACCTATTGAACCACTGGTGGATTCCAATCTATATGGATGAAGACACCCAGCAATTAGTATCACTAACGGGAATCCTACTAGATATCAAAGTCAGGATATTCGGTCGATGGAAACAGACCTAGTAAGGCTACACTGTATTTAGAGCGGACGTGGCCAGGTGCCACTACACAACTATGAGCGGTGTGGAGTTTGCTCAGTGAATAATCAAGGATGGTACCTCGTGCGAGCAGCCCTTCAAAGTCCGTTGGACCGCCAAGAGGTCCAATCATGGTCAAGTTCAGGATCAGTCAACTACCTCGCTGATCAAATTGAGGACGTTGTCGTAATCTCTGATCATCAAAGGGCTAGGGATGTTTGTACCATCATCCCTCTACTTGACGAATCAAGAGTTCCCAACCGGGAACGGGTCGAAATTATTTATGATGGTCAGAAAAATCAGAGGGTTCCCATAGTCATCTATCTATCGGGACCACTACCGTATAAATCAGCTAAGGCGATCCCTTACAAATACGGTGCAACAACAGTTGAAAATGGAAAGGAAATTCTGTTACCATCCGTCGTGAATATTGCAGACATCAGTCGAGTAACACGGAGTGGTAGAGTCTTTAACAGAGGAGTTGGAGAACCCAGCAAAGAAAAGGAACTTCAGACAGAAATTCCTAATCCACTAGTCGGTCAATCCAGTAATCCCGACCTCTTGAAAAACAATGATGAGATGCTGAAGCTCATCCAAAGGAGTGAATACAACATTGTTGATCAGCTGTTACAGACTCCTTCAAAGATCTCGGTATTATCACTGTTGCTAAGTTCAGAAGCGCACAGGGAGGCTCTACAGAAATTCTTGTAGCAAGCCTTTGTGGAACAGGATGTAACAATCAGACAGTTCGATAGTATCATCTCTAACATCACTGCCTGCAACAAATTAGGGTTCAGTGATGAGGATTTGCCAGAAGGGGGCAGAAGTCATAACATGGCACTCAACATTACAGTTAACTGCCAGGACAATGCTTTAGCCAGCGTACTAGTAGACATAGGGTCAGCCCTGAATGTTATGCTGAAGTCCACTTTGACGCAATTATCATTCAAAGGACCCCCGATGAGAACCAGCGCAGAAAAACGGTTATCGGCGAAGTCGACCTTCCCATAACTATCGGTCCTCACACTTTCCAGGTTATTTTCCAGGTCATGGACATCCGAGAAATGTACAGTTGTTTATTAGGAAGACCTTGGATACATCAGGCTGGGGCGGTCACTTCGACCCTCCACCAAAAGCTAAAGTTCGTCCAGAACTACCAACTCGTCATAGTTTGTGGGGAGCAGGCCTTGCTCGTAAGCAACTTATCGTCATCCACTTATGTGGAACCGGAAGGGATAATCGGAACCCAGTTCCAAACGCTTTCGCTACACAAGGACGATCAATCTGAAAGGGTAACTTCCATTTCCTCGTACAAAGATGCTATCAAAGCGGTCGAGGGTGCCAACACAATAGGATGGGGACAGCTTGTCATTCCTACTGACAATAAAACAAAGAAGGGTCTTGGTTTTTCTGCAACCTGTACCCAGACAGCTGCTAACGATAAAAGTCTTCATCCCATTCAGAATTTCTTCCACAGTGGAGGCTTCCTTCAACCAGTGATTCAAGAAGTGCATACCATCAATAAATATGATTTATCTGATGCGGAGGAAGAATGGAAGTCCTATCTCAACAAGGACGTTTATATGTCTCAGGATGAAACGCAGATTCCTTTTTGCTTTCCTACACAGAGTCTGAGATATATACCCAGGTCAGACGTCGAAATGATATACAGAGAGTGTGATCCGAAAGGATGTCGTGCTCCACCAAACTCATTAGAGGAGGACACTCTGATGAAAGACAACTTTGACCACAACTACTATGGCCCGATGGAAGGCCTGCCAATTGGCAGCCGTATCCAAGAGACTTAGGGCAAGAAAGTCATCCGAACAATGAAAATCAGTTGAGCATCATTGAGCAGAATACCTGTGTCCCCACCATGTCATGGGATCAACACACAGGTTATCTTGAAAATACTCAGCATGACGATGAATTCGCAACGTTTGCAGGACTAGAATTCATCAACAATGCGTTTCCCGAGGTCAACGTCATCGAGAAGGATGACTCCTCCAATTCCAAAGAAGTGTGGAGCACCCTGGGATAACCAAGTTGAAAATACGACTATATGGTCAAGTACACTGCTCCTGAAAGCTCTCGTATCAGGCTCGAAGACGTCCAGCCAACTGGATGGGGAGATCTGCCTAAGAGCACAAATACTCTGCAAAATGCAACAGAGGAATCCTCCTACGACAACTCTGCCTGGGAGACAGATTCCAATGATCCTGCTCCACCAGAAATCAGTGTTATCTCTGAAGACAAATCAAGGAAGGTGCCAGACTTTGTGATTCACTGAGGAGTTCGCCGCCAGTGGGTTGTTGTCGATGTTCCGAAGACCGTTCATAAGTCAAAGTAATTGTTGTCTTTAACCTTTCACCCTACCCAGGTGAAACAGATTGTTTGATAGGGCTCACTTTCTATAAATTTCCCTCTTCGCTTCGCCCAAAGTAACATAGTTTTGTTTTATAGGGTTGTAGTTTCAAGAATCGACTTGTTCATTAATAAAATAACGTTGTTTTGTAATTTCTGCATTAATTGATGTTTTCTCTTTTCGTTTTTCAGAAAATGGTAATCCTAAAAAACAACCCAATAATAAAAAACAAGCAGTAAAAAAATACACTGCACACACTTGCATTTTCTCTATCTCTTCTAAACACAAGTCATACTGTCATGCAGATTGCTTGTTTTAAACCCCGTTGAAACATACGATCCGATGCCTTCTCCCAACTTTGAATTCCCGATATTTGGGGCTGAAGAAGAAGATGACGACGAAATTTCAGAAGAGATCTCCCGATTACTTGCACAAGAGGAAAGGTCCATTGAACCTCACAAAGAGCCGTTGGAAACAATCAAAGTGGGTTCATAAAAAGAGAGAAAAGAAATCTGGATTGGGACACTGTTCAGTCCAACTGCTAAAGAGAGTCTGACAAAGCTTCTCAAAGAGTTCCCCTATGTGTTCACTTGGTCCTATCAGGATATGCCAGGGTTGGATGCCAGCATTGTGGAACATCAGCTACCGTTGAAGTCGGGATGTCCGCCAGTAAAATAAAGGTTGAGATGGACTCACCCAGACATGGCCATGAAAATCAAAGAAGAGGTACAGAAACAGATTGACGCGGGTTTCCTCGCTACGTCTGAATATCCTCAATGGTTAGCCAACATCGTACCCGTTCCAAAAAAGGACAGAAAGGTCAGAATGCATGTAGACTACAGAGATCTGAACAAGGCTAGTCCAAAGTACGACTTTCCTTTACCACACATTGACATGCTGGTAGACAGTACAGCAAAGTTCAAGGTTTTCTCCTTCATGGATGGATTCTCGGGCTATAACCAGATCAAAATGGCGCCGAAAGACATGGAGAAAACTTCGTTCATTACCCCATGGAGTACCTTTTGTTACAAGGTAATGCCGTTCAGTTTGAAGAACGCCAGGGCAACCTATCAAAGGGCCATGACTACTCTATTTCATGACATGATACATAAGGAAATCGAGGTATATGTCGATGACATGATTGCCAAATCTAGAACAGAGGAGGAGCATGTGACCCACCTGTCAAAACTATTCGAGCGGTTGAGAAAGTACAAACTCCGCTTGAATCCCAACAAATGCAAGTTTGGTGTCCGCTCAGGGAAACTGCTATAGGGTTCAACGTCAGCCAGAAAGGAATTGAGGTTGATCCTGACAAGGTCAAGGCCATTCATATTCCTTATGATCGCCACGTGTGCACCGATTTTCAAACTACTCAAAACGAATTAGGACTGCGTTTGGACAAAAGATTGCCAAACCACCTTCGACAGTATCAAGGAATATCTGTTGAACCCTCGGATTCTATCGCCTCCAGTGGAAGGAAGACCACTGATCATTTACCTCACAGTCCTAGAGGACTCAATGGGATGTGTACTTGGCCAACAAGACGAAACCAAACGGAAAGAGTCTGCCATTTACTATCTGAGCAAGAAATTTACCGACTGCAAGATTCGGTACACTATGCTTGAGAAGACTTGTTGCGTTTTGGCTTGGGCAGCCAAGCGTCTTCGCCAGTACATGATTCGTCACACTACTTGGTTGGTCTCCGAAATGGATCCAATCAAGTATGTATTTGAAAAACCGGCTCTCACGGGAAGGATTGCCCGTTGGCAGATGTTGTTATCAGAGTATGACATAGAATACCACGCTCAGAAAGCCGTTAAGGGAAGTATTTTAGCCGATCATTTGGCTCATCAACCGATTGACGATCAAGAATCAATCGGGTTCGACTTCCCAGACGAAGATGTCATGTATCTAAAAATGAAAGATTGCGATGAACCGCTACCCAGTGAAGGGCCAGAACCAGGTTCCCAGTGGGGACTAATCTTTGACGAAGCAGTTAATCATTATGGAAACGGAATTGGGGCAATCATTGTTACCCCTCAGGGTACCCACATTCCTTTCACTGCCAGACTTACGTTCAAATGTACAAACAACGAGGCCGAATACGAAGCTTGTATCATGGGTCTCGAAGAAGCAGTCGACTTAAGGATCAAAAACTTGGACGTATATGGCGACTCAGCTTTGGTCGTCAATCAGATTAAAGGAGATTGGAACACATACCAATCAGGATTGATTCCTTACAAAGACTATGCAAGAAGGTTGCTACCCTTCTTCGGCAAAATCGAGTTTCATCACATCCCTCGTGATGAGAATCACATGGCTGATGCATTAGCCACTCTCTCTTCCATGATTAATATAGGTCAATGGACCGACCTACCTAAGATCGACATAATACGCCTTGAAAGGCCCGCTTACATCTTCACGATTGAAGCATTCATAGACGACAAATCTTGGTATCACGATATCAAATGCTTCCTTCAGAAACATGAGTACCCACCTGGGGTACTAAGAAAAGACAAAAAAACTCTCAGAAGACTGGCTGGCAGCTTTTTCCTGAGCGGTGACACTCTCTATAAGAGAAATTTTGACATGGTCTTGCTCCGAAACGTAGACAGACCAGAAGCAGACATGCTAATAAAGGAAATTCACGAAGGATCCTTTGGCACTCATGCCAATTGACACACAATGGCGAGAAAAATTCTAAGTGCAGGGTACTATTGGTTGACCATGGAATCCGATTGCTACAAGTACAATGAGGAGATGTCATAAGTGTCAGTTATACTCAGACAGAATCCATGTACCGCCAACACATCTCAAAGTTCTCTCTTCCGCATAGCCTTTTTCCATATGGGGAATCGACATGATTGGCGTGATTGAACCTAAGGCTTCAAACGGACATCGGTTCATCCTGGTAGCCATTGACTATTTCACCAAGTGGGTCGAAGCAGCATCGTACGCTAATGTAACCCGACAAGTGGTAGTCCGATTTATCAAAAACAATATCATCTGTCGTTATGGTGTTCCAAGCCAGATCATTAGGGATAATGGATCTAACTTGAACAACAAGATGATGAAAGAGTTGTGCGCTGAGTTCTAGATCGAACACCATAACTCATCTCCCTACCGACCCAAGATGAACGGGGCGGTAGAAGCGGCTAATAAGAACATCAAGAAGATTGTTCAGAAGATGGTTGTAACCTACAAAGACTGGCACAAGATGCTACCTTTTGCACTTCACGGTTATAGAACATCTGTCTACACTTCAACAGGGGCAACCCCTTTCTCTCTAGTATATGGCATGGAAGCAGTGCTCCCCATAGAAGTAGAGATCCCATCACTCCGGGTATCGATGGAAGCTAAGCTTACAGAAGCTGAATGGTGTCAAAGTCGACACGACGAACTCAACCTGATCGAAGAGAAGCGACTCACGGCACTATGCCACAGTCAGTTGTATCAGCAAAGAATGAAGAAGGCGTTCGACAAAAAGGTCTGACCTCGCATCTTTAGGAAAGGAGACCTCGTGCTCAAAAAGATACAATCATTTCTCACTGATTCTCGGGGCAAATGGACTCCGAATTATGACGGCCCCTATGTGGTCAAGAAAGCTTTCTCAGGCGGCGCCTTGAGACTTGCAACCATGGACGGAGAGGAATTTGCCTATCCCACAAATGTTGATGTATTCAAGAAATACTTCGCCTAAATTAAAAAAAAAACGTCTCGGTGGATTGAAAACCCGAAAGGGCGGTCCAGGCAAAAATTAGAGAGAGAATCAAAAATCATCCCGGTGGATTGGAAACCTCAAAGTACAATCCAGGCAAAAATTAGGGATAATGGCAAGTAACTATGTTCAACAGAGGCAAATCCCTCAGCAGGAATTACATCATTCGTCAGGAAAACTCCAGTCGCGGTCATCTTCGACAGAAGCTTAGGATGCTCAGAATTCAAAGTTGGTAGAAGGATAGTGGTCGTTATGTTTCTACGTAGCCCTTTTTCCTTGTAAATTACCATTTTCTAACTTTGTAAATACTCTACAGAATCACGCGCTTGGCTGATTTCCATCTTATCAATAAAATTTGAGCCCTTGTGCTTTTGTTTGCAATTCTTATTTGTTTTACCTTTACAGAACGACATTTTAACATGATCAGCGATTCTTGAAATAAAACAAAACGAATTTACTTGTCAAAACTTTTTCTGCTTTAAAAATAAAGATGCCAATTTCTTTTGACTGTTGAACATCGAAAGAACATCGATCGCTTCTCCAGAAGTAAGCGAACGTCAAAGTACAGAACCAAAGTACTCCTTCTTAATCGGTACGCCTGAACGGAGGATCAACTGTGTCAGAGGCCATGTTTCGTCTGACACCCCTGGTCGAGTTCTTATCTCCTAAGCCCGACCAACATAGCTCCCAACAGGGACTATTTCTCCTAAGCAAGGCAGAATTGCTATTTTGAACCAGCGGTACTTCTTCGCCCCGCGATGGCCGAGTATCCAGTCATGTTCATCCATTAGTCTGTATGTCGTGTCAGTTTTGTCAGCATATACATACATACATCATGCATTATTGATTTACATTCATATTCATATTGCATCACTATCACTCCAGCCGGTCTTGTCCCCTAGTGATAACAGTCCTCTCAATCGAGTTGTCAGTTCTTTCCTTGTCAGGAAATGTTGCGTCTGAGCAATCTCGCCTCCAGTTTATTTCTGGATGGAAGTTGGTCTCTTGACCACTTTGATAACTTGAACCTCTGAAAAGACAAGAAAACCGTCGACGAACATCATTCTTCGCCATTGAAGATGATATCCTCACTTTCCCGGATTAAGGAAAATCCCTAGAGAAAGCCTCTTAATCAGAGATTCGGCAATACAGCACTTTTTCTCTGAAAAACCGCTGATGAAAAGGTCATCGGCACCTCAAAATTGGATCACACCATATGGAATTTATCCGAGAAGATCTCGAGAAAAGTATGATGTAATACCCCAAGCAAAAGTAGTCTCTCAAGAGACTCGTTTTCCCGGATGGAGTCAACAAATGGCATCTCAAATAGAGAAGTTTGTATACCTCTACAACTCAGACGACTGGGTTCCCCAAAAAGTCTGACATCAATTTTTCTGTCAAATGGCATCTCTCCAGGAAAATTCGGTGAGAAGTTTGAGGAAAACCGCTATGAATAGCGTCCCTTGTCAGTAAAGTTTATTGACAAAAGAAACTAAGACCAGTTCCTTGGTAGGAAACCAGGATCGAGGGGAAGTTTATTTCAGAAATTTAGACAAGTTCCTTGGTAGGAAACCAGGATCGAGGGGAAGTTTACATCAGAAACTTAGACCAGTTCCTTGGTAGGAAACCAGGATCGAGGGGAAGTTTACATCAAAAACTTAGACCAGTTCCTTGGTAGGAAACCAAGATGGAGGGGAAGTTTATATCGAAAAACTGAGACCAGTTCCTTGGCTGAAGTACAGGATCGAGGGGGAGTTTTTACCTTTTCTAAGCATCATTGCTTAGCAAAGGAAGAAGGATGCATAAACTACCATTCCTAAACACCATCAAAATTTCGGGTATTCCGATACTTAATCCTTTTGCAACCCCAATGCCCGAATACCTTCGCCATTCACACCTTCGGTTCCAAGAAGATTAAATAGGGGCATCTGTCATACCCCAAATTTTGACCACTAAGATTTCCCATCATTGGGAAAATCTTCATCACAATATGGATAAACCATCATACCTCATCAGTCTCCCCAAAGATGGGTGAGCATTCACTACTATAAAAAATTAGGGTTTCAAGCCCTCTCTGAGCCTTAGACAAAGGATCAATCAAGAATTGGCATGATCTTCAACTTGTCTAACCTCTCAAACATCCACTATGGATCAAGAGGACTCCCACTTCAAGGATTAAGCACAAGGCTGCTCCCTTCCAGGTGGATCAAGCCTCAAGATCGCCAGTGCCACCAAATTAGGGTTTTGGTCGACCAGGGCCTCCAGATGGAAAATTTCCTCTGTCCATGAGCCAATGCTTCAAAGCATAGCCCTAAATACTCCATGGGACCTTATGAACCCAATCATCAAGTCAATTTAGCCTCAGGGGATACATTCACTAAAAATCAGGAATTAGGGTTTCTTGACCTAATTCACCCCTAAGTTGACTTTTGGGACAAATCATGAGCCAAGACCTCAAGACATTGTTTGAGGGTCTCCAATACACTACATTGACCCATTTGCAACAATGGATTGATCCAAGAAGCTTGATTCCCAAGTTTCAAGTTCATCAGAACCACTATTAGGGTTTCGTGAGAAAAGTCAACTGTAGCTTTGACTTTTTACTAGGACATGCTCCCTAACCCTAGGACATGATTCAATACACCCAATAATACCTATGAAATCAATCCATCAAGTTTGATTTAGGTCAAGGACTTGATTTCATAAAGGATCCCATAGTTTGAAATTCATCTGATAAAAAGTCAACTGTGCACAAAAGTCAACTTTGACTTTTTGAGATTTTTCACAATTATGGTTTTTTAACCCTAAAATGATGTTAATGTATGATTTGAATCATCATTCATCAAGAAAAATCAAGAAAAGTGGGATAACTTGTAAAAGGGGTAACCATAAAAAACATAGAAATTTTCTAAGTTATGGAACAAAGTGGCAAGGGTACCAACTTTGGAGGATCATAACTCCTAAACCACAAGGCCATTTTTCCCCATCCAAAGCTGAATTTGTAGCTCTCATGGCCCTCTATAAAAGTGTCAACTACACCTCATTCCAATTCATCAGGATTTTGAGTTATGGAATGATCAAAATGGCTGAAAACATGAAATGCCACTTTTTCCAACACTTAGTGAAATTTTCACTAAGTCAGAATCTGCCTTACTTTTTTCCAAATGTAGGGGCATTTTTCACTTGGATCCAAAAAGTATCAAAACCAATTATGATTAAACAGTTTTTGTATCATATGAGGGCTTTCCAAAATGGCCAAGAACATCATCAAATTCAACTTGAGTCATGAGATATGACAATGGCAATATGCCTTGCTGAAAACTGCCAAGGCTAGGCAGAATTTTGTATTTTTTGCTCGATTTGGCAAAATCAGATGATTCCAAGCCTTTTCATCACTTTGGAAACATCTGAGGATCAAGTCTAAAGGGCACAAACACTGATCCAAGCCTCCAAAGTCTTTGGAACAAGAAGTAGCATGTCAAACCTAGAATTGCCTAAAATAGGGACAAGACTCCAATTTTGGATTGGAGCATTTAATGGATGCTTATAGGTGGAATGTACTGACAAATTTGCAACTGAATTCAGTCAAGAATGATCCAACAACTAGGGAACCAAAGGCCTATGTTCTAACCTCTAGTCAATGGCTAGAGGAGACTTGGATTCCCATTGATCACCAATGGCCAAACCTCTGCTGCAGTTGCCATTCACTATTGATCCCAAAACAAACTTGCTCTACTATAAATAGAGCTCATTTGTGCTCAGTTTGAGTACACCAAAGCCATCAAACAGATGCTTTCCTCAAAATCCCTCTCTTTAGGCCAAAATGACTTCTTTAGCAAGGTAACTCCGAGTTTTTGAGTTTGAGAGCAATTCCAATCAAACCAATCACACACACACACACCTCATAAACATTATATGTAGGTGATCCAAACTCTCACAAGCGACCTGTAACACCAAAATCACAAAGTCACCTCTCAAAACCTCAAAATAGGCCTTTTGTGCATTTTTCAAGCCATGTCTTGATTCAGTCACTTTCCAAACCAGATAAAACCTCAAACACACTCCAAATAACATCCTTGAACTGTCCCAAATGGTTACCCCCATCTGGAACACCATTTGAGGGAGTTGCTATTTTGGTCATTTTAACCCATTTTGCAAGAAAATGCCAGTTTGTGTTTTTGCAGGTTCCAGCTGATTCCACTCATCCTAAAAGCTTCTAAGGGATCATTTGAGAGTATACAAAGCATCAAACCATTTCTGGACAATGGACTTGGCAGATTGCACAAAAACTCCAAGAGCTCAAAAGAGAGGTACGCATCATGACTTGAATCTTCCAAAATATGCATTTCTTTGAAGTCCACTGATCATGCACACCTCATACATGTTATATATGTTGTGTTTGAACCAATTCATCATGTAATTCATGCATGTATCAAAGTGTAGCATAGAAAATGCAATTATAAGCCTTTTTCAAAACCACTATCGGATTTTGAGGAGGGAGTGTGATCTGGAAAAAATACCACCACCATTGGATTCCTTGTGAAATTCTAGGCAGGATAGACCTAAATTTTGTCTCAATCCATGGAGAAATAAGAAAGTTATGGCCTTCACGTTTCTGAGCCAAAACTTGCCTTGACTAGGCCTATAAAACAAGGCAAGCCTTGTATATTTGTTGGTTTGTTTCAAACAATGGATGTATCACCACCCCAGTGGTAAGGCGCGCACCCTTTAACCTTGAGGTCATGGGTTCAAACCCCACGCATTCCATTTTGTGTTTTCTCACCTTTTTGCTATTTTTTCCAATATTTTCATGTTTTGTTAATTAATTGGAAAATTAATAACTCCTTCAATTTTAATTATTTTTTATTGGTTCTTTTTGCAAAAAATCACAAAAATATTAAAATATTTTATTCCACAAAAAAATCAAGTTTATATTATTTATTTAATATAATTAGTATTTTTGTGAATAAATTCATTTTTAATTGTTTTTAAAAATTTAAAAGTGAATATTTACTTTGAAAATCAAAACCAAATGAGCTTTAATATCTCTTGTGATTAAAACCTCATTTTTCAAACCTTAAACAAAAATCACAAGTGGTTTATTCAAGCCTATTTGGTATTTTTATCATTTTTATTTGATTTTCTTTTAATATTTACTTTTAAAAGAAAACAAATTAGGGTTTCTTTGATTTTCACCCTCACAAATCATTTTCAAACACTCATGGGCCTCTATTAGAGTGTAAGACCCAATCCTTTGTAAATACAAACCTATTTTGGGCCTCACTTATTGTATAAGTCCCATTGTATTTCAAAAGTTCGGCGCGATCATCGCCCGTTTAAAACAAGCCATCTGGGCCTCTCCTCGAGCTATAAGACCCATTCAAAATCTTTGGGCCTCTAATAGAGTGTAAGACCCAATCCCCTTTTAACCAAAACATTTTGGGGCCTCAGTCATTGTATAAGTCCATCTGCGTTAAAAGAAAATCTCGGTGCGATCGCCAGTTCAAAAACAAAAATCATCTGGGCCTACCCTCGAGTTATAAGCCCCATTTCTTTTCTTTAAACACTTTTGGGCCTATTGAGAGAGTGTAAGACATATCCCTTTGCATAGAAAACCTTTCTTTGGGCTTAGTCACTTGTATAAGTCCCTGTAAAAATCAACAGTGCGATCACTGATAAAACTTTGGGCCTCTCCTTGAGCTGTAAGCCCCAATCTTTCTTTTCAAATCACTTTCTCCTTTGATTTTGATTATAATATTGTTATCAAAGTTTTATTTGTTGAACAAACTAACAAAACAGCATGGAAGCTCTACAACCGAGTAAGTGTTTACCCGCTTTCATATGTATATAACTGTACTGTGGGGTTGTTTCACTGTAAGTCTTCTTTCAAAAACTCATATCAACTGTGTAATAATAGTATAGATATTTAGAGTTTACCTGGAAACTACGTCTAGCACTAGGTGGATCCCTGATGATCACTCTTAAAAATAGACAAAACTAGATCCCCCATAGGAGCACCAGATACAGTCTTCTCTTCGGCTGTCACTCCTAGGAATTGTCAAGAAACTCTAACTCCCAGAGATGATCTTTTTCCGTGAATGGCATCTCTTGAGTTTCTTCCAAATTCTCAAACTTTCCTGGCTTGATCTATTCTCTGCGAATAGTCTATCTTGAATTTCTCGGGGTTTGGGGACCCACAGGCTTCTTAAAAGCATCCCAGCCTCCTCTTGGGCTTAGTGCAAGGACCCGTCGGCTTCTTAGAAGTTTTCACAGCCTCCTCTTAGGCTTCGTATCAACTTCTTAAAAGTTTCCAGCCTCCTCTTGGGCTTCGTACAAATTGTCCCGACGACCTCCTACAGGTATAGGAACAGAACTTAGTCATCTTAATAGAACAGTCTTTCAAAGAGTCTAGATCTTACTACTACTGTTTCTAAAGCATAGTATAAAAGATAAAACTCGTAGGCTCGTACAGTCTCAATACCCTTTGGATTTCCCATTTCCTTAAAGAACAGGAAATAAACCTGATCCCCTGATCAGGGCCAAAGCACAACAATACCTGTAATCAGTCTCTTTATAAGAACTGATTTTCTCTTTGCATCAACATACTGGACCTGTCACTCAACTGAAACAATTACAATAGCCTCCTTTTGGGCTTTGTACAAATGATTCTCTCCGGCGGAGCTAACATTCTTTAAGCCTCCATCTCGGGCTTCGTACGAGATACAAAAACACCCTCTTATTGAGTATAAAAGATTCTCTTGTTAAGTCAAACATTCTTTAAGCCTCCATCTCGGGCTTCATACGAGATACTAAATCACTCTCTTGTTGAGTATAAAAGACTCTCTCGTTGAGTCAAACATCTTTAGCCTCCATCTCGAGCTTTATACGAGATACAAAAAGACTCTCTTGTTAAGTCAAAACCCTGGTAGCCTCTTTCTCGGGCTTCGTACAAGACACACAAAAACACCCTCTTGTTGGGCCAATAGCCTCCTCTTAGGCTTTGTTTAAGGAAAACCCCGGTTGAGTCAATCAACCTTTTAGCATCAAAGTTGTGCCTCGTTCACAGTATACAAACATCAACAACTACTTTCCCTTCATCTAATTGCTGTAAGCGACAAGCCTCTGGATTATTTACATCCACGCCACTGTCCCTCTTTTAGCATGAGAAATTCCTAAGGAAAGATGACATTGCTCTACACTGAGTTAAAGTCTTCTCCTTCAGGTTAAAAATACCCTATAAAGGAAATTATGGCATTGCTGGAGTCATATATCCCAGTTAAAGTAATCCTCCTTTATAATCAGTCACCCAACAGTTGTGACAGACAGACCCCTCTTTAGAGATGACAAATTCTCTCTAAAGACAAAACCTTTTAGCTTCACATCTTGGGCTTCGAACAAGATACAAATAGACCCTTCAGCTTCATATCTTGGGCTTTGAAAAAGATACCAACCAACTTTAGCTTCACGTCTTGGGCTTTGAACAAGACACCAAAACACCATTTCCTCCCATAGAATAGGAGGAACTACGATCGCTCTAATTTCCCTATTTCGGTAAACGGGAATACGTAGGCATAAGATTGAAAGAAAAATCTTAGCGAGCACACTAATCAAAAACCTAAAGTCCCCTACCTTCACCCAATCTGGCGCAGTATCCTAACAAAAATTCCCCATGAACAGTCCCAGTATTTTCAATCTTAACAAAGTAAGAAGAGAAATGCCCCATTACCATATAGCATCTGTAACCTAACAGATCGCTGTTTAAACTCAGTATGCAAGCAGGGTTATTTGGAGACATCTATTTCCCTTCCTTCATCAACTTCAATAGGATAAAAAATGAATCGACCTGTAGTTCCCCCAAGAGCGACAGTGCTTAAGAACCACGTCCAAAATCGCTCGCTACAAACAGCTTATCATCAATCGTTAGACACGGTTTTAACCCTCTCTCAAGCACGGTCCGCTTTCTCACTTTCGGTCCTATCGCTCGCCTCTCTCTCATTTCAAATTCCTCCGTCACGACCTCTTTCTCTTTTTTCGCGGTGATTCACTCTCTCTGTCATGTTCTGCCTTCGCGTCTCTGATCTCTCTATCTCGATCACTCTCTCTCGATCACAGCCTTCGTTTGCTTTCGCGTCTGGTTTTGTTGGTGATGAGTTCAAGAAGGTTGAAAGTATGATTAAGAAGGAAGAACAACAATCAACACATACGTCTCTCTTCTCTCAATGTTCGATTTTGGTTTCTCCGATCGCGTCTGTTGTGGAAGCTGGGTTACAATCGGTGTCTGGATGTTTTTGGATTGAAACTGAAGATGGCTTTGATGTTGTTATTGTTGGGTTTGAGAGAAGATTTGTGAAAACTGGAGGTGGATGATTAGAGATTGATGATGAAGGTACGGGTGGGAGTGTGGCTATGGTGATTTCCAGAGGTTTGCTTTTTCAAAGGCTCAGTTCTTCTTTTTTTAAACCTACTCCTCTCTTCATCTATTTAAAACCAAATGAAACTTGTTTGATAAGTTTTGGTCAAAATCTGAATCTGTCTCAAGGTGTCGTGTCAATTTCAAAGTTGCAGAATTGTTGTAGGCTTGGTTGTGTTGTCGTTGTTGTTCAGGCTTTGTTGACTGTAATAAACCATGTCATTGATGTTGGTTGTGTCCTTTTAAATGTGCAAGTTGCTGTCTGTTGTTGTTTTTGCGCATAAGTAAGTTTCTGGTGTTACAGGATGTAGCAAGAGTTTGGGATCAGAGAAATGCAGGGTCTGATTTGCAATAGGTCTCATTATTGTGCAATACTTGGAGCAGGTCTTTGGAGTAGTATTTGGCATGTAGCGTAGGCTCAGAGTGGAATCAAAAGTCTTTTTGTAGTTGCTATTTTTTGTATTTTTTATATTATATTTAAACTAAAAGAAAATGGACTCTAAGTATCTTTTATGATTTTTTTGACAAAAGAAAAATAAATAAATGAGAAGTAAATAAATTAATAATAAATAAACTTAAATCTAACAGTAAACTTAAATCATAATTAAACTAAAATTGATAAAAATTAAGCTAATTAAAACTAAGTTAAAATTAAAACTTAATTAAAATAAAAACTAAGCTAAAATGTTAACTTACTAAATTAATTCTAAATAATTCACGATAAATATTTAACTAAAAATAAAAATGAAATTAAGAATGTATATGGAATGATAAAAATCGGCTAAAGTGCCTGATTGACGATCAATGAAATGTTTAACTAAAATGCAAAAATTGCTGACTTAGAATGATATGTAAAAGATCAGAATATCTGAGGGTAAAATTTGGGGTATGACAGTTGCCCCTATTTAAATATATTCACCGGATGACATGAGTGATAGTTCTCGTGAAATCATGGTGGAAGGTATTTAAATATAGATAACCGAAAATTTTGCCCTTAGATGCAATGACATGCTATGCTATGGACAAAAGAAAACTAAATCTATAATGCTGACATGCTAAGACTCTAATATGATGAAAATGATGGAATGATAAATGCAAAATGCAGAAAAAAATGAAAACAGACAGGGACAAAGTCCACACAATGAGCAATCACTCACTGGGGATGACAGCAACACTGGGGAAGCTGAAACAAAACTGGGGAAATCTAAAGTGATGGAGGAACTAGTTCAAGCGTGACCGACGGACACTTTAGAAAGGAAAGATACCACAAGTTCCTCAATGGAAGCAGAACCCGAAAAACGGTCTCCACTGGGGAATCAAAAGTCACCATCCATGAATGGAAATGGATGGAAAAGAGTCACGACATTCAGAAGATCATTGAATGAGGTGGAAAAAAACTGGGAAATACATGAGACAAACAAACATCAGAGGTATTCAGAAAAGCATTGAATAAACTCTGGGAAACAAACTGACAACAGAGACATTCAGAAGAGCATTGAATGAACTCCGGGAAGCATATCAGAGATATTCGAAAAAGCATCGAATAAACTCCGGCACACATCCAGAAAAGAATTGGATGGAGAAATGGAAACAGACTTGAAAACATCCAGCAGTCGTTAACCAAAGTCAGAAACGAATTGAAGACATCTAGAAGAGCATTAGATGAAGACAAGAATTCTGAAGATACATCCGAAACATTTAGAAGAGCATTAAATGTACGGGAAAAGGGTTTTGAAGACATATCCGGAAGAGCATCAGATAAGCAACATTATATCTTGAAGAACATCAGCTAAACAAGGTCATATCCGGAAGAGCATCAGATAGACACAAAAAGTGCTATGGAAAAACATCAGGAGCAAAAGACTTAATCTGGAAGAACATCAGAAAGAGAAAGGCACATCCGGAAGAGCATCAGATGGCTAAAGCAATGTCATTCCAGAAAAGCATCAGAATAAACAAAGCGTTATCTGGAAAAACATCAGATAGGTTCTGGAAAAACATCAGAACAAAGACTCAATCTGGAAGAATATCAGAAAGAGAGACACATCCGGAAAAGCATCAGATGGTAAAAGAAATGTCATTCCGGAAAAGCATCAGAATAACAAGGCAAATATCTGGAAAAACATCAGATAACCAATACTCAATCTAGAAAAACATCAGAAAGAGAGAGAAATAAACAACATCCAAAAATGGCATTGGATACAAAAGAGGAACAAGCATATCCGGAAAAATAATCGAATAAGAAAGTTCATAACTGGAAGAACGTCGGATAGACACGACAGTATTTGTTTTGTAGGTGCCACGTGAGTTGGACTTTGACCACAAGGTAAGACATGGATAACGACACGACCTCGGGAGAAATGAAAATGAGGATGAAACACTCACGCTATGCATATGGTATAAATTATGCAGATGATAAATGATCAAATGCAAATGCAAATGTAGATGTCGACGACACGACTCAACTCTTTTGTGGAGAAGACAATACTGGAAGGCTGATTCCTCAACACGGGGATCACTGTCATTCTGCTTGGGACTAGAGATGCTACTGCTGAACACATCATTGCCACACTGGTAAACTGTATCCAAATTGATGATCCTTTTGGGAAGGATAAATAATTGCTTGGGGATTCTTCAGGTAAACTGCCTCAGACTAGATGATTATTGTAGATGAGCTGATCATTGCTTCAGCTTGATTGATTCTGGAAATGACCGTTTCATGGTGCTCTTAGAAAGCTTGCCCAGTCTGAGTCTTGAAAAATCTTCTGTATAAACCAATTCTGAGAGGTCGCCCATTAAGCCACAAATCTTGAACTGATTCTCAACAGGATATGGAAGGAACTTGCCCCTGATTGGATCACCGACCAAGTTTCTCAAATGTTTGAAAATTCCTTAAGAGGAAAGCCAGTTTACAAACAAAAATGTTCATACAAGCATAGTAAATGCAGAGTTCATGCAACTTTTGAAATTAATCATTTTTGAAAAAGGAAAAGTATATGAGTCATTAGTCAGAACACGGTGGTTCAAGACATTAAAGTGAAAAGTTTAAGAAAAAGGTGTGATGCCAAAACAGATGATCCGCAAAGATCTTTGGGGTCAGTTTACGCAACCTTGCTGTAGTATGCTTTCAAAATAACCTTGCTTCAGTTAGGTCTTTTAAGGGTTGCAATGTGGACTGGTTCACGGTATAAGAAATAAAGGATAAAGGCTCAAAGTTTATTTGTGCCCCCACAATCTTCGTGATGAACTCCAGTCGTACGCTCAATTAACTCAAACTTTACACTCAGGTTCCCACAGGCGGCGAATTGTACTGATTATAGTAATGATGATGGTTCAGAAGTCAAGGGACTTTGAAATGGCGGTCAC
Organism: Lathyrus tuberosus; assembly: GCA_022829125.1. NCBI lineage: Eukaryota > Viridiplantae > Streptophyta > Magnoliopsida > Fabales > Fabaceae > Lathyrus > Lathyrus tuberosus. The sequence goes on from JALAZF010000842.1 coordinate 423,844, forward strand.
TACTTCCTTACCAATATTTGTCATTGAGGACTTTCAGGATGAAGGGTTTAAATATTTCCTCTTTTTGGTTGTCATACAAACCTTTTTGTGTAAGACACAGTCACGAGCTTCCCATCTTTCTTAGCTTTTGCCTTAAAAGGGACTCGGCTCATTCTTTGAGTAAGGAAAATGACTAAACGGCTTAACAATTCCGGTGAACCATCATTGGCATTTGACTTGAAAGACATCTTTGACACTTACTTGCTGTGTGCGAAGGAAAACTGTGAATGCAACCTTTTATTGAAAGGCGTCCTCCATGAAACTCTTATACAATCAAGTTAACTAAGAACTACCCTGCCCCAGGTTAAGATTGCGGGTTTTTATTTGTAAAGAAAAGAAACTCCTACTTCAAGTCTCGAAGGGGTTAAAAAGGGGTTATCTTCCTTATGTCTCCAGTGATTAGAAAATGAAACAATGCCTTACACCGTCAACAAAGTCTTAATTTGAAAGCATACCAACAGCAGTTATGAGTATTTTGTTTTCATCATCCTCCCTCCAAGATTTGCATAATCAAAAGAAAGTGGAAAAGGGATAAAGTATTTTGCATAAGAAAGCATAGAGATGTAAAGAATGAATTGAATCAAAAGTTACAATGCTCATTTCATTAATTGCGAAAGTACAAACATAATTTGAAGGCAAACAACCATTACAAAATAAGGAATATGCAAACAACAAGAAACAAGGCCTAGTGACTAATCAAACACAAGGATGAGTTGTCTTGTCTTTAAGAAGTAGCTGAGTTGAAGTCGACTGAAGCTTCACTTGGCATGCCCTGGCAGAAGGTTGTTCTTAACATTAGGGTTGTCTTTAAAGGAAAGGATTTTGTTTCTCATCAGCTCTTGTACTCTAGCCTTCAACGCAAAGCAACCTTCCAAATTATGGCCTGCACCACCTTGATGGTATTCACAATGAAGATCAGCCCTATAGCCTGCTGGAAGAGGATTTGGAGGAGGAGGGATAGGCCTTGTGGTAATCAAACCTTACTCAACCAGACTAGGATACAGTTTAGTATACTTCATGGGAATAGGATCAAAATGATTTCTATTACGGTACTGGTTTTGTCCTGCAGCTGGACGTTGGGTAGCTTGAGCTGGTCGTGTAGCAGCATGAACCACACGTCTAAGCTTGGCAAAAACAGGAGCTTGAAATGTCGGTCTGACAGTCTGACCAACCATAGCAATAGATGCAATCGGTGGAGAGTAGTTGTGTGGCAAACCAAATTCTAGCCAAGTTCAAGGTGGCATTTGAACCGGTGGAGGACCAGCGCTTAAAACTTCCTGGATGACTGTCCTTTGGGGAGGCTATCCCCTAGCAATCAAAACTTGAAGCATTTCAATGAGTTTGGTCACACTTGACTTGAGGTCGTCGATCTCCATTCGGATCTCAGCATTGTGTACCTCTTGCTCTAACATCTTGTGTCTGTAGTTAGCTCTAGTCCGGTATCGGTGTCGAGGCATCATCTTGACGATTCACAGGTGACACTGGAAGATAGAGACAGCTGGCAATGAGTTGTTTGGACAGACAGACACATGCAATGAATCATGCAAAGATGCAAATGATATGTAATGCAATGCAAACAGGATGCAAAACACATGCAACAGGATCAAGGGTTCAAGATCACAGCATGGAGTCTGGGTAAAGAACCAACCACAGGGTATGTACTAGGATTCTTGTATCTGTAGAACATGGTTCTAAAGAGTTCCTAGAGTCAACAACCCATCTTTCGGATATTATCGATTTCCCAATTACTCGGTAGTCAATAATATTCTCAAGGGAGTCTCATCTGAGTGTAGTATCGCGTATTAACCATTTTGGGATTACTCCCTCATAGTCATCACACTACGTCCTAAGAGGCCAAGTGGGGGTAACAGGTAACTAATGGTCATCAGTGTCACGGGCTCCTAGGTCGAAAGTGGCAATGCATTCATGATAGCTCATTCAACATATACCACCCTCAAGAGGGCCTCAACTGAGTGTGGAATCTCAAGTCAACTCCTTTGGGATTACTCCCTCAAAATCTCCTTGACTATATCCACTATCTTATCATAAGTGTACGCTCATGTCCGGATTTAGGACTTATCCTCACCACTCAAGGTAGTAACCCTGCACACAGAAAAACCCAAGCACAACAGGTATATATACAAATATAAATATGCAAATGTACAAGCAAGCAAACATGTAAAATAACACAAAAACAAATAAGGTGGGCTTAACCCTCTTAGGGGAGTGTGTCCCTAGTGAAGTCGCCATTTCTGTTGTGGTGAGAATCGTATATCAAGCTATTAGTTAACTTGAATCATAAAACATGAAGTTCACCACCGAGTTTTGATTTGTCCAAAGGAAAGGGTAAATATCAAAAAACCCTAAGTGCGCTATGTAGGAACACAGCTGAGAGATCTAAGGTTCGGGGGTTGGTTATACCTAGGGAAGGTGTTAGCATCCTAAGTATCTGTATTACTCTACAGGAACCTCTTGTTAGTATTTGGTTTATGCTATAGTTTGCTTGCTAAGGGAAAAGTGCTAAGGTAAAGACCTAGGGGTATATACACTAAGTATGCTCGCCAAGACATCGCATCCCGTGCCTACGTATCCTGACAGGAATGGAATCAAAACATTCGTAGTTCCCCTCACTACGGGGTAAAAGGGTGAGAAATAGAAAGGTGGAAAACAGAAAAGGTGGAAAAAAGAAAAGGTAGCTTGCTAGGATCTCGCAATCCTATGCCTACGTATTCTCAAGATGAACTTGAGAAATCAGAGCTTCTGTAGTTCCCCTCAACAGGGGTGAGGAACTCTTGACCGTGGTCAAGGTTCCAAGGGAAAGTAGGGTCTGACAGCAAGACACCTACGTGGAGTGCAGCGACTCCACACCTAAGGCTAGGTAAAAACAGGGAAGAAATGTACACGGGAAAGTAGGGTCTGATAGCAAGACACCTACGTGGAGTGCGGCGTGAGATAATGGAATGAGGGACAAGGTTATCCTAAATGACATGGCAGTCAACGGGAATGACCCTTTCCTTTGGAATAATGTGTGAGGCACGGAGAGACAAGGAGGAAAAACCTCAGGTCTCGAGTGTAAGGTAAATATGTACAGCAATATATATAGTAAATGTAACTAGAATTAAATTGAAAAATGAATATATGAGAATATATCAAGATTAAAATTAAGAATTAAATACAAATTGGAATAAATAAAATCTAATTAAACAGAGATCCAACTAAATAGACAACACAAAGATGATCTAAGTAAAACTAATTTTAAAGAAAACTCCAATTAACAATTCTAAACTAAATTCTAAAATTGAAATCTAGTTACAAACTTGACTATATTAATTTCTAAAAGAAACTAAGATAACTAAATCTAATTTAAAGCTAATTACTAACCTAATTCTAAATAATAGATTAATTCTAAAAAATCTAACTCTAAAATTAATCCTAAAATATACTAGTTCTAAAATAACTAATTAAAATTAAAAACTAAATTTAGAACTAACAACTATTTTAAATCTTAAAACAATCCTAAACCTAAAATCTTAAAGATCATTAATTAGAAAAAAAAAAAAAAAAAAGATCAGTTATCATAAAAAAAGAAATAGAAAATGCTAACTCTAAAAATAATAAAAAAAATCAAACAGAATAATCGGGTCAGCAAAATACTTGAAGAAAAAGAAGTGAACTCTCAAAGGCGCCTTAATATAAGGCCCAAGCCCACGAAATGCAACACACAAATCCTTTTTTCTTTTAGGAAGCAGCTTATCACCAATCGTTAGACACGGTTTTAACCCTCTCTCAAGCACGATCCGCTTTCTTACTTCCGGTCCTATCGCTCGCCTCTCTCTCGTTTCAAATTCCTCCGTCACGAGCTCGCTCTTTCTCTTTTTTTTTTTGCGGCGATTCACTCTCTCTGTCACATTCTGCCTTCGCGTCTCTGATCTCTCTATCTCGATCACTCTCTCTGGATCGCAGCCTCCGTTTGCTTTCGCGTCTGGGTTTGTTGGTGACGAGTTCAAGAAGGTTGAAAGTATGATGAAGAAGGAAGAACAACAATCAACACATACGTCTCTCTTCTCTCAATGATCGACTTTGGTTTCTCCGATCGCGTTTGTTGTGGAAGCTGGGTTACAATCGGTGTCTGGACGTGTTTGGATTGAAACTGAAGATGGCTTTGATGTTGTTATTGTTGGGTTTGGGAGAAGATTTGTGAAAACTGGAGGTGGGTGATTAGAGATTGATGATGAAGGTATGGGTGGGAGTGTGGCTGTGGTGATTTCCAGAAGTTTGCTTTTTCAAAGGCTCAGTTCTTCTTTTTTTAAACCTACTCCTCTCTTCATCTATTTAAAACCAAATGAAACTTGTTTGATAAGTTTTGGTCAAAATCTGAATCTGTCTCAAGGTGTCGTGTCAATTTCAAAGTTGCAGAATTGTTGTAGGCTTGGTTGTGTTGTCGTTGTTGTTCAGGCTTTGTTGACTGTAATAAACCATGTCATTGATGTTGGTTGTGTCCTTTTAAATGTGCAAGTTGCTGTCTGTTGTTGTTTTTGCGCATAAGCAAGTTTCTGGTGTTACAGGATGTAGCAAGAGTTTGGGATCAGAGAAATGCAGGGTCTAATTTACAATAGGTCTCATTATTGTGCAATACTTGGAGCAGGTCTTTGGAGTAGTATTTGGCATGTAGCGTAGGCTCAGAGTGGAATCAAAAGTCTTTTTGTAGTTGCTATTTTTTGTATTTTTTATATTATATTTAAACTAAAAGAAAATGGACTCTAAGTATCTTTTATGATTTTTTTGACAAAAGAAAAATAAATAAATGAGAAGTAAATAAATTAATAATAAATAAACTTAAATCTAACAGTAAACTTAAATCATAATTAAACTAAAATTGATAAAAATTAAGCTAATTAAATTAAATTTAGACCAAAATCAAAAGTAAACTAAGTTAAAATTAAAACTTAATTAAAATAAAAACTAAGCTAAAATGTTAACTTACTAAATTAATTCTAAATAATTCACGATAAATATTTAACTAAAAATAAAAATGAAATTAAGAATGTATATGGAATAATAAAAATCGGCTAAAGTGCCTGATTGACGATCAATGAAATGTTTAACTAAAATGCAAAAATTGCTGACTTAGAATGATATGTAAAAGATCAGAATATCTGAGGGTAAAATTTGGGGTATGACAGACGCGATACGGTTTTTCGGAAACCATTTTTCCACTCCACACCGGACCATCGTCCAATCCAAATGATCGCATCATGTGTATCAGATGGCTTGCGAAATCAAGACATGTTATACAAGTTATCTTGAAACCCGGATGCCCTATACCACCTAAATCACCGCAATGGCTGACGCATGCAACCACAATTGTCGAGTCGTGGCCGGATAGTTTTGTTGAAAGGATACTTGAATTCGAAAGATTGAACGCAATTGAAAAGACATCAAATGCGTAAAAGTCGAAAGGTCAAGCTCCGATGGATTTAGGCGGAGATTTTTGTTTTTACTCTTTTGTATAATCATACAACAAAATGTACATTTTTGAAGTGAAATATATTGAATTTTTATTCATATGTCTTTTTAATACACTTATGAATTTTATTGCAATGGAAGCATTCCAATTGGTTGCATAACATATTCTATTCTGTTTGAAAATGTATCAGTAAAACATTCTGATTTGCAGATCCGGAACAAACTTAGGCAGAAATAACTTTTCCCTAACTTTTCTATAAATTAGGGGTTTCATTTGATATCATTCACACAAACTCTAAATGTCTCAATTGTATGATATCAAGTTCCATTGGTATGTCGCAAGTGTCTCCTACATCGACGGCAAAACACGCGGTCGCACGTTTAAGCAAATGAGGGACATCTCCATCGGCGAGATCATTGACGACATCGAACATCTCCTACCTTACGGAGACAAACGGAAGGTTGTGAAGCTTCAGTATCGTTCACCTTCGGTTAACAACGAAGGGAACGTCGCTTACAGCCTTGTTGAGCTCAAGAATCAAGAGGATGTTAGAGCGATGTGGCAAACTTTTTTCGGTTGCGAAGAACAATTCCCATTCGAGTTCGAGGCAACTGTCAAAATTCGAAGAACGGTCGATGACTTCTTAGAAATGTGCAAGCGTCCACCAGGCTATTGGTCTTGTAATATTTAAATTTCTATCGATTTAATGGCACTTTTCAGAATGTAATCCCGATTTTATTTTATGAATGTGAGAAACATTGTTGGATTTTTGGCGTTCTGTATCAGGATTTATTCCGGATTTGCAAATACGACTTTCTTCCGGATGTACACATCCGGAAAAAACTAAAAAATTTTAAAAAAAGGGTGCGTCCGGATTTGCACATCTGGAACGCAGGAGTATATTCGTCAGCGAGCATGGTGCCTAAGAAGGTTGGGTGGTGTGTTAAGAAATTCTCAAAATTTAACATCGTCGTGTGTTAGATTAAGTTTGAATACAAGATCTTTGATTAAACTAGAAAAAATTGATCACTGTCTCATCTAAATGCTATTAAGCTTTGTATATATTATTGTGTTTTAATAAAAAGAATTAACTTTAATAATAATAATAATAATAATAATATTAATAGTAATAATAATAATATTAATAATAATAATAATAATAATCAAATAAATAAATAAATAAATAAAATATTGTTCCCGCTCTGCTAGGGTTTTGAAAAAACCATGGGAAAACGAGGCGTCGGCCGTCCGCGAACTTAGGTGGCAGCGCACCGGAAAGGAGCAGAAAGAACTATTATCACACAAGCTAACACTGAATTAATCACGGAGGAGGAAGATGATCAAGAACCAAATAATGACGTGCCAGAGACTTCTAACGCGCCACAACCAAAGGAAGGGCAAACGGAAAACTCGGTAGAACCAAAAACAGATGAAGGTGTGACCACACATGTTGAATTCCAGGATAAAAACGATGTCCAAAACAAGAGACCATGGGTGGATGTCATTAAAGGTAATAGAACAATGACTAGAGGTACGCAGATTGAATTTGTTGCACCGGATATCATCGATGGGGCTTTGGAGATTCAAATTGATGAAACTGATGTTGAAGATGAATTATCGTTTTGGAAGAATGCGATGATAGTATTTGACCTTGGAGATTCGTTATCAATGAATGCAGTCAAACGATTCATGGAGAATACTTGGAGTTTCGTCTCACTTCCAGATTTATACTATAATGATGAAGGGTACTTTATTGTCAGATTCAAGGAGGAAACTGATCGTCAACAGGTTATGGCGCAAGAGCCATATTTTATATATGGTAAACCCATATTCATCAGAGAATGGACACCTGATTTTGAAATGAAGGAGGACTTGTTGCGTGTACTACCACTGTGGGTTACCTTTCCAAATCTCCCACTGCACCTATGGGGTGAAAAAAGCCTATCTAAGATAGCAAGTGTGATAGGTAAACCGGTAACAAAGGACGAATGCACTGCGAAAAAACCGCGTATCTCTTATGCTCGTGTGCTTATTGAGGTTGACATAATGCAAAAGGCAATATACCAAATCAATATAAGAGATCATAATGGAAAATTATTGGACCAGAAGGTTGAATATGAATGGAGGCCAACATTTTGCCACAGATGTTTAAAGATAGGCCATGACTGTGACAAACCGAAACCACTAACAAAAGTCATGAACAGGAACAAAATGTGAAACAAACTGATGATAACGAATTAAAGAGCCAGAGTACACGACTGCAACAGCCCTCGAGTCAACAGGAACACCCCTCAAACTTGGAGAATTCAGAAGCAGGGTGGTCTCTTGTCACCAAACCGGCCACAGGGGACAGAACAAGAAGAGAGGGAACTCCTGGAAGAAATAAGGTTAGTGTGGACTTCTAAAATTCATTTACCCCATTAAGAATTGGAGACTGTTCTAATGGGAGGGAGACTGTGGATCTATGTTAGCCTCATGGAACGTTAGGGGCATGAATAAAGAAGCAAGACACAGAGAGAAAGGCTCATATATCTCATCTTTCAATATACCAATCTGTGCCTTGCTGGAGACTAGAATAAAAAAAGATAATGCAGAAGTTTGGTAATCACTGGAATTTTATAGACAACTATGATAAGCACCATAATGGAAGAATTTGGATCATGTGGCAACCTGACAAAATTAGGATTAAGATACTAAAAACTCATGCTCAATATATCCACCTTGAAGTTCTTAACTTGGACAAAACGATTTTTCAATCAATTACTGTTGTGTATACATTCAATCAGCTGGAGAAGAGAAAACTTTTGTGGAAAGAAATAGAGGAGATAGTGTCTCACACCTCTGGTCCATGGATTGTTGTTGGAGACTATAATAATGTTCTATCACATAATGATAGAATAGGTGGCAAGGAAGTTGTTGTGGTTGAATATAGAGATCTTAGAGATATGATGCAAAGAGCAGGTCTATATGAAGCTACTTCTACTGGATCGTATTACACTTGGTCAAATAGGCATACCTCTGGGATTATCCACTCAAAGATTGATAGGGTGATAGGTAATGCTTTGTGGTTTCAGAAATATCATGATGCAGTGGTGGAAACTCTGGCGCCCAACATATCAAACTATAATCCTATCAAGATCAACATACCAGTGCAGTGTAACAGAAGAAAGAGTATGTTTAAATTCCTAAACTGCCTAACCAAGGATGAGTTATTCATGTAGACTGTGGTTAGAAGTTGGGAACAACCAGTTAGAGGAGGTTATATGAAGAGCCTTTGGATTAAGCTAGTCAGGCTGCAACAACAACTTAAGCCTTTAACTAGGAAGATCACGACTAATCAGGAAAAATTGAAGCAAGCTAGACATGATCTTCACCAGTCCCAAGCCAGACTTCAATAAGACCCTCTCAATCATCATATAATGTAACAAGTGAAAGATGGCATTGAGTATGTAATACAACTTAACAATCTTGAAGAGGAAATTCTAAAGCAAAAGTCGAAGATTAACTGGCTTAAGTTAGGGGATTTCAACAATGCATATTTTCATGCTTCTCTCAAGGAAAAGAACAAACAAAAAGGTATGTATAAATTGAATAGCCTAACTGGTGAACCTCTTACTACCCCTGATATGATTGAACAGGAAGTGTTGAAATTCTACAACCAACTGGTTGGAACTGAATCTCAAATTCTCAAAGGTATAGACATTAATGTAATAAGGGTTGGCACAACCTTACATCCTGAGCAGGCTCTTCGGCTCATTACCCCCATCCAAGACAATGAAATTTGGGAAGCCCTAAATAGCATTGGTGAGAACAAAGCACCTGGGGTGGATGGATTTACATCTCATTTTTTCAAAGCAACATGGAGCATAACCAAACAAGATGTCAATAATGTAGTCAAAGAATTCTTTACCACCAATGACATGTACAAAGCCTTCAACTGCTCCCTTATTTCTCTGATTCCTAAAAGCACTGAAGCAAAAACTGTAAAGGATCTTAGACCTATTGCTTGCTACACAACAGTCTATAAGATCATTTCAAAAATTCTAACCAAAAGACTTGCCTCTGTCATTAACCAGCTGGTGTCACAATCCCAGTCAGCTTTCATCCCTGGCAGGGTGATTCACCACAACATTATGCTAGCTTAAGAGTTAGTGAGAGGCTATGGTAGGAAACATGTATCTCCAAGGTGTATGGTCCAATTAGATATCCAAAAAGCTTATGACATGGTAGATTGGACAGCCCTCAATAAAATTCTGGTCGAAGTTGGGTTTCCTAATGTGTTCACTACCTGGATCATGTCGTGTGTAAAATCTGTGTCCTACAAATTCTCAATCAATGGTAGCCCATCTGAAATTCTAAGAGCTAGAAGAGGGCTGAGGCAGGGAGACCCTATCTCACCCCTACTCTTTGTAATCATTATGGAATACCTCCATAGACTGTTACAATCATTGAAGAATACTCCTAACTTCAACTTTCATCCAAGATGTGAGAAGCTCCATATCATAAATCTCTTTTTTGCAGATGATATACTCTTGTTCACTAGAGGGGACAATGTTTCCATTCAACTGCTACTGGAAAAAGTTAATCAATTCTCAAAAGCAACTGGTCTTTGCATGAGTTCCATGAAAAGCAAAATCTAGATTGGTGGTGTTAACGATGTTGAGAGGATCCACATCCAACAATCAGCAGGCCTGGAAATGGGGCAAATGCCATTCAAATATCTAGGGATTCCTCTAAACAGCAGGAAACTGACAGTGAATGCGTGTCAACCACTGATTGATAGGATTCTATAGAAGATTAATCATTGGAGCACACAGTTCCTCTCTTATGCAGGTAGGCTTCAGCTTATTAAAAGTGTCCTCTTCACTGTGTCAAACTATTGGTTACAAAATTTTCCGTTACCGAAGAAGATCACTCGTCACATTGAGATGATTTGCAGAACGTTCCTTTGGACTGGTAAAGATGAAAAAAGCAGGAAAACACCTATTTCCTGGGACCAGAAGTGCAATCCCATAGGAGCAGGAGGGCAAAATGTCATAGACTTACATTGTTGGAATCAAGCCACAATAGGGAAACTTCTATGGAATGTGTGGATGAAGAAAGATATCCTGTAGATTAAATGGTTGAATGCTTACTATATCAAAAACCAAGATCTAATTCAGTTTACACCAGCTCCAAATAGTTCATGGATTGTCAAGGCAATGTTTAAGAATCGGGATCAAATGATGCAGTCTGAGCCGTGGAAACTAGCAGTTTCAACAGGATCCTATAAAACCAGAGCTATGTACGATGACTTGAGAGGGGAGAAACCGACAGTTGCATGGAAGAACTTGTTGTTTGGAAACTTTGCAAGACCAAGAGCTTGCTTCATTCTTTGGATGGCTTGCCAAAACCGTCTGATGACAAAGGACTGACTGAGTCGATTTGGAATATCCACCGATGGCCAATGTGCATTCTGTACTCATCAAGAATCCAATGAGCACATGCTTTTTCAATGCAAATCTACAAGACAGCTATGGAGTCAAGTATTCCACTATGTTAAAGTTCAAATGCCGAGACATATCAATACGACATGGTTTGTTAACATTTCAAAAGGTAAAAGTTCAAAAGCTCGCCTACTAAAAGGAGTGATGGCAGAGACAATTTACCACATATGGACTACTAGAAACGCGATCAATTTCCAAGACAATACAAGAGGTGAATTAAATGTTGAAACAATTAAAGATATAGTGCTACATAGAGTCAAAGCTTATAATAAGATTCATGAGTGTCTTAGTATCTTATAGTTAACTTTTGTCTAAGAGTATAGTCATCTTGATGCCTGGAATTTTTTCGGCGTGTATAATCTATTTTTTGGTAATAATATATATTCATTTTCCAAAATAATAATAATAATAATAATAATAATAATAATAATCCTTTTCGATAACTACATAGACAAAGATCACAGTAGATGATAAAAATCTCTCTCAAATAATCTAATTTGGTTATGTGTTGGACTGAGTTTGAATTTAAGATCTTTGATTAAATTATAAAAAATTTCTTATTTTCTCATCTAAATTCTCTTAAGCTTTGTATATATTATTATGTTTTATTAAAAATAATTAACTTAAATAATAATAATGGTGGTACACATAATTTAAATTTTATCAAAATCACTTATTTTATAATTAAATATAATAATAAGAATAAAATATAGTTGTTTTAAAATTATTAAAAATAGAAAAAACGAAGAAAAAAATTGATGAAAAGGTGAATACTTTCACTACAAGAAATGTTGAATTCAGCCACGTGATTTAGTGAAGTGAAAAACATGTGGCTAAACTTAGGAGTTTGCGATATGTTTATCACGGCACTAACATATTTAACATTAAAATAATACATTCCAGGATAGAACGTAGGTTAAAAGATTTTTATTTAAAAGAAAAACATTGTGACATGAAAATCACGTCACAACATTTAAATTTAAATAAAAATAAATAAAAAGGTTAATGGCGTATAGAAGAGGGAGGTTTGAAATTTTTAAAATTTTGTTTGTGAAGTGATATTCACGTCGCAAGCTTTTAGAGAGAAAAATTGTCTGACGGTGAAATGATGGGATACAGAGTGTGCAGGTTGGGACTGACAAAAGTTTTGACAGTTGCAATGTTGCGACGTGTTTTTCACTCCGCAACGTTGCGACGTGATTTCCACTTAGCAAATTGAAAATTTAAAATATGAACGTTGGATGTTGCGACGTGAATCTCACTTCGCAAGGTTGCAACGTGAAATTCACGTCGCTAGCTTGAGCAATTAAATATCCACATGAATTTCATTTCGTAAGTTATTATTTAAATTATAACTGTTGGTTGTTGCGACGTGAATTTCATTTCGCAAGGTTGCGACGTGAAATTCACGTCGCTAGCTTGGGTTATTTAATGCAACATGCAACTCATTCCCATGCCACTTATTATTTGCATTTTCTTATCCTTTCTCCACTCTTTCTCTTTCTCTTCCTATTTGCAAAATCCTTTCTCTTCGTCTTTTTCCTTCTTCTTCTGATCTTCTCTTCCTCTTTGCAACACCTAATCAATTTTTTCATCTCCATACTTAACTTAAAGGTAATATTGGTTCTCTGATGGTCTTCCTCTTTTTCATTCAATTTCCAAAACCACGTACTGTTATTTTAATATATCTGACATAATTTTTTTTTCAATTTTTTTGTCAAATGTTAAAAAATTTGAAGGAGATTTTTTGAACAAAAAATTGAAGATATAATATTGGAACAAGAAGATTGAAGGAGATTGAAGAAGAGGTATTTTTGTCTTTTATTTTATTTTTTTAGGATTTTATATATTATTGAGTTGTTGTTGTTTATTGTGATATATATTAATGAAAAACGAAAATGTTTGTTCTTTGTGTTTGTTGTTATATATTATTTTGTTTTTAATAAATAAAACAAAAAATAAATTTTTTTAATATATTATTTAAAACGAAAATATATGATTTTTTTTATTAAAAACAATTATATTTATTTATATATAAATATTTATTTATTATACAGAATATATAAACAGAATAAATATTTTCATTAAACAGAATAAATATTTTTATTATATACATTATATATTTATTTTAAAATCGAATATATACTATATTATATATTTATTAAAAACAAATTTTATATATTTTTTGAAATAGAATATAAAAGAACAGAATATATAATATTTATTAAAAACAGAATATAAAAAACAGATTATATATTTATTTAAAAACAGAATATGTTATATATTATATATTTATAAAAATAGATTTTATGTATTATTTAAAATAGAATTTAAGGCAAGCTGATATGGAGGCGATGATGCGCCAATTTATGCAGTCACAAGTGAGCGGTAATTTTGGTGGAAATGAAGGAGTTAGTTGTCAACAATCGGTGGATACCGAGAACGACTCTGGTTTTGATGACTTTGAAGAGTATCCCGATCCGGATTGATATGTAGTATTTATTTTATTTTAGTTTTTGAAAGAGTTTTGTAAGATATTATTAATTTTATTTTAATTTTTATTATAGTTATGTTTTTGGTATTTTAAATTATATTTATTTATTATTCAATTTAATATATTAATTATCAATTTTATATATATTTATCAATTAATATAATTATAATATATATTAATTATTAAATATAAATTTAAATTTAGGTACATTTGTTAATTAAAACCGAAAAAGGTTTTTAATTTAAAAAAAATTAAAAATAACTTGTGAAGTGAAATTCACATCACTAAGTTGTGAAGTGATATTCACGTCGCAACTTTGTGAAGTGAAATTCACTTCACAACTTTGCCACGTTAATTTCACTTCACAACTTAGTGATGTGAAATTCACGTCGCAACACATTTAATTGGCTTTTGCGCCTTCTGTTAGTACTGAACCATGGTTGACATATCTGCAAAATGTTGTGAAGGGAAATTCACGTGGCAAAGTTGCGACGTGAATTTCATGTGGCAAAAAAGTTGCCACACAGCCTAATGTGACGTGAATGGTCACGTCGCAAAAACTATGTTGTGAAGTGAATTTCAATGTTGTGACGTGAAATTCACGTGGCAAACAACAGTTTTTTTTGTAGTGTTTGGGGTTGGTTTGATTTGTTTCCAAATTTGAATAGTTAATTTTGTTTTTTTGTTTTTTATATAAGGATGGCAATGGGAATGGTTTGGACGGGATATTATAGTATTTGTCTCTATATCTGTAATTGAAAAAAATCACCGTCCCCGCGTCCATACCCGCTCGGGTATCAACATTGACACTCATCCCCGTACTCTATGGGTATATAAGCACCTGTACCCGTACCCGTTATCCGCATTTCTAATAAAAATAAATATATCAATTATAAAATATCATAATATTTTAAATTTTTAAAAACATTAAAAAAGCTTTTAAAAAATATTATTGTTGAATTATGAAATGAATGGTCACTTATAATAAATATGTAGCAATTTAAAATTGATTTTTTTTTAATTTATAAACATTTATTTTTATATAATAATATAAATTAAAATATATAAATATATATTGTGCGGATAGGGGCATAGTGGGTACTAAGGTGCTCATCCCTGCGCTCATCCCCGTTTATTTAAGTGGGTAATTATCTGAGTTCGTGTCCGTACTCAATTTTGCGGGTTTTTACCCTACCCATTGTGAGTAATTTTGTGGGTTTTTACTAAGGATGAGCCAAATTGTCATCCCTATTCTTATCCTTCTTTTTCATTTTATAATATTTTAGTTAGATGGTTGTTACTCTTTATTACATTTTTTTAAATGTGTTAAAACCTATTTATTTTTGTAGTATTTTTATATTGGTTCCTTATAAAATCGAGTCACCAGAATCTTTGATGTGATATGCATAATATTGTTTCTTTAAATATTTTTTAAAAATGATGTAGCATTAATTTTTCATTCTTTTTATAAATATCATGTGGATTTTTTTTATTTTAATTTTTTTTAATAAATTTTGTAACGCTCCAACTTATTTTATTTATTTCCCATATTTTAATTATGAGCTAGTTGTGATTGGGTTGTGTTTTGATGTGTTTAAGCTACCCTTAGTGTGAGATAGTGGCCTTAAGAATAAACTTTAAGGTGTTATGGGGGTGTGTGAACAATTGAGTAAAGATTGGTGGTGGGATGAGTAAAACTAATTAGACTATATTAGTTCATAATTATTTATTTAAATAATATAAGGTAGATATTATTTAGATTAAACAATTTGTATTATTATTATTATTGCTATTATTTAATTAGATGGGAATTAGTAATAATAATATAATATAATAATAAATAAAAAAAGAGAATTGAGGAGAAGTTGTCAGACACGTAAAAATAAGAGAAAGTGAGAATAAGAGGCTAGGGAAAGGGGGAAGAGAAGAATCTATTGTTGAGGTAGAAGAAGCTTTTGCAAGAACTCTAAGGTAAGAGTGGGGTTCTAATTATCTAAATATTAACATGATGATGATGAGTTGACTATGTATATGGTTAGGTTGTGTTTTACTTCTCTCAATACCATGATCATTGTTGCAAATTTTTAATTGTTGGATTGATTGAATTGCTTGATGAACTATGTGTGGTATGTTGATGTTGTGACTGATGTTGGAATGACTAATTGTTGTAATTGTTGTTGTTGGAATCATATAATCGATTGAATTGTATGATGTTGTTGTTGTGTGGTTGGTGTTGTTGCGATTCAAAGTCAGAACTTAAAGTTATGAGTACTTTTGTGAAAAGAGTTGAAGTTTTGATGTTTAGAAAAGTAATTTTTGGGGTAAAAATACGTGTTAATCAAATGGTATGAAAAATGGGGTTTTGGGTTGGCTTAAAAGTGATTTTGGTTTTGAAAAGTTACATAAAACTGCTTCACCGCATGGTGTAACTAGTTACACTACTTTTAAAATGAGTTTCTGGGCATTTCTATGAGTGTGTAACCGGTTACCTTGATTGTGGTAACCGATTACACCATAAATTAGAGACTAAAGTGGCTGGTTACAAAGTGGGTGTAACCGGTTACCTCAAAAGGTGTAATCGGTTACACTAGGAGTTATTTTTAAAAATCTTTGAAAATTCATAACTTTAATTTCAACTGTCCAATTCAAATGCCATTCGAAGTGTTTGGAAGTTGACACGACGAATTTTATTCTAAAAATGATCTATGTACCAAAAGTTGAATAATTTGATGTATGATGGTGTTAAATTCATTTTTATTGTTATGTTTTGGTGTGACATAATCGTAAATGCATTCGTTGTTGCTTGCCATGCTGTATGTCGATGTGGCTGGACTGTTGTGGCATATTGTGTGGTGGCCTGTAGGGGCGTGATGCGTTGATGAAATGAAGATCATTGTACGTTGTTGTTGTCATGAATTTCATAGTATGCACAAGTTGTGAGATAAGTCGTGTGCCCGGTGGGGGTGTGAGTATCTTATCCAGATTCTAATTGTAGAATTGTGTTGTTGTTTAGGTGATTGTGTTCCCGGTGGGGTGTGAGCGATCGTGGAGGTCGTGTGCACAATGGGGTGTGAGCGACGTAATGGAAATTCCGACGGGAATTGTAATTCTGAAATAGAAATCGGGTACTAAAGGGAACCGAATGGTACCACATACATTCAGTCGAGTTGAGTGTTTCATTGCATTGCATCTTGGTTGCATTTGTTGTTGTATTTAAATATTAATTGTGTTGATTGTGTGGATGTGAGTTGTGGAATGGGTAACTAGGCATGTAATAATATGATTGCTTACTTATTATCATGATTTCCTTTATATAATTATGACATCTTACCCCTTCTGTTTGAATGTTGCCTTTACATGGGCATCGTGTAGATAACTCATAGTAGAGGAGTTAATGTGAGTGGAAGATGAAATCTTTCGTTTATTTTTATAGAGTCAGTGTCTGCTTGATGTGTAACACCGGAGTTATGGAACATTTCATGTCTTTTATGTTGGTTGGAGATTTTGCATATCTCTTGAGTTGTGGCTATTTATGTTTGTTTTGAAAACATGATTATGTCCTGAATAATTAGTTGATGTTGATTTTCCGCTGCATTAATAAAGTTAATTTTCAGACATGATTTTTTATTAGTATTACTATTAATAATTTTCAAAGGCTGCATGTGTTACATATCTTAATGTATGAGCAAGTGTTGTTGATTTGTAGCATCCTAAATAATGTTTGTGTCGAATTTTACTCTGATTTATTTAAATTAGACGTGGAATATTTAAGGTGTTACATAGTGGTATCAAAGCAGGTCGGTTTGTTTGGCCAAGTTGTTGAGTCGGTGTTGGTGTGACAGTTAAATACTATCGATGTTGTCTTCTAACCATTGTTGCTGTTGTTATTGGAAAAACAGAAATGTCTGGAAGAAACGATGCTGCTATTGTTGCTGCTTTGCAAGTTGTTGCTGAGGCTGTTCAGAATCAGCATAATGCTGGTGGGAATGATGAGTTCTGTCATTTGGGGAAGTTCTAGAGGAACAATCCGCCTACTTTCAAGAGAATGAATAATCCTGATGGAGCGTAATCTTGGCTCAAGGAGATTGAAAGGATCTTCCATGTTATGGATTGTTCAGAAGAGCATAAGGTACGGTTTAGTACTTATATGCTAGCTAATGAGGCAGATGACTGGTGGATCAACACTTGTCAGGTGTTGGGGACTTCATGTGAGGTTGTTACCTTAGATGTGTTCCGTAGGGAGTTTTTGAGGAACTATTTTCTAGAAGATGTTCGTGGGAAGAAGGAGATTGAGTTTCTGGAGCTGACGTAGAGTAATTTGACTATTACTGAGTATGCTGCCAGATTTGTGGAACTTGATAAGTTCTATCCGTATTATAGTGAGGCGACTGTTAAGTTCTTGAAGTGTATTAAGTTTGAGAATGGGTTACATCCTGAGATCAAGCAGATGATTGGATACCAACAGATTCATAGGTTTCTAAAGTTGGTGAACAATTGTAGAATTTTTGAAGATGATAGTAAAGCTTAGTTAGCTCATTGTAAGAGTCTGAGTGAGAAGAGGGGAAAGCAGAATATGAACCGTGGGAAGCCAAGTAGTGCTTCGCCTGAGAAAGGTAAGCAGAAGGTTGCTGATGGTAAGAGCCCAAGTGGGGGAGGTGCTCTCGCTCCTCTTAAGTGGTATAGATGTCGTGATTTGGGTCATCGTATCGGAGAATGCAAAAGTGACGTGAATAAGTGTTACCAGTGTGGGAAGATAGGACATATTATTACTGATTGCAAGGGTAATGTGGTGACTTGCTACAACTGTGGGGAACCAGGACATATCAGTACTAATTTCCAAAATCCCAAAAAAGCTTCAACTAGAGGAAAGGTGTTTGCTCTATCAAGGACTCAGACTTCCAGTGATGATAGGTTGACCAGAGATATATGTTTCATTAATAATACACCTTTGATTTCTATTATTGATACTAGTGCTACTCATTCTTTTATTGGTGTTAATTGTGTTAAAAGGCTAGGCCTTGTTGTTTCTTCTATGAAGGGAGAAATGGTTATCGAAACTCCTGCTAAGGGATCGGTGACTACTTTTCTAGTTTGTTTGAATTCTCTTATGTCGATCTTTGATAGAGACTTTGGTATTGATCTTATTTTCTTGCCATTGGGAAATATTTATGTTATATTGGGAATAAACTGGTTGGAGTTCAATCATGTTCATATCAACTGTTATAACAAGTCAGTGCGGTTTCTTGCTTCCGATGATGATGAGGAAGAAGCTGGTTTTCAGTCTGCTAGAGAGTTGAAAGAGCTTTTGGAAGAGGAAGCTCAGGTGCTTGCATTGTTTGCGTCTTTGCTGGTGAAGAGTCAAGTTGTGATTGATGAATTGCAGGTGGTGCGTGAATTTCCAGATGATATTTCAGATGTACCGCTAGAGAGAGAGGTGGAGTTTTATGGCCAATTTGTGAACAATCCAAGCAACCATTATTGATGCTTGAGGGATGCAATTAAAGAGCATACTTCCTACTCCATCATGGTGGAAAATTTGATCCAAAAAGCTCTTGCCAATTGAGAGAAATGAGAGGTCAAAGTTGAGGTTTCATGTTGTTGATCAATGGCAAAAGGAACTAGAATTTCACTAAGTGTTGAAGTCAATTTGTTTCACACGAGTTTGAGGTCAATTTTGAACACTTTCCAAGCATTTCCCCAACTTGTTGTCAACATAAAACTTGTTCCTATACATGCCAACTTTGAAAAGGTACCCTTTTTGTGCAATATAAACTTCTACAATAAGGACAAAACCTGCTGCAAACTTTCCACTCTGATCTGTGAGGGCTAAGGTCTTTCATCTATTTCGGTTTTAATGATGTCAACAAATAAGATAGTCATTAGATTGTAATTTGAGCGGTATCACTTCATTGTCAGGAAAATTGCATCTAACCATCAATGTTCATGTGTCTAAACATATAGGAAGAAGTCTACAAAATTTCTACATGTGCATGATCATAATATTGATGTTTGGTAACTTGTTTCGAGTCTTGGTCAGCAAAAACATACAAAAAAATGAGTTTTTGAAAAATCTGCATGTCATGAGTCGACCCAAGGTGAGCATGAGTCGACTTATGCTGTCTTAAACAAGTTTTGTGAAATGGTCGGGTTAGCGCACGCTGTCCCTCCCTGTTGCATGAGTCGACGCATGCTTCTGGAAATTTGAATTTCTGCAAAATCTGCAGGCTTGCGTCAACGCAAGGTCTTGATGGGTCGACGCATGGTGTCAAAATTTGCGTAGATAATCCTACAGGAAAGCTCACGCCGACCCTCATTAAAGGGACGGTCGACCCAACTCTGTCTGAACTAATTTTTTGCATTTAATTTTTTCTGTTATTTCTGTTACTTCATATTGTGGGTCACATTATTCATTATAAATAGTTGGGTCAGCTCACATTTAAAAAAAAAAACAAGAAACGTGAAAATTTATACCAATCTTTCTCTTCATCTTCAACCTTGAGTAACCAAACAATTACACATAATCATTTTTGTTTGTGTCGCCCATTGCTTTGAAGTGATAATGTTCAGAATTAGGAAGTGTGTGATCTTCATTTCTGGGTTGAAAATTAGTAGGTGTTTCTTGAATAAAACCTCAGGTTTTGTCCTCCAAGAATCGACCGAGTGAAGGTGATTGAAGAGTTGCGGGTTCCTTCAATCTAGTAGCGTGAGACGGTGATTTTGGGGGGTTTTTTGGCACAAATCGTTTTGTTCTACAGGGATTCAGCCGTGCGAAGGTAACCGAAGAACAGAGTATTCGTTCGGTTTAGTCGCTACAGTCGGAGGATCATAGAAGAAAGTTTTGGGGATCGAATTATGGAGAATCGAAGTCGGCCGAGTGAAAGTGACTGAAGAACGGTGGTTTCTTGCAGTCTAGTAGCGTGGGACGGTGACTTGTTCAACCGAATTCGAGGCACTTGATTCGTCTTGAATCAAGGGGATATAAGACTCTGCATCAACTATCAAAGACGTTTGAGAGTTCGGATGTTCATTGTTCTTTTCTTGTATAAACAATTTGCAAACAGCAACATATATATATATATATATATATCTCAATTCCAATTGTGGAATTGGGGGCAAAGGTACCCAAAGCGAGGACAATTGAGGAACTGCCTAATCAAATCATGTTTGTTCTCTCTTTCCCTTAACTTTTTACGTTTAATATCATTCGAATTTTCGAAGTTTAAATTGATCAAAATTTCTGAGCTAGTGTTATATTGGGCTGTTAAATTGTTTTGTAAATTTGATACAATCTCTTGGATTGTATTTAGGAACAACTCAACATCACATTACTTTAAAATCTGCACTCAGTGTGTTAACGCACATCAAGTGTTCGATAATTTTGTTTCAACGCAAAATCGAACGCATTCGCAATTAATTGTTTATCGATTTACCTCGTTGGGTTGGATTAACTATCAAGCAAGTAAAACCTTGTTGATTGCGTTTTAAATTGTGTTAATCAATCTGAATTTTTCTCATCCATAATTCATTCCTAACATTGTCGTGCATATCTGATCCTTTTAGTAGAGGTTCATTGTAGATGTGTGATTTAGTGGTTGCTTCCGTTAAACATTTTTAAAACCAAATTTTTGGTAACCATTTGCGCGTGTAAAATTTGTGGGATCTATTCAACCCCTCCTTCTTGATCCTAGCCATCGTCTAACAAGTGGTATGAGAGCCTGGTTTATCTGGTGCTTCGGTAAAACTTGGAATATGGTGAACGAACCTAAAGGGGCTTATAATAGAGCTCCAGTTTTTACAGACGAGAATTACAGCTACTGGAAGGTTGTATGCGCGTCCATATAAATTCCATAGATCGGAAGGTTTGGAACGTTATTTTAAACGGTCCCATGGAAATTACAATGACCAATGCTGAAGGCGTTGTCCTTCCCAAACCCGAAGCTCAATGGAATGAGGAGGATGAGAAAAAGTACAGCTATGACTGTAAGGCTCAAAATATTTTGATCTCCTCTTTGGGAGTTGACGAATATTATCGAGTCTCTCATTGTAAAACGGCCAAAGCCACGTGGGATGCTTTACAAGTAGCCCATGAAGGCACTAATGATGTTAAAATGGCCTGTATCAACACACTAACGCAAGAGTTCGATCTTTTTTACATGAAGCAATGGGAAACCATTGCGGATATGCAAAAACGATTTACTTATATTATCAACAAATTGCATGTACTTGGTAAACCAATTCCAAATGAGGTTGTTACTAATAATATTTTGAGGTGTCTTAACAGGGAATGGCAGCCGAAGGTCACCGCAATCAAGGAGGCCAACAATCTAGCTACTCTTGACATCACCACATTATTTGGCAAACTCGATGAGCATGAGCAAGTGCTCATTAGCCTTGATAAACATGAAAATAGTATAAAGAAGGAGAAAACAAAAGATACGGAAAAGAAGTCGATTGCTCTTAAGGCTTCTTGTTCAAAGTCCACTTCTCAATAGCAAAGTGATGATGAAACCAACAATGACGAAGATGATGACTCCGATGATGACATGAGTCTATTTGTGAAGAGATATAATAGATACGTTCGAAAGAATGAGATTCAACACTCGGATAAAAATCTAGTCAAATTTAGGAGGCAATCTAAAAAGGAAGGCAACAAGAATGGCAAGGTTAAAGGAACGTGTTACAACTGTGGAAAACTCGGGCACTACAAGCCAGATTATCCATCACTTAAGAAAGACAAGGATAAGGATAAGGATAAGATTCGTCAACACAAAAAGTCAAACAAGTCTAGATGAGCATACATCGCTTGGGAGAGCGATAGTGAGTCGGAAAAAGATGACAGCTCAAGTGACAAAAGTGAATCCGTTAATCTATGTCTTACGGCACATCCAAACAAGAAGAAAGAGGTAAAACACTCTAAATACAATCACTCTAAAAGTATGTCTCATTTAGAATTACAAAAGGCTTTTGATATGTTGCACCACGAAGCTAAGGAAGCTTTTCGACGCTTAGCCTCGAACAAAAAGATTTTTAAATACTTGGAGAGAAAGGTTTCCGATTCTAAAAAGGAATTGGAAGCTCTTAAAACCTCCATGGTGGATGCATCAAAAACTAAGATTGATGATAATAAGTCTCCATGGTTCAAGTTTGTGGGTTGTGATACTTGTCATATTTGGTAAAAAGAGGTGAGAACCCTTAAGGCCAAATTAGACAAGGTTGTTAAGCCTAAAGTTACGTTTACTATTGATCGATTACATTATCGAGAAAGTATGAACAATCCGTATCAAAAGTATACGTATGTGATTCGAGATAGAGATAACAAAGGTAAATTCCAAATGAACCGTGATTGCCTATATTGTTGAAAGCCTGGTCATACTATTGCTAAATGTCATTTTAGAAGATTTCTTGTTCCAAAAGGCATTTATCAATGGTTTCCCAAGTACGATCTTGGTTTCACTTACCGCAAAGGACCCAATGAGAATTGGGTACCTACTCTCCCTTGATTGGTTTTTTGTAGGTACAAAGTCTCGAGACCACTGAAAGAAGATGGGTTCTAGATAGTGGCTGCTCAAGACATATGACAGGAG
The DNA here is from genome assembly GCA_022829125.1 of Lathyrus tuberosus. Lineage (NCBI taxonomy): Eukaryota > Viridiplantae > Streptophyta > Magnoliopsida > Fabales > Fabaceae > Lathyrus > Lathyrus tuberosus. The sequence continues at coordinate 446,914 of JALAZF010000842.1, forward strand.
ACATATCTCTTTTCATCGACTTTGTGGCGAAGAAAAGGGGATTTGTCACCTACGGAGATAACAATAAGGGACAGATTCTCGGCAAAGGTAGTGTAGGTAACCCCTCATCTACTACTATCTCCGATGTGTTGCTTGTGGAAGGCCTTAGACACAACCTTTTAAGTATTAGTCAACTATGTGACAAGAATTATAAAGTATCATTTTCAAAAGATTGTTGCATAGTTGAAGATAGTGATAAAAAGGATGTGTTTGAGGGCTTGAGGGTGAACAATGTCTATATGCTAGACTTAAATGACGTATTGTCGAATGGAGACAAGTGTCTAGTCACTATGAATGAATATTCATGGTTGTGGCATAGACGGTTGGCTCACATCAATTTTAATTTGCTTAACTAAATAGTCTCAAAAGACCTAGTCATCGGTTTGCCCAAAATCAAATTCACAAAGGATCATCTTTGTGATGCTTGTCAAGTGGGGAAGCAAACAAGGATCTCATTCAACTCTAAAAATATCATTTCAACTATGAGACCCCTTGAGCTCCTCCATATGGATTTATTTGGACCAACTAGGATCAAAAGCCTAGGTGGTAACTATTATGGTTTTGTAATAATCGATGACTTTTCTAGGTTTTGCTGGACTATTTTCTTAGCAAATAAGAGTGATACCTTTTCGGCCTTTGAAAATTTTGCTAACTTATCTCAAAACAAGTTAAACACGAAGGGGGTGAGTTTGAAAACCATTTGTTTGAAGCATTTTGTGAATCCCATGGAATTAATCATAATTTTTCCGCACCACGTACCCCTCAACAAAATGGGGTAGTGGAACGTAAAAATAGAATTTTGGAGGAACTTGGAAGGACTATGATCAATGAATGTGGACTTCCAAAATACTTTTGGGCCGACGCCATCAGTACGGCTTGTTACGTTTTGAATAGGGTGCTCATTCGGCATGTTCTAAACAAGACACCATATGAGCTTTTAAAAGGGCGTAAGCCAAATATCTCTCACCTTCATGTTTTTGGTCGTAAGTGTTTCGTGTTAAACAATGGGAAAGAGACACTTGGTAAGTTTGATTCCAAGGCTGACGAGGGTATTTTTCTTGGATACTCTCAGTCAAGTAAAGCTTATAGAATTTATAATAAAAGGTTACGAATTGTTGAAGAGTTGGTACACGTTACTTTTGATGAGTCTTATTCGAAAAATGTCGGAGAAGGTAGTTCTTTTAATGGTGCAAGTCTATCTTCAGAAGACATACTCAAGGACACTGATAAAGGAACTGATCAGCCCGAAGCAGTGCGTATTGAGGAGGAAAAGGATCACCAACCTATGAAGAGTGAGGAGGATCATCCAACTAATGAAGATGACCTTCCTTCAGCATGGAAGTCTTCCAAAGATCATCCAATCGACAATATCATCGGTGACATCTCTAAGGGAGTAACCACTTGCTCTAAACTTAGTAACTTTTGTTATTACTCCGCTTTTGTGTCACAAGTTGAACCTAAAAACGCAAAGGAGGCATTACTCGATGAGCATTGGTTTTTATCAATGGAAGATGAACTAAATCAATTCAGGAGAAATGAGGTTTGGGACCTTGTCCCCCCTCCGCGAGATCATCGAGTAATGGGCACCCGATGGGTATTTAGAAATAAACTTGATGAAAACGGAGTTATAACACGAAATAAAGCACGGCTTGTAGCGCAAGGCTATAACCAAGAGGAAGGAATCGACTATGAGGAAACTTATGCGCCGGTTGCCCGACTCGAGGCTATACGCCTTTTACTTGCTTATGCTTGCACTAAGAACTTCAAATTATTCCAAATGGATGTTAAAAGTGCTTTCCTTAATGGATATATAAATGAAGAGGTTTATGTTGCCCAACCTCCGGGTTTTGAATCCCATGAATATCCTGATCATGTCTACAAACTTAAACGTGCTTTGTATTGACTTAAACAAGCCCCTAGGGCTTGGTATGAACGTCTAAGCAAATTTTTACTTGATCAAGGATATTCAAGAGGGAGGGTTGACAAAACCCTCTTTATTAAATGTCAAGGAATACACTTAATCTTGGTACAAATTTATGTTGATGATATTATCTTCGGGTCTACTAACATGACCTTGGTCAAGGAGTTTTCTAGTTTGATGCAGGGGGAGTTTGAAATGAGCATGATGGGGGAGTTTAACTATTTCCTCGAATTGCAAATCAAACAACTCGAAGAGGGCACGTTTGTGAGTCAAACAAAATATTGTCTTGAGCTTCTCAAATGTTTCGACATGCTAAACTGCAAAGCAATAGATACTCCAATGCCTACTTGTGACAATCTTGATCGTGACAAAAACGGTAAGGATGTAGAGGTAAAGAAGTATCGAGGTATGATTGGATCTCTTCTTTATCTTACCGCATCACGACCCGACATTATGTTCAGTGTATGCATGTGTGCGAGGTATCAAGCACATCCCAAGGAATCCCACTTAAAAGCAGTTAAGCGCATACTTCGATACCTTTCCCGTACTCCAAAGTATGGGTTGTGGTATTCTAAAGGTAGTGTTTGTTCCTTATTTGGCTATTCCGATTCCGACTTTGCCTGGTGCAAGTTGGATAGGAAAAGTACTAGTGGCAAGTGTCACCTTTTCGCAAATTCCTTGGTGAGTTGGCATAGCAAGAAACAGGTTTCGGTTGCTTTGTCAACAACTGAGGCGGAATATGTTGTCGCCGGCAGTTGTTGTGCTCAAGTCCTATGGCTTAAGCAACAATTGCTTGATTTCAATTTAAAACTTGAATGTATTCCTATTTTGTGCGATAACACTGGTGCTATTAACCTAACTAAGAACCCTGTATTACATTCACGCACCAAGCATATCGAAATACGTCATCATTTCCTTAGGGATCATGTAGAGAAGGGTGATGTGGTCTTTGAGCATGTTGATACCAAAAATCAACTTGCTGACATCTTTACAAAACCACTAGCTACAGAGCCTTTCTTTCACATCCGTAGGGAACTTGGCGTTCTCGACATCTCGGATCGTGTTTGATATTCCTCTAAGATAGTTGATCTTCACATATATATACTTGTTTATGTTGTTGACTAACAATGCAAAAAATTCATTGAGATATATGTGAGGGCTCTCATCTTTCATCATGATCAAGGTAATATCGTTCCGTTTCGTAATGTTCTTTTGTGTGTACCATGTTAAGTGCTTTAAAAATTGATGTTTATTACATATGTTAGCATATATTATTCATTTGGATGTTTGATCTATGTGTTTGCATGTTTATTTATCTTATTTTGGAACATTTGTATGCAAAAATATGAATTTTTCCATGTTTCACTTGTTTGTTATTGAATCTATGTTTTGAACTATAGAATGAATTATGTTTGCTTCTTGCGTTCCGTATTTATCCGTTTATAGTATCGCATTAACTGTATCATATGTGGATGCGAGTTAGTGTCGTTGTTTTGCAAATTGGTGAATGAACCATTACTTATTATGATGATATCTCTTTGACCACCTTCTTTTACTCTTTTTGATGTTGTCAAAGGGGGAGAAGGTTACTAGCAGCAGAAAATACTAAAGCAGCAGATATCTATTATCTACTCATTACAAAAAAGTTTCATGCTTTGCCAGAATTGCCCTTCGACCATATAATATTTACACTATCAAAAGGTTGTTTTGGTAACTAGCAAATTCCTCAAAAATCATAACTTGCTTCTCACAATTGAATGCCATGTGTTGACTTCACATTGGTCCCCAATTAAAATAATACTATTCCATCCAATTTTCCACTTTTCTCTCTTGCTCTTTCATTTTCCCTTTTCTCTCTCTTTCTCCCGTTTTCCCTCTCTTTGTTCTCTCAGATTACCAACAAACCCTAAACCCAACCCCCCGTCGCCGCCCCCTTTCTCTCTTCTCTCTATTTTTTCCACAAACCCTAGCGCAGTCGCTGCTTTCACCACCTTCTTCAAGTTCCTTCTTCAACAGTATCAGGTATTTTTCTCTAACTCCTTCTTCTTCAACCTCCATTTATTTCACTACTCTAACTCCTTTCGTTTTTACATGTTTATCTCTTGCTCTGGAACTCATTTCATCAAAACTTCCAAGGTTAGATCTTTTTTCCTCATCAAACCACATGTTTTGAACTACAAGTTTGTTCCTTTATGTACTGATTTTCTATAAATATTGTTATGGTTTCTTTTTATACTGTTAAATCATTCATAAAACATGATTTTGTTATGGTTTGTTCAAGTTTTACTCAATATGTTATTTCTGTTATAATATCTGGAGAGTGCAAATGTTTTTACTGATATGTGAGATTTTGAAAAAAAATTTGTTGATGATTTGTGTGTGCATTATTTTTACATTGCAATGGGTTTGGCTTTGCTTGGATTGATTTAGGTTTCATGGGTTCAAACTATTCTATTTCAATTTCTTGTGCTACTTCAAATTATTGCTTTTATGTCGCTGCCAATCATATTCGTAGGGGTGACACGGATTTGATGATAGCAAGTGGGACTGAAGCTGCTATTATTCCTATTGGTCTGGGGGGTTTTGTTGCTTGTAGGGCACTTTCTCATAGAAATGATGCAAATAGAATTGCTTCCAGTTAATGTCCTGCAGATGTATGGAGCTCAATAATGTCCCTAGAATTGCTTCCAGTTAATGTTCTGCATCTCATTCTTAATAATTATGTTTCTTTAGATAAATGATAGGAAAAATAGTATTTGTTAGCAGCATTGCCCAAACTCTGGATCTCATTCTTGATAATTATGTTTCTTTTGAATGTGTTTGATATGGCCAGTGACTTGGATTTGTGATGTGAATTACTCTATATGATTGGTACTATTTCTTTTGTTCATGATTGATTTTTGATCATTGCAGGCTCTGACCATTTGAGGGATGTGTTTGGAAAACCTATGTGGCTTGGTGACAAAGGAGCATAGCTATTGAGACCATATGTGAGCTGTTAACTATTGTTCTGGGATCTGAATTCCCTTCTCAAGTCAATTTACTAACAGAGTATCTAAAGGTGAGTAGGTGTTTGTATTTATTTTGTCGAATCCTCTGTTGCTACTTTATGCTGCTCAGCTCCGTGTTTAATCTTTTAAGTTGTATGTAGTTGGGAACAACAGAGTAGTTTACTGATGTCCAGCACAAACATGTTAGGCTATGAAGAGTGTCAATTTGTTTTTTTCTTTTATTAGTTGCAATTTGTTTTTAAAGTACTCTGATATAAATCTGCAGGGTGAACGGTTTGCGTAACACCAAGGGGCTGGCTATGATGCTCTGAATTTTATGATGTTGCAGATGTTATTTGTTGGTTTGCTGTGATGAAAATAAATCTTCTGAGCATTGAATGTTGCTGCGAAAATCCTCCCTTCCCATTCTTCCTTCTGATATACTTTGCCTTTTACATCTCATGGCATTGAATTGAGACAAACGTCTTGATCTGCTATTTGTTGGTGGTTGATGATGACTTGGAATAAATTCCAGTCTGAATCCTGATTTGCTGAACTCTTAACATCTTACTGGTTATTTTTTGTTTAATGTTGTTGAATTGATATGGATTCTGCTAATGAAAACTTGTTTTCATTTTATTAGTCTGTGCAGGTTTGCTTGACTAGTGATGGTTGCGATATTGAAATGTTAATGATGGCTAAATGAGTTCTCTTTGATTGGTCCCGTGAATTGTTGTGTTAGTTCGCAAGGCTATCTTGAGTTCTATGTTGCCTTACATTATTGTGCAGGACTGTTTGGTTTGAATGGTTGATGTTTGGTTGATATAGAGTTGTGGTTGTTCTATGAGTTGGTTTTGTTCTTGGTATTGGATGCTGGCTATGATGCTCTGAGTTAACAGGACATGACTTTTGCGGTGCTGTTGTGATTCCTGTTATGATATCTAAGTTGAAGTCATGTTTTGCAGGGCTGTTTGGTTTGAACTGCTCTGATATAAATCTGCAGGGTGAACGGTTTACGTAACACCAACGGGCTGGTTATGATGCTCTGAATTTTATGATGCTGCATATGTTATTTATTAGTTTGTTGTGATGAAAATAAATCTTCTGAGCACTGAATGTTGCTGCGAAAATCCTCTCCTTCCTGTTCTTCCTTCTGATATACTTTGCCTTTTACATCTCATGGCATTGAATTGAGACAAACGTCTTGATCTGCCATTTGTTGGTGGTTGATGATGACTTGGAATAAATTCAAGTCTGAATCCTGATTTGCTGAACTCTTAACATCTTGCTGGTTATTTTTTGTTTAATGTTGTTGAATTGATATGGATTCTGCTAATGAAAACTTGTTTTCATTTTATTAGTTTGTGCAGGTTTGCTTGACTAGTGATGGCTGCGATATTGAAATGTTAATGATGGCTAAATGAGTTCTCTTTGATTGGTCCCGTGAATTGTTGTGTTAGTTCGCAAGGCTATCTTGAGTTCTATGTTGCCTTACATTATTGTGCAGGGTTGTTTGGTTTGAATGGTTGATGTTTGGTTGATATAGAGTTGTGGCTGTTCTATGAGTTGGTTTTGTTCTTGGTATTGGATGCTGGCTATGATGCTCTGAATTAGCAGGACATGACTTTTGCGGTGCTGTTGTGATTCCTGTTATGATATCTAAGTTGAAGTCATGTTTTGCATGGCTGTTTGGTTTGAACTGCTCTGATATAAATCTGCAGGGTGAACGGTTTACGTAACACCAAGGGGCTGGTTATGATGCTCTGAATTTTATGATGATGCAGATGTTATTTGTTGGTTTGATGTGATGAAAATAAATCTTTTGAGCACTGAATGTTGCTGCGAAAATCCTCTCCTTCCTGTTCTTCCTTCTGATATACTTTCCCTTTTACATCTCATGGCATTGAATTGAGACAAACGTCTTGATCTGCCATTTGTTGGTGGTTGATGATGACTTGGAATAAATTCCAGTCTGAAACCTGATTTGCTGTACTCTTAACATCTTGCTGGTTATTTGTTGTTTAATGCTGCTGAATTGATATGGATTCTGCTAATGAAAACTTGGTTTCATTTTATTAGTCTGTGCTTTGCATAGCAGTCAATATTTTAGTGGTTAATTCTTATAAATTAGCAATGATTTTTGTGTGTTTTGTGTACATCTGTTTTCTGAAATTGGTTTTCCAACCGTCCTTTTCCTTTTCCTGTTCAGTTTTTAGATTAGTGTGTTTCCTATCTTATTTAATATGTTAATGGTTTATTTTGGTTGTTTATAGGAAGGAGATTGGGTGAAGCCTTACATTATGTCTTATGATGCTAAGGAACAACTGAGTGTCCTAGATAAAACGCCTAAAGCTGCTAGCGATATTTTGAAGGTCAAGATCTGTATTTTGTCATTTCAAAAATATCCTTGTCCCTCATTACTAATCATTAGCTGCAAGTACTGTCCAAGTTTATGTCATATCTGATGTAGGATTTTTCTTATATGAATTTCATGCAGAGTATGATAGTAATAGTAGATGAGGCTATACATAGAGCTGTCAAAAATATCGCACTGGCCATTGGTGCACTCTGTGTGGTGAGAAGCTTTTTCATGGATGTGCACCCATTTTTCATCTTTATAGATTCAGACTCATATTGTCTTAGTTTTGTCATTTTATTCTTGCACTAAGTGTAGTATTATGGCTTGTATAGGTTTTGTATACACGTTGCCTTATGACTTGCGTAGTATGAAGGTAACATGAGAATGACGTGGTGATTTTGTTTTGGCTTGGAAAGTATACGTCATTATAGGACGGTTTGCTGCGTGGTATGTGTAAAAGTCACTATTGTATATTCTTTTTGCAAGTGGTTTAGAGTGGATGGTGTGGGCCATGGCAGACTGCGCAGGATGTGGAGAGTGGGCTTCTTCTTATTTGAATTTTTCTTGTAACAGCTTTTTAATGCTTTTGTTTCTTAATTGATGGAAATTCTTGGCATGATTTGCCATGTATTTACACTGAAAGAAATTTCTTTGGAATCTTTGAAGCAGTCTCCACTTAGCTTGACAAAACTTGTATATGTCCTGGTAATTGGCATAATCAAAAGCTATTGTGAATTTCTTCATGGGTTTTGTCTTTTTTCGAAGTATCTTACCAATCGACTTGACGTATAAAATCTATTATTTATTATCTACTTTGGTATCTATTTAAACTTTCAATTCAATAAACTCAATATTTGAAATCTAGAATCCCTTCACATTCAAACTCAATATTCTATAAACTCAATAATTTTAAATTTTGCATTTGTATCTAAATATATTTTATACCACATTAAATATTTTGGTTATTATAGGCACAATGTCTATTTTATTTTTATCAACAATTTATCTTGATGTGAAAGACAAATTCTTTATTTCAAAATAAATAAATAAAAAATTTATTTTTTTCCTTTCTTCAGCTCACGAGACATTTCTTTTTCTTTTTGCATAATTACATCTGTATATAAATAAATTTATGGGTCACTATCACCACAATACATATTTTATTTTAATAAATAATTACCTTAATTTGAAAGGTAAAATCCTTATTTTCAAATATTAATTTTTTTTTTATCTCACGAGTTCCTTTTTTTTATTTTTATATTTTAATACAATTGAATTTATATAATCATTGTTTGCTTTAAAATTAATATCTAATTTCATATTTAGATATGTATATAAATACATTTTATATCATACCAAATTTATATATACATTTAAATATATTTTATACCGTATCAAATAATTTTACCCGTGCGGGAGCACAGGTATCTTACTAGTTAAAGTGTTAAAGATACGGAGAATTTCTCCGTTCTCAAATTACAATCAAGAGAAAGATAAACAGTGTTGCCATCTTAAAAAAGGGGGAGTATGTGAGGGCTAAGGTCTTTCATCTATTTCGGTTTTAATGATGTAAACAAATAAGATAGTCATTAGATTGTAATTTGAGCGGTATCACTTCATTGTCGGGAAAATTGCATCTAACCATCAATGTTCATCTGTCTAAACATATAGGAAGAAGTCTACACAATTTCTACATGTGCATGATCATAATATTGATGTTTGGTAACTTGTTTCGAGTCTTGGTCAGCAAAAACATACAGAAAAATGAGTTTTTGAAAAATCTGCATGTCATGAGTCGACCCAAGGTGAGCATGAGTCGACTCATGCTGTCTTGAACAAGTTTTGTGAAATGTTCGGGTTAGCGCACGTTGACCCCCCTGTTGCATGAGTCGATGCATGCTTCTGGAAATTTGAATTTCTGCAAAATCTGCAGGCTTGCGTCGACGCAAGCTCTTGATGGGTCGACGCATGGTGTCAAAATTTGCGTAGATAATCCTACAGGAAAGCTCACGCCGACCCTCATTAAAGGGACGGTCGACCCAACTCTGTCTGAACTAATTTTTTGCATTTAATTTTTTCTGTTATTTCTGTTACTTCATATTGTGGGTCACATTACTCATTATAAATAGTTGGGTCAGCTCACATTTAAAAAAAAAACAAGAAACGTGAAAATTTATACCAATCTTTCTCTTTATCTTCAACCTTGAGTAACCAAACAATTACACATAATCATTTTTGTTTGTGTCGCCCATTGCTTTGAAGTGATAATGTTCAGAATTAGGAAGTGTGTGATCTTCATTTCTGGGTTGAGAATTGGTAGGTGTTACTTGAATAAGACTTCAGGTTTTGTCCCCCAAGAATCGACCGAGTGAAGGTGATTGAAGAGCAACGAGTTCCTTCAATTTAGTAGCGTGAGACGGTGATTTTGGGGGTTTTTGGCACAAACCGTTTCGTTCTACAGGGATTCAGCCATGCGTAGGTAACCAAAGAACAGAGTATTCATTTAGTTTAGTAGCTATAGTCGGAGGATCGTAGAAGAATGGTTTGGGGATCGAATTGTGGAGAATCGAAGTCGGCCGAGTGAAGGTGATTGAAGAATGGTGGTTTCTTGCAGTCTAGTAGTGTGGGACGGTGACTTGTTCAACCGAATTCGAGGCACTTGATTCGTCTTGAATCAAGGGGAGAGAAGACTCTGCATCAACAATCAAAGACGTTTGAGATTTCAGATGTTCATTGTTCTTCTCTTGTATAAACCATTTGCAAACAACAACATATATATATATATATATATATATATATATATATATATATATATCTCAATTCCAAATGTGGAATTGGGGGCAGAGGTACCCAAAGCGGGGACGATTGGGGAACTGCCTAATCAAATCGTGTTTGTTCTCTCTTTCCCTTAACTCTTTACGTTTAATATCATTCGAATTTGCGAAGTTTAAATTGATCGAAATTTCTTGGGCTATTAAATTGTCTTGTAAATTTGATATAATCCCTTAGATTGTATTTAGGAACAACTCAACATCACATTACTTTGAAATCTGCACTCAGTGTGTTAATACACACCAAGTGTTCGATAATTTTGTTTCAACGCAAAATCGAACGCATTCGCAATTAATTGTTTGTCGATTTACCTCGTTGGGTTGGATTAACTATCAAGCAAGTAAAACCTTGTTGATTACATTTTAAATTGCGTTAATCAATCTGAATTTTTCTCATCCATAATTCATTCCTAATATTGTCGTGCATATCCGATCCTTTTAGTAGAGGTTCGTTGTAGACGTGTGATTCAGTGGTTGCTTCCGTTAAACATTTTTAAAACCAAAGATTTGGTAACCATTTGCGCGTGTAAAATTTGTGGGATCTATTCAACCCCCCTCCCTTCTAGATCCTAGCCATCGTCTAACATTATCAACATTCTTTGCATTATGAGAAAAAGTTGCTTTTGACCAAAACTTGTTCCACAAGTTGTAGCTCTGATCAGCTGAATTCAAAGGCCAAAGTGTTGAACCCCAATTTTTACCCCTAAGATTTCGCACTTTTCATTTGCATCTCATACCACAAACAAGATCACAATCTTTGTTTCTCCTGAGCATCTGTGTATTTCTCATTTGCTAACCTCTAACCAAAATACAAAAAAAATTGTTGCAGTTTCTCGCTCTGTGTGTTGTGCAGGTTTGTCCAAGCAGGGCATAATTTCAAGTCAAATGTGGTTGTTCGTCCTTGATCCAGTTTAAATGGAAGTTTGAACTAATCTTGGTCAAGCTATCAAGCAATTGTTCCAAGTGCGAGTTATCTGTTTCAGTGGGCTATTTCTCAAGCAGTGACTGTCAAGTTGTGTGGTGATATTCAACATATTCAAATGGTTGTTACTCAGTTGTGGCTTGTTCAGTGGTAGCTATGTGTTCGGTTTATCAGAGGTTTGTGAAAAAGTCAAGATTGGTTTTGGGCTAAAAATAAGGATTTGCTATCCATGATCCATTTCCACTATCCATTTCTAAACATTTTTTCACTTTCTTAATCCATTTTCTATCTTTATCCCATTTTTTTAACCATTTCCAATATTCATTTTTTACCAATTTCCCATTATCCAATTCATTATCCACATTTCATATTCAATGTCCATTTTCCTATATCACATCTTAGACCATTATTTTTCTAGAAAAATCCATATCCACTTCTACAACAACCAATTTATCCATATTCCATTTTTTCTCTATTATCCAAAAACCATGTTTTTTATTTCCAAAATCCTACAAAAAGGCCCAAGTTATATTTTTGTTCAAGACTATTTTCAAGGAAGTTTGCAACACAAATTTTGAGCCCACTTCAAAGTCCATTAAGCCATCAACTGCTATTCCTTTCCATGACACGGCCCACTTTCTTTTGTTTTCACATTTCAAGATGCACTAGCCAGCCAAGCTACAATTCATTTCACCCCAAGCTGCATTCCAAAAAGCACGTTATACCTTAAGCTCTACAAGCTACCAACTCAGCCACTTCCTAAACAAACACACGCAGCAAGCCGTGCCAAGTCATACACACGAACTACGGGGTTTTGATCCTACATTGCACATCGTGGGTACGTAGGTATGAGACGACAAGTCTCTCCAAACACACAAATCATAAAAACAATTTCTCTTCTCATCTCCTTAATCACTTTTCAAGCAAACATTTTCAGACCAAAAGTGGTAAATATTTCAAAGGGCTCCTATAGAGTACTATAGACGTTTTGGGTGTTAACACCTTCCCATTACGTAACCAACCCCCCTTATCCAGTTTCTCTTCACTTGTTCTTGTTTGGAGCTTGTGTAGGTTTTGTTCGCTCTTTTTCCTTTCCTTTTTGGATAAAATAAAAGTGCGGTGGCGACTCTTACTTTTCGAAAGTTAATCAATAGCTTACACTCACGATTTTGCCGCTACACAAAGCAAGTCATCTTAACCTAAAATGAAATATTAAAATGTCCATAGGAGCCAAACCAAGCAATCTCGGTGAGAATCAGATACCAAAGCTATAGGATCAACTTGGCTCGCAAAACAATGATATCACCACCGAACTTTTATTTTTCCAAGGGAAGGGGAAAAGATCGAACAAAAACCCTAAGTAAACATGCAAAGCAAAAAAACAAGGCCTAAAGCTAAACAAAGAGAGATCAAAGGTACGGGGGTTGGTTATACTAAGGGAAGGTACTAGCACCCTAAGCATCTGCAGTACTCTACTGGAACCTCTTGAAATATTTGTGTTTTGGCTAAAATTGTTTGCTAAAGATAAAGATGGGCAAAGTAAAGAAAAAAGGGAAAAAAGAAAAAGGTAGCTCGCTAGGATCTCACAATCCTATGCCTACGTATCCTTAATAGGAAGTCAGAGCAATCGTAGTTCTGAAACTACATGTAAAAAGAATGAAAAAGGGAAAAGGAAAAGAGTGCAAAAAAGGAAAAGAGTGTAAAAAAGGAAAATAGTGTAAAAAATGAAAAGAGTGTGATCAGAGGAAAAAATTTAGAAGCTCAATGCAAGAGTTATTGGCAAAACGTTCACCTTATCAAAGCGGATACCAAGCTTTATGCAAATTGCTCCAAAAATGGTATCAAGACTTGGATATAGCCTCAATTCTTTGTTGAATGCATCAAGGGTTTGTGTAAATCTCTGGTTGTGGTGAGATTTAGAAGTTAAATGGTATGAAAAGTGGGATCAGGTAGCTTAGACTCGAGATTTGGTCATGAAGCTTGCCATGTAATGACCTATAATTCAGTTTTGGGAGGCCATATTTATCTCTTCGAAACTCATAGCTCAAGTGTGATAAATTCATGTTCTTAGACATTGTGGAAAGATGAGAGGACATAGTTCAAATTTTATGTTGAACATTTGACTTGAATCATCTTGGATCATGGAGAAAAATGCCTCACAAAATTGGAATTTTAGGCCGAAAAACACTTAGAAAATTTCTAAGTATTGGACATTTTGATAACTTGTAAAACCTCCACTTTGATCAACCATAACTTCTAATTGGTAAATGATTTTGAGTCCATTATTTCACCAAATTGAAGTGTGTAATACCATCTTTAAAATGAACCCTCCAATACTTTTATTGGTTGCTTGCGGGGGAAGTTATGAGCTTGGAAAGTAGCGCAAAAATCATAGAATTTTCATAACTTAAAAAAATTCAAGAAACCCTAATTTTCCAAATCATGATCTTTTCTTGATTTCTTTGATTTTCTTGATTGATCATGATCCAAATCACATATGTTCACGATCCTTTACTTGTGGAGTCCATGTTTAACCAAAATTCTACAAAGTCAAACTTGGTTTTGATCAACAGTTGACTTTTTCCAAATGAACCTTATTTTCTTCTATTGTTCATGAATCAAACTTCTTGGATTAATCCAACCATATGAATGGACTAATATAATGAATTTGAGGTCCTCAAAACATATCTTGAAGTGTTGGGTCATATCTTACTTCAAAAGTCAACCCAGGGACTTAATTAGGTCAAAATCCTAATTTGGATGCATCTGATGACTTGGGGCTTGTTGAGTTTGATTCAATGCAACCTTGAACTTGATTATTGATGAGAGGAGACCCTTGAACAATGTTTAATGAATTAGGAGCTTGAGGATCACATAAATCTTTGATTGGTCATCTGCTTGATCTTCATTGATGCAAAACCCTAGCTTGTGGTCAAAGACAACAAGGCGAATATTTTTGGTATTTTCAAATGGGGTTAGTGATGCATAAAACACACACACATGAAATGGTTGATGCTATGTAAATGATCTTAGAGGTAAAAATTAAGGTATGACACAAGCCATAACATATGTGGCCTCACTTTGTCACTTTTGTTTGAATTTATCCAATGATGCAAACTCCAAGCCTTACCAATGATCAAACCTAGTTCCTAACCAAGATTCAAACCTTTTCATAAGCACGTTGGACCTCATAACATCAACACACAAGCAAGAGCACAAAGAAACACATTGAAGCAAAAATTTCAAAACTCCATTAAAGTGAATTTTCAAATCTCACAATTCTTGCACTTTCCTTTCAAATTTCACTCACAAACACCATCCATAAACCACCTAAAAGCTATTGTATGCAATAGAACACAACGGTAGCTTCCAAAACACCATATACCAAACCTCACTTTTTCACATTTGCAACTCGATTTGGGCAGAGCAGTTCAAAAGTTTCAAGTGATTCCAAGCACACCATTACACTCCTAGGGACTCAAGGAAGCTAGAGGGATCATCATTTCGCTTTTACAAGAGCATTTTAAGGGGAAACAAACTCACTCTGTTAGGTACATTTCTCACCTTTTGGTTCTCCACCATGCAAGCATCATTTTTCAGTTTTCTTGATATAGTTGTGTGCGATTAACATGATGAACAAAACCCCTAAGTTATTAACCATTGATTGTTGATGTATGCCATTTAATTTTATTTTGAAATTTTAGGGTTTTTTTGGTTATTGATCAAATTCACGAGTTAGAGTTAATATAAATACAAACTAAAGCCATGGTTGTGTTCCTTGTTAAATTCTAAGTGAAATAGTGTAGTCACATGTCTCATTTGATTCGTGTTTGAGGGAGTCATGATTTTGAAATTCTGAAGGTGTCTAGAGGTAGAAGATGATCCTGCGCGCCATATTTCATTTTCAAAATCAGTTTTAATATTTATTTGTTTTGATTGAACATGTTAACAGCCAAAAGACTATGTCACGTTGGTAAGGTTGTTTTGTGGTGACCAAGGGGTCCCGGGTTAAACACCCTTGGACCCCATTTTTATCACTTTTCCCATTTTCTCTCTTCTTTTCTCTTCCTTCTTTCCATTTCTTTTTTTATTCCTTTTATTTTTTTCAATTTCTTTTCATTTTTCTTCAATTTATTTATTAAGTCTTAATATTAAAAACCCTAAATAATATTTATTTATTTCTTTTGATTATATATTTTATCATTTATATGTTCATATTTTAAAAACCTAAAAATATTTTATTAGTTTTATTTTATTGTTATTGCTTTTATGATCACATGATTCTTTGATTATGTTTAACAACTTTCCATTGTGTCTTTTTTTTCAGAAGGCAAAGATATTGAATTAAACAGCTGCACAAGGGGTGCAGCAACCCTTACAAATCAAACTGATTCACCTTTCAAGACAAACCAAAGGAACATTAAACCACTCATAGAAGGAACAACAACCATGAGGGTTAACAACAAACAACCATTTCCAACTATAAAATTTAACCGAATTCATCAATTCAAGCACTGATAAAGACTTGTTATCAAACACTGCACTATTCCTACCATACCATAGAAACCACATGGTAGCAGCCCACACTATAAGACCCTTAGTGTTCCCTGTAGCTTTTTTAATAATACATTCGAAGTCCATCAACGATGCAATACAGCTGACTTTCAGGATACAATCAATCCCTAACCACTTCTCGACCCCCTTCCAAACTGCTCTAGCAACAGAATAATCCAAAAAAACATGATTGATGCTTTCCACTTGAGCTCTTAATGAGTTCATGCTTGACCATTCTCTTGTTATGTCTTGTGATTAATGGCATGTTGATAAGTGCAAATTGTACGTATTTTTGTATATAAGTTTTGTTGCACTTATCATTACTTTGTGTTAAAATTGGTTGAATAAACCCCCCTTTATGTGTAAATACGTTTACTTTATGTTTTCGTGTGTATATTGCGTTTTCTTGTAAATATCATTGAGTTTAATTGATTTTATCTCATTTTTGTAGGTATTCCAGTAATGGGATTTTGCCATTGTTGTATAGAGCATTGAATAAGCTTTCCAACGCTTCAAACCATGCGTCAATCGGAGTTACGATTCAAAAGTTATGAAGAAAACAAGTTCTGGTTTGCTGTCATGTTCGCTAGGCGAACCAGGAGGCGAGCGCATTCGCTGGCGAGTTCGCTAGGCGAACCGGGGCGAGCAAAAAGTTCCAGAAGCGTGAAAAAACACAATTTTAAGGCGGTTTACATTCGCTAGGCGAACGGGGGCTCGCTAGGCGAACCTGGAAAGCCAATTTTGCCTATTTTAGTCATTTTTCATCATTTTTTAGGTTATGGTTTTGGGGATTCTTGCTCCAACTCCATTAAACTTCATTTTTTCAGTAGATTAGCTTAGAAAACAACTGTGGAGTATGCATACAGATGAACCAGGGTGGATTGATCGTCGACTGGCTCTGACAATCCGCGAGATGTTTGGTTTATTTCTCTTTTTCTTTGTGTTTTTCTTTATGGTTGGGTTATGTATATGTATTTGCTGTAAACTCATGTATATTTGTCGCCCATGGCGTTATATGAAACTTGCTTTACAAATCTCTATTGGTGATTGTCTCTGATTTTTGCTTTATGCGCGGGGTTTGGGTTGCGTTGGAGATAACCGTCACAAACTTCGATTAGGGATGATTATCTGTTAGTTTCTAGATTCTAGAGATAGATTTACGGCTAACAATCTTCAATAGGCGTCGAAACTTAATGCCTCCGTGCCTTGAGCTAGTGTACGAAAGTATCGGCAATGGTAACACGATTGTTCTCTCAACTTTGCGTTAGACATAACCTGTGTTGTGAGCGATGCTGGGTGATATTGAGGAGTATTGTAGGATGAGTATAATTGGTCGGTAAGTTTAAGTTTGTGAGGAGTCGATTATGTGCACGCCTGATAAGTTTCTTGTCTTTGAAGAATGAATTTCTTGTTATGTTTTAATGTTTACTTTTCTGTTTTCTTGTTTTAAACCATTTTAATCCAAACTCATTAACGCGAGAGATTGTCGAACGACATTCTTTCCCTCGAACCGATCTCTGTGGACACGACATAAATCCCGGAGGGGATTCTTCCAAAAATAAATAATTTTGTTGCTTGCCCTATTCTGCATTCAACAAAATGGCGCCGTTGCCGGGGATCGATTTTGATAGTGAATCGCATTACGATAGTTTCTTTGTTTTTGAGTTTTATATATATCATATATATTGTCTGTTTCCATTATGTTTGTTCAAGTGTTGTATACATTTTGTTCCCGTAACGTTTGTTTAAGTGTTTGGTTAGGGCACTTGCTTTTGGTTTGCGCGGTGAGGCATCACTATGGCATGAAGGAAGGAAGTTTCTAGCTAAGCATTGTAAAGGCATCGAGCTTACGACGTAAAACAAGTATGGTGTATTCTTTTCTTTTGTTGTTGTTTAGTTTAGGTAGTGTGGTGAGTATTCATTAAACAAGTTGTACTCAGATTTTTCGTAAATTCTCAAATCTTCACTTTACAACTTGTTTAATGAATTTTCTACCGGTTTTTCAGTTTGTGTATATTAATAGTTTTCGCGTTTGTCAATGAGCTTGATTTGAGTAGCTTGAGGAAATTTGGTGTTTTTCCAAGTTTGATCGTTTCAACTTGCGGATGTATGGTAATGATCTTGTTAAGTTTTGTACACGTCCAAGGTATGTGTTTATCAGTTTCTTGACTTTAGCATATTCATGTTACTTAGGCTTTTTACAAACTTTTATGCCATTCATTCTTTTGTATACTTGTTCTTATTATGAATCACTTTAGTTCCCAACCTTTTTTGTGAGGAAGCCTTCTATTGTTCATATATGCACGGAGTACCAACATTCTTGTTTTAACTGGATTTTATTATGCTTAATCTTTTGTTTATGTTGATTATATGAAAGCATGAAAATGATCAAGGCAATTTTGTTTCATTTTGAGCACAACTACCTAGCCAAATAGCCATTCACCTTGTGAGTGTGTGAGAATTTGTAACCCCTTTGAGCTTTTTGATCCATGTTTTATTTGAACTTAATGTTTATCTATGAGTGTTTAGTTCACTTATTTTTTATTGGATTTTGTTTTTACTTGAGCCCTCAACTTTGTGTTGTTGTATGAATTTTTACCTTGCCTTAGAAAGTAGGGAGTATTCACATGATGATGTGGTTGAATTCAAGTTGGGGAGAGAATGATTGTTTACTCATTGGTTGGATTCTATGAGGATTGAAAAAGAAAAGAAACAAGAGAAAAATGTGAAAAAGAAAAAAATGTGAAAAAGAAAGAAACAGAAAACCCTTGAAAAAGGAAACAAAAAGAGTTCAAATAGTTGTGCTAAATAAGTATTGTGTTTTGTGTAACACTTGGGATTTTGGAAGAAGTTGATTGAAATTTTTGTGTTTGAGTCTTTGTGAGTTGATCACTCCCTTAGGTTTAGGCAAGTTTTTGTTTCAATTATCTTTAAAAATTGCCCCTTGTTTGTTTAGCCGACCACGCTACAACCTTGAAAGTCCTTGTGATTCTTCCCTTTGTATGTTCAATGTGAATTTTTGGATGTGTGCATAATTTAGTCTATTGTTTGCATGATTGTTGTGTGAGTGATAAATACCTTATTTTATGTTTTTCATATACCGATGATTGTTTTTACTAGGTGTGATTCACATTTGAACTTGTGTTGTTTTAGAATTTTTGGCATGATTTTTATATTTTGCATTTGTTTCGTGGCTATGTTATCGTTGTAGTTTAGTGGTAAGTATTTACTTTGTGTGTACCATTTTTCATTTGAACCATACATTTGTTTTCCGTTTTTCAAAACCTGTTGATTCGTGATTCTTGGGTTATCACTCGGTTTCGTTGAGTTGTTTGATCTTTGTTTGAGGACAAACAATTATGTAAGTTGGGGAGAGTTTGATAAGTGCAAATTGTACCTATTTTTGTATATAAGTTTTGTTGCACTTATCGTTACTTTGTGTTAAAATTGGTTGAATAAACCCCCCCTTTATGTGTAAATACGTTTACTTTACGTTTTCGTGTGTATATTGCATTTTCTTGTAAATATCATTGAGTTTAATTGATTTTATCTTATTTTTGTAGGTATTACAGCAATGGGATTTTACCATTGTTGTATAGAGCATTGAATAAGCTTTCAAACGCTTCAAACCGTGCGTCAATCGGAGTTACAATTCAAAATTTATGAAGAAAACAAGTTATGGTTTGCTGTCATGTTCGCTAGGCGAACCAGGAGGCGAGCGCATTCGCTGGCGAGTTCGCTAGGCGAACAAGGGCGAACAAAAAGTTCCAGAAGCGTGAAAAAACACAATTTTAAGGTGGTTTACATTCGCTAGGAGAACGGGGGCTCGCTAGGCGAACCTGGAAAGCCAATTTTGCCAATTTTAGTCATTTTTCATCAATGTTTAGGTTATGGTTTTGGGGATTCTTGTTCCAACTCCATCAAACTTCATTTTACAGTAGATTAGCTTAGAAAACAACTGTGGAGCATGCATACAGATGAACCGGGGTGGATTGATCGTCGACCGACTCTGACAATCCGCGAGATGTTTGGTTCATTTATCTTTTTCTTTGTGTTTTTCTTTATGGTTGGGTTGTGTATATGTATTTGCTGTAAACTCATGTATATTTTTCGCCCATGGCGTTATATGAAACTTGCTTTACAAATCTCTATTGGTGATTGTCTCTGATTTTTGCTTTATGTGCGGGGTTTGGGTTGCGTTGGAGATAACCGTCGCAAACTTCGATTAGGGATGATTGTCTGTTAGTTTCTAGATTCTAGAGATAGATTTAGGGTTAACAATCTTCAATAGGCATCGAAACTTAAGGCCTCCGTGCCTTGAGCTAGCGTACGAAAGTATCGACAATGGTAACACGGTTGTTCTCTCAACTTTACGTTAGACATAACCTGTGTTGTGAGTGATGCTAGGCGATATTGAGGAGTATTGTAGGTTGAGTATAACTGGTCGGTAAGCTTAAGTTTGTGAGGAGTCGATTATGTGCACGCCTGATAAGTTTCTTGTCTCTGAAGAATGAATTTCTTGTTATGTTTTAATGTTTACTTTTCTGTTTTTTGTTTTAAACCATTTTAATCCAAACTCATTAACGCGAGAGATTGTCGAACGACATTCTTTCCCTTGAACGGATCTCTGTGGACACGACATAAATCCCGGAGGGAATTCTTCCGAAAATAAATAATTTTGCTGCTTGCCCTATTCTGCATTCAACACTACTCCTTGATTAATGTTTTGTCTTGATTTATGAGTTAATTCTTGAGGCATGTATGTTTGTATTACTTATGTGTTGATGATTGGTTAACGTTTGGCTATGTCTTAGGATTAATGCATTGGTAAATATGGTCATGTTACTTGGTGCTTGGCTTCATTGTTTGTGTGCTTCTCTTGATGTTAGACCTCTTTCCATGTTAGGTTGATTTTAAGGTTTGGTTAAAATGAATATCTATGTGATTCAAAACCTTGATGACTTGAGTTTTTTCTTTGATGTAAACCTTTTTGATTTATTGATGATTTGCTTTGAAGAGTTGTTTTTTGGATATTTAATCTTGATGCATGCTTATAGTTTTAACTTGAGGTTACTTGAGCTATTTTCTTGTGAGGTTGTGTTGATTGTTGAATCATCTCTAAAATGCCTTAATGCTTGCCTTGTGCATGAGTTGTATCTGTTTATGAGCTTTTTTTGATACTTGAGACTTGTCTTGTGATCTTTGTATGCTACTAGTGCTTGTGTTAAAATCCAAGGGAAGGGGATTACAATTGACTTGTTGTCATATGCATGTATATTGTGTATCTTGTTGCATCCTTTACCCATCATTTTGCTTCATGTTTTCCCCTTAGATTCTCATTTTCAAACTTGAACCCCTTTCATAAAAAAAACCTTGACATAGTCATTTCATTTTCAAAGCTTTCTTTTCTTTTATAAATGCTTCAAGACATCTTAAGCATATCAAACTCTTTTCTTAAGACTAAAAAACACAAAACTCATTCAAAACTTTTGCCACTTGGCTTTTTCACTTTAAAACCTCTTCTCAATGAGGATTAGACACGAGTCATCTATTATTGAGATATAATTCTCCTACCCCATGACATTGTTGAGAATGATGTTGATCATTTCCCACTTGAGAGAGGTATGAGGCATACTTATTGATTCTATATCCAAGTTGGAGCCCTTCTTTTATTATGATGCAAAGATCCATCTTCCACATGTTTGTGGTGGATTAGTTGAGTATTCTCCTTATGATGACAACTTGTCTCTTCTTCATTAAAATCAACCAAAACAAACCCTTTTTTGTATTTGTACCTGAACTACGAGGTTTTAATCCTTTAGTGGTAGGTTGGCACAAGACTTCATGTCTTTCCAAATTAAAAAAAAAACAATAAAAAACACTTCTTTTCTCATCTCCCCAATCTTTTTACAGCAAACACTTTTAGCCAAAACACAAATATTTCAAGAGGTTCCTGTAGAGTACTGTAGATGCTTATGGTGTTAGTACCTTCCTTTTGCATAACCGACCTCCGTACCTTTGATCTCTTTATTGTTTTGCTCTTAGGTTTGATTTTTACTTTACATGTTTATTGTGGGTTTATTCGATCTTTTTCCCTTCTCTTGGAAAAATAAAAGTTTGGTGGTGACATCTTGTTTTGCGAGTCAAGCTAGTCAATAGTTTGGTCTCCGCTTCTTCACCAATAGAGAAGTGAGGAAAGGATGAAAGAATCAACAGTAAAGAAGTGAGAAAAAAAATTCTTGTTGTATAACCATAAAATAGGTTTTGCGGAGATAAAGGAGTTGGTCTATAAGAAGAATTTTTAGCGAGAGTGTTGTTGAAAGTTTTATCAATGCCTTTGAGAAAGCATGTTATGTATTCGATGTGTTTGAATTTTTGGACATAGGTATTAAAGAACTTGAGCATCTTGAAGAACATATGTAAGAAGGGGTAGGTCGTAGAAATCTAAGTTCACCCAAACTATTTTTAAGTCCGTGAAATCGACTGAGAGGATATGTTCACCTTGTTTGATGGAATAGAGATTTTTGAGAAGATTAGAAAATGAAAATTATTTTCTTTGGTGTATCGATCTTGCAAGTCTTTACATATATTTGAGGCATTGTCAAAGAAAATTGTGCTTTGAGCCATTTAGATATTTAGAGTTCTAGTGATCCATGACAAGACCATGTTGTTATACTAATTCCACAAGTCAAAGTTTGTATTGATTATTCGAGGTTGAGGTAGGGATTGTTGATGAAGACCAATTTGTTCTTGAAAGAAAGTGATTGTTGCATGGACTTGCTTAAGCTCTAGTAGTTTGATTCGATAAGCGGCAGTCACTACTACGAAAAACCCATTTAACAACGGTTGGGAATGACATATAATGACGCGGGCGAGGGCGTTG
Organism: Lathyrus tuberosus; assembly: GCA_022829125.1. Classification (NCBI taxonomy): domain Eukaryota; kingdom Viridiplantae; phylum Streptophyta; class Magnoliopsida; order Fabales; family Fabaceae; genus Lathyrus; species Lathyrus tuberosus. Next base: position 469,413 of record JALAZF010000842.1, read on the forward strand.
TTATGTAGATTATTGTTGTATATATGATACTTACAACGACGGCCTTGTGCAGTGTTGTAATAATGAGGAAAGTGCGCTAACTATCACAACGGTTTTACATTACACCATTGTAATAAATATAATTGTCCTCGGTTCGATTCCCAGCAGCACAGTTTTGATATTTATTTTTTGTTGGCCAGCGCGCCAGATATTATAACGGTTCAGAAATATAACCGTCGCTAAAGTTTCAGCAAAATTAACAAATATCATCCTGCTTTTATAATTAATCCCATTTTTTTACCTGTATTATTGGTCTCCATATCTCAGCACAGCAGAAAAATACAATTCCCATTTTGTGATACAGTTTTCATAATAATATTAATCGTGTCATATTCATAATATCACATATACCAGTTTACAGTTTATCAGAACAAACAACCTACATAAATAAAATATCACATATACCATATTACAGTTTACACACATTACATAACTTCACATAATTGTAACTTGGCGTATTGGTATCTTGTCTCTTGGTGTCTTGTCTCCTGGCCTGGCGTCTGGACTCAAAATACCTATGATTTCAAATAATTATACTTGTTAGTAAAAATACTTCTAAACTATAACATACAATTAATATATTATGAATAAATAATAAATTCTGTACTTGTTAATTTTCCCATATGCCTTCTTCATGATCGAGTCGTATAGCATGCACGACATCTCCATCAATTTCATCATATGAGGTAGGAACTTGTGTTGTGTAAGAAGGTGTGGATGGAATATCAAGACTTTTATCACTAAGAGGAATGTATTTGCCTTGGAGAACGATTGACCATTTCCCCTATTTGTCCGATGGATCGGAAACATAGAAAACTTGTTTTGCTTGAGAAGCCATGATGAATGGTTCTGTATTAAAAGATGCCTTGCCAAGGTCGACCCGGGTGAATCCTAAGTCATCAATGTCTACATCATTACTATTATTGGGAACCCACTTGCATTTAAATAAAGCCACTTTGAAAATAACATAATCAATCTCCCAAATCTCATCAATGACACCATAAAACGCGGTAGTTGCCAATACCGGATTCTTATCTTTCGAACTAGAGAAATACATCGATTCGGCACTAGTAGTTTGCATTGTACTACGATCATCTTTTGATTTTGTATAAAAGGTATAATGACCAATTTCGTATGCACTCCAGGTAATGACACAAAATTTTGGCACGTACGACAACCATCTAAGTATCTCGGATGCACTAGGATCATTAGATACACTTTTATTAAACCAATCCATGAATCTATTGTTATGCTCTATCAACAACAACTTGTCATTCATTCGGGGATATTTTTTCTTCATAAGTCTTTTGTGAGTATCTATGAAAGGTTGAACATCATCTATATTATTCAAAATATAGAAATGTGATTGAATAACTACATCCCGAGCCATTGACTTAACATTTAGACCTTGAATACCTCTTCCGTCTGTGTCAGCATGACGAGACTTTGGAATTCCTATAGCATCTGCATCCGACAAATAGATTGTACAAAACTCAACAGCTTCTTCTGTCATGTACCTTTCAACAATCGAAGCTTCCGGTCGGTGATGATTCTTCGTATATCCTTTAAAGATCTTCATATATCGCTCTATTAGATACATCCACCTTAAATAAACTGGACCAAAAATTCTAATTTCTCTTACGAGATGAACAAGTAAGTGAACCATAATGTCAAAAAATGATGGCGGAAAATACATCTCCAATTGACACAAGATTATGGCAGCCTCATCTTCTAATTCATCCAATTTTTTGAAATCAAGAACTTTATTACATATGGCATTGAAGAATAAACACAGTCTCGTTATAGTTACTCTCACATTTTTTGGAAGGATCCCAGGGATAGCCACTAGTAGAAGTTGTTGCATCAATACATGACAATCATGAGATTTTAAACCAATTAACTTGAGATCTTTCATTGATACAAGTTTCTTGATGTTTGATGAGTAACCTTGCGGAACTTTAATACCTTGCAAACACTCGCAGAACATCTTTTTTTCCTTTTTAGATAGAGTGTGACATGCTGGAGGCAGATAAGTTCTTTTTCCTTTCTCTACTGGAGCCAACTGTTTTCGTATACCCATCTTCTCCATATCAAGACGGGAAGTCTTACTATCTTTAGTCTTGCCCGGAATGTTTAGAAGTGTGACAATCAAACTATCACACACATTTTTCTCCACGTGCATCACATCAAGACAATGTCTAACATCAAGACTTGACCAATATGGAAGATCAAAGAAGATGGACCTCTTTTTCCATATATTTTTCGCAATTGCCCCTTTTTCTTTTCCTCTCTTCCCACCTTTTTCTTTTTCTCTCTTCCCACCTTTTTCTTTTTCTCTCTTCCCAAGGACAAAATTAATGTATTCCTGCCGTTGATAAACTTCATCACCGGTAAAAGGTTTAGGAGCCTCACCAAACTCTTGTTCTCCATTAAAAGCCTTTCGCAATCTACGATAAGGATGACCCGGTTTTAGAAATTTTCGATGCCTAAGGTAAACGTTCTTTTTTCCAAACTCAAGTTGGTGATAACAAGTATCATCTTCACATATAAGACACGCTTTATGTCCTTTGACACTGTATCCCGCCAAGTTACCGTAAGCCAGAAAGTCGTTAATTGTGCAAAATAACATTGCACGCATATTAAACTTTTCCCCAGAATATGCATCACCAACTTTAACGCCTTCATCCCACAAGAGTCGTAAATCATCAATTAATGGACTAAGATAAACATCTATGTCGTTACCAGGTTGTTGTGGTCCAGAAATCATCATACTTAACAGTATATACTTGCGCTTCATGCACAACCAAGGAGATAGGTTGTAAATAGTGAGAAGAACAGGCCACAAAGTATGGTTAGTGCTCATATTACCAAAGGGGTTCATTCCATCGGTGGCAAGCCCAAGCCTAAGATTTCTTGGCTCGACTCCAAAATCCGGAAACAACGAATCAATTTTCTTCCATTGCAAAGAATCAGCTACATGGCGAATGTTTCCATCACGAATCCTTTCATCTGCATGTCATCTAAGATTCTTTGCGTCATTCGAATTAGCAAAAAGTCTCTTTAATCGTGAAAGTATTGGCAAGTACCATAACACTTTAGCAGGAGGATGCTTCCTACTAACATTGTCATAGTGATCATTGTCATCACCATTGCTAGCCTTCTGCTTGTAACGCGACACACCACATTTCGGACATTGAAACAAGTCTTCATACTCTTTCAGGAATAATATGCAATCATTAGGGCAAGCATGTATCTTGATATACTCCAGACCCAATGGACACAATATCTTCTTGGCCTCATAGAAACGATCCGGCAATTTGTTATCTTCTGGTAACATTTGCTGTAGCAATTCAAGTGATTCCGTGAAACTTTTATCCGACCATCCATTTTTTTCCTTCAGATTAAACAACTTTAACACCGCCGACAATCGTGTGAACTCTGTGCATCCCTTATATAAAGGGGTGTCTTTATCACTACATAAATTATCATAAATATGAGCATTCATAAAAGAAGATTCCCCAATATCACGGAACATATCCTCTGGGTGATCTTCCATATATTCATCTTCCTCCACTCTTTGACTTTGTGACGCCCGACTTTCCTTATTATCCACCTCACGATGCCACACCCATATTATATAATTTTGACATATACCATCACAACAAAGGTGATTGTGTATTTCTTTCTTTGTACCCTTTTTGATATTAGTGCAAACAACACAAGGACAATAAAAGATACCATCATTGTTGGGAAGATGTTTATCAGCGTATTCAAGGAATTCACAAACTTTGTTCTCATAAACCGGATCTAATCTATTGGCTTTCATCCAACTACGATCCATTACAACTTCTGAAATATATACATGTATAATAATGTGAATGACACACCAAAATCCAATCTAAAAACTCAAGCATATGCATATACAATATGAACAAAGAAAAAATCAATGAAGATGTACTCTAATACTAAACGTAAAGCATATGAAACATCTCATTCTGACTTGAGCATCTACAATATGAACAAAGAAAGAAGGAATGAAGATGTTGAAGAGAACCTTACTTCGAAGCTGAAGAAGCAAATGAATGATGAAGACGGTCAATATTTGAGCATAAACCAAGAAAGAAGGAATGAAGATGTTGAAGAGAACCTTACTTCGAAGCTGAAGAAGCAAATGAATGAAGACGGTCAATATTTGAGCATAAACCAAGAAAAAAGGAATGAAGATGTTGAAGAGAACCTTACTTCGAAGCTGAAGAAGCAAATGAATGAAGACGGTCAATATTTGAGCATAAACCAAGAAAAAAGGAATGAAGATGTTGGAGAGTGTAAAGGTTAGGGCGTCGCTGGCTCACTTGTTCGATTAGGGCGTCTTATGAAAGAAATACATAATAAGTTTTGTTTTAATTTATCAGTAAACCTTTTAATCTCGGTGGAGAAACAAACCGTGGTGGAATCTTCAGTGAAATGTACTCTACAAAATGGAAAAAATGTAGTTGCAGGGAATCAAAGCTTATTACATTTCATTTATTACTACGGTTGTTCATCTTAACCGTTGTAAAATAATTTACAATTTATTTTATAAATAATGGACTTAATTGACACACGCTAAATGTACTCTAAAAAATGGAAAAAATGTAGTTGCAGAGAATCGAAGTTTGATACATTTCATTTATTACTACGGTTGCTCATCTTAACCGTTGTAAAATAATTTACAATTTATTTTATAAATAATGGATTTAATTGACACACGCTAAATGTACTCTAAAAACTGGAAAAAATGTAGTTGCAGGGAATCGAAGTTTGATACATTTTATTTATTACTACGGTGGTTTCATTCAACCGTCATTAAATGACTTAGCTTTTAAATGGGCGCGAAATTTTTAACCTATTACAACGGCATAAAATGATGCGTTGTAAACTTGGTGTTGTTGTTTTAGCGTTTTGTAGTAGTGAGTGCAACTAACATGGCTCTTGGGTTTTCACCACGGTGAAGATAGAAAGGATTCTAGCATTGCGTGATGGATTGGAGACGGTGGAGTGGTTGTTGGCATCGGAGGAAAAATCCGAGTCTTGTTCCATAAGAGGAAGATGATTACAAAGTAGAAAGAGATAGAATTTAGGGATTTGTTCAGTAATGTTTGTGGAATTTTGTAAGTTTGTGGGTTTACCTTCAAATACCATACTAGAATCCGGTCTAATATGCAATTTCATAGATGAAGAAAAACATATACTAAATAAAACATAAGGTGAGAGAATTGAATAAATTCACTTAGAAGAATCATTGATTATACAGGTTGGAATCAAAAGTTCTCATTCTTTAGATATTCTTTAGATCACATCAGAACATTAAGCCATTTATTGTAATACAATGTTCAAGATAAACAAATTATAAAGCCTATAATCAACTTAGGGTTTTATCAAATAAGATACTATGCTAACAAAAATCTGAGTAACTTGTTTGGCAAAATCAACGTGTTTTGGGAGTGAAGATGTGTCATCAAAAGGAGGATCACTTGGCGCATTCCCTGAAACGCATACAAACATTTGAACTTGGACGAAATCCATTAGAGATTTCTGAAATGAGTAATCTCCCTTATTTAATAAGTCTTGAGCAGCATCGACCGCACCAAGGGCACCATCTTTCTTTTCAAAATTTCCAGCACAACCTTTATAGTGTACCTCTGCGGCAAAGTTACCAACATTTTGCTTAATTAACTTGTTGATTTCTTCGATGATGTTTGTTACATTGCTATGAATCACACCAATGGTGTATTGTGCGAGGTTAACGAGATCTCGACTTCCACTGGGATTTGAATTGAGAAAATTTGAACAGAATGAAGGGTTTGTAGCATTCTTACAAATAGTATTGACATCTACAACCTTAACTGAACAACAAGATGTAACACATACAAAAAGAACCACCACAAAGAAGAAGAAACGAGCCATCTGGTTTTGCTTATTCCTTTTCCTGCTTTTATTTTGGTATCAAACCTTATTCATGGTTATATATAACTGAAAACTATAATAAAAATTAATGTCACTTTATTATTTTGATTGAATTCATTGAATTCAAATTAAATATTCATTGACTGAGGATTTTAAAAGAAAAATAATGAGTCCGATAACTTTGTATATACTCAATTCATTTAAAAAACAACCGTCCTTTGAAAAAAAAAAGTCAAAACTATTATTATTTTTTTTCAATTTAATATTAATTATTTTATTCAAATTTTATTTCCAAAGTAATAGTATGCGTGTCAATATCAAATTTTGTGGGGCAAATATTATACATATTATTTTAAAAATAAAATTACTAAAGTTATAAAAAAAATATTTTAGCTATATTTTTTACTTTAAACAAAAGTTAATGCTCCCTCCTTCTTGTAACAGGTGTTTTGTTTGAGATTTTTATACTTTTTAAAATAATTATTAATTAAATTAATTTTAATATAAAACCAATATTATTTACTAAAGTAATATTTGTAATAATAAATACCTATTAGTTACATGATTTAAAATACAAAAAATAAAAATAATTTAGTGTAAAGAACTAATAGTATCACATTAATATTCAAATGAACAAATAATTTCAAATAAATAAAAGTAGGAAAAAGGAGACGGAGGGAGTATTAATTGTTATTTTTAACAAAATAATTGAATATTGTAATAAAATATAAGAAAATCAAAATTTATTAAAGTAAATACAGATATGAGATATTCATGTTAGTTGATTTGAATACAATAATTAATAGGTGATTTTATTATATTCTGAACTATCTCATTAATATAAGTTTAATGAGATTTTGTATTCATAAAGTTTTTTATATTATTGATTTTTTTTAAAATAAAATCGGATATTCTTTTCGGTAACTACATAGAGTAAGATTACAACGGCCGCTAATGGTTTTTCTCAAAAAATTTAACACCGTCGTGTGTTATATTAAGTTTGAATACAAGATCTTTGATTAAACTAGAAAAAATTTATCACCCTTTCATCTAAATGCTATTAAGCTTTGTATATATTATTGTGTTTTAATAAAAAGAATTAACTTTAATAATAATAATAATAATTTTTTTTTTGATAACTACATAGACAAAGATCACAATAGACCATAAAAATCTCTCTCAAACAATCTAATTTAGTTATGTGTTGAACTGAGTTTGAATTCAAGATCTTTGATTAAATTATAAAAGATTTCTTATTTTCTCATCTAAATTCTCTTAAGCTTTGTATATATTATTATGTTTTATTAAAAAGAATTAACTTAAATAATAATTGGTGGTACACATAATTTAAATTTTATGAAAATCACTTATTTTATAATTAAATATAATAATAAGAATAAAATATACTTGTTTTAAAATTATTAAAAATAGAAAAAACAAAGAAAAAATTTGATTAAAAGGTGAATACTTTGGGGTTGGTTTGATTTGTTTCCAAATTTGAATAGTTAATTTGATTTTGCTTTTCTTATCCTTCTTTTTCATTTTATAATATTTTAGTTAGATGTGTTTCGTATTTTTATAGACTATTTCTTAACACACCACCCATGTTTCTTATACACTACGTGAAATTTTGTTTTTGTCTCCCAGTTTCGGATGTGCACATCCGGACGCACCGTTTTTTTTTAAAAACGCTGCGTTGTTCCGGATGTGCAAATCCGGAATGACAAGTTACGCGTATTCCGGATGTGCACATCCAAACAAATGGCTGAAACTTAAAAGGTATATTTTTTTTAAGAAATAATAATAATATGTATTTTAGCAGAAAGTTAGAGGAACAAATATGGTAGACATCCTTTAATGATAACTTTGTCACTTGCAGAATCAGAATCAGAATTTTTGACTTCACATATGTAGTATCGAGCGTGGTGCCTAATTGATACATGTTGATGTATATTTATGTATATGTATATATTATAACTTGTTTTAATTTTATATATGATTTATTTTGCATTGTTAATTTCTGCTTATCAGAGATGGAGTAAGTGAGGGTCAGTTCAGTCAATTTTTCCTTTATGAGATGGATGCAATTCAGAAGGTATGACATGTTAGACCAAAATATATATATTGATCCTATGTTCCTGATAACAAATGAACAACAAGATCAATAAACAAAACTCGGAAATAAAATTAAAGGTTTTACCTCCAGCCATTGTTGCAGTGTTGTGAGTGCACTGCCTTTGATTCTTCCAAGCTTTTGCTCTCTCGATATAGATGGTGTATTTCTTGTTGTGATGAGAGAAAGCTTTGGGGACCAAAGACTATTTATAGGCTTGATTCTACCATCAAGAATTTTAAGCCATTAAAACTCATTACCACCCAATTAATGGTCATATCAATTTATATTAAAACCAAAATAAATAAAACCCTTTTCATAACCTAAATCTCAAAACTATGGACCACATTAAAATTGGTTTTTATTATTAATAAAAATAAAAAACCGTTACATTCTCCCACTTGGTCCATGGAACTGATTATTGGCATAAATGAGTCATGGAAAACTTACTCAATAAATAAATATGTGAATCATCGAGATAGTTCCTCTTAAAGCCAGTAGTATCATCTATGTATTACAACATGTTTATTTTCAAGTATATATCTATAATGTGGCAACTAACTTGATGAATAAACCAATGTTTACTCTTGGTCCAGATGTAACATATTTTCTCAAACTGATGTGCACATGAAAATGAGAAGACATCACAATATAAGAGTTTTATTAATAAAGTGTATGTATACAATCATAAGGAGGACCCAAGTCCCATGTTCTTTACATGACCCTTAAATTTTATTGGTGGCATGCCCTTAGTCAAAGGATCAGCGATCATTAAATCAGTACTAATGTGATTAATAGCTACTATTTTATCTTTAACTCTTTCTCTAGTGGCTAAATACTTTATGTCGATGTGTTTGCTTCGACTTCCACTTTTATTGTTCTTAGCCATAAAGACAGCAGCTGAATTATCGCAAAAAATCTTCAGAGGTCTAGAAATAGAATCCATGACTCTAAGCCCAGAAATAAAACTCTTAAGTCATACACCATGAGAAGTAGCCTCAAAATAGGAGACAAACTTGGCTTCCATAGTAGAAGTAGCAACCAACGTTTGCTTAGTACTTCTCCATGAAATAGCTCTATCAGCCATCATAAAAATATATCCTGATGTTGATTTGTGAGAATTAACACAACCAGTAAAGTCGGAGTCTGAATAGCCGATCACATCTAGATTGTCCGTCTACCTATACATTAGCATGTAATCTTTTGTTCCTTTAAGATATCTCAACACCTTCTTTGCAGTTTTCCAGTGATCCATACCTGGATTACTCTGATATCTTCCTAAGATTCCAACAGCAAATCCAATGTCGGGCCTTGTGCATACTTGAGCATTCATAAGACTTCCAACAACAGAAGCATATGGAATGTTCTTCATTTGTTCCCGCTCAAAATTATTCTTAGGGCATTGATTCAAATTAAATCTATCGCCCTTGACAATGGGTGTAACACTTGGTGAACAATCTTTCATTCTAAAACTTTATTGATGTAGGTTTCTTGTGATAGACCAAAAATTCCTCGAAGTCTATCTCTGTGGATCTTAATGCCAATGACATAAGATGCCTCACCCATATCCTTTATATCAAAGTTTATAGAGAGGAATTGTTTCACCTCATGTAGAAAACCTTTATCAATGGTTGCAAGTAGTATGTCATCCACATACAAAATGAGAAAACAAATTTCACTCCCACTGACCTTCTGGTATATACATTGATCCATGGGATTTTCAATAAACCCAAATGAAGATATTGTTCCATGGAATTTAAGATACCATTGACGAGAGGCTTGTTTTAAACCATATATGGATTTCTTAAGCTTGCAAACCAAATGCTCACCATTATTAGAGGAGAAACCTTCAGGTTGTTTCATATAAACCTCCTCCTCTAAATCACCATTAAGAAAAGTTGTTTTCACATCCATTTGATGCAACTGAAGGTCAAAATGTGCAACTAATGCCAAGATGACACGAAGAGAATCTTTCTTAGATATAGTAGAAAAAGTATCAGTGTAATCGATTCCCTCCTTTTGAGTAAATCCCTTAGCAACAAGCCTGGCCTTGTATCTCTCAATGTTACCTAATGAATCTTTCTTGGTTTTAAAGACCCATTTACAACCAATGGCCTTTGCTCCATTAGGTAACTCTACAAGATCCCATATGTCTTTGTTTTTCATGGAATTCATTTCATCATTCATGGCATCATACCACAAATTTGACTCTTTGCAACTCATGGCTTGTCTAAAGCTCTCAAGATCATTCTCAGCTCCAACATTATAGTCAGATTCTTGTAGATACACAATGTAATCATTAGGAATAGCTTATTTTCTTGTCCTAGTAGATCTTCTTAATGTTTGATCAATATTTTCTTGTGGATCTTGTTGTTCAACTAATTGTTCATCATCTTGATGACCAACTTGATCTACTGGATCATCAGCAGCTTATGGAGTCTCGATAATTGGTTGATCAACATCCATTTGAACTTGAGGGATGTTGTGAATAGTAGCCAATCTATCACTTAAAGTGGAAGGTTCATAATCTATATGATTATGCACATAAATTAAATTTTTTATTTGATCGCTCCCACTAGTCAAATGATTTTCAAGAAACTTTGCATTTCTTGAATCCACAATCCTAGTTGTGTGAGATGGACAATAAAATCTATATCCATTAGACCATTCGGCATATCCAATGAAATACCCACTAATGGTCCTCGGATCTAGTTTCTTTTCTTGTGGGTTATAAATCCTCACCTCAGACGGATATCCCCAAACGCGCATATGTCGTAAATTCGGTTTTCATCCTTTAAATAACTCAAATGGTGTCTTTGGGACAGCCTTGGATGGAACCCGGTTTAGAATATACATAGCCGTCTTTAGTGTTTCATTCCACAATGACTTAGGAAGATTAGAGTTGTTAAGCATACTCCGCACCATGTTCAATAATGTTCGGTTTCTTCTTTCTGCAACACCGTTTTGGTTCGGAAAATCGGGCATAGTGTATTGGGCAACAATCCCATGTTCTTGAAGAACCCTAGCAAATAAACCAGGTGCTTGTCCACTCTCAGTGTATCTACCATAGTATTGACCACCCCGATCTGATCTCACTATCTTTATTTGCTTTCCACATTGGTTCTCAACTTCAGCCTTAAAGACTTTGAAGGCATCCAATGCTTCATATTTATTATTAAGCAAATAAATATTAATATATCGTGAGTAATCATCTATGAAAGTGATGAAATATTTCTGACCATGTGCATCCATATCAGGACAGCATATGTCTGTATGAATTATTTCTAATATACTTGAACTCCTATTGGCACCTTTCTTAGACATGTTGGTCTGCTTTCCCTTAATGCAGTCAACACAAGTTTCAAAGTCTGCAAAATCTAGAGTATTAAGTACCCCATCTTTTACTAACCTTTTAATTCTCTCTATAGAGATATGTCCTAATCTCCGATGCCATAACATAGAAGAATTCTCATTAATATTACACCGCTTAGTGCCGGTTTGAACATGCATTGAACTATAAATGGATTCGATTTGTAAATTAATACGATAAAGACCAGCAGACAATATACCATTCCCAACATATTCCGAATTATAAAATAATTCAAACAAGGTGTCTTTAAAATTAAAGGAATACCCAAAAGGTACAAGTCTAGAAACTGAAATCAAGTTTCGTGAGAAACTTGGTACATAAAAGGTCCTTTCTAATTTCAAAACAAAACCGTTATTCAAATTTAAATTGCAAGTTCCAATAGCTTCCACATGTGAGCCCATCCTGCTTCCTGATAGGATAGTCCGCTCACTTCCCACTGGCTTCCTTAGGTTTTGCATACCCTGTAAGGAATTTGTTATATGGATTGTTGATCCAGAATTAATCCACCAGGTGTTAATATTAACATCGGTCATATTAGATTCATAACAAACAAATGAGAATAAATTACCTTTCTTCTCAAGCCATTCTTTGAATCTAGGGTATTCCTTTTTCATGTGTCCTCCCTTTTTACAGAAGTAACACTTTGCTTCTTTCTTGATATCACCTTGCGGTGGTATTTTGAATTTCCCTTTCTGATTGGCTTGAGACTTGTCAGTTTTGAAAGCTTTGCTCTTCCCGCGAGTGCTTGTCAGCAATGCACTCTCACTCTGTTCCATTACAAGCCTTTCTTCTTCCTGAACACACATGGTCATTAATTCATTGATTGACCACTTGTCCTTATGTGTATTGTAGGAGATCTTGAAAGGCCCATACTCATACGGAAGAGAGTTCAGAATATAGTGCACCAGGAAGGACTCAGACATATCAACCTCAAGTTTCTTAAGTTGAGCTGAAATGTCACGCATTTTCATTATGTGCTCACGCACACCTTTCACACTGGTGAGTCGGTAGGAGGAAAATTTCATAATCAATGTGCTTGCCAAAGCCTTTTCAGAAGTGACGAACTGATCGTCAATGGCTTTCAGCAAATCACGGACATTCTCATGCTGATCGACTGAACCACGTAATCCACCTGTGACCTTAGTCTTAATGAACATCACACTGAGCCGATTGGATCTCTCCCACCGCTCATATAGTGCGATTACAGCTGGAGTACTTTCATCTGTAATTGCAGGTGGTTCATCTTTCCTAATAGCATAATCTATGTCCATCCATCCTAGATGGAGGAGAATTCTTTCCTTCCACACCTTATAGTTATCTCCTCTGAGCTCGGGAATATCACATCGGATATCAGAAAAATTAGCAGGTTGAGAAGCTAAAAAGATAAACAAAATTGATGTCAAAATTTGAGGCATAAATATTATCCAAATTGTATGTATTATCATTATAAACATACCATAAAATAAATAAAAATTACATGTGGGCTAAATTTTAATGTAATAAGATTTAAAAAATTTTGCGATAGATTTTTCAAACTACATACACAACCTCCTCAAATTTTACGTGCATGCAATAATTTTGTTTTTCTATCCAAAATTAATACTTTATGATAAAACTATCAAATTATGTACCAATTCATAATTCCTGTGGGCAAGTTATGAAAATAATTTTACATTTTATCCTAATTAATCATACAAATATAATAAAAATTCCTGTAGGATAAAATTCATTATACCACGTATAATTAATTACAATTTTATGTCTAATAATTTATGTGATCTCAAAACTCTAAAAAATAATCTCAATTAATTTAAGGATGTTGTGGCTAATCCAAATAAATTATAACGATCACTAGACATAATAACTCAATTGTATGAGAGAACAAAAAATAAATAAATAAGATCTCTCATACAATTGCTTAGCAAAATAATAACATTATAAATCAATTTCAATTTATGCACAAATTTAATTCAAAGATTAAATAAATAATAAGGCATAATAATTAGTAAAATAAAGTCATATGTATATGAATAGAATCAAAATACAGTTTAACAAAGCAGCCCAGCGGTAACATTCATGAATACCATGGATCAGGACCCGGGTTCAATACCCGGGCATAGCAAAAACTGAAAAAATAATTTTTATTACTGTCCACGCGATTATTGTTCAATCGGCTACTGTGCATTTCGTTTACTGTTCATGCCGTAAATTTCCAGATTTCAAAATTTTAAGAAAGTAAATTATTTAATCTTTTGATATTTTTTGAAACATAATATTCTAAAATTCAAAACTCAAAATTAAATCACAAAAATACTGAATATGGAAGAACCATTCGAAAATAAGGCAGAGGCAGTAGAAGCTCTGATACCAAATGTTAGACCAAAATATATATATTGATCATATGTTCCTGATAACAAAAGAACAACAAGATCAATAAACAAAACGCAGAAATAAAATTAAAGGTTTTACCTCCAGCCATTGTTGCAGTGTTGTGAGTGCACTGCCTTTGACTCTTCCAAGCTCTTGCTCTCTCGATATAGATGGTGTATTTCTTGTCTTGATGAGAGAAAGCTTTGGGGACCAAAGACTATTTATAGGCTTGATTCTACCATCAAGAATTTAAAGCTATTAAAACTCATTACCACCCAATTAATGGTCATATCAATCTATATTAAAACCAAAATAAATCATACCCTTTTCAGAACCAAAATCCCAAAACTATGGACCACATTAAAATTGGTTTTTATTATTAATAAAAATAAAAAACCGTTATATGACATAGCTAACTTTAATCTTTTAGTTGTTATCATAGTGACTAAAACCGGGGAACACTTGATAGCTGTCCGCGCTCGATACTACATAAGTGAAGTTTAAAATTCCGATTCTGGTTCTGCAAGTGGTAATAGGAGTACCACGAACTTTGTGTCGACTCTGTTGCCATTTATCTTGGATAACGTCAAAGAAGTAATGTTTTACTGTTGATCTTCATTTGTCCTACAATCTTCGAACCTGTAAAATATAATTCTTTTAAGCTTAAACCCAATTGATTTATAGAATGACACACGCCACTCCCTGAAAACCAAAATGTTTTGAAACATAATATTCTAAAATTCAAAACTCAAAATTAAATCCCTACAATACCGAATATGGAAGAACCATTCGAAAATAAGGCAGAGGTAGCGGAAGCTCTGATACCAAATGTTAGACTAAAATATATATATATATATATATTGATCCTATGTTCCTGATAACAAAAGAACAACAAGATCAATAAACAAAACGCGGAAATAAAATTAAAGGTTTTACCTCCAGCCATTGTTGCAGTGTTGTGAGTGCACTGCCTTTGACTCTTCCAAGCTCTTGCTCTCTCGATATAGATGGTGTATTTCTTGTTGTGATGAGAGAAAGCTTTGGGGACCAAAGACTATTTATAGGCTTGACTCTACCATCAAGAATTTAAAGCCATTAAAACTCATTACCACCCAATTAATGGTCATATCAATATTAAAACCAAAATAAATCATACCCTTTTCA
Organism: Lathyrus tuberosus; assembly: GCA_022829125.1. Lineage (NCBI taxonomy): Eukaryota > Viridiplantae > Streptophyta > Magnoliopsida > Fabales > Fabaceae > Lathyrus > Lathyrus tuberosus. The sequence goes on from JALAZF010000842.1 coordinate 484,415, forward strand.
GAACCAAAATCCCAAAACTATGAACCACATTAATATTGGTTTTTATTATTAATAAAAATAAAAAACCGTTACATGACATAGCTAACTTTAATTTTTTAGTTGTTATCATAGTGGTAAAAACCGGGGAACACTTGATAGCTGTCCGCGCTCGATACTACATAAGTGAAGTCGAAAATTCTGATTCTTGTTCTGCAAGTGGTAATAGGAGTACCACCAACTTTGTGTCGACTCTGCTGCCATTTATCTTGGATAACGTCAAAGAAGTAATGTTTTACTGTTGATCTTCATTTGTCCTACAATCTTCGAACCAGTAAAATATAATCCTTTTAAGCTTAAAGCCAATTGATTTATAAAATGATACACGCCACTCCCTGAAAACCAAAATGGTAAATAATAATGAGTTATCTATGCATTCAAACACTTTCTTGTATCGTGTAAGTTAGTAACTACTCTCATTCTTAACCTTTCTTCTCCACAAAGCTGAGTTTTTTCGGTGCTCTGTGCCCTTACAGGTAAATAATAATGTGTTTTTTTATGCATACAAACTTTTTTTTATTCATCAACGTTTCACTCTGTAATGCATGTTTACTTCATTGACATTGACTGAAGATTAATGGCTACATCGAAACAACACATTAAAGAGATACAAAGAACAAATTTTTCTATTGGAGAGATACGAAGAACAAAGTTTTTTATTAGAGAGATACGAAGAACACATTGAAGAGATACGAAGAACAAAGTTTTCTATTGGAGAGATACGAAGAACAAAGTTTTCTATTGGAGAGATACGAAGAACAAAGTTTTCTATTGGAGAGATACGAAGAACACATTGCAGAGATACGAAGAACAAAGTTTTCTATTGGAGAGATACGAAGAACAAAGTTTTCTATTGGAGAGATACGAAGAACAAATTTTCTATTGGAGAGATCCGAAGAACAAAGTTTTCTATTGGAGGGATACGAAGAACAAAGTTTTCTATTGGAGAGATACGAAGAACAAAGTTTTCTATTGGTGAGATACGAAGAACAAAGTTTTCTATTGGAGAGATACAAAGAACAAAGTTTTCTATTGGAGGGATACGAAGAACAAAGTTTTCTATTAGAGATATACGAACAACACATTGAAGGGATACGAAGAACAAAGTTTTCTATTGGAGAGATAAGAAGAACAAAGTTTTCTATTGGCGAGAAACCTAATCCCTTGACTCAAGATCTTCATCATGGTGTCAAGACCTTCTCCCTCCCCTCATTGACATTGAGTGAAGATTAATGGCTACACCGAAACAACACATTGAAGAGATACGTAGAACAAAGTTTTCTATTGGAGCGATACAAAGAACAAAGTTTTCTATTGGCGGAAAACCTAATCCCTTGACTCAAGATCTTCATCATGCTGTCAATACCTTCTCCCTCCCCTCATTTGAATGTATATTAACTTGCGATGATATATTAACGTATGCGACCAACCAACAAAACCGATTTAAAAAAAAAAAGTTATGCTATTTTCCGGATCTGCAGATCAGGAATTTTAAAAAATAAAAGTATACCATGTTTCTGGATGTGCACATCCAGAATACATTAGCGTTTTTTTAAAAAAACGGTGTGTCCGGATGTGCACATCCAGAATCAGGGGGCAAAAACGAAATTTTACGTGGTGTATAAGAAACTTGGGTGGTGTATTAAGAAATTGTCTTTTTATATTGGTCCCTTATGAGATCGAGATATTAGAATCTTTGATGTGATCTACTTAATTTTTTTTTTTAATTATTTTTTAAAAATGATGTAGCATATATTTTTCATTCTTTTTATAAATATCATGTGGATTTTTTTCTTTTTATTTTAAATTAGTTTAATAAATTTCATATTATAAACATACAAAAGGGCGAATATTGGGTCTAGTGGGATTTGAACTGGACAATTACTAGTGCCATTTTGTTTTTTTTTTAATTAATTTATTATTAATTTGTATTTGTTATGTGTTTACAGGCAGACCACCAAGTCTAACGCCTCACTTTTTTATTTATATTTACATATAATTTTATTTAATATTTTTTTATTTATAAAAAAAACTTTAAATTATGTTATATATCAAATAAATAATAATATGTATTGTTTGATTTATTAATTTAAAATTCACATGTATAAATAGAAAATTTTGGATTTTTTAACATAGTAGGAGACTTGATATCTATTTTTTTTTTCAATTATGATTTTGTAAATAGTAAAAAGAGTGTTTAGATGAGTTAATTTTATTATCAATTAAAATAAAATATTAAATAAAATAAATTATAATAATTTAATAGTTTTACATCCTAAAACATCTAAAATATATTAATTTATTAAATATATATTTTTATATCAAAAATATTTAATTTTAAATTTCACCTCAAACCTCGAGATGTGTTGGGCCGGTTAGGTGTGTGCAAAAAAACCGGTTATTCTAAACCAAATATGTATCCAAATTGTTCCATTTTTAAAAATCCAAACCAAATGTTAAATTATAAATGTGGGTATCCATTTTATTATCCAAATATAAACCGGTAACCATATTAATAATGTGGTTTAGTTATTGGATATCCAAATTTCATTATATGTTAAATTTATATGTTTATTTCTATAGCCGTTTTTATAATTTTTCTCTTGCGTCAGTGAATCTTTGTTTACTTTTTTAGAGGCACATCAAACTACTTTATTTTGTTTAACAATTGTATGCAGTAGTTTATCTTACACGAATAAACCTTAATTTTTTTCTCAATACAAACATTTTAAAACAATATAATATTAATCAAAATATAAATGCTTTAGTTGATATAAGATGTTTGATTTGATGTAAATGTTAAATGTAATTCATCTTAACTTGTGAGTTTGTATTTGAGTTTAATTTTAGTTACATTTAGTTTGCATTTAGATTTGAATTAGTATATAAATCAATTGTTAGTTATGAGTTACTCCCAAATTATAAATCACTTTGTCAAAAAAATTTAATGTATAAATTGATTTTAAAACTTTATTTTTATAAAATTGGTTTTTTTAAAGAAAGTAAAAAATTGGTTTTGAGAGAAACTGGTTATCGTAAAAAAACCGGTTTAGAACTGAACTGATCCATTTGTAAATCGGTTTTACAAAAATAAACCGGTTTTATAGAAACTGATCGTACCTGGATCAGATAGTATTTTGTGGCCAGCAACGTCTTGTGGACTTCAGCTCCGGTGAGGTTGAAAGACGGCCGGGGGCGGGGGGGGGGGGGGGGGGGGGGGAGTGTACCTGCAACGTACTCCGACGCTCTAGTAAGGCAAAGGTCACAAGTAAAAGCAAGTACAAGGTTAGAGTGTATGAGATTGCGTAACCTAACCCTCTCAAGTGGGAGGGTATTTATAGAGAACCCCCAGCGCGGGGCAAACGGTCACTAGCACTGGGCTGGATTGCCAGGCCCAATCCAAGTAACTGCCAGGGCTTACGTGGCGTTGTGAAGACCAGCACGTGGTCTTCGCCCAGGGGTAACCGTTCCCAGGTCTTCGGAATTAGGGCAGACCGATTCCATCGGGAGTGGGTGGTTACACGAGAACGTGTCCTCGCGGGGAGGAGTCATGCGCATCAGGGAGAGACGTGTCCTCGCGAGGAGGACTTACGTGCGGAAGGAGATAGCTCCTCGCTGGGAAGGGCATCTGAGTGCGAGGAGGGGCGAGCCCGGAGAGGCTTAATGCCTATGCCCGATGCTCTATATTGTGCGTGCCCGAACACCTCCGAGGTGCGGCGTGTGCCCGACATTGTGGAGGTGAGCATGTGCTCGACACTGGTCGTGCTAAGAGGCCTTTGTTGGGCAATCCCAGGGCGTGTGGGTTGGGCCTCCTCGATTGAGGACCAAACCCCGGCCCAATCCAGAACAGGAGCCCCCCAAGTCGTTGCTCTGAGGTATCAGGGTAATGACTTTAGGGTCAGTACTATGTCGGGGAAGTGCCCGGCCGGGGAAGAGACCCTAAACGAGGAACAATTGGTAAACCAGGCAGAAATAAATAGATCTGTTCGCGCTAGATTGGCCGCGGATGACGATGTCGCGGGGATACGAGGAGTCTGAACCGAGGTGAATGAAAAGACGTGTTGGGGAAAGAAAAGATGTACCTGGGGAAGCGTGTGCCTTGTGTCACACCTCATCATTGCCTAGGGCGGCTACGCTAGGGTAGCGTAATCGAGTGCCTAGGAAATCCTCTAGTCTCGTGAGGAGCCTATAAAAGGGCTCGAGTTCGTGTCAATTGCACGTTTCCACTTTTTTCGCTTCCCTCTTCTTTCTATCTCCGTCGCTGCTCCACCGTCGTCCATTGCCGTACGTCGCCGTATCTTCTGCTCCAGTCAGGCTTCTACCACCGTTCCAAGTAAGCTTATGATCTCTTTCTTTTCCATTTTGCTTTCTGTTGGTGGTTTTCTGGTGAACTGATGAAGTTCCTGGAAATCCCTTGAGGGTTCCAGCCAAAAACGGCGGGACGTTCCTAGGGTTCTAGTAGGATTGGCGGAGGCTTGGGATGAATATCCCGAGGACTCGATGAATACCCCGAGGACTCGATGGATACCCCGAGGACATGCAAAGAATGTCACGGGGAAGTGAGATGAGAGGATTGGAGACCCGAAGGAGGGACGGGGTAATGACCTCGAGCGGTTCGCCGTGTCCCCGAACATTTTCTTTGCTCTCACTGCCCTTTCACTTGATTGGCGGTGGAAGGGTGGATTTGGTCGCGGCCAACGAATTCACCTATTTCCTCTGCTTTTCAGGTAAAAAATGGCCGTGAGGGTTCCGGGGATTCTCCAGATAGACACTGAACCCGACGTGGATGGACCCGCTCAGATCCCTGGGGAGGAGATCGTGCGTCCGGCCACCGAATGGGCCGGCGAGGAGCCTCTGCGCATAAAGTCACGTTTCGCTGCCGACGACACGGACGCTTTCACCTTCATCGAGAACGTCCCTGAGGGCGAGGAGGCGAAGTGGACGGTTTTTCAGCCTCGGGCACACCACCGCATCTGCTCGAATTACCATGGGTTAAGGTTCCCCATGTATGAGTTTGCCTTTAAAGAGGCCGGTATTCGTCTCCCCTTCAACAACTTTCAATTGGGGGTTTTCAACCATCTGCACTTGGCGCCGTCCCAGCTTCACCCTAACGCGCTTGCCTTCATGCGGGCATTTGAGATCGTGTGTGACTATCTCAAGATCCGGACCACCCTCACGCTCTTTTTCCGCATCTTCCACCTCCAACGTTCAACGGACCATGGACGACATAGTTGGGTCTCCTTCAAACAGCCGAGGAAGCTGTTCAAGGCGTACTCGAATTCGATTAGGAATTTCAAGGATAGGTTATATTATGTCATGCTTGTGACGCACGTGGCTGTGGGTACGCTCTATGACATCGTGACCAACAGTTCCGGGGAGGAGAAGTTCGTGTCCAAGTGTCCCCTGGAGTGGGAGGATGCGCACTTCGTGCTTGGTACGAATGAATACCTCGTGAAGCCTGACGAGCTGTCGGAGGAGGACAAAGGAGTGTATGCCACGCTGGTCGCATATGTTACTAGTTTTAACCGGGCAGAGTGCGTTGGTAGGGATGGAAAATACATCCTCGACTCTCGAGGAAGGGTTGTGACCACTCCCCGTTACATAAACACCAGGGGTCTCCTCGAGTGCAAGTCCCCCGATGAGGCCAAGAGGTTCTTAGGTAGGAGCTCCTTGTCTTGTTCGGGTATCCATTTAGTTTTGTTTCTTTGTGCTAACTTTTTCCATGTTTTCCCATGCAGCTCAAATGTCGAGCGCCACCGAGCGCATCATGAAGTTGGCCGCTGAACGGGCACTTAAGCGAACCAAGAGCCGCGTTCGAGAAGTTATTCAGACTGCGGCGTCGGCTGGGAAGACGAGTGGCTCTGCCTTTCCACAGTGCAGCCAGTCTTCCCCTCCGGAGGGCACCCCTGCCAAGAAAGCGAGGACCGAGGGACCTGTCCTCGTGGATCTCGTGGACCCTGCCTCACCGGAGAAGTTTCTGATGCCCGCCTGTCACCTTCAGCAGAATTTCTTCAGGGGAAGCCCCCCTGTCATTACTGAGGCCGAGGTGAAGGCAGTTTTGGGAATGGACGGTGCGGCCAGGAGAGAGGCACTTGTCGAAGACCTTGCGGCTATGATGCGAGTCTTCGAGACTGCCCTGATTTTGAACGAGGAGACCCCCCTCTGCCTCTGAGTTACAGAAGCTGAAGGACAAATGCACTGCCCTCAAGAGGGAGAAGGATGAGGTCGTGGCTGATCTGCAAAAGGCCCAGGCCAAATGCGATGACTATGTCAACGCCCTCCGCGAGCTGAATGAGGCTAAGGCTGCACTGAAGGCGACTCAAGAGGAGCGTGATCGTTTTCGGACCAGGATTGGAGAATTGGAAGCTGTTTTCCATCCCACAAAGAACGAATCCCCCGCAGAGAAAAATCTCGCCGACCGCGCAGCCTTGGTCGCCAAGATTCGGGAACTTCAGCAAGATAGTATGGAGGCCCTCGAGATAGGCTTTAAGAATGCAGTGAAGTAGGTCGGTGCCGAGAATCCAGGTGTTCAGCTTACGCTCGACAGAATCAGCCCGTTCCTTCGTGTGGTCGATGGCAAGTTGGACCTGCCAGAGGAGGAGGACGAGGAAGATGGAAGCCGGGTCGAGGATGAGATCGCCGTTTAGTTCCTTTGCTTGTTTGGCCTACGTGCCACTACGTTTTTGGTGTTTAGTTTTTGGCTTGCGTGCCATTTGTGATGACTTTTTGCCCGGCCTGTGAGCCAAAGGCCTTTTGATACTTTGTATGTAATACCTGTACACCGGGCTTCTGCCCGATTAATGCATTTTTGTTTATCTGCTCGTGTGTTGTTTGTATAGTTTCAATTGTGTGTGATGCTATTGCATTTGCTATACTTTGTTTGTTTTTGTCTAAGTAATAAAGACTTTGGGGATTTGCTCGACTTCGATGGTCCCTGACCGCGTGGAGAGCTGGCCGGGTGGTCGGAGACGTGTTCCGACCTTCAATGAGGCTAAGAGCTCGGTCGAGGTCTTAGCTTCGTGGCGTGAACTTCCCATCGCGAGCTGGGTGTTCTGCCTAACTGGTACAATGACGGCGGAGCTCGATCGAGGTGTCCCCGTTGGATCAAAAGTCCTCGCGCACACACAACACGGCCTTTGATCATCGTGTTCTGTATAGGGGTGTCACGCTCATACCCTAGTGCGTCCCCGTAATTGCGGTGCTAGTGTGTCGTGGGCAGTGTTTAACTGTAGTACTGTTTGAGCTTCTCAGCGTTCCATGGTCAAGCAAGTTCTTCCCCGTGCAGATTTTCGAGGAAGTAGGCTCCTGTCCCCGTTTTCGCGCAGACGCGGTACTGGCCCTCCCAGTTCGCGGCGAGTTTGCCTTCTCGCGAGTCTTTCTGGTTCCTTCGTAGGACGAGGGTGCCCACCTCAAAATCACGTTTGATAACTTTGTCGTTATAACGTAGTGTTATTTTCTGTTTAAGTGAAGCTTCTAGGAGAGTGTAACACCCACACATAATAACATACATCAAAGCATATATATCATACATGAGTCCAAGTATTTGGTACTGAAATACCATAAGTTCCTAGCTAACACATTATATACATTAAATGCCCTAAATACAAAGTTCTAAAGCCTACGACATAACATATACAAGATGTCCAAAATACACTAAGAACTAGATCAATACAATGATCTAAAAAAAAAACTCCATCGCGGAAGCCATGCCATCTCAAAAGCTACGATCCGTAAGGAAAAGTCAAACCACTTTGTCCTTACCCTTCGCCGAACCTGCAGAACCTGTGATGTAAACAACAACAGTGGGGTGAGATACATCAAATCTCAGTGAGTTCACTATCTTATAGTCCTCTCGGCTCTACAAGGTTCTAACAAACCAAACTCAAGTTAAAAGGGAAGGGGGATGACTTTGAGTACACACACACTATATGGAAACATGCCATGAGTTCATCAACTCACACTATATATCACTAATCGGTAACCACACTAAGGCATCCCTTTTTCCCGTCCGCTTCTACGTCTAGAAGTCGACCCGAGTCATGGATCCTGGTAACCTACTTGACATACGAATGGATTCGGGTTCTACGGGCCATTAACCGTTATGAACTGTCACTTCACATGGGCCATTAACCGTCACAAGCATACGCTCCCAGAGCGCCATTCGTACTGCACGCGGGAATCAAACCTGCCAAGTAGTCGTGCACATGTTTCAGAGGAGCTCGAGACCCATGAAACGCACTCACAAGATAAACGGTTACGATTACGTGATTACACTCACAGACGTGATCATATTCGACGATCACACGGCCATAACGCCTTAACACAACTACAAAGGTTACCACACATGTTCCATACTAGTGCTTATTCATTCCATGACATTAGTATCTGACACACGCCTCGGCACCGCATGCACGATCGTTGTCATTATGTCATTCCACACTTTTCGACATTGTTTACGGTAATAATCCTCACTCTACCTATTTCGTATTTTAACATGTATACATATTCAAACATGTTTAATAATAAGAGCATAGGCAAATAGTCATCAATCACATAATATAAACACATAATTCCACATATCCCCAATTTTACGAATTCATGGTTCCCTCCGATTTATTTAATCGGGCATTAAAACCAGTATTTTTCCCTTCCATTATATAGAGGATATTCATAGTTTCACATCGACACCGAGAATACAAAAAACGGATAAACAGGTCAAAAGTTATGAGAGAAACAAAACTACATAACCTGCCATGTTCGCTAGGCGAACGTCCCAGCGAGCATTCGCTCTAGCCTTCGCTAGGCGAAGCCCCTGGCGAATGAACAAACAGAATAAAAACTGACAAAAAGTTCGCTTCGCGAACTCCCTGGCGAACACTCGCCTCGCCCTTCGCTTCGCGAACAACTCAATGAAGCAAGTCAGAACCAAACAGCACTGAAAAGACACAAACTTCGCTAGGCGAACGTCGTTGGCGAACATTCGTTGACCTTCGCTGTCGGGTTCGCTAGGAGAACCCTCGAAAATCTGTTCGCTACGACTCGCCCCAGGTTCCCTAGGCGAAGCATGGAAAACCCAACTTCCCAACAGCGCTGTTCTTCACCCAAAAATCAATAATTTCCCAATCAAAACACATCCAAACCTTATTATAACCATCAAAACATAGTATGATCATAACAACAAGCATTTAACAACAATTATATTGCATTTCATCCGCTAAATTCCTGATTTTGACATTTTTACTCATTTTCTCACAATTCCAACCTAACTCTAAATCTCATGAAATTCTACATCTAGAGCATCTATCTAGAACCCACCTTAAACAGAGGATGATGATGAAGAAGATGTGATGATTCGATGAAGAATGGATAATGGTTGAAGATCTTGTGTTCTTGAGCTTTTCTCTTCCAAGTTTTCTTCTCTTTTCCTTTCCTTCTCTTTACTTTCCCTTACTCCAAATGTCTCCTTCTTTGGAAAATGAGAAGAAAGAATTGATATAGGAAAAATATCATTAGTTAGTATACTACTAATTGCCCAAAAGTCTCTAAAGTTCCAAATATTAAAATATCTCAGAGTCAGACAATATTAATTAGATTTGCTCTGAGCTCAACCGTTACTCTAATTATCTTTGCAGATAATTTCTCAGAGTACACTGGAACTCAGTTGATCACACCTAATATTATCCAGAGTAACTAAAATACGAGGTATTACATCCTTCCCCCCTTAAATAGAAATTCGCCCACGAATTTAAAACAATTACCTGAAAAGATGAGGATAGACTTCCCGCATCTCCGATTCCAATTCCCATGTTGCATCACCCGGATGCGTCTCATACCACTTGACCTTAACGAGAGGAATCTCTTTATTCCTTAACAACTTAGTTTCTCTTCCTGTGATATGACACGGTTGAGGCTCAAATGTTATATCTGCTTCTATCTCAATTGTATCCGGTAAAATTGGCTGAAGAGGATCTGGGACAAACTTTCGAAGCTGAGACACATGGAAAACGTCGTGCATCTCCGACAGAGAAGGAGGTAAGGCCAATATGTAAGCTACTTCACCAATTCTTTCCAAAATCGGATACGGTCCCATGTATCTCGGACTTAACTTCCGCGACTTAAACGGTCCTTTCAACCGCAATCTCGGAGTGACTTTCAAAAACACGTGATCGCCTTCTTCAAATTCTAAAGGCCTTCTACGGTTATCCGCATAACTCTTATATCGAACTTGTGCTTGTTTGACCTTATCACGGATCATCCTAATCTTCTCCGTGGTTTCGTGAATAATCTCGGGTCCCAACATTCTATCTTCACAAACTTCTGCCCAACACAACGGTGTCCTACACTTCCTTCCATACAATGCCTCATAAGGTGCCATACCAATACTTGCATGATAACTATTATTATAAGAGAATTCATTCAACGGAAAAAGTTCTATCCAATTTCCTCCACTTTCAAGTACACAAGCTCTCAACATATCCTCCATAGTTTGTATTGTCCATTCCGTCTGACCATCAGTTTGCGGATGACTCGACGTACTCAAACACAACTTCGTTCCCGTAGCTTGTTGAAAAGCTCTCCAAAATCTCGAAGTAAACTTTGGATCTCTATCCGAAACGATACTAGTGGGAATACCATACAATCTCACTATCTCCGAAATGAATAACCTCGCGAGATGACTCGCCTTGTAGGTAGTCTTTACGGCCAAGAAATGCGCAGATTTTGTTAACCGATCCACAATTACCCAAATCGAATCCTAACCACCTTGGGCACGGGGTAATCCCACTGCGAAATCCATCGAAATACTATCCCACTTCCACACCAGAATTTCTAAAGGTTGCAACAAGCCACCCGGTCTTTGGTGTTCGATCTTCACTTGTTGGCACACCGGACATTCCGACACATACACCGCAATATCCTTTTTCATCCCGGACCACCAATAGTTCGTCTTTAAATCTTGGTACATCTTTGAAGACCCCGAATGTATAGTAAAAGCACCCTTATGCGCTTCTTCCAAAATCCTCCTTTTTAACTCCGCGTTATCCGGAACACAAATCCTTTGGTTGAATAAAATGATTCCGTCGGTAGCTCGCACAAAACCCGGTTGTACTAACACTTCTTGTAACTTCTCATCTAACCCTTGCTATTGTTGGATTTCTTCCTTAAGAGTAGAATTGATATTCAAATTTCCCATAATCACACCATTAGGAGTCCAAACAAATTGAAGATTTAGATCTCGAAATTTTTCCAATAAAGTATACTCTAGCATCATCAACTCGGCATTATGCAACACCTTCCTACTCAATGCATCCGCCACCTTATTCGCTTTACTCGGATGGTATTTTAGCTTCAAGTCATAATCTTTCAAATACTCCATTCACCTCCTTTGACGCATGTTCAACTCCATCTGATCAAAGAGGTACTTTAAGCTCTTATGGTCGCTAAACATCTCAAAACGTACACCATACAAATAGTGATGCCACACTTTCAAAGTAAATACCACTGCCGCCAATTCTAAATCATGCGTTGGATAATTCTCTTCATGGACTTTCAACTGTCTAGAAGCATAAGCCACTACATGTCCATCTTGCATTAACACACCTCCTAATCCCCTCTTCGATGCATCACAATATACCTCATATGGCTTGCTAGGACCAGGAATGACCAAAACAGGAGCGGTCGTCAATCTTTCCTTCAAACTCATAAAACTTCTTTCACAAGCAGAATCCCACTCGTACGAACAATCCTTTCGAGTAAGTCTCATCATCGGTAAAGCCAGTTGAGAAAAACCTTTAATAAACCTTCGGTAATAACCTGTTAATCCCAAGAAGCTTTTAACTTTAGACACATTCTTCGGTCTTTCCTAATTAATCACTGCCTTGACTTTTGATGGATCAACCGCTACGCCTCCCTGAGATATGACATGTCCAAGAAAATTAACCTCTGACATCCAAAACTCACACTTACTTAGCTTGGCAAAAAGTTGTCTCTCTTGTAAGATGGATAAAACAATTCTTAGGTGTTCTCCATGCTCTTGAGGATCACGAGAATAGATAAGAATGTCATCAATGAAAATCACCACAAATTGGTCCAAATAAGGTTGAAATATCCGATTCATATATTCCATGAAAACTGCCGGGGCATTCGTTACACTGAAAGGCATCACCAAAAACTCATAATGACCATAACGGGTTCTAAACGTAGTCTTTGGTACATCCGAACTCTTCACACGAATCTGATGATAACCCGATCATAAATTAATCTTCAAGAACACACAGGCTCCTTTTAATTGATCTAACAAGTCGTCTATCCTTGGTAATGGGTATTTATTCTTGATGGTGACCTTATTCAATTGACGGTAATCGATACACAACCGCATTCCACCATCCTTTTTCTTTACCAACAACACTGGAGCTCCCCAGGGCGAAACACTTGATCGAACAAAATGCTTAGCCATTAATTCTTCCAATTGATCCTTTAATTCTCTTAATTCAAGTAGTGTCATCCGATAAGGAGAAACAGATATTGGAGCCGTTCCCGGTTTCAGGTCAATAGAGAACACCACTTCCCTCTCCGGAGGAAGATAAGTGATATCCTCTGGAAAAACTTCAGGAAACTCACAAACTACCGGAATACTCAAAACTTGAAAGTTACCACTTTCCTCCTTAGTAAGAACCAAAAGAACAAACTTCTCCTTTTCAAACAAAAATTTAATCATTCCAACCGTACCTTCCAAAATACTAGTTAACACATCCTTCGGAGTAGCCTCGGTAGATGGAATAATGATTAGTTTTTCTTCACACCCGATAAACACCGAATTAGCTGAAAGCCAATCCATTCCCAGAACAACATCCACTTTCTTAAGCGGTAAGCAAATCAGATCAATCTGGAAAACTCTTCCATCCACGGATAAAACACAATTTTCACACATTAATGGTGTTTCAACCATCTCATCCATGGCAGTAGTAACCACCATGGGTGGAGACAACGGAACCTCTTGCAACCCAAGCCGCTTTACACATTGCATCGATACAAAAAAGTGTGTAGCTCCACAATCAAATAAAACAAAGCAAGGATTTCCATTCACAAAACACGTACCAGCAATCAAAGAGTTATCACCCTTTGCTTTCCTCGCATCCAAGGTATACACTTGCCCGGTATTCTTCTCTTGCGTCTGATTCCTCCTCTGAGGACAATCCCTCGCTAGGTGGCCTATTTTCTGACATTGATAACACCTCATACCTTCGATACCACACCTTCCCTGATGATTCCTACCACAAAGACGACATACAAGAGGTGTATTAGTCCTAAAACTCTGAACTTGCTTCCCTTTGAAAGATTGCTGCCTTGGTCTAAATTGTTGATTCGATCTCCCACGATCACTTTGATTCACCCTACTCAACTCTCCTTCTGCTTGTACTTTCTTTAAGCTATGCTCCGCCACATAACACTGTCGTAACAATTCAGCAAAGCTAGTGAGTTCCCTCTGCGACACACTATGCGAGATTTCGGCCCTCAAACCAAAAAGAAACTGATCAATCTTCCACCTCTCATCAGGAGCATACATAGCCTACCTAGAATAAGCAGCCATAACCTCGAACTTTTCTGCATAAGAAGCCACAGTCATGTTACCTTGTCTCAACTGTTGAAACTCGAATTCCTTTTGAGACCTTCAAGAACTTGGAAAATACTTCTCCATAAAATTTATCTTAAACTGCTCCCAGACCTTCGGTACTTCTTGAATTGTCATTAAGGCCGAAGCACTCTCCCACCATCTCATGGCAGGACCCTTCAACAAATGAGAAGCGAAAACAACCTTATTTTCCTCATTGCACTGAACTATCAAGAAAATCCGTTCCATACCGGATATCCATTCATGAGCCTTTACTGGATCTAACCCTCCCTGAAACTCCAGAGGATTCATATGAATAAAATCCCTAAAGGTTCCCCCTGCAGCTTCAGGAACAACCACTGGAGGATACACACCACCAGCCATTTGCTGTACCATTTGTTGCACAAACTGATTCTGCTGTTGCTGCATCTGCTACATGAATTGATAGAAAGGAGCATTCTCCTCGCCACCTGGCGGATTTGTCCCTGCTGGAGTAGTTCTCGGTCTACCACGGTTGTTTCTGCGCCGGTCGGCCATGTTCCTAAATGTCATACAGATAGAATTAAGTTGATCAGGCTCAATAACATAAATATAACACGTAAGACCAATGGCGACACAACACATATGAAACGGAAAGAAAATACTTATACTATTTCATGGCTAGGTCGAGGATACGACCTGCTCTGATACCAACTGTAACACCCACACATAATAACATACATCAAAGCATATATATCATACATGAGTCCAAATATTTTGTACTGAAATACCATAAGTTCCTAGCTAACACATTATATACATTAAATGCCCTAAATACAAAGTTCTAAAGCCTATGGCATAACATATACAAGATGTCCAAAATACACTAAGAACTAGATCAATACAATGATCTCAAAAAAAAATAAATAAAACGCCATAGCGGAAGCCATGCCATCTCAAAAGCTACGATCCGTAAGGAAAAGTCAAACCACTTTGTCCTTACCCTTCGCCGAACCTGCAGAACCTGTGATGTAAACAACAACAGTGGGATGAGATACATCAAATCTTAGTGAGTTCACTATCTTATAGTCCTCTCGGCTCTACAAGGTTCTAACAAACCTAACTCAAGTCAAAAAGGAAGGGGGATGACTTTGAGTACACACACACTATATGGAAACATGCCATGAGTTCATCAACTCACACTATATATCACTAATTGGTAACCACACCAAGGCATCCCCTTTTCCCGTCCGCTTCTACGTCTAGAAGTCGACCCGAGTCATGGATCCTGGTAACCTACTTGACATACGAATGGATTCGGGTTCTACGGGCCATTAACCGTTATGAACTGTCATTTCACACGGGCCATTAACCATCACAAGCATACGCTCCCAGAGCGCCATTCGTACTGCACGCAGGAATTAAACCTGCCAAGTAGTCGTGCACATGTTTTAGAGGAGCTCGAGACCCATGAAATGCACTCACAAGATAAACGGTTACGATTATGTGATTACACTTACAGACGTGATCATATTCGACGATTACAAGGCCATAACGCCTTAACACAACCACAAAGGTTACCACACATGTTCCATACTAGTGCTTATTCATTCCATGACATTAGTATCTGACACACGCCTCGACACTGCACGCATGATCGTTGTCATTATGTCATTCCGCACTTTTCGACATTGTTTATGGTAATAATCCTCACTCTACCTATTTCGTATTTTAACATGTATACATATTCAAACATGTTTAACAATAAGAGCATAGGCAAATAGTCATCAATCACATAATATAAACACATAATTCCACATATCCCCAATTTCGTATTTTAACATGTATACATATTCAAACATGTTTAACAATAAGAGCATAGGCAAATAGTCATCAATCACATAATATAAACACATAATTCATAGTTTCACATCGACACCAAGAATACGTAAAACGGATAAACGGGTCAAAAGTTATGAGAGAAACAAAACTACATAACCTGCCATGTTCGCTAGGCGAACGTCCCAGCGAGCATTCGCTCCAGCCTTCGCTGGGCGAAGCCCCTGGCGAATGAACAAACAGAACAAAAACATACATAAAGTTCGCTTTGCGAACTCCCTGGCGAACACTCGCCTCGCCCTTCGCTTCGCGAACAACTCAGCGAAGCAAGTCAGAACCAAACAGCACTGAAAAGACACAAACTTCGCTAGGCGAACTTCGTTGGCGAACATTCGCTGACCTTCGCTGCCGGGTTCGCTAGGCGAACCCTCAAAAATCTGTTCGTTGCGACTCGCCCCAGGTTCGCTAGGCGAAGCCTGGAAAACCCAACTTCCCAACAGCGTTGTTCTTCACCCAAAAATCAATAATTTCCCAATCAAAACACATCCAAACCTTATTATAACCATCAAAACATAGTATGATCATAACAACAAGCATTTAACAACAATTATATTGCATTTCATCCGCTAAATTCCTGATTTTGACATTTTTACTCATTTTTCACAATTCCAACCTAACTCTAAATCTCATGAAATTCTACATCTAGAGCATCTATCTAGAACCCACCTTAAACAGAGGATGATGATGAAGAAGATGTGATGATTCGATGAAGAATGGATGTTGGTTGAAGATCTTGTGTTCTTGAGCTTTTCTCTTCCAAGTTTTCTTCTCTTTTCCTTTCCTTCTCTTTTCTTTCCCTTACTCCAAATGTCTCCTTCTTTGGAAAATGAGAAGAAAGAATTGATATAGGGAAAATATCAATAGTTAGTATACTACTAATTGCCCAAAAGTCTCTAAAGTTCCAAATATTAAAATATCTCAGAGTCAGATAATATTAATTAGATTTGCTCTGAGCTCAACCGTTACTCTAATTATCTTTGCAGATAATTTCTCAGAGTACACTGGAACTCAGTTGATCACAACTAATATTATCCAGAGTAATTAAAATACGGGGTATTACAGAGAGAAATGCCCGAACGTGTCTCCTCGACGAAATCGAGTTCATCCCTCAGGGCTTCGTTGTTCGCGTCCCCGTCGAGGGGGGCTTCTGTCCTCCTCGAGGTTCCCTGATTTCCATGGGGATCACCGCTTCCGTTCCGTAGGTTAGACGAAAGGGGGTCTCCCAGGTCGTGGAATGAGGGTGGTTCGGTATGCCCAGAGGACGCCGTGTAGCTCCTCGACCCACCGTTCTTTGGCGTCGCCTAATCGACATTTTAATCCTCGGAGGATTACTCTGTTTGCCGCCTCAGCCTGCCCGTTCGTTTAAGGGTGCTCGACCGACGTGAAGTGTTGCTTCATGCCTAGCTTGGTGCCGAAGTCTTGGAAGTTCCTGTCGGTGACAATAGCTTGAGGCACGCCGAATCGGGCGAGGATGTTTCTTTTGTAAAAATGCAGTATATTGAAGGCTGTGATTTTGGCCAATGCTTCTGCCTCGATCCACTTCGTGAATTAGTCCACCCTGACGATGAGGTATTTGTTTTGATATGATCCTATGACGAAGGGTCCAAGGATGTCCATTCCCCACCACGCAAACGGCCACGGGAGGACAGCGTTTTGAGCTCGCCAGGAGGAGCGAGGTGCATGTCCCCGTGTCGCTGGCATCTATCGCACTTCTTGACGTGTTCCTTGGTGTCCTGTTGCATGGTTGGCCAGTAATACCCCGCTCGAAGCGCCTTACGGGCTAACGATCGCCCGCCGAGGTGCTGTGCATTGATTCCTTCGTGGATTTCCTGGAGGATGCCGGGGACCTTGGTCTCCTGAACACACCTGAGGAGGGGGATAGAAAACCCTCGTCGGTATAGCTTATCCTCGACTATCGTGTATGAGCATGCCCGCCGCTTGACCATTCCTGCTTCTTTGGGATCTTCGGGCAGTTTGCCCGGCGTGAGGTACTCGTATACAGAGGTTATCCAGCAATTGCTGTCACCAATGGCGTTTATGTCCGCCACCAGAGCGGGCTTGTCGATGCTCGGGCGGGAAAGCACTTCTTGTATGAAAGATTTGTTCCGGCCTTTCTTCTTTGTGCTTGCCAATTTGGACAAGACATCTGCTCGGGCATTGTGCTCGCGAGGGATGTGAGTTACTTCTGCGGAGGTGAACTTTTTCGTCTTTTCTTTCACCAATGTCAAGTATTCGATGAGGTTGTCGTTCTTGGCCTGGTAGTCTCCTCGGACTTGAGAGGCCACGAGTTGGGAGTCGGTGAAGATTTTGACCTCCTTGGCGCCTGCTTGCATTCTTCGCTCCATTCAAACGTCGCTTTTTGTCGAAGAAGTTTGAAAAATGGGAGTGCGTAATGTGCAGACTTGGCGACGAAGCGGGAGATGGCGGTGAGCATCGCGTTCAATGATTGCATTGACTTCTTTGAATTCGGAGTAGGGATCTCGGAAAAAGCTCTACACTTGTCGGGGTTGGCCTCGATTCCTCACTCTGTGAGGTAGAAGCCGAGGAACTTATCTGCCCAAACGCCGAAGGTGCATTTGTCGGGGTTGAACCTCATGCGACATCTCCTCACTGTGTCGAACACCTTTTTGAGGTGCGCGGCGTGGTCGACTTCTTCCGTAGACTTGACAATCATGTCGTCCATATAGACTTCGAGCATGTCGCCGATTTCAGCCCAGAAAACTTTGTTCATCATCCGTTGGTAGGTCGCACCGGCGTTCTTCAGGCCGAAGGGCATTATGTTGTAGTAGTAATTGCCCGACTCAGTCATGAAAGCCGTGTGCTATTTGTAGACCTTATCCATGGGAATTTGGTTGTATCCTGAGAAGGCGTCCATGAAGGATAATAGTTTGTAACCTGCAGAATTGTCGACCAGCTGGTCGATGTTAGGCAAAGGATAGCAGTCTTTCAGGTAAGCCCGGTTAAGATCAGTATAATCAACACACATCCTCCATTTTCCATTATTCTTTTTGACGAGTACAACGTTGGACAGCCAGGTTATGTACCTGGCCTCCGAAATAAAATTCGCCTCTAGGAGGTCTTTTATAGCTTTTTTCAGCAGCCTCCGCTTTTTCGGGGGACTGCTTACGCCTACGTTGAGCTATGGCCCTAGCGGCCATGTCTACTGCGAGCTGATGGTAAGCCACCTCGGGGTCAAGGCCAGGCATCTCAGAGATGCTCCATGCGAACAGATCAGCGTTCTCCCGTAGACTTGCCTTCAGCTGCTCCTTTGCCAGGTCGGGGATCCCGGTGCCAATCTTCATGTTACGGTCTGGATCGTCCCCGAGGACCACGAGCTCAAAGTCTCTGTCTGGGATGGGGCGCGTTGGGTGGAGAGGTCGCCCGTTGTTTTCCACCTGGAGGTCGAGGTCTTCTGCTCCATCTTCATCGGGTTCTCCCGGGAACCTACTATCGAGTTCGACCCCGTTGACGCGCGGGAGAGGCATCTGTTCGGTGTCTAGGGGTGGCTTTGCTACGGTCTTGGGTTTGGTGCCGATGGAACTCATGCCTTTGATGGCAGCGTCGAAGCACCTCCTGGCCGCGTCTATGTTCCCATGCATCGTAACTACCCATCCCCTGGCCGTGTAGTACTTCATTTTGAGGTGGACTGTTGATGGCACCGCTGTAAGTTCGACTAGGGTGGTCCTCCCGAGGATGCAGTTGTAGAGGGATGAACATTTGACCACCAGGAAGTGGGTCTTCATCTGTCGGGCAGTGTCTTTGGCCTCGAATGTGACCATCAGCTTAACGTAACCCCATGGTTTGGTGGTGGTTCCATTTAATCCCTGCAGATCTGAACCGACGTACGTGGTCAGGTGTCTCTCGTCGAGCTGGAGAGTCCCGAACAGATGGGCATACATGATGTCGACCGAACTTCCCTGGTCGACGAGGATCCTTCGAACGTCAAAATTCCCCATCTGGGCCCTGACCAGGAGGGGGATAGTGGTGTTGGGTGCTCCGTCGGGGAGTTCTTCGAGGTAGAAGGTGATAGGGTTTGATTTCCCTTGCACCTTCTCGAGAGTAGTTGTCTTCGCCGACGTTGCGGACTCCAGCTCGTCAAATTTTTACTTGATCGATCCGACGGACAACTTCTCGTAGCCACCCCTGGAGATGACCATTGCTTTGGGGGAACCTTCCCTGGTGCTACGGGCAGCGACGGGGTCCTCGTCGGGGAAGTTCGCCCACATGTTGCGAACTGCTTCCTGGCCCTCAATGTCCCCGGGGACGAAAAAGTCTTCGGGTCGAGTGACACTGAGGGCGACCTGAAGCCGACTCTCGTCGGGAGGAGGTGCCGTCTCCTCGAAGTTCTAGGCTTCCCGGGAGCTGGGACGAGGAGTATCATTCTTCTGGGCGTATTTCTTTAAGTGCTCTTCCTTGATCAAGATCTCTATTGCATCTTTGAGATGGATGCAGTCTTTTGTGACATGTCCGTGGCTCCGGTGGAACCTGCAGTACTTTGACTTGTCCATGTTTGATTTGGGGGTAGTCGGCTTCAAAAACCGGACGCCTCCTTTCAGAAATTCCGGGTTCTGGCACTCGGAGAGGATTCGTGCGCGGGGAGCGTTGAGCGGGGTGTATTCTGTGAACCAGCCAGCTGGTCCGCGTGGTTCATGAGGATCACGGGGGCGATTTTCTTTCTTTCTTTCTCCTCCTCGTCGGGGAGGAGAGTCTTCATCTTTGTGGCCGCGGGGGCCTTCCTTGCGTCTCGACTCAAGGGCAATTTGTGCTGCCTCCGACTCCTCGAGCTCGATGTACGACTGAGCTCGTTGGAGGAGGTCCTCCAGACGGCGGGGTCTGTGGAGGCCCACGGACTTGGCAAAATTAGATCCAAAACGTAGTCCATGGATAATTAAATACTTCTTCATGTCATCGGTCGTATGGACCTCAACAGCTTCTCTGTTGAATCTCTCAATGTAGTTTCAGAGAGATTCGTTCTTCCCCTGGAAGATGCTTTCTAGGGCAGCCTCCGTCTTTGGTTGTCGACGAGGCGCAGTAAAGTGTTTGGTGAAGCATTGTCTAAGTTGCTTCCAGGATGTGATCGACCCGGGTGCCAGACTCTTGTACCAAGTCATGGCGCCCTTCCACAAGGTGGTGGGAAAATCCTGCACTTAATGGCTCCCTTGACGTTTCTGAAGTCGAGCATGGCTTCAAAACTTTCAAAGTGCTCGTCGGGGTCGGCCAGGCCGTCGTAGGTCCCCAGTGGCGGGGGATTCTCCATGTCCGCAGGAATTGGGGCATTTATGATCTCCCATGATAGAGGGGTCCTCTGGTCGTCGTCATCGCTTTCGGCCGGGGACCTCGAAGGGGATCGATGGTGCCGTGGAGGGGAATTCCTCGAACGGTTCCTTGGTCTCTCCTCGGTGGTTTTAGACTTCTTGGTTTCTGAGGCAGGGAACGATGACGCTTTTGGGAGATCGCCGGCTGAGGCCGTTCAAGGCGTGGCCAACGGCCCTCGCGCACCGGCGAGGGGGTTCGAGATTCTTCGGAAGGAGTCCTTCGCGGGGAAGGAGAACGACGAGGTGAGGGTGGACGACAATGTCTTCGCGGGGAAGATCGCCGTGTCCGCCCTTGCTCTAGTGCTTCAATTATGGTATTCTGGTGTACGATCAGCTGATTGGTCTGATTGATCAAGGAAAATAGGGCCACGGTGCTCGAATATGCATTGGGCGGAGGAGCAAATGGCTGAAAGATGGCTTGCTGGTCGTCTTGGCAGGCGGCGTCATAAGCCGTGTCCTGGGAGTCCGGGGAGGCTGTCTGCCCATCTCTTACGTCGCCTTCATCGATGTTGAGGGTAGCAGCGTCCTCATGGTGGTTTCCGTTCTCGAGTTGCGCGAGGACGGTGTCCAAAGCTTTGTTAGCAGACGGGTTGTTGGCCATGCTGGTGATGAACGAGAGGATTGCTTTAGTTTATTGAGGGAAAAACGGGGAAGCAAAGGGTTCCCACAGATGGCGCCACTGATCGTACCTGGATCAGACAGTATTTGGCGGCCAACAACGTCTTGTGGACTTCAGCTCCGGTGAGGTTGAAAGACGGCCGGGGGGGGGGGGGGGTACCTGCAAGTTACTCCGACACTAAAGTAAGGCAAAGGTCATAAGTAAAAGCAAGTACAAGGTTAGAGTGTATGAGATTGCGTAACCTGACCCTTTCAAGTGAGAGGGTATTTATAGAGAGCTCCCAGCGCGGGGACAATGGTCACTAGCACTGGGCTGGATTGCCAGGCCCAATCCAAGTAACTGCCAGGGCTTACGTGGCGTAGTGAAGACCAGCACGTGGTCTTCGTCCTGGGGTAACCGTTCCTAGGTCTCCGGAATTAGGGCAGACCGATTCCATCGGGAGTGGGTGGTTACATGAGAATGTGTCCTCGCGGGGAGGAGTCTTGCGTGTCAGGGAGAGACGTGTCCTCGCAAGGAGGACTTACGTGCGGAAGGAGATGGCTCCTCGTTGGGAGGGGCATCTGAGTGCGAGGAGGGGTGAGCCCGGAGAGGCTTAGTGCCTCTGCCCGATGCTCTATACTGTGCGTGCCCGAACACCTCCGAGGTGTGGCGTGTGCCCGACACTGTGGAGGTGAGCATGTGCTCGACACTGGTCGTGCTAAGAGGCCTTTGTTGGGCCATCCCAGGGCGTGTGGGTTGGGCCTGCTCAATTGAGGACCAGACCCCGACCCAGTCTAGAACAGAAACAATTTCAAGATCCAAACCAAACCATATATATGGTTTAATTTGGTTTGGTTTATGAACCATGCACACCCCTAGGGCCGATCCTGTGTGTTTATGTATAAAACTTGATATTTTCAATCATCATCTTCATAAAGGTAGATGATCAGAATCTTCATCGAGACATATTCAAAAAGTTTTGCAATGTAGAAAATGAAATCGTCATCATTTTTCATTTGATAACACCATTTTCTTGGTTTCTTCTACACTTGCTAACAGTGAATCTCAAACCCTACATTTACATAACCTAATCATTTCCTTTCATTTCAAATAGCACATTTCAATTTCCAATCTCCAAAATCAGCACTGATTCTCCTCTCCGCAATCCCAAATCATTAGTCGATATTCTAATTTGCTTATCTCTGCTTTTGATGATGGTGTGAAGGAGAGATTCAATATGATTATTCTGAGGGATCTCGTTATCAAATTACTCCTAATTGGAAGGACCCTCTTGCTCATGTGCTTGTTGTTGAGCTTGTTTACTATGGGTAGATTCTATTACTTTGGGAGGTTTCTGCACCAGCACTGCATCGTTGATGGTCATGCGCATATGCCTCAAAGAATGTCTTCATATCCTTATTGAGATTCCAATGAATTCTTCCACTTCAAGTTTGAAGTTAATGTGCTCCAAAATTTTCAAGATCATATTACCATATGGCAACCACAAGATCCCCTTTCTTTGACTTTCCATCATGTGACAGATTATCATGTTTTCCCAATTAGTTTCAACTTTATTTTCTAGAAGCCAAGTTAAAGCAATATCGGTTTTGGAAAGTTCCCAAGATTGTGTTTCCTTGGAATTAGAATATGTTGTTAAACAAGTGACTACAAACACAAGAGGGGGTGAATTATGATATATAGAAACTGCGATTAAATAACAAAAATACTTTGAAAAATAATTTATGTTAGTGCAGAGAAAAATCAGCGGAAAGTATAAAGAAAGATTTATATAGGAATGAAAATTAAACTACGAAATAGTAAAGAGATTGTGAAGTTAAGCTTCTCTATGATGAAGATGTTTTGATGAAGACGAAACTCTTAGTGACAAGAAGGCAAAGAAGATCAAGTCCAAAGTAAATAACATCATGTTCAAAGACTTTGGACTCATAGATTCATATGTCAAGAAGGTATTGTCATACCCCAAATTTTGACCACTAAGATTTCCCATCATTGTGAAAATCATCATCACAATATGGAGGAACCATCATACATCATTAGTCTCCCCAAAGATGGGTGAACACTTACTACAGTCAAAATTAGGGTTTCAAGCCCTCTCTGAGCTCTTAGACAAAGGATCAATCAAGGAATGACATGATCTTCAACTTGTCTAACCTCTCAAACAACCACAATGGATTAAAAGGACTCCCACTTCAAGGATCAAGCACA
This sequence comes from Lathyrus tuberosus, assembly GCA_022829125.1. NCBI lineage: Eukaryota > Viridiplantae > Streptophyta > Magnoliopsida > Fabales > Fabaceae > Lathyrus > Lathyrus tuberosus. The sequence goes on from JALAZF010000842.1 coordinate 508,077, forward strand.
GGGCTGCTCCCTTCTAGGTGGATCAAGTCTCAAGATCGACAGTGTCACCAAATTAGGGACAAGACTCCAAATTTGGATTGAAGCATTCAATGGAAGCATCAAGGTGGCATGGACTGAGCCATTCTCATATGAAATCAGTCAAGACTTATCCAAGACCAAGGGAACCAAAGCTCTGTGCCCTAACCTCTAGTCAATGGCTAGAGGAGACTTGGATTTTCATTGGACAACATTGGCCAAACCTACTTAGCAGTTGCCATTCACTATTCCTTTCAAAACAAACTTGCTCTACTATAAATAGAGCTCAATTGTGTTCAGTTTAAGTACACCAAAGGCCCCCCCACATTGATAGCATTCGTAACCTAACAAACCGCTGTTTAAACTCAGTATGCAAAGCAGGGTTAATTGGAGACATCTATTTCCCTTCCTTCATCAGCTTTAATAGGATAAAAAATGAATCGACCTGTAGTAAACTCAACCGCAGAGAGCGACCAACGCTTAAGAACCGTGTCCAAAATTGCTCGCTACGGAAAAATGGCGCCCACCGTGGGGCCAGTCTCTCTTTTTCTCCTTTTCATCTCTTGTGTGAATACCACAGATTTGGGGCTTCGCCGGGGAACCCATTTTTGTTAGGAACTTAGGATTCATAGCTTTAAAGGTCTAGGATGATTAGGACAAATATATACTACTTTTCCTAATTGCTATACGTGTTTATTTTTCTGCTAATGGGAATGCGTGTGATGCCGCATGTGGAAAGATTGAGTATACACTTAAGATAAGTGATGGCGACGGGGTCGACCATCAACCTCAGTGGAGGCTGACCAATGCAACCCATTCTCTCACCTAGACAATGGGCCGATTGTTAAGTCTGAGAAGCCGAGGAGCCAAACCCTTTTGTAGTGCGGAAACTATCGGGAATAGTTGTTACGCGATTCTACCCTCATTTGAAGCTGGTGATCTATTCTCGGTGAATGGCACTTACTCTAAGATTGCTCTACAACTCGCTGGCGATCTGCTTGTTGTTTTGCTTTCCTGGGAGGAGCTGATGATAATGAGTACAAGTACAAAAATCACCTTAGTATAAACCTTTGGGGATGGGTAGAGCCTTGACTTCATGACAACGACCCTTTGACCCCATGTTTTTTCTATGTTTTTGTGTGCTGCATTCATGCATTCATTTAAAAAACATTAAAACATTAAAAAAATTCTTCTCTTCTAGTATCTCTGTTTTTCAAATTAAACTAAGACTGTGATTGCAAATATCAAAGAAAAGGATTGCACTAATGGATTTCGGTAGAAGGAGAACTCACCAGTATACCTTCAAGGTTCCAAAGTTAGAGGATTTGAGAAGGTTATCAAGGATGATCACTAACCCTGAGGCTTTCAGAGCCAAGCACGGAGGTCTGCTACCACTGTTAAAAGTTCATGTGATTGAGGGAATCATGAATGCGCTCATTCAGTTTTATGATCCAGTTTATCACTGTTTCACATTCTTGGATTACCAACTCGCACCAACGCTGGAGGAGTATTCTCATCTGATTGATCTGCACATCACTAATCGAGCTCCATTTTCTGGACTGGCAGAAATTCCAAAGAATCAGACCATTGCAAGAGCAATTCATTTGGACGAGTCTGAGGTCAGGACTCACCGAACTACCAAGGGTGGCATCCAAGGTTTGCCGGCCCAGTTCTTGACAAAGAAAGCCTTGTACTTCGCCAGTATAGGAAACGTGACTGCTTTTGAAAGCATCTTTGTCTTGCTCACCTACGGGTTATTTTTGTTTCCCAACATCAATAACTTCGTCGATATCAACTCCATTAAGGTTTTTCTCATTGGAAACCCTGTGCCGACTTTGCTAGCAGATGCATATCATTCTGTACACTTAGGAAATTTGTACAGCGGAGGGGAGATCACATGCTGTGTACCTCTGCTTTACAAATGGTTTATCTCTCACTTGCCCAAGTCTGCTGCTTTTTGGGATTGCAAGAGGGCCTTACGTTGGTCGCAGAAGATCATGTCTCTTACCAACTATGATATAGATTGGTGTAATAGGATCTATGATGGAATCAGAATCATTGACCGTTGTGGAAACTTCCCCAACGTACCCCTTATAGGAACTAAGGGAGGAATCAACTATCATCCAGTTCTCGTTCATCGTCAATTTGGATACCCGATGAGACACGTCCCACGGGGTATTCATCTGGAAGGTCTTTTCTTCAAAGAAGGAGATAATGACAGAGCACTAAAGATGGAAATAATGCACGCTTGGAAACACGTTCATAAGAAAGGACGAGAGTCTCTGGGAAAACCAGACTGTGTCTCGGAGGAGCCTTATCTCCATTGGGTACAAACTAGAGCTCTCAAGCTAAAAATGCCTTATCCTCGTTACGGGATTCTTCCGCCGAGGGAATCTGTCATGTACTTCATGAAGGAAACTGAAAAGCTTCAGGTTACTCTCAACAAAGTTCAAAAGGAGAGAATGTCTTGGAAGAACAAGTACCGCACCCTCGACGTAGAGTGCATCAAAATACAACAATTACTGAAAGAAAAAGATGCTCTGATTGAAATTTTGGAGCAACATGCTATAGAGAATCAAGATGACCAAAGGAATTTTCTCGCTCCTTTCACCTGGCAAAGGAATGAAAACCCGACAACGGCCCAAGAGCCCCGGTCAAAGAAAATGAAGATACCAGAATCAGCACCCGATTTCTCTTTAGAGGGGACTCGGGACCCATTAGTTTAGGTTTCTGTTTCTGCACCTTGTAATCTACTGTATTTCCATTTCTGTAATCCTTTGAATTCAATAAAAAGGGGTTTCCCCACAGTTTGATATTTGCAATCTAATTGTCGAAGTTTATTTTGATTAAACCTTAAACAATTAATATAATCATTGCATTCATCATTCTCACATCGGGTATTCTTCTTACCTACGAATCTCACGTTTGTGTCTCGGTTCTAGAGTAAAACTGTCTCATTCGTATAATACTCGGGCCAATCGTCAAAAAAAGATGGATGATCTCGAGGAAGAGAACAGAGAGTTGAAAGAAGAGATCGACGCTCTGAGAGAGGATATGCGGAAGCTTCGTAACGACATGCAAGCCATGGCAGAAGCTCAGCTACAAAGAACCGTGATCTCAGAGATCACCTCAATGCCCGTAGTGAAGAAGTATGATCCTAGGTATCAAATACCGAAAGATCGCCCTTGGGGCATGCTTGTTAACTATATCCCGGAAGGATATGTTTCGCCGATCGCTGAAGATCAGGGAATCACACTGTCCCGGAAGGACAGATTCCACAGACACCTTATGGTAAGAAGGAAACTATGTTTGACAGAATGGAGGAATTCCAGGAGCAGTTCTTGGAAATGCAGAAGGAACTGCAAGCCATTCGCGATCAGGATCTATTTGGAAAGGACGCCGCAGATCTCTGCTTGGTCCCAAACGTGAAAGTCCCGCACAAATTTCAAGTGCCCGACTTTGAAAAATACAAGGGTAACTCTTGCCCTCAAAGCCATCTGGTGATGTATGCTCGGCGGATGTCAGCTCAGATGGAGAATCAGGACCTACTGATTCACTACTTTCAGGATAGTTTAACCGGTGCTGCACTCAAATGGTACATGGGTTTAAACCGTGCCACGATCAGCACATTCAGAGATCTTGGCACTGCCTTCGTCCAACAATACAAATACAATTTGGACATGGCACCCGACAGAGATCAACTCAGATTGATGTCACAAAAAGACAAGGAAACCTTTAAGGAGTATGCTCAAAGGTGGCGTGAGATTGCCGCTCAAATTTGTCCACCTCTGGAGGAAAAAGAGATGACAAAGATCTTCTTAAAAACCTTAAGCTCATTTTACTATGACCGAATGGTTGCCAGTGCGCCCAGTGATTTCACCGAAATGGTTGGCATGGGCGTACGTCTTGAGGAAGCCGTCCGAGAAGGACGTTTGGTAAAAGACACTGGATCGACGAGCGGTACTAAAAAATACGGTAGTGCTCTCCCTAAGAAAAAAGAGCAGGATATTGGGAATATCTCTCTCGGAAAGCAAAGGCGACGTTATCAACCGGTAGCAGCTGTGACTCCTACTATCAACCCTGCGTCTATTCCTACGTATCAACCTCAGGTTGCGCAGAGCCAACCTGATCAACAAAGGACACAACAGCCTCTTCAGCAGGCTCGTCCTTCATACAACAACAACCGTACAACACGGCCACCAGGATTTGATCCTATACCCGTAACGTACGCAGAGCTGTTTCCGTTACTACTGGCAAAGGGGCACATTCAGACTAAATCTCCTCTTATAGTATCGGAAAATCCGCCTTTTTTGTTTAAGGTGGATCAAACATGCCCTTATCATCAAGGAGGATCGGGGCATAATATAGAAAATTGTCTCAATTTCAAGTCCTACGTGCAAAAGCTTGTTAGGAGCGGGGTCTTATCCTTCAAGGATACAAATCCTAATGTTCTCACAAACCCGCTGCCTCAACATGAGAAGGCTGCAGTCAATTTGATAGAAGCAGAGACTAACGATGTCTATCAAATTCAAGATGTACTCTTGTTGAAAACCAATTTAGTCAAGATGCATTGTAGACAGAGTGGATATGGCCATGTGCCACCTCATAACTATCATCAGTGTGATATCTGCTCTAAAGACAATCAGGGATGTTCTGTGGTGCAAGCAGCTCTACAGGAACAGATGGATCTCGGATGGATCCAAGAGCACCGAGTTCGTGGAGTTAACATGGTTTACACGAATTCTAACGTCATTCAGAACCACGATATCCGTGCAATGAATACCAACCTGGTGGCGATGCACTCAAGGCAAAGCCAGTATCATAATCTTCTATGGCACGATTACAGTTACTGTCTGACTTGCTCGGTAAACAAACAGGGATGCTCTTTCATACAGGAGGCCCTCCAGCGTCAGATGGATCTTGGATAGATCCAAGACTACCATGATAGGAATCCCTATCAGATCAACATGGTTCAGATCTTTGATATCCGCTTGATGAATATCAACCTGGTAGAGTTACATGTTGAGCAGGTCCGACTCGGATTCTTAATATCACACGACTATCAAAGCTGTAAAGCGGGTTGCGAAAATGATCGAGGTTGTACCTTTGTTCAGGAGGCACTTCAACACTTGTTAAATCACTGGTGGATGCCAATATATATGGATGAAGATACTCAGCAGATTAGTATCAATAACAGAAACCCCACTCGGCGTCAGAGTCAGGATGTCCGATCTGTGGAAGTTAACCTAGTGAGGTTACATTGTATTCAAAGTGGGCATGGCCAGGTGCCACCACACAATTATGACCGTTGTAGCGTCTGTTCGGAAAGTAACCAAGGGTGTTACCTTGTGAGAGAAGCTCTTCAGGGTCAGGTGGATCGTGGAGAGATTCGCCCATATCCGGGTTCTGGACCCATCAACTGGACGCCGAACTACCTTGCCGAGCAAGTTGAGGATGTTGTCACAATACCTGGTCATCACAGGACCAGGGATGTTCTTGCCATCATCCCTCTACTTGACGAATCTAAAATTCCCAACCGGGGATGGATCGAGATTACTTATGATGGTCAGAAAAATCAGAAGACTCCCGTAGTCATCTATCTGCCGGGACCATTACCGTATGAATCAGCTAAGGCAATCCCTTACAAATACGGTGCAACAACCATTGAAAATGGAAAGGAAATTCCATTACCCTCTGTCGTGAATATTGCAGACATCAGTCGTGTAACACAGAGTGGTAGAATCTTCAACAGAGGAGTTGGAGAACCTAACAAGGAAAAGGAACTTCAGACAGAAGCTCCCAATCCATCAGTCGGTCAATCCAGTAATCCCGACCTTTTGAAAAATAATGATGAGATGCTGAAGCTCATCCAAAGGAGTGAATATAACATTGTTGATCAGCTGTTACAGACTCCTTCAAAGATCTCGGTATTATCACTGTTACTCGGTTCAGAAGCGCATAGGGAGGCTCTACAGAAAGTCTTGGAGCAAGCCTTTGTGGAACATGATGTAACAATCAGACAGTTCGATAGCATTGTCTCTAACATCACTTCCTGCAATAATTTGGGATTTAGTGATAAGGAATTACCCGAAGAGGGTCGCCGTCATAACATGGCGCTCAACATTACAGTTAACTGCCAGGACGATGCTTTAGCCAGCGTACTGGTAGACACAGGGTCAGCCCTGAATGTTATGCCGAAGTCCACTTTGACGCAATTATCATTCAAAGGCCCTCCGATGAGAATCAGCGAGGTCGTCGTCAAAGTGTTCGACGGATCCAGAAAAATAGTTATCGGCGAAGTTGATCTTCCCATAACTATCGGTCCTCATACTTTCCAAGTCACTTTCCAGGTCATGGACATCCGGGCAACGTACAGTTGTTTATTAGGAAGACCTTGGATACATCAGGCTGGGGCGGTCACCTCCACCCTCCACCAAAAGCTAAAGTTCGTCAAGAACGATCAACTTGTCATAGTTTGTGGGGAACAAGCCTTGCTTGTAAGCAACTTGTCATCATCTACTTGTGTAGAACCCGAGGAGGTTATTGGAACTCAGTTCCAAGCACTATCGGTGAGCAAGGACAATCAATCAAGAGGAGGAACTTCCATTTCTTCATACAACTATGCTATCAAAGCGGTCGAGAGTACCGATACGACCGGATGGGGACAGCTTGTCATTCCTACTGGCAATACAACAAAGAAGGGTCTTGGGTTTTATGCAACCTGTACCTAGACAGCTGCCAACGATGAAAGTCTTCATCCCCTTCAAAACTTCTTCCACAATGGAGGTTTTCTTCACCCAGTGTCTCAAGCAGTACATGCTATCAATGAGGAAGATCCCTCTGACACAGATGAAGAATAGAAGTCCTATCTTAATGAGGACAGTTATATGCCTCAGGAAGAGGTGCCTACGCCATTTTGCTATCCCGCACAAAGTCCGAGATTTATACCCAGGTCAGACGTCGAAATGATATACGGAGATGGTGATCTAGAAGGATGTCGTGCTCCGTCAAATTCATTAGAGGAGGACACTCTGATGAAAGACAACTTTGACCACAACTACTATGGCCCAATGGATGGTCTGCCAATGTGGCAACCTTACCCAGGAAACTTGGGGCAAGAAAGTCAGCCGAACAATGAAAATCAGCTGACCATCATTGAACAGAATACCTGTGTCCCCACCATGTCATGGGATCAACAATCAGGTCATTCAGAAACTACTCAACATGAAGATGAATTCGCAACGTTTGCAGGACTTGAATTCATCAACTATGCTTTTCCCGAGGTCAACGTCATCGAGAGGGATGACTCCTCTAGTTCGAAAGAAGTTTGGGACACCCTGGGAGAACCAAGTGGAAAATACGACTTTATGGTTAAGTACACCGCTCCCGAAAGCTCTCGTATCAGGCTCGAAGATATCCAGCCAACTGGATGGGGAGATACAGCTGAGAGCATAACTACTATGTAAAATGCAACAGAGGAATTCTCCTACGACAATTCTGCCTGGGAGACAGATTCCAATGTTCTTGCTCCACCAGAAATCAGCGTCATTTCTGAAGACAAATCAAGGAAGGTGCCAGACTTTGTGATTCACCGAGGAGTTCGCCCCCAATGGGTTGCCGTCGAGGTTCCGAAGGTCGTTCGTCAGTCAAAGTAATTGCCATCTTTTAACCTTTCACCCCGCCCGGGTGAAACGAATGTTTTGATAGGGCTCACTTTCTGTAAATTTCCCTCTTCGCTTTTCCCAAAGCGACAGAGTTTTGTTTTATAGGGCTGTAGTTTCGAGGATCGACTTGTTCATTAATAAAATAACGTCGTTCTATAAATTCCGCATTAATTGCTGTTTTCTCTTTTTTCTTTTTCAGAAAATGGTAATCCTAAAAAACAATTTCAAATAAAAACAAGCAGTAAAATAAAACACTGCACACACTTGCATTTTTCTCTATCTCTTCTAAACACGAATCATCACGTCATGCAGATTGCTTGTTTTAAACCCTGTTGAAACATACGATCCGATGCCTTCTCCCAACTTTGAGTTCCCGGTATTCGAGGCTGAAGAAGGAAATGACAATGAAATTCCAGAAGAGATCTCCCGACTACTCAGACAAGAGGAAAGGTCCATTGAACCTCACAAAGAACCGTTGGAAACGGTAAACTTGGGTTCAGAAAAAGAGAGAAAAGAAATCAGGATTGGGGCACTGCTCAGTCCAACTTCCAGAGAGGGTTTGATAAAGCTTCTCAAAGAATTTCCCGATGTATTCGCTTGGTCCTATCAGGATATGCCAGGGTTGGATACCAGCATCGTGGAACATCACTTACCATTGAGATCAGAATGTCCGCCAGTAAAACAGAGGTTGAGATGGACTCACCCGGACATGGCCATCAACATCAAAGAGGAGGTACAGAAACAGATTGACGCGGGTTTCCTCGCTACGTCTGAATATCCTCAATGGTTAGCCAACATCGTACCCGTTCCCAAAAAGGACGGAAAGGTCAGAATGTGTGTCGATTACAAGGATCTGAACAAGGCAAGTCCAAGGGACGACTTTCCTTTACCATACATTGACATGCTGGTAGACAGTACAACAAAGTTCAAAGTCTTCTCCTTTATGGATGGATTCTCGGGCTATAATCAGATCAAAATGGCGCCGAAAGACATGGAGAAAACTTCGTTCATTACCCCATGGGGCACCTTTTGTTACGATGTAATGCCGTTCGGTTTGAAGAACGCCGGGGCAACCTATCAAAGGGCCATGACTACTCTTTTTCATGACATGATACACAAAGAAATCAAAGTGTATGTCGATGATATGATTGCAAAATCTAAAACAGAGAGTGAGCACGTTGAACATCTATCAAAATTGTTCGAACGTCTAAGAAAATTTAAGCTCTGCTTGAATCCCAACAAGTGCACCTTCGGTGTCCGTTCAGGGAAACTACTAGGGTTCATCGTCAGCCAGAAAGGAATTGAGGATTATCCTGACAAGGTCAAGGCCATTCAAGAAATACCTTCTCCGAAAAATGAAAAACAAGTCAGAGGATTCCTGGGACGTTTGAACTACATCTCCAGATTCATATTCCTCATGACCGCCACGTGTGCGCCAATTTTCAAATTACTCAAAAAGAACCAGGATTGCGTTTGGTCAGAAGATTGCCAAACCGCCTTCGACAGTATTAAGGAATATCTGTTGAATCCTTCGATTCTATCACCTCCAGTGGAAGGAAGACCACTGATTATCTACCTCACAGTCCTAGAGGACTCAATGGGATGTGCACTTGGCCAACAAGACGAAACCAAAAGGAAAGAGTCTGCCATCTACTATCTAAGTAAGAAATTCACCGACTGCGAAACTCGGTACACGATGCTTGAGAAAACTTGCTGTGCTTTGGCTTGGGCAGCCAAACGTCTTCGCCAATACATGATTTGTCATACTACTTGGTTAATCTCAGAAATGGATCCAATCAAGTACGTCTTTGAAAAACCTGCTCTCACGGGAAGAATTGCCCGTTGGCATATGCTGTTATCAGAATATGACATAGAGTACCACGCTCAGAAAGCCGTTAAGGGAAGTATTTTAGCCGATCATTTGGCTCATCAACCGATTGACGATCAAGAATCAATCGGGTTTGACTTCCCAGACGAAGATGTCATGTATCTAAAAATGAAATATTGCGATGAACCGTTACCCAGTGAAGGGCCAAAACCAGGTTCCCAATGGGGACTAATCTTTGACGGAGCAGTTAATCATTACGGAAACGGAATTGGGGCAATCATTGTTACCCCTTAGGGTACCCACATTCCTTTCACTGCCAGACTTACGTTCAAATGTACGAACAACGAGGCCGAATACGAAGCTTGTATTATGGGTCTCGAGGAAGCAATTGATTTAAGGATCAAAAACTTGGACGTATATGGCGACTCAGCCCTGGTTATCAATCAGATAAAAGGAGATTGGAACACATACCAATCAGGATTAATTCCATACAAAGACTATGCAAGAAGGTTGCTACCTTTCTTCAGCAGGGTTGAGTTTCATCATATCCCTCGTGATGAGAATCACATGGCTGATGCCTTAGCCACTCTCTCTGCTATGATTAGTGTAGGTCAATGGAATGACATACCTAAGATCGACATAATGCGCCTTGAACGGCCCGCCTACGTCTTCACGATTGAAGCAGTCCCAGACGATAGACCTTGGTATCACGATATCAAATGCTTCCTTTAGAAACAAGAGTATCCAGCTGGGGCATCCAGGAAAGATAGAAAGACCCTCAGAAGACTGGCTGGAAACTTCTTCCTGAGCGGTGACACTCTCTATAAGAGAAATTTTGACATGGTCTTGCTCCGATGCGTAGACAGACCAGAAGCAGACATGCTTATAAAAGAAATTCATGAAGGATCCTTTGGCACTCATGCCAACGGACACACAATGGCGAGAAAAATTCTCAGAGTAGGGTACTACTGGTTGACCATGGAATCCGACTGCTACAAGTACATGAGGAGGTGTCACAAGTGTTAGATATACCGACAAAATTCATGTACCGCCATCACATCTCAAAGCTCTTTCTTCCCCGTGGCCTTTTTCCATATGGGGAATCGGCATGATTGGCTTGATCGAACCTAAGGCTTCAAACGGACATCGGTTCATCCTGGTAGCCATTGACTATTTCACCAAGTGGGTCGAAGCAGCGTCATTCGCCAATGTAACCCGACAAGTGGTGGTCCGATTTATCAAAAACAATATCATCTTCCGTTATGGTGTTCCAAGCGATATCATTACTGATAATGGATCTAACTTGAACAATAAGATGATGAAGGAGTTGTGCGCAGAGTTCAAGATCGAACATCATAACTCATCTCCCTACCGACCCAAGATGAACGGAGCGGTAGAAGCGGCTAACAAGAACATCAAGAGGATTGTTCAAAAGATGGTTATAACCTACAAAGACTGGCACGAGATGCTACCCTTTACTCTTCACGGTTATCGCACATCTGTCCGCACTTCAACGGGGGCAACCCCTTTCTCTCTAGTATATGGCATGGAAGCAGTGCTCCCCATAGAAGTAGAGATCCCATCAATCCGGGTATTGATGGAAGCTAAGCACACCGAAGCTGAATGGTGTCAAAGCCGACATGACGAATTGAATCTGATTGAAGAAAAGCGAATCACGACACTATACCATGGTCAGTTGTATCAACAGAGAATGAAGAGGGCGTTTGACAAAAAGGTCCGACCTCGTGTTTTTAGAAAAGGAGACCTCGTGCTAAAAAAGATACAGTCATTTCTCACTGATTCGCGAGGTAAATGGACTCCGAATTATGATGGCCCCTATGTGGTCACGAAAGCTTTCTCAGGCGGCGCCTTGAGACTTGCAACCATGGATGGAGAGGAATTTGCCTACCCCACGAATGTTGATGTAGTCAAGAAATACTTCGCCTAAACTAAAAAAAACGTCTCGGTGGATTGAAAACCCGAAAGGGCTGTCCAGGCAAAAGTTAGAGACATGAAAAAAAATCATCCCGGTGGATTGGAAACATCACAGTACAATCCAGGCAAAAGTTAGGGATAATGGCAAGTAACTATATTCAACAGAGGCAGGTCCCTCAGCAGCAGTTACATTATCCATCGGAGGAAAACTCCAGTCAGGGTCATCTTCGACAGCAGCTCAGGATGTCCCGAATTCAAAGTTGGTAAAAAGATAGTGGTCGTTATGTTTCAACGTAGCCCTTTTCCCTGTAAATTGCCATTTTAAAACTTTGTAAATACTCTTTGGAATCACGCGTTTGGCTGATCTCCATCTTATCAATAAAATTTGAGCCCTTGTGCTTTTGTTTGTAATTCTTATTTGTTTTAACTTTACAGAACGACGTTGTTAACATGATTAACGATTCTTGAAATAAAACAAAAATGAATTTACTTGTTAAAATTTTTTCTGCTTTTAAATTAAAGTCAACAATTTATTTTGACTGTTGAACATCAGAAGAACATCGGTCGCTTTTCCAGAAGTAATTGAACCTCAAAGTGCAGAATCAAAGTACTCCTTCTAACCCAGTACGCCTGAATGAAGGGATCAACTGTGTCAGAGACCTTGTTTCGTCTGACACGCCACGGGAGAGTTCTCGTCTCCTAAGCCCGACCAACGGTAGCTCCCAACAGGGACTGTCTCACCTAAGCAAGGTGGAATTGCTATCTTGAACCAGCGATATTTCTATACGCCCCGCGATGGCCGAGTATCCAGTCATGTTCACCTTTTAGTTTGTGTGTCGCGTCATTTTTGTCAGCATAAACATACATACATCATGCATTATTTAATTTGCATTCACGTAATCATATTGCATCACTATCACTCTAGTCGGTCTTGTCCATTAGTGATAGGAGTTCTCTCAATCGAGTCGTCAGTTCTTGCCTCGTCAGGAAACACTGTGTCTGAACAATCTCTCCTCCAGTTTATTTCTGGATTAGAATTGGCCTTTGACCACTTTGATAACTTGAACCTCTGAAAAACCAGAGAAATTTCAACAAATGTCACTCTTCGCCATTGAAGATGATATCCTTGCTTTCCCGGATTAAGGAAAATCCACAGAGAAAGCCTCCTAATCGAAGATTCGGCAGTACGGCAGTTTTTCTCCGAAAAACCCACTGATGAAAAGATCATCGGCACCTCAAAATTGGATCACATCATATGGCATTTCTCCGAGAAGATCTCCGAGAAAAGTATGATGTAAAGACCCCAAACGAATGCAGTCTCTCAAGGGACTCGCATTCCCCGAGTTTCCGTCAAATGGCATCTCCCCAGGAAAATTCGGCGAGAAGTTTGAAGGAAAACCGCTACTAATAGCGTCCCTTGTCAATTAAGTTTATTGACAAAAGAAACTAAGACCAGTTCCTCGGTAGGAAACCAGGATCGAGGGGAAGTTTACAAAGGAAACTTAGACCAGTTCCTTGGTAGGAAACCAGGATCGAGGGGAGGTTTATTTCAGAAACTAAGACCAGTTCCTTGGTAGGAAACCAGGATCGAGGGGAGGTTTATTTCAAAAGAAAACTGAGACTAGCTCCTTGGCTGAAGACCAGGATCGAGGAGAAGTTTACCTTTTCTAAGCATCATCGCTTAGCTAAAGAAGATGAATGCGTAAGCTACCATTCATAACCACCATCAAAATTTTGGGTATTCCGATATTTAATCCTCTTGCACCCCAAATGCCCGAATACCTTCGTCATTCAAACCTTCGTGTCCAAGAAGATTAAATAGGGGCATCTGTCATACCCCAAATTTTGACCACTAAGATTTCCCATCATTGTGAAAATCATCATCACAATATGGAGGAACCATCATACTTCATTAGTCTCCCCAAAGATGGGTGAACACTTACTACAGTCAAAATTAGGGTTTCAAGCCCTCTCTGAGCTCTTAGACAAAGGATTAATCAAGGAATGACATGATATTCAACTTGTCTAACCTCTCAAACAACCACAATGGATCAAAAGGACTCCCACTTCAAGGATCAAGCACAGGGCTGCTCCTTTCTAGGTGGATCAAGTCTCAAGATCGACAGTGTCACCAAATTAGGGTTTTGGTCGACCAGGGCCTCCAGATGGAAATTTTTCATCTAGGCACAAGCCAATGATCCAAAACATAACCTAATATACTCCATGGAACCTCATGGACCCAATCATCAAGTCAATTTTGCCTCAAGGGATGCATTCATCAAAAATCAGGAATTAGGGTTTCTTGACCTAATTCACCCCTAAGTTGACTTTTGGGACAAAACATGAGCCAAGACCTCAAAGGAGGATTTGAGGGTCTCTAATATACCATATTAATCCATTTGGAACAATGGATTAATCCAAGAAGCTTGAGCAACAAGTCTCAATTTCATCTGCACCACAATTAGGGTTTTAAGGGAAAGGTCAACTGTAACTTTGACTTTTGACCAGGACATGCTCCCAAACCCTATGACATGCACCAATATACCCTATAACACCCATCGAACATGTCCATCAAGTTTGATTTAGGTCAAGGACATGATTTCCTGAAAAATTGCACAGTTTGGAATTCATCTGATAAAAAGTCAACTGTGCACAAAAGTCAACTTTGACTTTTTGAGATTTTTCACAAAAATGGATTTTTAACCCTAAAATGATGTTAATGTATGATTTGAATCATCATTCATCAAGAAAAATCAAGAAAAGTTGGATAACTTGTAAAAGGGGTAACCATAAAACTTAGAAATTTTTCTAAGTCATGAAAAAGTGCCACTAATGCACCAACTTTGGAGGACCATAACTCCTAAACCACAAGGCCATTGTGCCCCATTCAAAGCTTGATTTGTAGATCTCATTGCCCTCTACAAAAGCTTCATACTGACCTATGTCCAAATTCCTCATGGATTTTGAGTTATGGAGTGATCAAAATCAAGAGAAAACACTTTGTTCCAACACTTAGTGAAAATTTCACTAAGTCAGATTTTGCCTTACTTTTTGCCAAATGTAGGGGGATTTTTCACTTGGATTCAAAAGAGATCAAAACCAAACATGTTCAAACAGTTGTTGTATCATGTAAGGGCTTTCCAAAATGGTCAAGAACATTACCAAATTCAACTTACACCATGAGATATGACATTGGCAAGTTGCCTTGCTGAAATCTGTCAAAGGCAAGGCAGAATTTGCAATTTTGCTCGATTTGCCAAAATCAGCCAAATTCAAATGCTCCTATCCACTTGGACACATCTGAGGATTGAATCTAAAGGGGACAATCACTGAGCCAAGCCTCCAAAGTCCATGGAACAAGAAATAGCATGTTGAACCTAGAATGGCCAAAATAGGGACAAGACTCCAAATTTGGATTGAAGCATTCAATGGAAACATCAAGGTGGCATGGACTGAGCCATTCTCATATGAAATCAGTCAAGACTTATCCAAGACCAAGGGAACCAAAGCTCGGTGCCCTAACCTCTAGTCAATGGCTAGAGGAGACTTGGATTTTCATTAGACAACATTGGCCAAACCTACTTAGCAGTTGCCATTCACTATTCCTTGCAAAACAAACTTGCTCTACTATAAATAGAGCTCAATTGTGTCCAGTTTAAGTACACCAAAGGCCCCCCCACAATGATAGCATTCGTAACCTAACAGACCGCTGTTTAAACTCAGTATGCAAAGCAAGGTTAATTGGAGACATCTATTTCCCTTCCTTCATCAGCTTTAATAGGATAAAAAATGAATCGACCTGTAGTAAACTCAACCACAGAGAGTGACCAGCGCTTAAGAACCGTGTCCAAAATCGCTCGCTATAGGTATAATAACAATAATGACCATAACTAAAGTCTTAGATGCTCGTATGATCAAGCACTCTTGTATAAATCATGTTTTCTCATGACATAAATCTCTTAGGTAGAATTTTAATTTTCATTTTGTGTAAATTGATTTGCGCTCTATGTAAATCGATTTGCACCTGTAGTTTGCCTATTTTAACTTAGCAAAATTTCACTTTTTTCTCTATGTAAATCGATTTGCATTTCTCGTAAATCGATTGATTACTATATCTTTTCAAAATTTTATAACGTTGCTTGATGCAAATCGATTTGCACATGACAACAATCAATTTGCACCTGAACGAAAATGAAAAACAGTAACTTTTTCATAGACACCTCTTCATGACTTTCTTGTCAAACCTTTTCATTTCATCTTGGCATTGTTCATGATAATTTTTATGAACTTCACATTGTTTCATAAAGGTGTCATACTCATATAAATACATATATTTTCATATTTCAAAATAACCCCTTCCATTCAAATTCTTAAATTTTCAAAATTCACATTCAAGTCTTCATCTTTTATACAAGAAATTTTTTGCACACTTTCACATCTTCTAATCCAGAAATTTCTTGAGCAATCTAACACTTTAGTAATTGTGAATTATTATTATTGGAAGAGAATATCAATTAAGAGATTGATACATTGTAATTTTCGTTTCAAACTCTTGTAAAAGTTCAGAATACTTGTTGTAATCCTTGTTGTCCAGGGTTGTTGGAAGCAAGAGGTTCATTAAGGGATGATTGTTCTCTTAGTGGACTTAGTGAAAAATCCAAAGGATTGTTCTTGGTGTTTTTGTTAGTGTCTGTATAGGAAGACTAGGACAGTCTTGTATATGTCCTAGCAATAGTAAAATCTCTTTGGTGTTGAAGGGGGACTAGAGTACTCTCGAACTGTAAGGGGAACCCGGATATTTCTCGGTGTTCTTTATCTTTCCACACTTTATCACTTTCATCACTTAGAATCTAAATCGGAAAAATAAGAAGACATAAGTTAAAAACCAGAAAAATTTTAAAGTACCTAACACCCCCCCTTTTTAGATGCAAACTCTACTTATAATTGGCATCTGAGCAGGTTATAGGTAACCTCTTCCTACAAGATCCAGTATGGCTTTCGCAAGTACTAATCTGGTTTTCAAAGATGGTGGTAGTAGCAACAAACCCCCACTATTTTCTGGTGAGTATTTTGATTTCTGGAAAATACGCATGAAGGCTCATTTAGAAGCACAAAGAGAAGGAATTTGGAAAACCGTAAAAAATGGCCCACATGAACCAGTTAGTGTCTTAAATGGTGTCGGAACTCCAAAGACTAAAAGTTCTTATGATGATGATGAAAGAAGAAAATTCTAAATGAAAAGAAAGCCATTAACATACTACAAAGTGCACTAAGTATGGATGAATTCTTCTGCATCTCTCAATGTAAATCCACAAAAGAAATTTGGAATCGCTGAAGTTAAAAGGTCAAGATTGAATACCTTGAGTCAAGAATACAAAATGTTTCGATTGCACCTAGAAGAATCCATCGTTGTTTTACAGAAAAGATTCGTGCATTTAGCAAATCATTTGATTGCTCTTGGTAAGACATTTTCTAATTATGAATTGAATCTTAAAGTTCTTATATCATTAACCATGGAATGGAAACCTAAAGCGACGGTAATATCTGAGAAGAAAAACCTTTCAAATATGACATCCGCATCATTGTTCGGGAAACTCCAAGAACATGAACTAGAACTTGGAAGGCTAGAAAAACATGAGCATCAAGAAAAGAAATCCAAAAGCATCGCTTTAAAAGTCGAATCAAAAGAAGAACAAGATGATGCTCCTGAAGAGGATGAGAACTTTATGCTTTTTATGAAGAGACTTGGTAAGTTCTTTAATAAAAATAATAAATCTTTCAATTATGCAAAAAGAAAGAAACATTTTAGGAAAAAGGAGGCTTCTACTTCAACACCCGATGTCGCTTGTTATGAATGTGGTAAACAAGGCCATATTAAAAAGGATTGTTCGAAACTCTCAAAGAAAGGCGGCTTCAAGAATAAAAAGGAAAATTAGACCAATAAAGCCTACATAACATGGGAAGATAATGAGATAAGTTCTTCATCAGATTCGGATAGCGACGAATGTGAAAATCTAACATTGATGGCTTCACACCATTCCGATGATGAAGAAGAGGTTAGTAATGAATTTTCCATTTATGATAACGACGCTCAAGGGGCTATAGATGAACTTCTTAATGAGTGAAAAATTATGTACAAAACAATATCATCTCAAAAGAAAGAAATTTCGTCTCTAGAAAATAAAATTGAGACAATGGAAAAAGTTTACAAAGATGAAAAGCAAAAGATAATTATTGAACAAAAACAAAATTTTGTATGCAAAGAATGTGAATCTCTTTCTTTTCAAATTGTCCAACTAAAAAGAGTATTAGAAAGATATGAAAAAGGACAAATTTGTTTGGAGGGTGTTCTTTGTCAACAAAGATATTCCAACGATAAAAGTGGTCTTGGTTATTCAAAATTTAGTAAACCAAGTTCAAGTAAAATTATCTTTGTTAAAGTTAGTGATCAAACTCCAAAAGAGAAAGTTAACAAAGACAAAGTTATTCATCCTTATCCTAAAAGGAAAAGATTTGTTAAAAAGAAATTATATGTTCCTTGGTATAAAAGTAATTTTGTTCCTACATGTTTTTATTGTGGTATAGTTAGCCATACACCTAATGCTTGCTATGTTAGAAACTTTAGTGTGGCAAGTAGGCATTATGTGTAGGTAAAGAAAGGTACTAGTTATGAAGGACCCAAGGAAATTTGGGTACCTAACAAAACATAATTTGTTTTGTAGGTATGCTTGAAGACCACTTCTAATTTATGGTATCTTGATAGTGGTTGTTCGAAGCATATGACAGGAGATATAAACAAATTTTCATACAACAAAGGAAAGATTCTTGGCATAGGCAAAGTTGGAGAACCACCTTTCACATCCATTGAAGACGTTCTTTATGTTGAAGGACTAAAGCACAATCTTCTAAGCATTAGCCAACTTTGTGACAAAGGATTCAAGATCAAGTTCACCAAGAATGAATGCTTGATTGAAGATGAAGTCACACATGAGGTAAAACTAAGAGGTAAAAAATTAATAATATATTTATGATTTCCCTTGATGATCTCTCTTTGAAAGTAAAATGTCTAATGGTAAATAACAATGACTCATGGCTTTTGCATAAAAGAGTTGCTCATATTCATATGGAACATTTAAATAAACTAGTCAAGCATGATATTGTCATTGGATTGCCTAAGATAAAGTTTGTCAAAAATAGATTATGTGATGCTTGCCAAAAGGGAAAACAAACCAAATCAACTTTCAAATCTAAGAATGTGGTGTGCACTTCAAGGCCACTACAATTGTTGCATATGTACTTATTTGGTCCATCAAGAACAAGAAGCTTCGGAGGTAATATATATGCATTAGTTATTATTGATGACTTTTCTAGATTTTGTTGGACATTCTTTTTAGTGCAGAAAAGTGACACTTTCAAAACATTCAATAAATAAGCAAAACAAATACAAAATGAAAAATCTCTAAAGATTGCCTCCATTAGAAGTGATCATGGTGGAGAATTCCAGAATGCTTCCTTTGAAGATTTTTGTGAAGAACATGGAATCCTACATAACTTTTCAGCACCAAGAACTCCTCAACAAAATGAAGTGGTGGAAAGGAAAAATAGGTATCTTGTTGAACTTGCAAGGACTATGCTTAACGATTCAAATCTTCCAAAATATTTTTGGGCAGATATGGTAAGCACGAAATGCTATGTAAGTAATAGAGTTATTATTAGACCTATTTTGAAAAAGACCCCCTATGAACGTTTTAAAGGTGGGAAACCAGACATTTCACATTTTCACATTTTTGGTTGTAAATGTTTTGTCCTAAACAACGACAAAGATAATCTTGGTAAGTCCGATGAAAATCCTATGAAGGAATTTTTCTAGGATAGTCTCTTACTAGAAAATCTTATAGAATATATAACAAAAGAACTTTAACAATTGAAGAATATATGCATGTGTCTTTTGATGAATCTAACCTCTCCAAGGAGAAAATTGTTTTATGTGATGATGATGATGATTTTATAGATGTTCCTAAGGAAGATACTCCAATAGCAAACAATGACAATCAACTGAAACATCAACAAGAACCAATTCAACAAGAATAAAAGATGTATGTCAAGGTGTTGCAACAAGGTTGAATCTTAAAGATGTATGTCTCAACATGGCGTTTGTCTCACAAATTGAACCTTCTAAAGTTAAGGATGACGTAGATGATGATCAATGGATTCTAGCCATGCAAGAGGAGCTTAATCAATTTGAAAGAAATCAGGTTTGGGATTTAGTTCCTAGACCAAAAGGTAAACATATTATATGAACTAAATGGATCTTTAAAAATAAGCTAGATGAAAATGGTATCATTATTAGGAATAAGGCAAGATTAGTAGCCCAAGGCTATAATCAAGAGGAAGGTATAAATTTTGAGTAAACATTTGCCCCTGTTGCTAGACTAGAAGCAATTAGATTATTGTTAGCATATGCTTATTCTTTGAATTTTTCAGTTGTACCAGATGGACGTTAAAAGCGCATTCCTAAACGGATACATACTTGAAGAAGTTTATGTAAGTCAACCTCCAGGATTTGAAGACTTCAAACATCCTAATCATGTGTACAAAATCAAAAAGGCCTTGTACGGATTGAAGAGTGCACCAAGTCCGTGGTATGATAGGTTAAGTAACTTTCTATGTGAAAACGGTTTCGAAAAAGGTAAAGTTAACACTACTCTTTTTATTAAAAGAATTAACCATCATAAAATCTTAGTGCAAGTTTATTTAGATGATATCATATTTGGATCAACAAATGAATCCCTATGTGAAGAATTCTCATCAATCATTCAAGGAGAATTTGAGAAGTACATGATGGGTAAGTTGAACTACTTCCTTGGGTTGTAAAACAAATAAACAATAAATGGGATATTCATCAATCAATCTAAATATTGCAAAGAGCTTCTCAAAATATTCAACATGAAAATTTACAAGGCTATGGCTACTCATATGGGATCCGGAAGTTACATTGATCAAGATGAAACAAATGTTTCAATTGATGTTACAAAATATCGAGGTATGATAGGATCATTAATATATTTGACGGTAATCCATCCTGACATTATGTTCAGTGTGTGTCTATGTGCTCGGTATCAATCCAATCCAAAGGAATCACATCTTGCATCGTTGAAGAGAATCATGAAGTATCTTAAGGGAACAATGAACGTCGGGTTATGGTATCCTAAAGGTAGTGTGTGTAACTTGATTGGATTTTCTGACTCAGATTATGCAGGGTGTAAAACAGATAGAAAAATCACAAGCAGACACATGTTATATTCTTGGAAACGCTTTTGTATCGTGGTCCCTCAAAAAGCAAGCATGTGTGGCTCTCAGTATGGCTGAAGCATAAAACATTGTTGCAGGAAGTTGTTGCGCTCAAATTCTTTGGTTAAAACAACAACTTAGTGACTACGGTGTGAACCTTGGATGCATTCCATTAAAGTGCGACAACACAAGTTCCATAAAAATTACTAAAAATCCAGTCATGCACTCGAGAACAAAGCATATTGTTAGGTGTTAAGAAGTGCTTATTTTCATAATTGATTTTGATGCCTTTGAGCTCTTTTATACGCTTTAATCGGGAAACGACTTATTAATTAAGCGATTCTTACAATTTTGTGAGATGTAGGTATTTTGACGTGTTTGTTAATTGTTGCAGCAATTTTGGTGAAATGATCGCGGCTCGATTCGCACGGAAACGAAGAAATTGGAAATTCAGCGTGTCGCGATTTAGGCCCCTGCAGCGCCCGGCCGTGCTAAGGCGCAGGAAGCTCTCAGCGCCCGGCGCTGCAGGGGCGATGGTTCCCCCATTTCAATCATAGTTACATAATTGTGTTTAGCTGCGCCTTTTGAAGATCGCCCGGCCGTGAAAGCATCGCCCGACGCTCTGGTGCCATCGGCCGGCGCTCTCAGATATTTTCTGAGCTCCACGTGACACTGTAGCTGTCACGTGGCCTCACTTTATGGTCACCGCCCGGCCGTGAAAAGCATCGCCCGACGCTCTTGTCTGGGCTGAACTTGTTTATAGTCTCATTGTGTGGATATTTTGGATTATCATCACTTTTCATTTCACTCTTTTGTAACCTAGAATCTTGTGTTAAGAAAAAAAACACCATTGTTACTTATTTTCTTAGTTTCATATCTTTTATGCTTCAATCCTTGAACCTTTGAAGATTGAAGCTCCAAAAGCTTTGCAACATTACTTGTCATCCAAGCTACCATGAAAATGAGTAGCTAAGCATCCCTTGTGTTAAGGTTAGATGTAGTTGATCTTGATAATATGTATTTCTTTTGATCTTTTTTATATGAACAAGGTTATTGATCAATATAGATGAAGTTATTTGCTCTTAATGATTTATGTGTGGTTTGTATTGCTCTAGACATAGATTTTGCAAATCATGACCTAATAATTTCATCTCTTAAAAACCAAACTCTAGACATAGATTTGGGATTTGTTATTCGCTTTGTGTTGATCTTAACAATTGTTGTTTCGATAGTTAGCATGAGACATCATCTAATGGTCTAAACAACGATACTCACGACTTTGCTTTAGACATAAACTTAGTCAAGAGGATACACGATTGTATTGGTCGGTAACTAAGTTCATATACTTGATTAATCGGATATGTATGAAAAGGATTAGCGAAACCTAACCTTGACATGCTTTTCTAAAAACCTTACAAACTCTTTGCCACAAATTTACTCTTTGCTACCAATTAATTTTAACCAACATCAAGAACAATTTGAAACTCTTTAACTTAAAACATTGTGACTATTGAACGGCAAGGATCTAATATCGCACAATCCATGTGGAGACGATAAAAACACCCCCTAATACTGTTTCAACAAAATGGCGCTGTTGCCGGGGATTGTTCATTGATATTGCAAGCATTGCAATAGTTTATTTGTTTTAAGCTTGTTAACTTTTTCTCGAACTTGTTAATTTGTTTTGTTTAGTGTGCAAACTTTGTTTTATGCGAGGGAAACTACTGGCAGACCAACTTCTGTTTGATCCTGAGATTGAAAGAACCGCTCGTAGAATCAATAGCAGAACGAGACGAAGGAGGTAACTAGCTAGATAAAGGCAAGAACAAGAGGGAAGTTCGACTTCTATACCACCACCATTTCCACAGTTACTTCCAGCTATGGAACATCCACCACCACCACCACCTGCTTCTAGACCATGTATCAACAGTCCAAGACATAATGCACAGTTTGCTCGCAATGTGCAGAACGGTCGTCATTCAGAAATGAAGACTGGCATTCTCCAGCTTCTATATCAAAGTCATTTTACTGGTATGGATCATGAGGATCCTTTTACACATCTGACAAAGTTCTATGAGATTGCGGGAGCAACTAGTGCACCCGAAGCTGAAGAGGAATCTCTGTTTAAGAGACTATTCCCGCATTCCCTCATTGGGAAGGCCAAGGAATGGTATCTTGATCAGTCGACGACAATAATGACTGATTGGAATTCACTTGAAGAAAAATTTTTGGAGCAATTTTTCCCACATAATCGTTTCATGGAGGCAAAGACCGCAATAGCTGTGTTCACGCAAGGTGCTAACGAATCTCTCAACGAAGCGGGGGAGAGATTCAAATCTATGTTGAGAAAATGCAAGAGGCATGGTTTTGATGAATTGTCTCAAATTCATATTTTTCGAAATGGACTTCAACTAGTGCATAAAACCTTGTTGGATGCCACCGCTGGTGGACCCTTAATGGGCAAAACTGCTGAAGAAGCCATTGCCATAATTGATAAGATGGCTTTGAATGACCATCAGGGAAGTCATAACCGTGGACCTTCTCAAAGGACACCTGGAGTTTTGGAATTGGGAACCAATGATGCTATACTTGCTCAAAACAAGTTATTATCCCAGCAAGTTGAGTTGTTGACAAAATAAATGTCCCAACTTCCTCAACAACTCAAAGAGATTCATGACTCTCCTAGCAAGAGTGTACAAGTAGCTTGTTGTGAATTGTGTAGGGGAGATCATCCTACCGGATATTGTCCTCCGGTTGTGGAGGAGCTAAATTATGCTGGAAATCCGACTCAAGGTTATCAAGGACGACCTCCTTACCAAAGTGCTCAACAATCGTACCAAAATCAACAAGGCTATCAACCTCGAGGCAACTACCAAAATCTACAAGGATGGAGACAAAATCCTTACCAACCACCCCAAGACCAAAGTGGAAGTTCAAGAATGGAGGAGACTTTCACCAAATTCATGCAATTATCAATGGCAACTCAAAAGAGTACGGAAGCTTCGATTAAAAATCTTGAATCTCAAGTAGGGCAACTTGCCAAGCAATTAGCCGAAAACCAACCGGGGCCATCCTTCTCCGCTACCACTCAACCAAATCCTAAAGGGGAGTGTAAAGCCATTTTCACAAGAAGTGGTAGAACAATTGGAAGAGATGTTGAACATGAAGTGGTAGTTGAAAAGGAAAATAATATTGTGTTGGAGGAAGTCGAAAAAAATGATGAAAATGGTGTAGTTGAAAAGAATGATGAAGAAGTGAGGAAGAAAAAAGAAAAAAAAGAAAGGAGTTTGAGAAGGAAGTTTTACAAAGACGATTACCGTATCCCCCTACACAAAATAAAAAAGAGAATGATAGGCATTACACAAGATTTTTGGAGTTATTTAGTCGGTTACAAGTAACCGTACCTTTCTCTGAAGCTCTTGAACAAATGCCTAGGTATGTTAAGTTCATGAAAGACATACTCATGAAAAAGAAGAGGTGCACTGACAAAAACAACATTGATCTTAATGTCGAGTGTAGTGCCATCATCCAATGTGTGCTTCCGCAGAAAGAATAAGATCCGGGAAGGGTAGCTTTACCTATTACAATAGGTAATGATTTTCAATGCAAAGCTTTGGTTGACATGGGTGCGAGCATCAATCTAATTCCCTTGTCGGTGGTGAAAAGACTTGATAATATGACCATAAAATCAACAACCATGACATTACAACTTGCGGATAAGTCTAGAACTCGTCTCTATGGTGTTGTGGAGGATGTGCTGGTAAAAGTGGATAAATTCTTCTTTCCTGTTGATTTTGTGATTGTTAAAATGGATGAGGATGAAGATACACCGATTATATTGGGCCGACCATTCATGAAAATCGCCAAAATGTTGGTGGACGTTGATGAAGGCTTAATGAAAGTGCGGATCAAGGAAAGTGGTATGGAGGAAGAAGCTTGTTTTATATTGTTCAAAGGATTGATGTTTGTGAATCAAGTGGATGAATTCGTGCAAAAAGAAAAAGACTTGAAAAAAGAGAAGTTGGAAAGTGAAGCATTTGAAAAGAAAAAGGATGAAGATGCGAAGGTGGCTTTGATGAATTCATGTTGGGATTGGTCATTTTTAAAGAAAAGGAGACCAAAAACTGGGCACGATAACAGATGAGTTTGTGTTCGCGTAGTGTGTTCTTCTCGGGAGCCAATTCTTTAGCTTTTGGTTTCGAGGCATCTAGTCTCCGGACCGTCGAGCTTAGCCGATGTTAAACAAGCACTTGTTTGGAGGCACCCCAACATTGTAAGTAATTCTTGCTTTTCAGTGTTTCTATTGTTGCATTGCCATTTGGAATGTAGAATTGAGATTTTTGCATGTTATGAGTTGAGTGTTGTGGTTGCTAAAACTGGTCTGCAGCACCATAGTAGAAAATTCTGCTAACTGGTGTGGAGCGCCCGACGGTACTTTCATCGCCCGGCGGTGCGAAAAATTTAAAGAGGCCTCGCTTGTGATTGGCCAGGCGAGTGAGTTTTGGGTGGGAATTTTGAACGTTTGCTGTTGAACTAACGGGTTTAGTAGCTCCATTTGATGTTTTCCCCTTTTTGCCCTTGGCTATTTAAAAAGGCTTGAGAGAAAATTTTTGAAACTTTTCTCTCATTCTCTCCCGTGAAAACCCTAGCTCCCACACACTCACTCTCTCACTCTTTGCTCTCTCACTTTCTCTCATTTCAGATCCTCCAACCTTCAAGGTATGCATGTAGTTTGTGTTTTTCTTTGCTTTTCTTTTCTTAATCATGTACAATTATAGAAAAACTGTTGTTAGGTTTGTTAATGACGGATATAGATGATTGTTGGGCTAGACATCCTTCTTTCACCTTGCATGTTCTTATTGGTGCTCTCTGTATTGATTATTAATTTTGTGTTGAAGAAGGATGGGTTTGAAAAGAGCAGGGCTACCATGAAAAGTTGTTTCTGATATCGCTAGTACCGCCCGACGGTAGAGGGGCACAGTAGCGCTCTTGCGTCGCCAGCGATGCTCAGGCGCTGGCCCTGTTTTGCCCTGTTTTGGGATTTTACTGTTTGCTTTGTTTTTATTTTCAGATGACTAATAGTGCTAATGTGAATGTTTGTGATGTGCTGTTTGTGTTTGAATTGTGTAGATGTCTCACCGTTTTTCTCCTCAACATGCTTCAAGGAGGAAACAAAAGAATGTAGCTTCCTCATCTGATGTTCCATTGGAATTTGACGGGAGCCGGTTTTTGTCTGCCGAGAATGAAGCTCAAATTAAGTCTCTGGAGAGCAGAAGTGTCCTCTCTGAAAAGAGATTTGCAATCAACCGTGAAGGAGACTACAGACGGATCCAGGCGATCTTTGAAAAGAAAAGATGGGGTAAGCTGATGCACCCAGCTGATCACGTGTGTTACTAGCTGATCAGAGAATTCTATGCTAACACGCTTCAGCCCGAAGGAGAATTTTACAGATTTAAGACCTTCGTAAGGGGTCAAGAGATCAGTTTCAGCAGGGATGCCATTAATAGGCTCTTTGGCAGTCCTAGTAGCTTGGGAAGTTTGCAAACCAATGATTATGTGAAGCTTTCAGCAGCAAAGCATGATCAAAAAATGGTAGCCAGTGTGATCCTCAAACCAGGATGCAAGGTCGATCGGAATGCTAAAAGGGAGCCGATCAAATATAGTCGAAAATTCATGACTCCTGAGGCGCAGGTTGTTCTCCTCTTGCTTTGCTATAACGTAAAGCCGCGACATCACCGTTCCTTTGTCCCTCTTGATACAGGACTCCTTATGTACTGTATCATGGAGGACAAGGAGGTGGATGTCACTCAGATCATTGCTTGGGAGATGAAAAATTTTGTGGATAATACTCGGAGACCGGGAGTGCATGATGATGCTCCCATCATCTTTCCTTGTCTGGTTCAGGCTTTAATTTATCAGACTGACATTTTGATTCCAGGTGTGATTAATGAAAAACTCAAATTTCTGGTGGATGACAATTACTTGAATCGGTTTTGCAAGCCCAAGGAAGAAAGAAAGAAGAAGAAGGCTGCTGAGTTGGGAAGTAGTTCAGGTGTTCAGGAAGATGCGGGTGACTCGTCCGTTTTCGATATGAAAGCGGCGTTTAACTACACTTGGGACATGGGTGAGTCACTCCATAGGTCTAATCAGTTTAACTTTGATTGTATACACCAGATGTATCATTTTCAGACGCACCCTGCGGAGTACACTCCCTTTCCTTCAAGGGAGGCGTTCGACACCTATGCAAATTTGCCTGGGGACAGGCGCCCGTTCTTTTCAGAGGGGGCAAGCACCGGAGGTGTTGTTGCGGATGATGATGATGATGATGATGATAGTGATGAGATGCAGGACGATCTCAATGATATGGTTAACTAGGCTTCAAAGTGAAGGATTTTATTTTGTCTTTTCATTTATAGTTTCAGTTTTTTAGATTGTACTTTTAGGATCGCTTCGGCGAGGATTTCTATTGTAGTGTTTTGTCGCTTAGGCGAGTACAATTTCGGTGTTTTTAACACCATAATTTATAATATTTTCAAGTTGGTTAAATGTGGTTTAGTATAAATTCTGTTTTTATTTTTTTATGATGTGTTGGCACAAAGAAAGTTTTGTTTGCCCTTAATTTTTGGAAAATTTTGTGTGATAGCACAAGAAGAGAAAGTGCTTTTTTAGCATTAAACATTAATGGTAATGATAGAATTCTCAATTTTGTGCACAATCAAAGTGTGAATGTGTTGTGTAGAATTTTAACATGGTTGGGAGTTAGTGCTTTACACAAAATTATGGTAATGCATTATGTTGTAAATACTTGTTCATTTGTGAATCAATTAGGACAAAACCACAAAAGTGAGATGCTTTCCATTGTTCACCAAAAAGAGAGTCAAGTAATCGTTGTTTTACTCGTCTTGTTCATGTTTAATCTTGTGAGTTGTTTTAAATTATTGGAAACTTAGAAATGATCAAGGCACATTTTTTAGTACGATGAGGAAAACCACCAGTCCATAAACACTTCATGTAACCTTATGTGAGTGTGTGCGCATTTGAACCTCTTTTGAGCCGAAAAGAAAATTTGTGTTTGACTCATGAACCCGAACTTTAACCTTGTTGAAGAGCATTTCGATTTATGTGTATAGTATTGTTGAAGTTGGGGAGATTGGTTCATTGTGAAAAGAGAAAAAGGAATGGTGGATACAATGCATTCTCAAATGAATTCAATAAGAGAATGAAAAAAAAAGAGAAAAGGAAAAATCAAAAGAAAAAAAAGTATAAGAATCAAAGCAAGAAAAGAGAATGCATTGTGAGAATTAGTGTTGGAAGTTTGAGCAAGAAGGTTTGTGTTTAAAAAGAAAAATGCTCTTCATGAATGTTACCCTTTCTTGATTCAATGGTCGTGTACATATGTCCCTTGTTTTTACCTCAGCCTTGTTACAACCATTAAAGTCCTTAGTGATCTTTGTTTCTTCTGATTTTTATATAACTTTTCGAGATGAATGCATGAACGATTCCGAATGTGGCACGATTACTTGTGAGAGTGTTTTGTCCTGTGTTAAACATTGTACATAATGTGTTGTTAATAAGTGAATTTAGGTGATTAAACTTGAACTTGTATGTACTTGATGTTGCATTGTATGATGTTGTGTTTAGAACTTTAATTCATAATCATGTTTTGATTCTATGTAACTTTGTGAAGATACTTTGTGCGTGTATGTGTCGAGTTTGAACCATTAATGTTTTTGGTTGATTGGGTGGTTGGATTCTTGCTTGTTGTTATTGACAATTAAGTTTGTTTGAGGGAAAACAAATATGCAAGTTAGGGAGAGTTGTTAGGTGTCAAGAAGTGCTTATTTTCATAATTGATTTTGATGCCTTTGAGCTCTTTTAAGCGCTTTAATCGGGAAATGACTTATTAATTAAGCGATTCTTGCAATTTTGTGAGATGTAGGTATTTTGATGTGTTTGTTAATTTTTGCAGTAATTTTGGTGAAATGATCGCGGCTCGATTCTCACGGAAATAAAGAAATTGGAAATTATGCGTGTCGCGATTTAGGCCCATGCACCGCCCGACCCTGCTAAGGCGCAGGAAGACCTCACCGCCCGGCGCTGCAGGGCGATGGTTCCCCCATTTCAATCATAGTTACAGAATTATGTTTAGCTGCGCCTCTTGAAGACCGCCCGGCCGTGAAAGCATCGTCCGGTGCTCTGGTGCCATCGCCCGGCGCTCTCAAATATTTTATGAGCTCCACGTGACACTGTAGCTGTCACGTGGCCTCACTTTATGGTAACCGCCCAGCCGTGAAAAGCATCGCCCGACGCTCTTGTCTAGGCTGAACTTGTTTATAGTCTCATTGTGTGGATATTTTGGATTATCATCACTTTTCATTTCACTCTTTTGTAACCTAGAATCTTGTGTAAAGAAAAAAACACCATTGTTACTTATTTTCTAAATTTCATAGCTTTTATGCTTCAATCCTTGAACCTTTGAAGATTGAAGCTCCAAAAGCTTTGCAACATTACTTGTCATTCAAGCTACCATGAAAATGAGTAGCTAAGCATCTCTTGTGTTAAGGTTAGATGTAGTTGATCTTGATAATATGTATTTCTTTTGATATTTTGTATATGAACAAGGTTATTGATCAATATAGATGAGGTTATTTGCTCTTAATGATTTATGTGTGGTTTGTATTGCTCTAGACATAGATTTTGCAAATCATGACCTAATAATTTCATCTCTTAAAAACCAAACTCTAGACATAGATTTGGGATTTGTTATTCGTTTTGTGTTGATCTTAAAGATTGTTGTTTCGATTGTTAGCGTGAGACATCATCTAACGGTCTAAACAATGATACTCACGACTTTGCTTTAGACATAAACTTAGTCCAGAGGATACGCGGTTGTATTGGTCGGTAACTAAGTTCATATACTTGATTAATCAGATATGTATGAAAAGTATTAGCGAAACCTAACCTTGACATGCTTTTCTAAAAACCTTACAAACTCTTTGCCACAAATTTACTCGTTGCTACCAATTAATGTTAACCAACATCAAGAACAATTTGAAACTCTTTAACTTAAAACATTGTGACTATTGAACGACAAGCATCTAATATCGCACAATCCCTATGGAGACGATAAAAACACCCCCTAATACTGTTTCAACACATATCGACATTCGACATCATTTTCTCCATGATCATGTGCCTAAAGGCAATGTTAAAGTCTCATTCGTAGATACTCATAATCAACTCGCAGATATATTCACCAAACCGTTTGCAAAAGAATCTTTTTACAACATAAGAAGGGAATTAGGCATCTTGGATGAAAGCAATGTCTAAAGAATCTCAAAGTTCATAGTTGGTTATAATAACATTCTTTCAAAAACTTATCAAAGGTGCACACATGTTTTTAATTATCCTATTATATTTTCGGCAATCTATTTGATCACATACTCTTCTTCGACTCCATTCTTATATGTATTTATGCTATTTCTTATATGTTTATGTTGCTGAATTTTGAAATTTTCAACTTTTACTTTAGTCCAATCAATTGTTCCTTAGTGCAAATCGATTTGCACCTGCAGTTTTTGCTTATGTTTTTCGTATTTAGGCCTGTTTAACATCGTACAATCGATTGCACCAATGTGCAAATCGATTGATACCCGTAGCGTATGTATTTTTTCATTTTTTTGCATTCGTACAATCGATTGCACCAATGTGCAAATCGATTTGCACCTACTTGTTGTCATATTATTTTATTATTTTATTTCTCTTGCTTGGTCCAATCATCAATTACCCTTATCTTTTAAATGCCAATTGTTTTTCACTCACCCCTCATTTTACCTTAGTAGTCGTGAACACATCATTTCTCTCTCAAAACCCCAAAATTTCATCTCTTCCAAATCTTCCAAAAACCCCATTAAAGCTTGTCTCAAACTCTACCCATGGCTTCTAAAGGTAAAAGGAAGATCTCTGCTGCAGAAAAAGGAAATGCAAAAGCTTCTCCCTCCATTGTCACTCCTTCAATCTTCAACAATCTCACTGATGAGAAAATGGAAAGGTACGAGAAGTTCTTCAAGAGGAAGCAAGTTCAAACTCCTAAATATGGTGACCTTACTACCTTTCCTTCTAAATGTTTTTTAATTTCAAGACATGTTGACTTCCTTAGGTTTAGACTATATTATTTCATCCTCTGGACCATATTATCCTGAGTCGGTTAGATTGTTTTATTGCAATAGGGGTATAGAAGATGGAAAGTTTGTTACATTTATTGAAAGTAAAAAGTTTGTTTTGAATTCTAAGAAGCTTGGCAAATTTTTGGATATTCCATATGAGGCTAGTCTCTTGTTTGATCCTAAAGATGAAGTTTGGAAAGGGTATAATAAAAGAGAATTTTATTATAGTATCTCTAGGGTATCTGAATTGGATCATTACAACAAACGGGTTAAATCTCTAGGTGGGGCTGAACCGAAACGAGTATTATGGTAAGCTGGAAATTTTTCCATTGATGATAGGATGTTTCATTATTTTTTGGTATATGTTCTTATCACTAGAAATGGAAATAATTGTAATGTAACTTAAGTTGAAATGCAAATTTTGTATGCTATAAAGAATGGAATCAAGATAAATTGGGCTAGGATCGTTATGTATCATATGTTGAATTACACCGCCAAGATCAAATCTTTACCATACGAATGGTTTATTACTCATATTGTTCAACATTTTGGGATAGATTTGGATGATATTAAGTGCAGTCTCATGAACTCAAGTGGACATAAAATCACTATCAAGAATGTGGACAAGAGAATGGGAGTTCGTTGTGATCCGGAAAACCAAACCATAACTTATCTTGGTGGAGATAATGAAGAGAGTGATCAAGAAAAAGAAAATGGTGAAGATCTTCCTACTTTTCAAGTGCCTAGTGGTCCGAGCAACCAAGCTTTTTTTTACTACATGACTACTCAATTTGCGAATCTCAACTCCACCTTGAATGATTAATGGACTCAATTCAACACTTGCGCTCATAACCAAATCTCTCAAAATCATGAAGCAACCACCAACCAAATCAATGAGTTTAGGACCGACATGAATCAACAACTTTCGTACCTCTACTCACACCTTCACATTCCACCATATGATCCTAAGAATCCATCCAACCCTCTCCCAACATTTACTCCTCTTTAACAATTCCATCCATTCCAAGACTTCAACAACAACAACAACAACAATCATAATATGGACCAATCCTAGTTGTTTACTTTGTTTTGTTGTTTTTAAGTTTTATATTATATTTTGGTATGTAACTTTGAATATGATCTTTGTAAGTTTTGGATTGTTTATGTTGTATGTGTAAAGTACTATGTACCATGACTATTTTACTTGCCTAATTTCTATTTTGAATGCATGTATGGATGTTTTGTTATGAGACTATGTCTAAGAATTATGTTACTTGGTTAATGTTAGTTTCAATTTTTACTTTTTTCTTGTGATTTTGGTTTTCCATTTAAACCTATATATGTGCCAAACTATTATCTTTCACCCATCTTTCCCTTATTTTTGATAATGTCAAAGGGGGAGAAAGGTGTTATGCTTGTATATTTCCTTGTCTTAATTTTTTAAAGGAACAAAGGTTACAAAATACTCCTTCAAGATGATCAAGTTCAAATATACATAAGCTTCACATATAAAGGGGGAGTTATTCATCTTAGGGGGAGAAAGTTTCCAGAAATATCGAAGCATCAAAGAGGAATGTTTGTCATCATCAAAAAGGGGGAGAATGTGAAATTAAGCTTCTCTATAATGAAGATGTTTTGATGAAGATAATACTCTTAGTGACAAGAAAGCAAAGATAATAAAGTTCAAAATAAATAACATCATGTTCAAAGACTTTGGACTCATAGATTCATATGTCAAGAGGGTAAAATAACAATGATGACCATAACTAAAGTCTTAGATGCTCATATGATCAAGCACTCTTGCATAAATCATGTTTTCTCATGAAATAAATCTTTTAGGTAGAATTTCAATTTTCATCTTGTGCAAATCCATTTGCACTCTAGGTAAATCGATTTGCACCTGTAGCTTTTCTATTTTAACTTTGCAAAATTTCACTTTTTTCTCTATGTAAATCGATTGCATACTGTATCTTTTCAAAATTTTATAATGTTGCTTGATGAAAATCAATTTACACATAACAACAATCAATTTGCACCTGAACAAAAATTAAAAACAATAACTTTTTCATATACACCTCTTCATGACTTTCTTGTAAAACCTTTTCATTTCATCTTGGCATTTGTTCATAATAATTTTGATGAACTTCACATTGTTTCATAAAGGTGTCATACTTATATAAATACATACATTTTCATATTTCAAAATAACCTCTTCCATTCAAATTCTTAATTTTTCAAAATTCACATTCAACTCTTCATCTTTTATACAAGAAATTTTCTGCACACTTTCACATCATATAATCCAGAAATTTCTTGAGCAATCTATCACTCTACTGATTGTGAATTATTGTTGTTGGAAGATAAGATCAATTAAGAGATTGATACATTGTAATTTTCATTTCAAACTCTTGTAAAAATTCAGAATACTTGTTGTAATCCTTGTTGTCCAGGATTGTTGGAAGCAAGAGGTTCATTAAGGGAGGATTGTTGTCTTAGTGGACTTAGTGAAAAATCCAAGAGGATTGTTCTTGGTCTTTTTGTTAGTGTATGTATAGGAAGACTAGGGTAGTCTTTTATAAGTCCTAACAATAGTAAAATCTCTTTCATGTTGAAAGGGGATTAGAGTACTCTTAGATTGTGAGGGGAACCATGATATTTCTCGGTGTTCTTTATCTTTCCGCACTTTATCGTTTTCATCACTTAAAATCTAAATCGGAAAAATAAGAAGACATAAGTTTAAAACTCAAAAAATTTTAAAGTACCTAATTCACCCCATTATTAGGTGCAAACTCTACTTACAGAGATGTGCATAAAGAGATTCCACCAAAATTTATAGAGGTTCGAGCTACCACTTGGCCTACCCTCCCCCCCCCCCCCCCCCCCCCAAGAACTTCTTCTTGAGAGTTCCACAAAATAATATATTTAGCTTTTATGAATATGCCCTCAAACCTTATTACTACAAATGAGACATTTTATATAGGCAGATCCCCCAAACCACACTGTAATCTTGACGATTAAGCTCAAAAACAAAATGGAGAATTTACTAGCTAATCTGAAGAACAAAACACACATTTTACCAGGACAATCTCAAGAACCAAACAAATATTTTACTAGGAGAATCTCAGGAACTCAAGAGATCAAACAAGATAATCACACTTTTGATGAAGAATAATTAAACATGAACACCACTACAACAAAAATCTTATAAGTATTTTTCAATCACAAGGCACTAAGGAAACTTTAGTGAAATAATATAAAAAGGAGAGTAAAAGAGTAGAAAATTAGAAAATGATAGTAGAAATATAAATTCCCGTGTGATTGAAAGAAACAATATTTGGGAACATGTTCCTAAAGCTTTAGGTAATCAAGTAAGTCGGATCCACTAGGTCTTTCGTAAAAAGCTTGATGAGAATCGAATAGTTTTAAGAAATAAAGCAAGATTTGTTATGAAAAGATACAATCAACAAGAAGTATTTGTTTATTAACCTTTTGATTTTGAAAAATCTTCCTTTTTTGATCATGTCTTTAAATTGAAAAAGGCATTGCACGTTCTTTAACAAGCTGTTAGGACTTGGTATAATCTTCTGAGAAAGTTTCTACTTGAAAATAATTCATCAAGGAAAAGTTGATAAAAACCTATTTATAAAAAAATATGAGCATGACATATTATTAGGTCAAATTTATGTAGATGATATCATTTTTAGTGCTACTAACAAATCATTGTGTAAGGAATTTTCTGAGATGATGTAGAATGAGTTCGAGATGTCAATGATGGTGGAGTTTTGATACTTCCTCGACTTTCAAATTCATCCATCTAAATAAGGAACTTTAATTAACTAAAAAAAGTAATGCAAACAGTTACTCAAGATATTCGACATGGAAAAATTCAAAGCTATTTCCACTTTGTTGATTACTTCTTGCAACTTGGATAAGGATGAAGGAGGAAAGCCAGTTGAATAAAGAAGGTACCGAGGTATGATCAGTTCTCTCCTTTAGATCACTGCATCTTATCTTGATATCATGTTTTATGTATTTGTGGCTTTTTTCAAGCATCCCCAAAAGAATCACATCTCTCTTTGGTTAAACGCATTATGAGGTGTCTCATTGTCACACCACTAATAGGTTAATGGCACCCCAAATGGATGTATTGTGTCTCAGTTGGATACTTTGACTCTGATTTTTCTGGGTGAAAATAAGATCAAAAAATTACTAGTGGTACGTGTCACATACTTAGTAACTCGCATGTCTTTTGGAATAGCAAGAAACAAACGAGTGTAGCGATATCCATAACTAAGATAAAATATGTTGTTGCAGGTAGTTATTGCATACAAATTATCTGGATAATGCATCAATTAAGTTATTATTGAGTTAATCTCGGAGATGTCCTAATAAACTACGACAACACCAGCGAAATAAACCTAAAAAAAAATCCGGCGCTTCACTCTCGGACTAAACATATTGAGGTTAGACACCATTTCATTAGAGATCATGTCGAAAAGGGGATTGCATAATTGTGCATGTATTTTCATTTAATCAACTCACGTATATTTTTACTAAACCTCTTCCTAAAGAAAATTTCTTTTTTGATAGAGAGGAATTATGAAAATTAAATCAATCATGCATGGATTAATATATATATATGTGAAATGTCTCTTTTCCTTATGCTTATTCCCTTTCTCTATGTGGTGTACATGATCTATGTGCTTGCTTTGTGTAATTTTCTGTCTTTTTTATTATGCCAAAAGGGGAGAAGTGTACTCTCAGTTGGAGTATTATATACTTTCTATATTTGTTAGAGGAAGTTTAACTACTTTAATCCTTTACCATTATTTCGTTTTCCATCTCCTCGAGACATGTGTTGTTATCATCAAAATGGGGGATAATGTAAAGCTATGTGGTTACAGATACATTCATATTTACATGATCTTAGCAACAAATGTTTTTGGTGGTTTTGATGATGACAACACCTAATATCAAGAGGTTTTAGGTGGAGTCCTATAGGATATATAATCAAGCAACCTCTAGTGATGATGTTTATCAAAGAATTCATATCAAACCTTATCATATAAAAAAAGTCAAGTTCCATATGAAGTTTTTAACCCATGGTGAATACAACGTGGGATCTTGAAGCTTCAATGTTGTGAAAAGAGGATGTGTGAATGCTCTTCAGATCTTATGTATAAGTGATTATTGTATCGTAAAAGTAAGAGTATCTCCTAAGATACTAAGGTAAATCTCTCTCTCTCTCTCTCTCTCTCTCTCTCTATCGCTCTCTCTCTCTCTCTCTCTCTCTCTCTCTCTCTCTCAGATCTTATGTTTAACGATGATGGTAACACCTAATATCAAGAGGTTTTAGGTGGAGTCCTATAGGATCTATAATCAAGCAACTTCTAGTGATGGTGTTTATCAAATAATTCATATCAAGCCTCATCAGATAAAAGAAGTCAAGTTCCATATGAAGTATTTAATCCATGATGAATACAACACGGGATCTTTAAGCTTCAATGTTGTGAAAAGAGGATGTGTGAATGCTCTTCAGATCTTATGTATAAGCGATTATTGTATCGTAAAAGTATAAGAGTATCTCCTAATATACTAAGGTAGCTCTCTCTCTCTCTCTCTCTCTCTTTTTTCACAAACACACACACACACACACACACACACACACACACACACACACACACACAAACACACACACATACACACACACACAAACACTTACACAAACACTTACACAAACACTCACAAACACACACCACACATAAACACTTACACAACACACACATGTTTTTTTGAAGCTTCTCTATTTTTATAAAATCACCTAAATATATTTTAGGCATGTAACTAGTTTGATATTATCTTGAATAAACTATTAGAAGCGTGATTTACACTAGATAATCTATTAGCACATTACGGTTAATCGATTATCTCTTTTGTAACTCTTAATCGTTTAAAATAACTTATAGTCGAATAGTGACAGTGAATTCGAAAACCTTCCCTATTTAGCCTACATAATCGATTAGACCTAGATCATAATTGATTATGAGCATTAGAAAAAAATCATGGATCGTTTTCTTTTTTGAGCTATATTTTTTCCTATATGAAGGAAGCATCTCCTCATTACAAATTTGTTGCATTGTAGATAGAAAATGCAACTTTATCGTCTCCATAGGGACTGGTTATGTTTTAAATATTGTTCAATAGTTTATATTACTTTAAGTTTAGTATCTGAATGTAGCGAGCGAATCTGGGATGCGGTTCTTAGGCGCTGTCGCTCCTTGGAGTTTACTACAGGTCGATTCATTTTTTATCCTATTGAAAGTCGATGAAGGAAGGGAAATAGATGTCTCCAATTAACCCCGCTTGCATACTGAGTTTAAACAGCGGTCTGTTAGGTTACGGATGCTATATGGTAATGGGGCCTTTCTTTGGTTATTTTTAAGGGTGAAATGACGGGACTAAGCTATTGGTAGGATTTTAGGATTGATGCTTTTCAGTTGATGTATGAAAGTACGAGACTTTGGGTTTTTTATTAGTATGCTCGCTAAGATTTTTCTTTCAATCTTATGCCTACGTATTCCCGTTTACCGAAACAGGGAAATCAGAGCGATTGTAGTTCCTCCTATTCTATGGGAGGAAATGGTGTTTTGGTGTCTTGTTCAAAGCCCAAGACTTGAAACTAAAGGTGATTTATATCTTGTTCAAAGCCCAAGATGTGAAGCTGAAGGGGTCTATTTGTATCTTGTTTAAAGCCCAAGATGTGAAGCTAAAAGGTTTCGTCTTTAGAGAGAATTTGTCATCTCTAAAGAGGGGTTTGTCTGTCACAACTGTTGGGTGACTGGTTATAAATGAGGATTACTTTAACTGGGATATATGAATCCAGCAATGCCATAATTTCCTTTATAGGGGATTTTAACCTGAAGGAGAAGACTTTAACTCAGTGTAGAGCAATGCCATCTTTCCTTAGGAATTTCTCATGGTAAAAGAGGGACAGTGGCATAGATGTAAATAATCCAGAGGCTTGCCGCTTACAACAATTAGATGGGGGGAAAGGAGTTGTTGATGTTTGTATACTGTGAACGAGGCACAACTTTGATGCTAAAAGGTTGATTGACTCAACCGGTGTTTCCTTCTGCAAAGCCTAAGAGGAGGCTATCGGCCCAACAAAAGGCTGTTTTTGTGTGTCTCGTACGAAGCCCAAGAGAGAGACTAAAAGGGTTGACTCAACAAGAGAGTGCTTTTTGTATCTCGTATAAAGCCCGAGAGAGAGGCTAAAAGGTTTTGACTCAACAAGAGAGTTTTTTTTGTATCTCGTATAAAGCCCGAGATGGAGGCTAAAGGTGATCGACCCAACAAAAGGGTCTTTTTGTATCTCGTACGAAGCCCGAGATGGAGGCTATGGTTACTGTTTCAGTTGAGGTACAGGTCCATTATATGGGTTAAAAGAGAAAATCAGTTCTTAAAAAGAGACTGATTAAGGGTAAGGCTGTGCTTTGGGATTGATCAGAGGATCAGGGTCATTTCCTGTTCTTTAAGGAAACGGGAAATCCAAAGGGTATTGAGACTGTCCGAGTCTACGGGTTTTATCTTTTCCTAGTTTTGAAAAGGAACTTGAGAATGCCTTCGAAACTCAAGGGGATTAGACTGTCCTAGTCTAGAGTTTTATCTTTTGTATAGTGCTTTGAGAAACAACGATTGGATCTAGACTCTTTGAAAGACTATTCTATTAAGATGACTAATTTCTGTTCCTATACCTCTAGGAGGTCGTCGGGACAATTTCTACGAAGCCCAAGAGGAGGCTGGAAACTTTTAAGAAGCCGAGGGACAATTTGTACTAAGCCCAAGAGAAGGCTATCATTCCCGGAGGAAGAATCATTATACGAAGCCTAAGAGGAGGCTGCGAAAACTTCTAAGAAGTCGACGGGTCCTTGTACAACGCCCAAGAGGAGGCGGGGATGCTTTTAGGAAGCCTTTGGGTCCTTGCACTAAGCCCAAGAGGAGGCTAATGAACAATTCCAGAAGGGGTTTCACATGGAACAATGGCCTTCTGTATATGAACTGTTCAAAGGGGGAGATTTCTTAGATCTAGTTATCTAGAGTTGATGTGAGGTTCTGTCTAGTTCTAGATGTATTTTCCGGGGAAACTCTAAATATCTATACTATTATTACACAGTCGATATGAGTTTATGAAAGAAGACTTACAGCGAAACAGCCCCACAGTACAGTTATATACATTTGAAAGCGGTAAATGAAAGCGGGTAAACACTTACTCAGTTGTAGAGCTTCTATGTTGTTTTGTTAGTTTGTTCAACAAACAAAGCTTTGATAATAATATTATATTCAAAATCAAAGGAGAAAGTGCTTTGAAAAGAAAGATTGGGCTTTACAGCTCAAGGAGAGGCCCAGGGTTTTGTCAGTGATTGCACTGTTGTTTTGTACAGGGACTTATACAAGTGACTGAGGCCAAAGAAAGGTTTTCTGTACAAAGGGATGGGTCTTACACTCTCTCAAGAGGCCCACAACTGTTAAAAAGAATAAGAATAGGGCTTATAACACGAGAGTAGGCCCAAATGGTTTTATTTTTTCAACTGGCGATCGCGTTGAGGTTTCTTTTAACGCAGAGGGGCTTATACAATGACTGAGGCCCAAAATTGTTTTGGTTAAAAGGGGGTTGGGTCTTACACTCTATTAGAGGCCCAAATTATTTGAATGGGTCTTATAGCTCGAGGAGAGGCCCAGATGATTTTTGTTTGAAATGGCGATCGCGCCGAGATTTTTGAAAACGCAATGGGTCTTATACAATGACTGAGGCCCAAAATTGTTTTTGGTTTTCAAAAGGATTGGGTCTTACACTCTAATAAAGGCCCATGTGTGTTTGAAAATGATTTGTTAAGGTGAAAATCACCAAAACCCTAATTTGTTTTCTTTTAAAAGTAAATATTTAAAGAAAATCAATGAAAAATACCAAATGAATTTGAACAAACCACTTGTGATTTTTGTTTAAGGTTTGAAAAATGAAGTTTCAATCACAAGAGATATTAAAACTCATTTGGTTTTGATTTTCAAAGTAAATATTCACTTTTAAAATGTTTAAAAACAATTAAAAAGGAATTTATTCACAAAAATACTAATTATATTAAATAAATAATATAAACTTAATTTTTTTGTGGAATAAAATATGTCAACATTTTTGTGATTTTTTGCAAAAAGAACCAATAAAAAATAATTAAAACTGAAGGAGTTATTAATTTTCCAATTAATTAACAAAACATGAAAATATTGGAAAAATAGTAAAAACGTGAAAAAACACAAAATGACATGGGTGGGGTTTGAACCCACGACCTCAAGGTTATAGGGCGCACCCCTTACCACTGGGGTGGTGATACATCCATTACTTGAAATGAAACCACAAATATACAAGGCTTGCCTTGTTCTAGGCCTGGCCCAAGGCAAGGCAAGGCAAGTTTTGGGTCAAAAACGTGAAGGTCATAACTTTCTCATTTCTTAATGGTTTGAGACAAAATTTATATGCATCTGGCCTAGAATTTCACAAGGAATCCAATGGTGGTGGTATTTTTTTCAGATCACACTCCCTCCTCAAAACCCGATAGTGGTTTTGAAAAAGACCTATAATTGCATTTTCTAGGCTACACTTTAATACAGGCATGAATTACATGATCAATTGGTTCAAACACAACATATATAACATGTATGAGGTGTGCATGATCAGTGGACTTCAAAGCAATGCATATTTTGGAAAGTTCAAGTCATGATGCTTACCTCTCTTTTGAGCTTTTGGAGTTTTTGTACAATCTGCCAAGTCTCTTGTTACATAAATGGTTTGATGCTTTGGATACTCTCAAATGATCCCTTAGAAGCTTTTAGGATGAGTGGAATCAGCTGGAACCTGGAAAAACACAAACTGGCCCTTTCTTGCAAAAGGGGTTAAAATGACCAAAATAGCAACTTCCTCAAATGGTGTTCCAGATGCGTGGAACCATTTGGGACAGTTCAAGGATGATATTTGGAGTGTGTTTGAGGTTTTATCTGGTTTGGAAAGTGACTGAATCAAGACATGGCTTGAAAAATGCACAAAAAGCCTATTTTGAGGTTTTGAGAGGTGACTTTGTGATTTTAGTGTTGCAGGTCACTTGTGAGAGTTTGGATCACCTACATATGGTGTTTATGAGGTGTGTGTGTGTGATTGGTTTGATTGGAATTGCTCTCAAACTCAAAAACTCAGAGTTACCTTGCTAAAGAAGGCATTTTTGCCTAAAGAGAGGGATTTTGAGGAGAGCATCTGTTTGATGGCTTTGGTGTACTCAAACTGAGCACAAATGAGCTCTACTTATAGTAGAGCAAGTTTGTTTTGGGATCAATAATGAATGGCAACTGCAGTAGAGGTTTGGCCAATGTTGATAAATGGGAATCCAAGTCTCCTCTAGCCATTGACTAGAGGTTAGGGCACAGGCTGCTGGTTCCCTTGGTCTTGGATAAGTCTTGACTGAATTCAGTTGAGAATGGCTCAGTCCATGCCACCTTGGTGCATCCATTAAATGCTTCAATCCAAAATTGGTGTCTTGTCCCTCTTTTAGGCAATTCTAGGCTTGGCATGCTACTTCTTGTTCCAAGGACTTTGGAGGCTTGACTCAGTGATTGTCCCCTTTAGATTTGATCCTCAGA
Source organism: Lathyrus tuberosus (assembly GCA_022829125.1). NCBI lineage: Eukaryota > Viridiplantae > Streptophyta > Magnoliopsida > Fabales > Fabaceae > Lathyrus > Lathyrus tuberosus. The sequence goes on from JALAZF010000842.1 coordinate 549,659, forward strand.
GGTGTCCAAAGTGATGACAAGGCTTTGAATTATCTGATTTTGCCAAATCGAGCAAAAATGCAAAATTCTGCCTAGCCTTGGGAGTTTTCAGCAAGGCATGTTGCCATTGTCATATCTCATGGGTCAAGTTGAATTTGGTGTTTTTCTTGGTCATTTTGGAAAGCCCTCATATGATACAACAACTGTTTGATCATAATTGGTTTTGAAACCTTTTGAATCCAAGTGAAAAATCCCCCTACATTTGAAAAAAAGAAAGGCAGATTCTGACTTAGTGAAAATTTCACTAAGTGTTGGAAAAAAAATGACATTTTCACTTTTTGTGATTTTGATCATTCCATAACTCAAAATCCATGATGAATTTGGAAGGAGGTCGGTTTTAACCTTTTGTAGAGGGCCATGAGATCTACAAATCAAGCTTTGGATGAGGAAAAATGGCTTTGTGGTTTAGGAGTTATGATCCTCCAAAGTTGGTACCCTTGCCACTTTGTTCATAACTTAGAAAATTTTCTAAGTTTTTATGGTTACCCCTTTTACAAGTTATCCCACTTTCTTTGATTTTTCTTGATGAATGATGATTCAAATCATACATTAACATCATTTTAGGGTTAAAAATCCATTTTTGTGAAAAATCTCAAAAAGTCAAAGTTGACTTTTGTGCACAGTTGACTTTTTATCAGATGAATTCCAAACTGTGCGATCCTCTATGAAATCAAGTCCTTGACCTAAATCAAATTTTATGGATTGATTTCATAGGTATTATAGGGTGTATTGAATCATGTCCTAGGGTTTGGGAGCATGTCATGGTCAAAATTCAAAGCTACAGTTGACATTTTTCGCGAAACCCTAATTGTGGTTCAAATGAAATTGAGACTTGTTGCTCAAGCTTCTTGGATCAATCCATTGTTGTAAATGGATCAATGTAGTATGTTAGAGACCCTCAAATCCTCCCTTGAGGTCTTGGCTCATGGTTTGTCCCAAAAGTCAACTTAGGGGTGAATTAGGTCAAGAAACCCTAATTCCTGATTTTTTATTAATGCATCCCCTGAGACTAAATTGACTTGATGATTGGGTCCATGATGTTCCATGGAGTATATTAGGTTATGCTTTGAAGCATTGGCTCATGCCCAGAGGAAATTTTCCATCTGGAGGCCCTGGTCAACCAAAACCCTAATTTGGTGACACTGGCGATCTTGAGGCTTGATCCACCTAGAAGGGAGCAGCCTTGTGCTTAATCCTTGAAGTGGGAGTCCTCTTGATCCTTTCTGGATGTTGGAGAGGTTAGACAAGTTGAAGGTCATGTCAATTCTAGATTGATCCTTTGTCTAAGAGCTCTGAGAGCGCTTGAAACCTTAATCCTTGTTTGTAGTGAATGCTCAACAATTCCTTGAGGCATGATGGTTCATCCATATTGTGATGATGATTTACACAATGATGGGAAATCTTAGTGGTCAAAATTCGGGGTATGACAAATGCCCCTATTTAATCTTCTTGGACCAGAAGGTGTGAATGGCGAAGGTATTCAGGCATTCAGGGTGCAAGAGGATTAAATATCGGAATACCCAAAATTTTGATGGTGATTAAGAATGGTAGTTCATGCATCCTTCTTCTTTTGCTAAGCAATGATGCTTAGAAATGGTAAAAACTTCCCCTCGATCCTGGACTTCAGCCAAGGAACTGGTCTCAGTTTCTGAAATAAACTTCCCCTCGATCCTGGTTTCCTACCAAGGAACTGGTCTAAGTTTCTGATGTAAACTTTCCCTCGGTCCTAGTTTCCTACCAAGGAACTGGTCTTAGTTTCTGATGTAAACTTCCCATCGATCCTGGTTTCCTACCAAGGAACTGGTCTAAGTTTCTGATGTAAACTTCTCCTCAATCCTGGTTTCCAACCAAGGAACTGGTATAAGTTTCTAGTGTAAACTTCCCCTCGATCCTGGTTTCCTACCAAGGAACTGGTCTAAGTTTCTTTTGTCAATAAACTTTCTCGACAAGGGACGCTATTCGTAGCGGTTTTCCTCAAACTTGTCACCGAACTTTCCTGGGGAGATGCCATTTGACGGAAAAAGTTGATGTCAGACCTGCTGGGGGACCCAGTCGCCTGAGTTGTAGAGGTGCACAAACTTCTCTGTTGGAGACACCATTTGTTTCTAATGGGGAAAGCGAGTCTCTTGAGAGACTGTTTCCGCTTGGGGTATTACGTCATACTTTTCTAAGGATCTTCCCAGAGAAATTCCATATGATGGGATCCAATTTTGAGGTGCTGATGACCTTTTCATCAGCGGTTTTTTCAGAGAAAAACTATCGTACTGTCAAATCTCTGATTGCGAGGCTTTCTCTAGGGATTTTCCTTGATCCGGGAAAGCGAAGATATCGTCTTCTGGCCTTTCAGAGGTTCAAGTTATCAAAGTGGTCTAAGAGCCAACTTCCATCCAAAAATAAACTAGAGGCGAGATTGTTTAGACGCAACATTTCCTGACGAGGACAAAGGCTGACAACACGATTGAGAGGACTTTTATCACTAGGGGATAAGACCGACTAAAGTGATAGCGATGCAATATGAATATGAATGTAAATCAATAATGCATGATGTCTGTATGTATATACTGACAAAATTGACACGACATACAGATTGACAGATGAACACGACTGGATATTCGGCCATCGCGGGGCGAAGAAGTACCGTTGGTTCAAGAGTAGCAATTTTACCTTGCTTAGGAGAGATAGTCCCTGTTGGGACAACCGTTGGTCGGGCTTAGGAGATAAGAACTCGACCGAGGGTATCAGATGGGAAAGCCGCATCTGATACAACTGATCCTTCATTCAGGCGTACTGGTTTAGAAGGAGTACTTTGATTCTGCACTTTGAAGTTCGCTTACTTCTGGAGACGCAATTGATGTTTTTTTGATGTTCAACGGTCAAAAGAATTGCCATCTTTATTTTGAAAGCAGAAAAAGTTTAACAAGTAAATTCATTTTTGTTTTATTTCAAGAATCGTTGATCATGTTTAAAATGTCATTCTATAAAGCTAAAACAAATGAGAATTGCAAACAAAAGCACAAGGGCTCAAATTTTATTGATAGGATTGAAATCAGCCAAGCGCATGATTCCATAAAGTATTTACAAAGTTAGAAAATTGTAATTTACAGGGAAAAGGGCTACGTTGAAACATAACGACCACTATCCTTCTACCAACTTTGAATTCGGGACATCCGGAGCCTCCGTCGAAGATGACCTTGACTGGAGATTTCCTTCGATGGATGGTGTAATTGCTGCTGAGGATTTGCCTCTGTTGGACGTAGTTACTTGCCATTATCCCTAACTTTTGCCTGGATTGTACTTTGAGATTTCCAATCCATCGGGATGATTTTTTTTTGTGTCTCTAATTTTTGCCTGGACCGCCCTTTCGGGTTTTCAATCCACCAAGACGTTTTTTTTTAAGTTTAGGCGAAGTATTTCTTGACTACGTCAACATTCGTGGGGTAGGCAAATTCCTCTCTATCCATGGTTGCAAGCCTCAAGGCACCGCCTGAGAAAGCTTTCTTGACCACATAGGGGCCATCATAATTCAGAGTCCATTTGCCCCGGGAATCAGTGAGAAAAGACTGTATCTTTTTTAGCACGAGGTCTCATTTTCTGAAGACGCGAGGTCGGACCTTTTTGTCGAACGCCTTCTTCATTCTTTGCTGATACAACTGACCATGGCATAGTGCCGTGAATCACTTTTCTTCGAGCAGATTCAGTTCTTCATGCCGATTTTGACACCATTCAGCTTCTGAAAGCTTAGCTTCCATCAATACCCAGATTGATGGGATCTCTACTTCTATGGGGAGCGCTGCCTCCATGCCATATACTAGAGAGAAAGGGGTTGCCCCTGTTGAAGTGTGGACAGATGTACGATAACCGTGAAAAGCAAAGGGTAGCATCTCGTGCCAATCTTTGTAGGTTACAACCATCTTTTGAACAATCTTCTTGATGTTCTTGTTAGCCACCTCTACCGCTCCGTTCATATTGGGTCGGTAGGGAGATGAGTTACGGTGTTCGATCTTGAACTCTGTGCATAACTCTTTCATCATCTTATTGTTCAAGTTAGATTCATTATCCGTAATGATCTGGCTCGGAACACCATAACGGCAGATGATATTGTTTTTGATAAATCAGACCACCATTTGTCGTGTTACATTGGCGAATGACGTTGCTTTGACCTACTTGGTGAAATAGTCAATGGCTACCAGGATGAACTGATGTCCGTTCGAAGCCTTGGGCTCAATCACGCCAATCATGTCGATTCCCCATATGGAAAAAGGCAATGGGGAAGAGAGAACTTTGAGATGTGATGGCTGTACATGAATTTTGTCGGAGTATATCTGACACTTGTGACACTTACTCATGTACTTGTAGCAGTCGGATTCCATGGTCAACCAGAAGTACCCTGCTCTTAGAATTTTTCTCGCCATTGTGTGTCCGTTGGCATGAGTGCCGAAGGATTCTTCATGAATTTCTTTCATAAGCATGTCAGCTTCTGGTCTGTCTACACATCGGAGCATGACCATGTCAAAGTTCCTCTTATAAAGTATATCACCGCTCAGGAAGAAGTTTTCAGCCAGTCTTCTGAGGGTTTTTCTGTCCTTCCTTAGTGCCCCAGGTGGGTATTCCTGTTTCTGAAGGAAGCATTTGATGTCGTGATACCAAGGTTTATTGTCTATGACTGCTTCAATCGTGAAGATGTAAGCGGGCCATTCAAGGCGCATTATGTCGATCTTAGGTATGTCATTCCACTGACCTACGCTAATCATGGAAGAGAGGGTGGCTAATGCATCAGCCATGTGATTCTCCACACGAGGGATGTGATGAAACTCGATTCTGTTGAAGAAAGGCAACAACCTTCTTGCATAATCTTTGTAAGGAATCAATCCCGATTGGTATGTGTTCCAATCTCCTTTGATCTGATTGACGACCAAAGCTGAGTCACCATATACGTCCAAGTTTTTGATCCTCAAATCGATCGCTTCTTCGAGACCCATAATACAAGCTTCGTATTCGGCCTCGTTGTTCGTACACTTGAACGTAAGTCTGGCAGTGAAAGGAATGTGGGTACCCTGAGGTGTTATAATGATTGCCCTAATTCCGTTTCCGTAATGATTGACAGCTCCGTCAAAGATTAGTCCCCACTGGGAACCTGGTTCTGGCCCTTCACTGGGTAGCAGTTCATCGCAATCTTTCATTTTCAAATACATGACATCTTCGTCTGGGAAGTCAAACCCGATTGATTCTTGATCGTCAATCGGTTGATGAGCCAAATGATCAGCTAAAATACTCCCTTTAACGGCTTTTTGAGCGTGGTACTCTATGTCATATTCTGATAACAACATCTGCCAACGGGTAATCCTTCCCGTGAGAGCAGGCTTTTCAAATACATACTTGTTTGGATCCATTTCGGAGACCAACCAAGTAGTGTGACGAATCATGTATTGGCGAAGACGTTTGGCTTCCCAAGTCAAAGCACAATAAGTTTTCTCGAGTGTAGTGTACCGACTTTCACAGTTGGTAAACTTCTTGCTCAGATAGTAAATGGCAGACTCTTTCCGTTTGGTTTCGTCTTGTTGGCCAAGTACACATCCCATTGAGTCCTCTAGGACTGTTAAGTAAATGATCAGTGGTCTTCCTTCCACTGGAGGTGACAGAATCGGCGGATTCAACAGGTATTCCTTAATACTTTCGAAGGAGGTTTGGCAATCCTCTGTCCAAACGCAGTCATGGTTCTTTTTAAGTAATTTGAAGATCGGCGCACATGTTGCGGTCATAAGGAATATGAATCTGGAGATGTAGTTCAAACGTCCCAGGAATCCTTTGACTTGTTTTTCAGTTTTCGGAGAAGGCATTTCTTGAATGGCCTTGACCTTGTCAGGATCAACTTCAATTCCTTTCCGGCTGACGATGAACCCTAATAGTTTCCCAGAACGGACACCGAAGGTGCACTTGTTAGGATTCAAGCGGAGTTTATATTTTCCCAAACGCTCGAATAGTTTTGACAGGTGGGTCACATTCTCCTCTTCTGTCTTAGATTTGGCAATCATGTCATTGACATATACCTCGATTTCCTTGTGTATCATGTCATGAAAGAGAGTAGTCATGGCCCTTTAATAGGTTGCCTCGGCGTTCGTCAAACCGAACGACATTACCTTGTAACAGAAGGTGCCCCATGGGGTAATGAACAAAGTTTTCTCCATGTCTTTCGGCGCCATTTTAATCTGGTTATAGCCCGAGAATCCATCCATGAAGGAGAAAACTTTGAACTTTGCTGTACTACCCACCAGCATGTTAATGTGTGGTAAAGGAAAGTCGTCCTTTGGACTAGCCTTGTTCAGATCTTTGTAGTCGACACACATTCTGACTTTTCCATCCTTTTTCGGAACGGGTACGATGTTGGCTAACCATTGAGGATATTCAGACGTGGCAAGGAAACCCGCGTCAATCTGTTTTTGTACCTCCTCTTTGATTTTGATGGCCATGTCTAGGTGAGTCCGTCTCAACCTTTGCTTTACTGGTGGACATTCCGATCTTAACGGTAAGTGATGTTCCACGATGCTGGTATCCAACCCTGGTATGTCCTGATAGGACCAAGCGAATACATCGGGAAACTCTTTGAGAAGCTTTGTTAAACTCTCTTTGGTAATTGGACTGAGCAGTGCCCCAATCCTGATTTCTTTTCTCTCTTTTTCTGAACCCAAGTTTACCCTTTCCAACGGCTCTTTGTGAGGTTCAATGAACCTTTCCTCTTGTTTGAGTAGTTGGGAGATCTCCTCTGGAATTTTGTCGTCAACTTCTTCTTCAGCCCCAAATACCGGGAACTTAAAGTTGGGCGAAGGCATCGGATCGTATGTTTCAACTGGGTTTAAAACAAGTAATCTGCATGACGGTATGATTTGTGTTTAGAAGAGATAGAGGAAATGTAAGTGTGTGCAGTGTATTTTTTTTACTGCTTATTTTTATTATTTGAATTGTTTTTTTTAGGATTACCATTTTCTGAAAAACGAAAAGAGAAAACAGCAATTAATGCGGAAATTACATAACGACGTTATTTTATTAATGAACAAGTCGATTCTTGAAACTACAGCCCTATAAAACAAAACTATGTCGCTTTGGGCGAAGCGAAGAGGGAAAATTTACAGAAAGCGAGCCCTATCAAAACATCTGTTTCACCTGGGCAGGGTGAAAGGTTAAAGATGGCAATTACTTTGACTTATGGATGATCTTTGGAACATCGACAGCAACCCATTAGCGGCGAACTCCTCGGTGAATCACAAAGTCTGGTACCTTCCTTGATTTGTCTTTAGAAATAACGCTGATTTCTGGTGGAGTAGGATCATTGGAATCTGTCTCCCAGGAAGAGTTGTCGTAGGAGGATTCCTCTGTTGCATTTTGCATAGTATTTGTGCTCTCAGGAATATTTCCCCATCCAGTTGGCTGGATCTCTTCGAGCCTGATACGAGAGCTTTCAGGAGCGGTGTACTTGACCATATAGTCAAATTTTCCACTTGGTTGTCCCAAGGTGTCCCATACTTCTTTGGAACTGGAGGAGTCATCCCTCTCGATGACGTTGACCTCGGGAAAAGCATAGTTGATGAATTCTAGTCCTGCAAATGTTGCGAATTCATCGTCATGCTTAGTAGTTTCAGGACGACCTGAGTGTTGATCCCATGACATGGTGGGGACACAGGTATTCTGCTCAATGACGCTCAGTTGATTTTCATTGTTCGGCTGACTTTCTTGCCCCAAGTTTCCTGGTTAAGGCTGCCACATGGGCAGACCATCCATCGGGCCACAGCAATTGTGGTCAAAGCTGTGGAAGAAGTTCTGAATGGGATGAAGACTTTCATCGTTGGCAGGTACAGGTTTCGGAAAAACCAAGACCCTTCTTTGTTTTATTATCAGTAGGAATGACAAGTTATCCCCATCCTGTTGTATTGGCACCTTCGACCGCATTGATAGCATCTTTGTATGAGGAAACTGAAGTTCCCCCTTCGAATTGATCGCCATTGTGTAGCGAAAGCATTTGGAACTGGGTTCCGATTATCCATCCCGGTTCCACATAAGTGGATGACGATAAGTTGCTTACGAGCAAAGCCTGTTCCCTACAGACTGTGACGAGTTGGCCGTTTTGGACGAACTTTAGCTTTTGGTGGAGGGTCGAGGTAACCGCCCCAGCCTGCTGTATCCAAGGTCTTTCTAATAAACAAATGTACGTTGCCCGGATGTCCATGACCTAGAAAGTGACTTGGAAAGTGTGAGGACGATAGTTATGGGAAGGTCGACTTCGCCAATAACCGTTTTTCTGGATCCGTCAAATGCTTTGACGACAACCTCGCTGATTTTCATCGGAGGGCCTTTGAATGATAATTTTGTCAAAGTGGACTTCGCATAACATTCAGGGCTGACCCTGTGTCTACCAGTACGCTGGCTAAAGCATCGTCCTGACAGTTAACTGTAATATTGAGTGCCATGTTATGACGACGACCCTCTTCAGGTAATTCCTCATCACTAAATCCCAAATTATTGCAGGAAGTGATGTTAGAGACAATGTTATCGAACTGTCTGATTGTTGCATCCTGTTTCACAAAGGCTTGCTCCAAGACTTTCTTTAGAGCCTCCTTGTGCGCTTATGAACTGAGTAAAAGTGATAGCACTGAAATCTTTGAAGGAGTATGTAACAGTTGATCAACAATGTTATATTCACTCCTTTGGATGAGTTTCAGCATCTCATCATTGTTTTTCGAAAGGTCGGGATTACTAGATTGACCGACTGGTGGATTAGGAAGTTCCGTCTGAAGTTCCTTTTCTATGTTGGGTTCTCCAACTCATCTGTTGAAGATTCTACCACTCCGTGTTACACGACTGATGTCTGCAATATTCACGACGGAGGGTAATGGAATTTCCTTTCCATTTTCAATTATCATTGCACCGTATCTGTAAGGAATAGCCTTAGTTGATTCATACGGTAGTGGTCCATGTAGATAGATGACTATGGGAACCTTCTGATTCTTCTGACCATCGTAAGTAATCTCGATACGTTCCTGGTTAGGAACTCTTGATTTGTCAAGTAGAGGGATGATGACAAAAACATCCCTAGCCCTCTGATGATCCGAGATTACGACAACGTCCTCAATTTGATCGGAAAGGTAGTTCGGCATCCAGTTGATTGGTCCAGAACCCGGATATGGACGAATCTCTCCATGATCTACCTGACCCTGAAGAGCTGCTCACACAAGGAAGCATCCTTGGTTACTTTCCGAACAGACTCTACAACGTTCATAGTTGTGTGGTGGCACCTGGCCACACCCGCTTTGAATGCAATGTAACCTCACTAGGTTAGTTTCCACAGGTCGGACATCCTGACTTTGACGCCGAGTAGGGTTCCTGTTATTGACACTGATTTGCTGAGTGTCTTCAGCCATATAGATTGGCATCCATCAGTGATTTAACAAGTGCTAAAGTGCTTCCTGGACAAGGGCACAATCTTGATCGTTTTTGCAACCCGCTTTACAGCTTTGATAGTCATGTGATACCAGGAATCCGAGTCGGACCTTGTCCATCATTGGTCTCCCCCTGAGGTGTTCAGATGGATAAACTTGTTTGTCATTTTCGCAAATTGCCCAAATCGAGCAAAATGCACAAATCTGCCTTGTTATGACAGTTGCAACAAGGCATGTTGCCACTGTCATAACTTTTAGCTCAGGTTGAGTTTGATGGGGTTCTTGGCCATTTTGGAAAGCCCTCATATGATACAAGATATGTGTGATCATAGTTTGTCTTGATACTTTTTGGATCCAAGTGAAAAATCCCCCTACTTTTGGAAAAAAAAGCAAGACAGATTCTGACTTAGTGAAAATTTCACTAAGTGTTGGAAAAAGTGACATTTAATGTTTTCAGCCATTTTGATCATTTCATAACTCAAAATCCATGGTGAATTGGAATGAGGTGTAGTTGACACTTTTAAAGTATGCCATGAGAGCTACAAATCCATCTTTGGATCAACCAAAATGGTTGCTTGGATCTCAAGTTATGATCCTTGGAAGTTGGTACCCTAGCCACTTTGTTCCATAACTTAGAAAATTTCTAAGTTTTTTATGGTTACCCCTTTTACAAGTTATCCCACTTTTCTTGATCTTTATTGATGAATGATGATTCCAATCACACATTAACATCATTTTAGGGTCAAAGAACCATAATTGTGAAAAATCTCAAAAAGTCAAAGTTGACTTATGTGCACAGTTGACTTTTTGTCAGATGAGCTTCAAACTGTGCGATCCTATATGAAATCAAGTCCTTGACCTTAATCAAACTTGATGGACATGTTCCATGGGTGTTATAGGGTGTATAGAATCATGTCCCAAGGTTTGGGAGCATGCCCACGTCAAAATTCAAAGGTTCAGTTGACTTTTTCCCCGAAACCCTAATTGTGGTCCTGAGGAAATTGTAACTTGTGGATCAAGCTTCTTGGATCAATCCATTGTTTCAAATGGATCAATGTAGTGTATTAGAGACCCTCAAATCATGTCTTAAGGTCTTGGCTCATGTTTTGTCCCAAAAGTCAACTTAGGGGTGAATTAGGTCAAGAAACCCTAATTCCTGATTTTTTATGAATGCATCCCCTGAGGCCAAATTGACTTGATGATTGGGTTCATGATGTCCCTTGGAGAATATTAGGTTGTGCTTTGAAGCAATGGCTCATGCCCAGAGGAAAAATTACATCTGGAGGCCTTAGTCGACCAAAACCCTAATTTGGTGACACTGGCGATCTTGTGGTTTGATCCACTTGGACTGTTGCAACATTGTGCTTGATTCCTGAAGTGGGAGTCCTCTTGATCCATTGTGGATGTTTGAGAGGTTTAGACAAGTTGAGATTCATGTCATTTCATGATTGATCCTTTGTCTAAGGCTCTAAGAGGGCTTGAAACCCTAAGTTTGATTGTAGTGGATGCTCACCCATCTTTGAGGAGACTAATGAGGTATGATGGTCCACCCATATTGTGATGATGATTTGTACAATGATGGGGAATCTTAGTGGTCAAAATTTTGGGTATGATAGATGCCCCTATTTAATCTTCTTGGATCCGAAGGTGTGAATGGCGAAGGTATTCGGGCATTCGGGGTGCAAGAGGATTAAATATCGGAATACCCGAAATTTTGATAGTGGTTATGAATGGTAGTTTACACATTCATCTTCTTTTGCTAAGCATTGATACTTAGAAAAGGTAAAACTTCCCCCTCGATCCTGGTTTCCTACTAAGGAACTGGTCTTAGTTTTTGATACAAACTTCCCCTCGATCCTGGCTTCCTACCAAGGAACTGGTCTAAGTTTTCTTTTGGACTAAACCTCCCCTCGATCCTGGTCTTCAGCCATGGAACTGGTCTAAGTTTTCTTTTGGACTAAACCTCCCCTCGATCCTGGTCTTCAGCCATGGAACTGGTCTCGGTTTCTGATGTAAACTTCCCCTCGATCCTGGTTTCCTACCAAGGAACTGGTCTCGGTTTCTGATGTAAACTTCCCCTCGATCCTGGTTTCCTACCTAAGAACTGGTCTCGGTTTCTTTTGTCAATAAACTTTCTTGACAATGGACGCTATTCGTAGCAGCTTTCCTCAAAATTCTCGCCAAATTTTCCTTGTGACATGCCATTTGACGGAAAAAATTTGATGTCAGAGTTGCTGGGGAACCCAGTTGTCTGAGTCTTAGAGGTGTACAAACTTCTTTGTTGAAAATGCCATTTGTCGGTTCTACTGGGGAAAGCAGGTCTCTTAAGAGACTGTTGTCGCTTGGGGGTGTTACATCATACTTTTCTCGGGATTTTCTCGGAGAAATTCCATATGATGTGATCCAATTTTGAGGTGCTGATGACCTTTTTATCAGCGGATTTTTTCGGAGAAAACTGCTGTACTGTCGAATTTCTGATTAAGAGGCTTTCTCTGGGGATTTTCCTTAATCCGGGAAAGCGAAGATATCATCTTCAATGGCGAAGAGTGACATTTGTTGAAGGTCTTTTTGTCTTTTAGAGGTTTAAGTTATCAAAGTGGTCGAGGATCATCCCCATTCCACAGATAAACCGAGGAAGAGATTGTTTAGATGCGACATTTCCTGACAAGGAAAGAACTGACAACTCGATTGAGAAGACGTTTATCACTAGGGAACAAGACCGACTAGAGTGATAGTGATGCAATATGAATATGAATGTAAATCAATAATGCATGATGTATGTATGTATATACTGACAAAACTGGCACGACATACAGACTAACGAATGAACATGACTGGATACTCGGCCACAATAGGAGATGAAAAGTATCACTGGTTCACGATAGCAATTCTGCCTTGCATAGGAGAGATAGTCCCCGTGGGGAACACCGTTGGTCGGGCTTAGGAGATAAGAACTCTGCCGGGGGGTGTCAGATGAAGCATGGTCTCTGACACAGTTGACCCTTCATTCAGGTGCACTGGTTTAGAAGGAGTACTTTGATTCTGCACTTTGAGGCCCGATTACTTTTGGAGAGGCGATCGATGTTCTTCCGATGTTCAACAGTCAAAATAAATTGCCATCTTTATTTTAAGAGCAGAATAAGTTTTAACAAGTAAATTCATTTTCGTTTTATTTCAAGAATCGTTAATCATATTAAAATGTCGTTCTGTAAAGCTAAAACAAATAAGAATTGCAAACAAAAGCACTAGGGCTCAAATTTTATTGATAGGATGGAAATCACCCAAGCGCGTGATTCCATAGAGTATATACAAAGTTAGAAGATGGTAATTTACGGGAAAAGGGCTACATTGAAACATAACGACCACTATCCTTCTACCAACTTTGAATTCGGGACATCCTGAGCTTCTGTCGAAGATGACCTTGACTGGAGTTTTCCTGATGGATGGCACGAGTGCTGCTGAGGGATTTGCCTCTTTACTGGACGTAGTTACTTGCCAATATCCCTAACTTTTGCCTAGATTGTACTTTGAGATTTCCAATCCATCGGGATGATTTTTGTTAGCTTAACTTCCATCAATACCCGGATTGATGTGATCTCTACTTCTATGGGGAGCACTGCTTCCATGCCATATACTAAAGAGAAAGGGGTAGCCCGTGTTGAAGTGCGGACAGATGTGCGATAACCATGAAGAGCGGAGGGTAGCATCTCGTGTCAGTCTTTATAGGTTACAACCATCTTCTGAACGATCTTCTTGATGTTCTTGTTAGCCGCTTCTACCGCTCCGTTCATCTTAGGTCAGTAGGGAGATAAGTTATGGTGTTGGATCTTGAATGCAACACACAATTCTTTCATCATCTTGTTGTTCAAGTTGGATCCATTATCAGTAATGATCTGGCTTGGAACACCATAATGGAAAATAATATTGTTTTTGATAAATCGGACCACCACTTGTCGGGTTACATTGGCGTACGACGCTACTTCGACCCACTTGGTGAAGTAGTCAATGGCTAATAGGATGAACCGATGTCTGTTAGAGGCCTTGGGCTCGATCATGCCAATCATGTCGATTCCCCATATGGAAAAAGGCCAAGGGGAAGAGAGAAATTTGAGATGCGTTGGCGGTACATGGATTTTGTCTGAGTATATCTGACACTTGTGACATTTCCTCATGTACGTGTAGCAGTCGGATTCCATGGTCAACCAATAGTACCCGGCTCTTAGATTTTTTCTCGCCATTGTGTGTCCGTTGGCATGAGTGCCAAAGGATCCTTCGTGAATTTCCTTCATCAGCATGTTTGCTTCTGGTCTGTCTACACATCGGAGCAAGACCATGTCAAAGTTTCTCTTATAGAGTGTATCACCGCTCAGGAAGAAGCTGCCTACCAACCTTCTGAGGGTTTTCCTATCTTTTCTGGACGCCCCAAGTGGGCACTCTTGTTTCTGAAGGAAGCATTTGATATCGTGATATCAAGGTTTATCGTCCATGACTGCTTCGATCGCGAAGATTTAAGCGGGCCTTTCAAGGCGCATTATGTCAATCTTAGGTACGTCGTTCCATTGACCTACACTAATCATGGAAGAGAGAGTGGCTAATGCATCAGCCATGTGATTCTCTTCACGAGGGATGTGATGAAACTCGATTCGGTTGAAGAAAGGTAACAACCTTCTTGCATAGTCTTTGTAAGGAATCAATCCTGATTGGTATCTGCTCCAATCTCCTTTGATCTGATTGATAACCAGGGATGAGTCGCCATAAACATCCAAGTTCTTGATCCTTAAGTCAATCGCTTCTTTGAGACCCATGATAGAAGCTTCGTATTCGGCCTCATTGTTTGTACACTTGAATGTTAGTCGGGCGGTGAAAGGAATGTGGGTACCCTGAGGTGTTATAATGATTGCCCCAATTACGTTTCCATAATGATTGACAGCTCCATCAAAGATTAGTCCCCATTGGGAACCTGGTTCTGGCCCTTCACTGGGTAACAGTTCATCGCAATCTTTCATTTTTAAGTACATGACATCTTCGTCTGGGAAGTCAAATTCGACTGATTCTTGATCGTCATTCGGTTGATGAGCCAAATGACCGGCTAAAAGAATTCCCTTAGCGGCTTTATGAGCATGGTACTCGATGTCGTATTCTGATAACAGCATCTGAGTCTTCCAAGACTGTTAGGTAGATGATCAGTGGTCTTCCTTCCACTAGAGGTGATAGAATCGGTGGGTTCAACAAGTACTCCTTGATACTGTCGAAGGCGGTTTGACAATCTTCTGTCCAAACGCATTCCGGATTCTTTTTGAGTAATTTGAAAATCGGCGCACATGTCGCAGTCATGAGGAATATGAATATGGAAATGTAATTCAGACGTCCCAGGAATCCCCTGACTTATTTTTCAGTCCGCGGAGAAGGAATTTCTTGAATGGCCTTGACCTTGTCAGGATCAACCTCAATTCCTTTCTGGCTGACGATAAACCATAAAAGTTTCCCTGAACGGACACCGAATGTGCACTTATTGGGATTCAAGCGGAGTTTGTATTTTCACAACCGCTCGAATAACTTTGATAGGTGGGTCACATGCTCCTCCTCTATTTTATATTTGGCAATCATGTCATCGACATATACCTCTATTTCTTTGTGTATCATGTCATGAAACAGAGTAGTCATGGCCCGTTGATAGGTTGCCCTGACGTTCTTCAAACCGAACGGCATTACCTAGTAACAAAAGGTGCCCCATGGGGTGATGAACGAAGTTTTCTCCATGTCTTTCGGCGCCATTTTTATCTGATTATAGCCCGATAATCCATCCATGAAGGAGAAGACTTTGAACTTTGCTGTACTATCAACCAGCATGTCAATGTGTGGTAAAGGAAAGTCGTCCTTTAGACTAGCCTTGTTTAGATCTCTGTAATCCACACACATTCTGACCGTTCCGTCCTTTTTCTGAACTGGTACGATGTTGGCTAACCATTGAGGATATTCCGATGTGGCGAGGAAACCCGTGTCAATCTATTTCTGTACTTCCTCTTTGATTTTGATCGCCATGTCTGGGTGAGTCCGTCTCAACCTCTGTTTTACTGGCGGACATTCCGATCTCAATGGTAAATTATGTTCCACAATGCTGGTATCCAACTCTGGCATGTCCTGATAGGACTAAGCAAATACATCGGGAAACTCTTTGAGAAGCTTTATCAAACTTTCTTTGACAGTCGGACTGAGCAGTGCCCCAATCCTGACCTCTTTTCTCTCTTCCTCTGAGCCCAAGTTGACCGTTTCCAACGGCTCTTTGTGAGGTTTAATGGACCTTTCCTCTTGTCTGAGTAATCGGGAGATCTCTTCTGGAATTTCGTTGTCATCTTCTTCTTCAGCCTCAAATACCAGGAATTTAAAGTTGGGAGAAGGAATTGGATCGTATGTTTCAATGGGGTTTAAAACAAGCAATCTGCATGACGTGATGATTTATGTTTAGAAGAGATAGAGAAAATTCAAGAGTGTGTGCAATGTATTTTTTTTACTGCTTGTTTTTATTATTTGTTATTTTTTAGGATTACCATTTTCTGAAAAAACGAAAAGAGAAAACAACAATTAATGCGGAAATTACAGAACGACGTTATTTTATTTACGATTTTGTCGATTCGTGAAACTACATCCTTATAAAACAAAACTCTATCGATCTGGGCGAAGCGAAGAGGGATATTTACAGAAAATGAGCCCTATCAAAACATCCGTTTCACCAGGGCAGGGTGAAAGGTTAAGATAAAGACGACAATTACTTTGACTTATGGACGATCTTCGGAACATCGACAGCAACCCATTGGCGGCGAACTCCTCGGAGAATCACAAAGTCTAGAACCTTCTTTCTTGGCTTGTCTTCAGAAATGACGCTGATTTTCGGTGGAGTAGGATCGTTGGAATCTGTCTCCTAGGCAGAGTTGTCGTAGGAGGATTCCTTAGTTGTATTTTGCAGAGTATTTGTGCTCTCAAGTGTATCTCCCTATCCATTTGGCTGGATATCTTCAAGCCTGATACGAGAGCTTTCAGGAGCGGTGTATTTGACCATGAAGTCGTATTTACCACTCGGTTGTCCCAAGGTATCCGACACCTCTTTGGAACTGGAGGAGTCATCTCTCTCGATGACGTTGACCTTGGGAAAGACATAGTTGATGAATTGTAGTCCTGCAAAGTTTGCTAATTCATCGTCGAGCTAGATATTTTTTGAATGACCTGAGTGTTGATCCCATGACATGGTGGGGACACAGGTATTGTTTTCAATGATGCTCAGCTGATTTTCATTGTTTGGCTAATTTTCTTGCCCCAAGTCTCCTGGGTACGGCTACCAGATAGGCAGACCATCCATCGGGCCATAATAGTCGTCGTCAAAGTTGTCTTTCATCAGAGTGTCTTTCTCTAATGAGTTTGGTGGAGCACGGCATCCTTCCGGATCACAATCTCCGTATATCATTTCGACGTCTGAACTCGGTATAAATCTCGGACTTTGTGCGGGATAGCAAAATGGCGTAGGCATCTCTTCCTGAGACATATATCCGTCCTTGTTAAGATAGGACTTCCATTCCTCATCCGTGTTGGAGGCATCTCCCTCGTTGATGGTATGTACTTCTTGAGACACTGGGTGAAGGAAATCTCCACTGTGGAAGAAGTACTGAATGGGATGACGACTTTCATCGTTAGCAGCTGTCTGGGTACAGGTTGCAGAAAAACCAAGACCCTTCTTTGTTTTATTATCAGTAGGAATGACAAGTTGTCCCCATCCTTTTGTGTTGTTACTCTCGATTACTTTTAGAGCATCTTTGTATGAGGAAATCAATGTTCCTTTTTCTGATTGATTCTCATTGCTCACCGAAAGTGCCTGGAACTGAGTTCCAACAACCTCCTCGGGTTCTATACAAGTGGACAATGAAAGGTTACTCACGATCAAGGCCTGTTCTCTGCAGACCGTGACGAGTTGGTCATTCTTGACAAACTTCAGCTTCTGGTGAAGTGTCGAAGTGACTGCCCCAGCCTGGTGTATCCAAGGTCTTCCCAATAAGCAACTGTATGTTGCCAGGATGTCCATGACCTGGAAAGTGACTTGGAAAGTGTGAGGACCGATGGTTATGGGAAGGTCGACTTCGCCGATAACTATTTTCCTGGATCTGTCAAATGCTTTGACGACGACCTCACTGCCTCTTATTGGAGATCCTTTGAATGATAGTAGCATTAGAGTGGACTTCGGCATAACATTGAGAGTCGATCCGGTGTCTACCAGTACGCTGGCTAAAGCATCGTCCTGGCATTGGACTGTGATATTGAGTGCCATGTTGTGGTTTGGGCCCTCTTCTGGCAATTCCTCATCACGAAACCCCAAGTTGTTGCAGGAAGTGATGTTAGAGACGATGCTATCGAATTATCGTATTGACACATCCTGTTCCACAAAGGCCTATTCTAAGACTTTCTGTAGAGCCTCCCTGTGGGCTTTGGAACTGAGTAAAAGTGATAGCACTGAGATCTTTGAAGGAGTTTGTAACAACTGATCAACAATGTTGTATTCACTCCTTTGGATGAGCTTCAGCATCTCATCATCGTTCCTTGAAAAGTCGGGATTACTTGATTGACCGACTGGTGGATTAGAAACTTCTGTGTGAGGTTCCTTTCTCTGTTAGGTTCTCCAGCTCCTCGGTTGAAGATTCTACCACTTCGTGTTACTCGACTGATGTCTGCAATATTCACGACGGAGGGCAATGGAATTTCCTTTCCATTCTCAACTGTTGTTGCACCGTATTTGTAAGGGATCTCCTTAGTTAATTCATACAGTAGTGGTCCTGGTAGATAGATAACTACAGGATCCTTCTGATTTTTCTGATTGTCGTAAGCAACTACAATCAATTCCCGATTAGGGACTTTCGATTCGTTAAGCAGAGGGATGATGGTGCAAACATCTTTGGTCCTTTCATGATCAGAGATCATGAAAACATCCTTAATATGATCAGCGAAATAGTCCGGCGTCTAATTGATAGACCCCAAAACTGAATATTGTTGAATCTCTTTGCAGTCTAACTGACTCTGAAGGTCTGCTCGCACGAGGTAGCATCCTTGATTATTTTCCGAGCAGACTCTACAGCGCTCGTAGTTATGTGGTGGCACCTGGCCACGCCCGCTTTGAATGCAGTGTAACTTCACTAGATCTGTTTCCATAGATCAGACATCCTGACTTTGATGCTGAGTAGGGTTCCCGTTGACCATACTGATTTTTTGCGTGTCTTCATCCATATAGATCGGAAGCCACCAGTGGTTCAACAAGTGTTGCAAAGTTCTTTGAACGAGAGCGCACCCTTGGTTACTCTCACGACATACTTTACAGTTCTGATAATTATGTGAAGCGAGAAAACCGAGTTGGACTTGCTTGGCGTGTAACTCCACCAAGTTGGTATTCATCAAACGAATATCGAAGATTTGAACCATGTTGACTTGATAAGGATTTTTATCATGGTAGTCCTGGATCCACCCAAGATCTATCTAACGCTGGAGGGCCTCTTGTACAAAAGAGCATCCCTGTTTGTTTATCGAGCAAGTCAGACATGAATTGTAATCGTGTCACGGCAGATTATGATACTAGCTTTGCCTTGAGTGCATTGCCACTAAGTTGACATTCATCGCACGAATGTCGTGGTTTTGAATGATGTTGGAATTTGCATAAGTCATGTTAACTCCACGAACTCGGTGCTCTTGGATCCATCAGAGATCCAATTATTTCTGCAGATCTGATTGTACCACACAACATCCTTGATTGTTTTTAGAGCAGATATCACACTGGTGATAATTATGAGGTGGCACATGGCCGTATGCACTCTGTCTATGATACATCTTGACCAGATTGGTCCTCAATAAGAGTACATCATGAATTTGATAGCTGTTGTTAGACTCTCCCTCTATTAAATTTACTGCAGCTTTCTCGTGTTGAGGCAGCGGGTTCGTGAGAACATTCGGGTTCGTATCTTTGAAAGATAAGACCCCGCTCCTAACAAGCTTTTGCACATCGGATTTGAAACTGAGACAATTTTCTATGTTATGTCGTGGTCCTCCTTGATGGTAAGGGCAAGTCTGATCCGCTTTGAACCAAAAAGGCGGATTTTATGGTACTGTAAGAGGAGACCTGGTTTGGACGTGTCCCTTGACCAGTAATAATGGAAACAGTTATGCATACAACATCGGTATAGGGTCGAACCCTGGTGGTCGCGTTGTACGATTATTGTTGTACTGAGGACGAGCCTGCTGAAGAGGCTGTTGTGTCCTTTGATGATATTGCTGTTGAATCGGTTGGCTTTGCGCAACCTGAGGTTGATACGTAGGAACAGGCGCGGGGTTGATAGCAGAAGTTATGGCTGCTACTAGTTGGTATCGCCGCCTTTGCTTTCTGAGAGAGATATTCCCAATATCCTGCTCTTTTTTCTTAGGGAGAGCACTACCATATCATTTTGTATTACTTGATGATCCAGTGTCTTTAACTAAACGTCCTTCTCGGACTGCTTCTTCAAGATGAACTCCCATGCCCACCATCTCGGTGAAGTCACTGGGCGCACTGGCAACCATTCTGTCGGAGTAATATGAGCTTAAGGTTTTCAAGAAGATCTTTGTCATCTCTTTTTCCTCAAGAGGTGGACAAATCTGGGCGGCAATTTCACGCCATCTCTGAGCATATTCCTTAAAGTTTTCCTTGTCTTTCTGTGACATCTATCTGAGTTGATCTCTGTCCGGTGCCATGTCCAAATTGTATATATATTGTTGAACGAAAGCAGCGCCAAGATCTCTGAAAGTGCCGATCTTAGTGAGGTTTAAACCCATGTACCATTTTAATACGACACCGGTTAAACTATCCTGAAAGTAGTGAATTAGTAGCTCTTGGTTCTTTGTCTGAGCTGACATTCGCCGAGCGTACATCACCAGATGGCTCTGAGGGCAAGAGTTACCCTTGTACTTTTCGAAATCGGGTACCTAGAAGTTGTGCAGAACTTTCACATTGGGGACCAAACAAAGGTCTGCGGCATCCTTTCCAAATAAATCCTGACCGTGAAGGGCTTGCAGTTCTTTCTGCATTTCTAGGAACTATTCCTGGAACTCATTCATTCTGTCGAACACACTTTCGTTTCCACCAGAAGGTATCTGTGGAATCTGTCCTTCAAGGACAGTATGTACCACGGGTGGTGGTATAGTCATCATGGAAGTGACTCTAGGTCCTTCCCTCTCCCGAAGTTTGTAACCTTTAGGAGTTGCTATCATGCCCCTGGCATCTTCGCTTTCCCGAAGTTTGTAACCTTCAGGCCCAGCGGCTCCTGCTGAAGTTTCCGGACCTTCAGTGATTGGCAGAATATATCCTTCCGAGATATAGTTAATAGGCATGCCCCAAGGATGATCTTTCGGCATTTTGTACCTAGGATCATACTTCTCCACTATGGGCGTTGATGCAATCTCTGAGATCACAGTCATTTGTTGTTGCATCTGAGCTTCTGCTAGAGCTTGCATGTCGCTATGAAGCTTTCTCAAATCCTCTTTCAGAGTGTCGATCTCTTCCCTCAACTTTCTGTTCTCTTCCTCGAGATCATCCATCTTTTTCTGACGATTGGCCCGAGTATTGTACGAATGAGACAGTTTGACTCTAGAATCGAGACGTAAACGTGAGATTTGTTGGTAAGAAGAATGCGTTATGCGAGAATGATGAATGATATGCAATGATTATATTAATTGTATTATTTTTTGTTTAATCAAAATAAACTTTGACAATAGGATTGTAAATATCAAACAGTGGGGGAAACCCCGTTTTATTGAATACAACAATTGCGGAAATGGAAATAAAGTAATTTACATAGTGATGCAAAAGGAAATCTAAACTTATGGGTCCTGAGTCATCTCTGAGGAAAACTCAAGTGCGGGTTCTGGTACTTTCCTTTTCTTTGACCAGGGCTCTTCGCCCGTTGTCGGGTTGTCATTCCTTTGCCAAGTGAAAGGAGCGAGCAAATTCGTCTGGTCTTCTTGATTCTCTACAGCATGTTGCTCTAAAACCTCAATCAGACCATCTTTTTCTTTTAACAGTTGCTGTATTTTCTTACATTCCGCATTGAGAATACGATACTTGTTCCACCAAGACCTCTTCTCCTGCTGAACTTTGTTGAGAGTAACCTGAAGTTTTTCTATCTCAGATATAAAATAAAGGACAGAGTCCCTTAATGGAAGAACGTCCTGGCGAGGGTAAGGCAACCTCAGCTTGAGAGCTCTAGTTTGTACCTAGTGGAGATAAGGCTCCACCGAGACACAGTCAGATTTTCCTAGAGACTCTCTTCCTTTCCTATGAACATGTTTCTAGGCATGCACTATTTCCGTCTTTAGTGCCCTGTCATTTTCCCCTTCCTTGAAGAAAAAACCTTCCAGATGAGCATTTCGCGGGACATGCCTCATCGGGTATCCAAATTGACGACGAACTAAAACTGGATGATAATTGATTCCTCCTTTAGTTCCTATAAGGGGTGCATTTGGGAAATTTCCACAACGGTCGATGATTCTAATCCCGTCATAGATTCGATTGTACCAATCGATGTCAGATTTGGTAAGAGACATGATTCTCTGCGACCAACGTAAAGTATTCTTTTGATCCCAAAATGCAGCAGACTTTGGCAAATGGGAAGTGAACCATTTGTACAGCACCACTGTACAAATTCCTTAAGTGTACTGAATGATAAGCATCAGCGAGCAAAGTCGGTACAGGGTTTCTAATCAGAAAAATCATAATGGCATTGATATCTACAAAATTATCGATGTTGGGAAACAAAAATAACCCGTAGGTAAGCAAAACAAAGATGCTCTCGAAAGCGGCCACGTTCCCTATACTAGCAAAGTATAGAGCTTTCTTTGTCAAGAACTGGGCTGGCAAACCCTGGATTCCACCCTTTGTGGTTATGTGAGTCCTGACCTCTGACTCATCCAACTAGATTGCTCTTGCAATGGTTTGATCCTTTGGAATCTCTTCCTGTCCAGAAAAGGGAGCTTGATCAGGGATATGTAAATCAGTCAGGTGAGAGTACTCCTCCAGTGTTGGTGCTAGTTGATAATCCGGGAATGTGAAATAGTAGTGATATACCGGATCGTAGAACTGGATTAGTGTGGACATGATTCCTTTAATTACATGGACCCTTAACAGGGACAACAGTCCTCCATACTTGGCTCTGAACGCCTCAGGGTTGGTTATCATCCTTGCCAAACCTCTCAATTCCTCTAGATTTAGAACCTTGAAGGTGTACTTATGAGTTTTCCTTCTACCGAAATCCATTAGCGCAATCTCCTTTCTCTGATATTTGCAATCATAGTCTTAGTTTAATTTAAAAAAAAAAAAGAGAGACTAGAAGAGACATTTTTCTTTGTTTTTTAATGTTTTTTTTGAATGCATGAATGCAGCACACAAAAACTTAGAAAAAACATGGGGTCAAAGGGTCGGTGTCATGAAGTCAAGACTCTACCCATCCCCAAAGGTTTATACTGGTGATTTTTTGTACCTGTCCGCAAAATCATTGACCCCTCTTGAGATAACAACAGCAAGCGGATTGCCAGCGAGCTGATGCATCTTAAAGTGACCCCATATGAGGGTAGTATCGCGTGACAACTATTTCCGATAGCTTCCGCACTACAAAATGGTTTTAGTCTACTAAAAACCTCAGCTTCTCAGATAACCCAGTCGACCACACTACTTTCAACAACCGAAGTCGTATAGGCAATGTATCTGCAAAGGGAGTCTCCACTGAGTTTGATGGTCAACCGGGGACTCTTAACTGGGATTCACCCCCCGCAAGATTACCCATATAATGCCATCACCTATCTTAGGTGTATACTCAATCTTTCCACATGCGGCATCACACGCATTCCCATTAGCATAAAAATAAACACAAATATCAATTAGGAAAAGCAGTATATATATTTGTCTTAATCATCCAAGACCTCTAGTCTTATGATCCTATACAGACAATGACTTGTCGCTCCCGGGATTTTCATCCAAGTACAAACGCGAAAGTGGCACGGAAACAGAGTCACCAGCAATGTGTATTTATCCCAAGAGAGGGAAAGGAAACACTGCGTAAACCTGAGGGGAAGGAAAAGAGCATGGTCTTGCGACCAAGAGAACTGGGTTCGGGAGTCGGTTACGCGAAGGGAAGGTATTAGCACCCCCACGCGTCCATCGTACTCGATGGGATCCACGCTTGCTGTCTCGATCAAAGGGTGTCGGAAACTAGAAATCAACTGCTAACTGGAGAACTGGAAATGAAAGAATGAAAGGAGAGAGATGGGGGAAGGAAAGAAGTGACTCGATAGGACATTATCGTTGTCCTAGGCCTACGTATTCCCTCAGTGCAATGGGAAAGTCAGAGTCAACATAGTTCGACGGACTACGGGGAAAGGTTGCTGGTCGAGATATCGCATCTTGTGCCTACGTATCTTCAATCAGACGAGAAAGAAGAATCAGAGCAAATGTAGTTCGGATCAACAAGGGTTGCTTTGTTTGTGTTTTTTAATGGAAACGTCAGAGTGCGCGTCCCAGCAGTTAGGTGTTGCAGCTCGCTGTATGGAGACTTAGGCGTTACCTGTTTGCGGTAGAACGGACATGACGAGTCCTTAAGGAAAATAATGAAGGGGGTGAGAAGAGAATTGTTGTTTGTCTTTGTCTTTTAAGAAGTGTTTTGATTATTTTTGTGTTAGTAACACGTATTGCATTCAAGTCTATTGCATAAGATCGAATGCATCGCATGGTCTTCCTAACAGGACGTATGCTAAACATTCTAGAAAGGCGGAGGGAAACCCCCCTCCTTCCATTTCCCATGTTCTAGGCTCACATGCAATATGCGTTAATCCTTTATTAAATGTTTTGTTTTTTTGTTTTGAGATCTGAAGAAGAAAAACTCAAAGGTTAAAAAAGGAAAAAGTCTAAGGGGAGACTAATAATCCTAAGAGTTATCATACTTGGATGTTCCTAATGGTTTAGTGTGGTTTAGAAACCTAATTCTAAAAGAAAAGAGAAGAATAGTGCGTTCTAACTTACTTCAAAGATGGAAGTTAAGTTAAGAACTCAAAGGGATGAAAGAAGTTGTACGAAGAAAGCATTGAAATGCTTATCACAAAAGCAAAAGAGAAAGCTTTAAAGAGATGAAGGAAGAAAGTATGTGTGGAAGCCTATCCATACACTCAACTTACCATTAGCCCCTACACAAAATGGTTAGTGCCAAAATAATTCAAATATGAAAGCATAAGCAAAAGAAAGAAGGCAATTAAGCATCAAACCATTCATGAGATGAACTTATGAATCAAACAAAACCTAAAACTAAAAGGAAAAGATCCTAAGTGTTAAATGACTTCCAAAGTCAGTAGCTATGTCTAAAGGTGTTCAATTAGGGTTAAGGTACCTAATGAGATCAAACTATGTCAATAAAGATGCCAAAGAATCATACAAGTTCAAGTTATGAATTAAAGATGAAGCATGAATGTGTATGGCATACAAACATGAATAAATGCATGAACAAATGTCAAAGTCAGAATTAAATGACATGTTATGATGCATATGTAAGTAGATGAATGATCATACAACACATGAGTGCAATGATTCAAGAAAAGAAGACAAGATGCAAAGAAGTTCAAATAATATTCAAGTTCAAGTAAGAAAAGAAAACTTGTAACACAATTCAAAGTTGAAAAGATCATAAAAGAATAAATGCAAATGGATGCAAGTCAGAATTAAACATCATATTTGAATGTCCTATAATGCCTATGAATGAGCATATAAGTTATGAGAATGGATGTTCAAGCATAAGAAGTGAGATGAAGAAGAAGGGAAAAGGAGAGAGACAAGTTTCAATTAGATGCACAACTTTACATATTGAAGAAGCATGACATATGAAATGAGTATGAGTGCATATAGACCAGTAGCATACAATTGATGATATACAAATGATATGAATGAAATGGCATACCCAATGCAAACACAAATCATGTAGATCACAAGAATAAATGAGATGTGGAATTAGGTCAAAAATGTAAGTTAAAATGCCTAAACACACATCAAAAGTAAACACAAATCAAAAGGACCTATAAATGAACCAAGAAGGACCTATAATCCTCTAAACAAACCATATAATCTCACACAAAGCAAGCATAATAAGGTGGCACAAGTACCTCATCAAAATCATGTTAGATGGAATTAGAAGAATATGCACAAATGTTGCTTCAAATGCAAGGTATCAAACAATTACCAAATCACATGAGAAAAAATATGAACATAGGTCACAACCAACCTAAGTCAGGGGCTAAACATGCATCAAAAATCATGTCAAAACTCAAAAGGAAACATGATCAAAAGGTCTCACAAAGTCTCATTGAAACACATCTAAAGAAAGCTCAAATATGAACATCAAAACCCAAGATAAAATGACCTTAAAAATAAAATGAAAATGTTTTTAGACACTTCAAGATGTTGCCTAAACATGATAAAAATAATGAGTGCAAAATATTGTGTGAGTTAAAAGAAATAAAATGGGAAAGTTCAAGTACCAATAAAGAAAATCATTTAAAAAGAAATTAAAAAGAAATTATGAAAATATAAGCAAAAATTAATAAAACAGAAAAAAAAAAAATGGGAAATTAGTTAAATGTGCTTAGATGCCATGGGAATTTATTTGGAGTTTTTATGAATGATTTGGTATTTTTAATAAAAGAAAATGAAACAAATATAGAAAAGGAAAATAAAATTCAAATAAAATAGTCAGGGGGTGTGGCGAAAGTAAAATGATAGTTCAAAAATGACTTGGGCCCAAAATGAGGTGTGTGAAAAGCAATCTGAGGCCTAGTCCAATTTCAGCGCGTGGAGCATGAAATTAAGGTGGAACTTAGTCAAAAGTTGACTCAATTAGAGCCACATGATCAATCAGTCAACAACAATCAAGAAAAGCATAACAATCCAACGCATCATAAGGCATGCACACGATAACAACCATACCCACACACACATGCAAGTATCTGAGACCAAAAATGAAGTCACGCGCATGTCACATGATCATTAATGTCTTGGCAAGGTTATGTGCGTTGGATCATGTTCATCCAATGGCTGGGATATAAAGTCACAAAACCCTAGCTGAAACCCTCACCGGCCGGAGAAGGACCTCCGGTCATCTTCTCCGGCCATCTCCGGCAACTGTAAATGATCTAACGTTCCAGAAAATCACAAGGCACACATCAATTAAAAGCTGAAGTTAAGGAGAATGCAAATCCACACTTAGATTTCACAAATAACACACAACCAGAGAGAATCGAACGATCAAAGCTTGCCCTAAAAATTGATCTAAGCTTCTGACAAGCCCTATCAACTAGCCGGAGTCACCAAATCTTCTAACAAGCTCAAAAACAAGTACAAACAGGTGTAATCGCATGGAAAACTTAAGAACAAGCTTGAAGAAAATGAACCTGGATATGATGAATCTTGTTTTGTAAGAAATCCAGAAGTGATGCTCCTTGCTTCTTGAACTTCAATAGAGCAAAATAAATGCTATGAGTAATGGTTGAATGCTTTGAAACTTCAATGGAAAGAAACTGAAACCGGAGATGGAGGAGAATATACAGTGATGCTTCAATTCAATCCTTTGCTTATGCTTGTTGATGAAGGATGAATGCAATGAACTTGTGGTGGAAGCTTCGAGAATCAGCAAAGTGCAGAGAGATATTGAGTGTGAGGTTTTGTGAAATGTGAAGAATGATCCAGTTCCCCTTAAAATTCAATTAGAGGAGCCTTTTATACCAATGGTTAACTGTTAACCACCTTGGTTAACAGTTAGAACCAAGGTTAATTGCGGTGAAATGAGAGAGCATAGGGTGGAGTGGGCAATTTTTGAAATGAGAAGGAGAGCAAACTCGTGTATTGTTGTTGTTGATGGATGATGATGGTTGAAAACATGGAATGATGATGGTGAGGGTATGTAACATGCTGCAACATACTTGCTTGTGCCATAAGTTTATTATTTTTGAAATGTTTCTTCTTTGGTGTATGATGAATGCAAGCATGGCATGGTATGTAAGGTATGTTGGGTCAAAAGAGGAAATGTTGGGACTGGTGTAAAGTCATTGCGTGTACCTATGTGAGTCAAACAAGGAACCAAAGCAACATATTCTATTTTGACATCAAAACCAATCCGTGAAAATGTGAAAGTTTGAAGAGGAATTTCTTTATGTATAGTGGATGGAATGAGGATTTTTTGGTGTCATTAGAAAGAGGAGACATGGTAGAACAAGATTGATGTTTGGTTTGGATCCAATGGAAGCTTGTAACAGACTTGAAAATAGCTTGAAAGTCAAGGAATCATAACTGGTGCATGGGCGTGTGACTTGGTCTGCAGGCAAGGCCCTGGTTTCTATGGAGTTTCAATGTGAGACCACCATGTTTGAGCCCTCATATCTCTCAATCCCTTGATCATATGAAAAAATGATAAACATGAACATTGTAGAGGGCATGGAGATGAACAAAATTGGTGTTCAACATTTTTTCATTTGAAGTCTTCTTCTTTGAGAAAATTGGCTTGACATTTGGCACACCAAGTGTTTGATGAAATTATGGCCTGGAGGCCTGAATCTGCCTTGCCATGACTTGAGATTTGCCTTGATTTTGTCAAACTTTGATTGATCATAACTCTCTCAATCTTGATCCAATGGAAGAGTTCTTTATATGGATTTGAAGCTTAAGATGTGATCTTTAATTGGCTCAACTTGGGCCTGAAGTTTGAAGCTTCTATCATGGAGAAAGAATGCCTTGAAGTGTAGTGCAAAATGGTCCAAACTTGCCATTTTTGGAAACCCTAAGTTTCTAAAAATGGAAACTTTGTACAATCCTTGATTTTTGATGAACCTCTTGACCTTTCTTGATCAAATCTTGTCCAATGAACATATGTAACTTGAATTTTATGAATTTGACCTTAAAAAGTCAAGAGTTGACTTTTTCCTCTGCACAAATGACTTTTCCCCCAATTTCTTGATTCTCAAGCAACTGACCAATTGAACCTCTTCTGAAATGAACCAATGGGAAATCTTCCATCCTTAGATACTTGACATCATGTAGAAAACAATGAGATCAAGTTTGAACCAAACTTTCATCAGGAGACTGCTTGAACCACAAACCCTAATTTGGAATGTTTTTTATAGGAGATGATGAACTGTCCAACTTCTTGGTGAATTCTCCTCTTCCAATGACTTATGGGATCAAATGGGAGGTCATGTGATATAAGAGACCCTTGAGGCTTGCTTGAAGACCTTAGGCTCTAACTCTCTTGCTTTGAATGATCAATGCTCTGAAATCAACTGATCACATGCCCTTTGCAAGTTGTATGAGATATGAGATGAAATGAGATCTAAATGCAATGAAATGAAACATAAGCTAGGCAACAACAAGAGGCCAAATTTTGGGGTGTTATAGTTGCCCCTATTCAATCATCTATTCTCCTGAGAAGGCTGAAAGCAAAGGCTATTCAGAAAATCAAGGTGAATTGTGATTGAATACCGAAACAACCAGAAAATTTGCACGCTGAATGAAGAAGAAAAGGGATATAAACCCTTCTGGAAGTATCAGTAAATAACTGCATACATTTATACGACGTGTATCGAAATAGGAATGCAGACGATTATCAATGACCATACGGACGAGTATGGGACGAAAACACGGACGGGTGTTTAAAGGACACGGACGAGTGTCAAAAGTCAGTACGGACGAGTATTGAAAGAAAACACGGACGAGTGTTTAAATGACACGGACGAGTGTCAAAGGTCAATACGAACGAGTATTGAAAGAAAACACGGACGAGTGCTGAAAGGACACGGACGAGTGTCCAAGGTCAATACGGACGAGTATTGAACAATCATCAAAAGTACATGAGGAGTGACCAAGTCAACGATACGGACGAGTATCGAACGATGATTAATAAGATACGGACGAGTATCTCAAAAGTCAATACGGACGAGTATTAGCTAAAGTTCAAACACGGACGAGTGCTGAGAGGACACGGACGAGTGTCAGAAGTCAACGATGCAGACGAGCATCGGACAATCATCAAAGGTACACGACGAGTGACCAAGTCGACGATACGGACGAGTATCAGACGATGATTAATAAGATACGGACGAGTATCTCAAAAGTCAATACGGACGAGTATTGTCTAAAGTTCAAACACGGACGAGTGCTGAAAGGACACGGACGAGTGTCAGAAGTCAACGATGCGGACGAGCATCGGAAAATCATCAAAGGTACACGACGAGTGACCAAGTCGACAATACGGACGAGTATCGGACGATGATTAATAAGATACGGACGAGTATCTCAAAAGTCAATACGGACGAGTATTGGCTAAAGTTCCAACACGGACGAGTGCTGAAAGGACACGGACGAGTGTTAAGGGTCAATATGGACGAGTATTGAAATAAGAAGTTCCAACACGGACGAGTGCTGAAAGGACACGGATGAGTGTCAAGGGTCAATACGGACGAGTATTGAAATAAGATTGTATGATCAAGTGTTATTGTAAGCTTTGCTGGGGTTGTATGATAATGTTTTGTCTGTGAATTGCTCTGACTTGCAGGTAAATGGTTGAACCTAGCTTATGTTTCGTATGCATATGTTTGAGTTTTGCCGTAATGCTCCATATCAATGGAATGCTACGCTTTAGAAAATGCTATGCAAACTACATGAAAATGCACAAGAGACTCCGGACGAGGAACCCAACTCTGCGGGGAAAAGATCATTGTCCGATCCTTCAATTGCTCTGTGGGGATTAACCCTTCTACCTGGGATAATGCTTGCCACAAACTGCCAAAAATAAATTGGCTAGCAGATACACTGAGGTGTGATGATCCTGTTGAGGAAGTTTCCACTGGAATGACTCTGCCCTAGAGAGATTATTCTTCTCATGGAACTTCACTGGGGATGAGAACTTTCTGAATGACGTTCTGCTTAGGAAAAAAAGTCATTAAAACTCTGCTTGGGGATCTATAAAACCCAAGATCCTTTGCGAGGGATAAGCAGCCTTCTGACTCAGTTGGGAAATCAGCAACTATTGGGGAATCAACAACTATTAACGACACAGAAAAGCTTGTAGCTGTTGGAAGTACTGAATAGGAGAATCAACTTTACAACATACAATGATACCCAGTGGAAATTAACTTGTCTATACCGAATGATCGTGAGCGACCGTCTACCGAATGATGGACTCAATCAGTAAAAGTTGTGACAAAAGGGTGACATGTGAACCCTTTCCTGAACATGATTGCCCCGGTATTTTGCATAGGGATAAGTGATTACCTGTTTGGAAGAAACGGTCCATGCTCTTGTTTTTTTGAAACCACTTCACTCTTGCTTTTGAGCCTAATATGAGGCTGCTACCTGCAAGCAAAAGGATATGAACGTATGCCCCGTGCTGGATATGACTTCTGCAACTGAGAAAATCTAATTCTGAACCACCACTTATTGGGGAGAAAGGTTTTGATGCATCTCTTACTGGGAACATGATTACTGAAGCCTGCTGAAGACAGGAGACCACAAATGCCTTGGTTGGAATGCCCCTTTGTTTCAAACCTTTTGGCTGATTGACCGCATATGCGTGAACAACACTTTTTCACAATTTTCCGTTTGCCCCAGACCAACATGGTTCACCAGAAGAAATTTTCCCAAGAGGGTTTTACAGAAGACTTGACATCCGAAATGCCTCAATGTCTTCAAACTCTTGGAGAGATTTGTAGGATCTCGAAGTAACTGCCCCAGACTGTATGGTCTACAGAGGAATTCGCCTAGAGAAGATTCATGAACAATCTCATATCACCGTGAGATATTCTGCCCCAATACTCTGAACCCTGGATAGGCTGATCAGTCGTCTAGATGGACTAACTTCTCGTGCTCTTGGGATGGCCTGCCCCAGTATGAACCTTGAAGTGGTTTTGCCCCTGACTACTGATCTTCGAAGGAAGACCCAGAATACCTGCTTTTGGAGAGATTTGAATCTCGAAGTAATTGCCCTAATTTGGCTGAACTCTGAAGAGATTTCTCGACGTGATTGGCCCAAATTGGCTACAACTTAAAGAGATGATTCGACGTGATTGGTTTAGCACCCCAAAATTTTCCCTCTTAATTTTTCTCCAACCTCTAACTGGCTTGTGTTTCTTTTTCATTTCCATCATCATTAGGTTATAACTGCATTTTTCAGTTGCGTTGGTTCTTAAGACATGGGATCAAGGTACTTGGTTTAACTCAATGGAAGAAGAGGTTTTCAGGGTTTCAAGCAACAGTGCATGTGCATTGCTCAAAGGGTTAAGGGGAGACAAAATTCTTGATACTATCAATTCTTGAGCCACAAGGGAACCTTAAGCCTCGAGGTGTCTTATTTGGTCCAATCATCTCATCATAAGATCAAGATTGGCAAGAGAATTCAAAGGAATCACATTCTCCTAACCTGATTTCTTAAATTAGGGTTTTGGAGATTCTGAGATTTAACCCTCAAAGGAATAAGCTCTTTGATTGTTTATCATCTCCAAATGGTACCTATCATCATTGGTGGACATGACACACATCATACTCAGAGGAATTTGAATTTGGAGGATGTGTTATCTCCTCCTAACCAGAGGGTACCAAAGCTAGGGTTTGCCATAAATCAGTTTATTTCTGATTTTTTGGGCAAGACTTGATTCCATGTTGCTACTCATGTCCCTAAGTGTCTAAGGTTGGAGAATTATCCGTCAAGTTGGTTCAGAAGGGTTTCAATTGATCGGAAGATTGAAAATCAAGAGAATTGGGAATAAAGTCAATTATTTGTTGAAAAAAGTCAACTCCTGACTTTTGAGGTCAACATGATCATTTTCAAGTCAAATATGATCAATGGACGAGATTTGATCAAGCAATGATCAAGGAATTGTCAAAAATCAAGAATTTTGAGAACTTACCATTTTTTGAAGGAAATAGGTTTGAGAAACTTTCTATTTTTGGAAAGTTCTAACATAAATTCAGTCATCTTCATGGCCATTTTACACAATGATGCAAGCTCCATTTAGAAAACTTTTTCACATTAAAGTTATAAGGCCCATTTCAAGCTTTCCAACCATGTAAAGTTTGTCCCATTTGGATCATTTTTGAGAGAGTTATGATGTTTTAAAGATGGAGTTTTCAAGTTGGAAAATTGAAAAAAACTCAGAATTTTTCTAAGTTACTTTTCAGACAACTTGGTAC
Organism: Lathyrus tuberosus; assembly: GCA_022829125.1. Taxonomy (NCBI): domain Eukaryota; kingdom Viridiplantae; phylum Streptophyta; class Magnoliopsida; order Fabales; family Fabaceae; genus Lathyrus; species Lathyrus tuberosus. The sequence goes on from JALAZF010000842.1 coordinate 582,392, forward strand.
ACCAATGTTCATGCTCATTTTTAAGCAACTTCCAAGCACCATTTCAACTTGCCTTGGACATCAAAATTACTCCTTGATATGCAAGCTTTCTAAAGAGCATTTGATGGCACAAATTGAGTTAGAATTCATTGGTTAATGGTGGCTCAAAGTTGTTAACTTGGAATTATTTCTCATGCATGAAGTGATGCATTATGTGCCATAATCTTGCAGCAACCAAGACCTGCCCCAAATCACACGAATTATGTGCCAAAATGCCTTGCAAAACATTGCCATAAGTAACCAAACCTTGTATGTACCACCCATGCACACTTTTGAATATTTTTGCCAAAAATGAAAATTCTCTAAACTTGTTCAACAAGGATTGTTGTTTCCACTAATCCACTCTGAATTCCTCAGTCATTGTCCACACAAGATGACAGAAAAAACACACCATGCCATGTGAGCTTGTACCACCACCATTTTCACTCATTTTCAAATTTTTCTCAAAACTTTAACCTTAAGTTTTAACCATAATGCATTTGTTTTTACCACACCAAAGCTTCATATATAAGCTAAATGTGAAACCCTAGCAGGAGGGACTCATTCTCAGCAGCCACAAACTCAAGAATCCTCTCTCACTCTAAAAACCTCTCTCTAAAAAAACTCTCATTTCCTCCAAGTTTCTCTGCATTTTTCGCTTGGTTCTTCATCACTGAGATACAAAGAGACCATTGGAAGCATTTGTTTGAAGTTTCTACATAGTTTCAAGGGCCAACGGAGCCACTCCGTTGAGTAATTTTCTTCAACTCTAAGCTTGCATTTTAGCTCTGTTTTATGTTCATGTTGGGTGCATCTGAAGTCCTACCTTAGGGTAGGCAATGTTTGCATAATTATTTTCGTGTTTTAATGGAGTTTCATTTATGGTGTGCAAACTTGAATCCTTGTTTTTCTTGAGTTTTAATGGTTGCTTTTCAATTATTTTTGCATATTTGGACTCACCACGGAGTGCACTACATTGTAGTATGTATGTTGTTTTGATTTATGATTATGGAACCATAAGTGTTTATTCTTGAAGTTTGATTTTCATGGATTTAGAGGGAGTTTTAGAGAAAACCAATGCCATTTTTGAGATCTATGCAAAAAACTGAGGGGGGGCGGGGGTGTCTTTGTTTCTCCGTTTACGACCGGACCATCCGCCGCCGGCGGTGGCCGACAAGCTGCTGCATTTTCCGGCCGCGGGTTACTGTTCACATGCTGGAATTTTGCATGGCCATGAGGTAGATGGTGATGATGTGGCGGCTCCATGTTGGTTGATTTCTTTTTTTGTCTTTAGTCACTTAAAAGATGTGTGACCAATTGATAGTAAAGTCACATAGAATTTGTTACAATTTATTTCATTTACTTTCTTTTATTTTAAAATAAATTCTGAACATGTGAACTCATCTCATGGGCCCAGCGAGAGTTTTCTCTCCACACCCCCTCTCATTCCAGGCCCAAACATCGTAGTGATAGCACACCCCCTCCATTTCAATCACTTCTTCTTATTTTATTTTTTATTTTCGTTTCTTTATTTTAATTATTAAAAATACCTTTTTTTATCAAAAAATTCCAAAACAATTCATGAACGTATTTTAAGGTCTTATTTATTTTTATATGAATTTTATTTTCATTTTCCATTTATTTTCATAATTATTTCTGATTTTCTTTTCCAAAGTGTCTTCCATGTTTACCCTTGTGATTAGTGCTTATGTTTGATGACTTTGCCATTCCTTCTTGAGCTGATTTTTTTGAAATGTCTTGACACTTAAATGAGGAATGTTTTAATGTCTTGTTGCTGCCTTGGTGATCACCTTTGATTGTTTTTCATGTGATTTTTGATGCTCCTCGATTCATACACGATTATGTGCATATCTTGACTTGTGAAGCACTTTTGAATATGTTCTTGAGTTAGTTCTGTTCCAATATTTTTTCACATGTTAATTGGATGTTTAAAATTGCCTTGGATTATTTTTTGGGAATTTATTGGATAACTTTGCTATTTTTGGTTGATGCCTACTCGTGGTTTGGTTTTAATTGAAGCATGCTTTGATACTTGACCTAGTTTAAGTGTATTTGCTTACTTGTGATTGAGTGATGCTTGAGATGTTTATATGGTATGATCTTGTTCTATTTGATCTTGTTTTTGGCTTTGGAATCATCTTCTTTCACTCATCTTTTCATTTTGTTCTTGATTTTACAAGTTAATGTTGTTTTGGACTTGAACTTTGTGGTATGCTCAACCTAATCTTGTGATTGCTTCTTTGTGTGATCTCGCTCACGTATGAAACCATTTGTGTGATTTGTGTGACATGCTAGAGGTTCTAACCCTCTTGGTTTAAGGTGCTTTATGTGACATGTTATCACTCTTTGCTTCACATGTTTCTTTGTTTGTTTGCATGAATGGTAAGTGGATGTTTTGATTAACTTTGATGCATGTTTTGAATGTGTTACTTAATGTTTCATCTTATATGACTTGAGTTTGATTTTGGTATGATGTTGATACATATGCTACTGCCCCTTGAGTTCATGACTTGGTTTTCATCTCACTTGATCATCATGGTTTGATTTGTATGATGCATATCATCATCATTGGTTTTGTGGTTTCTTTGGCTCATAATGCATCATAATGTGAAACATTCTTGCATGTTTGGATTGGATGATCATGATGTGAATTGAATTTTGACTTGGTTTCACTTTCATATTATATTGTTCATGTCATCTTTGTATGAGGCCTTAGTGTGTGAAATTGTGAATCTTGTGCGAATTTACTTGCATCCTTTCTTGTGTGCTTTCACTTGTATACTTGAGATGTGCTTGTATGATATTTGAAGCATGTTTGATGATGTGATTTGGATGTGATGATTATGGTGTGCTTGCTGTCTCATCTCTTTTCTTCTCCTTCTCTTTTGTTCTCTTTCACTCTTTCTCATCCCATGAATCTCAAGACTTGTTTAAGTCTTGGATTCTCTCCCTTTAGAGCTACCTAGTCCAACTTAATTTTTGATTAAGCTTGGAGTAGGATTAGCATTAGGTTTTAGTTAGTATTTTTTCCTAAACCTCACTAACCATAGGACATCCATGCATGATAACATTAGGACTCTTAGTTTCCCTTTAGAGTTTCCCTTGCGTCGTTTCTCTTTTCATCTCAAAAGAAAAGTAAAAAACACTTAATAAAGGTTAACGTGTATTGCGCTTGAGCCTTCTATGTGGGAAGTGGGGGACGAGGGGCTTCCTCTCGTTCTTCTAGAATACCTAGTGTACGTCCTGTTGGGGACGATGCGCGAAAGTATTCGTTCCTGTATTTAAGACTTTGGTTCAATGCAAGTTACAAACAACTGTAAAAGACACTTCTTGCTAAAAAACTTCAAACAAACAATAATGTCTTTCCTTCGGGAATTCTCTTCTCATCTCACTCACTCTCAGTGCATGAACGCGCTCCTACTCGTTCTCTCGCAAGACGGTAATGCCTAAGTCTCGATTCAGCGAGCTGCAACACCTGAGCTAGAACGTAAGTCGTTCCCTAAAAAACACAATCCACCCCTAGTGAAGGGAACTACGTCGCTCTGATTCTCATGCTCCCGGTGAGATACGTAGGCAGTGGGGTAGGGTCCATGCGAGCACTTCTTTTATTTTCCCTACATTTGTTTCTTTTTCTCTCTCTTTTTCTTTTCCGTACCTGTTCCTTTTCCTTTCCAGTAGCAGTGGAGCTCCAGTTTTCTACACCCTTTGATCGAGATAAGCAAGCGTGGATCCCATCGGGTACGATGGACGTGAGGGGGTGCTAATACCTTCCTCTCGCGTAACCGACTCCCGAACCCAGATCTCTTGGTCGCAAGACCATGCTCTTTCCTTCCTTTCCTTCAGGTTTACGCAGTGTTTCCTTTCCCTCTCTTAGGATAAATACACATTGCTGGTGACTCTATTTTCCGCGCCACTCTAGCATTTGTACCGTTGGATGCGAATCTTTCGGCAGCGACAATTGGCCCAAATTGGATACGTCTTAACACGACTTGTTGGGAAAGCTCCCGCTCCATAAAGTTTCCTGAGGAAGTACCACTGGATGTGGCTATCCTTCGGGAGTTTCAGGAATCTCAACTCGGCAAGATTAAGCTTCTGGACTAAATTTCCATATGTAAACTTCTTTTGATGTCAAACAAATGTATGCAAGCAGAAACTGTTTTAGTCTGAGAATGAAAATTCTAATGCAACACATATGTTAATCTTGAAGTTTTACTGAAAAGATGTCGCAAACCCTTTGTGAGCGGATCACGAGTTAGGATACGACATTAATTTTTGAACGAAAGAATGCAATGCACATGCAACACCAACAAAGATCTTTTAGCACAACTCACAGGAGTCAGGAATGCTATCTCTTGGTAGTACGCTTTTGAAATAACCATGTTTCAATTAAGGACTTTCGGTTTGTAACGGGGCCTGGTTCACGGTTATTGAAACAAAGGATATAAGGCTCAAAATTTATTAGTGCCCACCCACTCTTCGTGATGTCCTCCAGTCCTACGTTCAGTTAGTTCGGCACTAGCGTTCACCTCTCAAAAGAAACCTTTGTGATGGTTGAGGAACCATTGACTTTTTAACGGTTTAAGCACCAATCAGACTGTTGGAGTAACAGTCATCCCTTTTCGTCTTTGTGTCTGTGTCACACGACTTTGTTCTTTCGCTTGAGGATCTTTCTTGGGTAATCCTGTTCGCATTTTGCTTTCAAATTCTTTTGCTTATCCCTAACTTTTGCCTGGACAGATTCTTTTGAATCTTCGATTTCGGAGTCCAGCGGGATGCCCTAACTTTTGCCTAAGTTGCTTGTTTTCAAGTTTCAACTTAGCGGGCTTTTTCATTTCTTTTTTTTTATTCTCTTTTTTTCTTGAACACGTCGTGTGACACCGGCTGTCTTGATTTTTTTGGAAGGGTTGTGACTGTTTCACTTCTTAGTTGATGAGGGATATCCATTGTGGTTTCCGCTCTTCGGACCTCTTGATGCGGTAGAGTGAAAAGTAATGGATCCTTAGATGCACACTCCTTTTGAGGTTTGAACGCTTGGTCAAACTAACTGACGCCTACCCTGCCCCGGGGTTAAATGTTAGGGGTTTTTTCTACTAAAAGAAACTCCTACTTTAGGGCTCCTATTTGGACGAGGGTCTATCTCCTTATATCTTCAGTGTTCGGGATTTGAAACAATGCCTTTACACATCGTCAACAGGGTTTTATCCAAAAGCACACAATTAGAGATTTTTGCATTTTCAACTCATCATCCTCCCTCAAGAGTTTAAGCACGACAGTTGGTATTGCCATGCACATATACAAACTTATGAGTGGATACGAATGGATTACTTCAGGAAAAACACGCGCGCTTTATTAGGATTAACATAAAAAGAAAAACAGACTTCATGCATGCATACAAATGTTTTGACAAACATAAAAAGCTACACATGAGAATGCAGTAAAGAAGCTAAATGGTTGTCTTTGTTGAGGAAGCTTGACTCCGTTTGGACTTATTGATTCTGAAGATGTCTTTACAAATTGGGTGCTCAATCTGATGAAGAAAGTTTAATTTATGGGCCACCCGTCTGGTGTGATAATCTTTGAGTCAATCAAGTATTGCACCTTATGTTTGAACACTCTGCAATTGTCAATTGTATGTCCGAACGTTCCCGAGTGAAACTCGCACTTGGCATTCATGTCATAATTCGGAGGAAAAGGAAACGGCACTGGCGCTACCTTGCCCAGCTGAATCAAAGAGCCTTGGAGAAGGCGAGCAAGAAGCTGGCTTTGAGAAATAGGACTTGGAACAAACACTCTCTCAGACCTCCTGAGTCCTCGTTGCCTCTGTTGCTGACAATTTTGCTGCCAATGTTGACTAGGGTGCCTAGTCCGCCCCTGTACATTTCTTTCCACATTTGGCCGAGGAACAAACAAAGGTTGCTAACATGATGACTTTGAAACCTAAAGCTGAGGAATACACCCGTGACCTGAGGTAGACCCTAGAGAAGGGGAAGGAGTACTCACTTCCTTTGCAGCTACTGGCGTAAGATCACATGATACCTTCATGTCATCCGGTCCGAACTCGATTACTTTGGAGTCAATTAAGTCTTGCACTTGGTGCTGGAATGCTCTACACCCCTCAATATCATGGCCTGGTGCCCCTGAATGAAAATCACAATGAGCATTAGCATCCCATCCTTTTGGAAGCTTTGCAGGAGGAGGAATCAACTTCCGGAGATCAATCAATCTTAACTGAAGCAGTTCCTGAAGTAATTCGGCATGACACATTAGTAGAGGATCAAAAACCCTTTCTTGCTTCTATTGATGATGAAAGGATGCAACCGGGAGGGTCCCAGCTGTGATTTGCTGATGCGGTAGTTTCAGAACCCAAGGCTTCTGGAATGAGGAAGGTCCCTGAGAGTGGGGAAGGATATCCACCTCTTTAGCAGCAGTTGGAGGAACATCTCTTTGCTTGACGGTGCTGATGGGCGCGAACTTGATCGTTCCTGAATCAATGAGCCCTTGGACCTTATACTTGAGCATCTTATAATTTTCAACGTCATGACCAGGTACCCCTGAATGGAATTCACACCTATCATGGACATTGGAACCCATACGACCCCTGAATGGAATTCACACCTATCATGGACATTAGAACCCATACGAAATTTGGTGTGTGGAGTTCCCACAGCAATCAATTCAATTAGCTGAAACTTGAGCAATTGCTAAAGCAACTGAGCGTATGGCATCGGGATCGGATCAAACTTCTTCTTAGTCTTCTTTGGCTTAAGACCCTCAAGAAACAGTTGGGGATGAAAAAGCTCTGACGGTGGAGAGGATTCACGAAGCAACCCATGGTCTAGAGGAGATCCCAAAGAGATAGAAAGAGTGAGAACCTCTACTGCGGAAGCGGACACCTAATTGTTTTCCTTTCTTAACAGGGCATTCAGAATTTCCATAACCCGACCCATCTGAGTCTTCATCCGATTAAATTCTTCTCTCAAGATTTCCAGACCTCTGGACAACACTTGAATGTCCACCATAAAATGCCCCAGTTGGGCCTTCATCTCAGTCACCTCCGCTCGGAGTTGCTCCATATCTAAACCTTGATTGTGGTGAATCGAGTAGTTGGAAGAAGTCATGTTGGCCGTTCTACAAAGAATACCCAGTCAGAATGATAATCCACACCCTCGGATTCAGGTACCTGTTATGCAAAAATGATATGCAATGCAATACAATGCAAATGCCATGTTTATCATTTCCAAGGTGCCTTACACCCTGATTCCAATCTTAACCACATAAATCTGAAGATCAGAAATCGTGATATGAAGAGACGTGCCATGATTATGTGCTTGTGTACAGATAATTGCCAAAGGAATATTTCTGAATAAACTGCTCGTTTCACTTAAAGAAACCAGACATACGCACAATGTTCAACACTGAGTTCAAACATCATACATCAAAATAGTGGATTCATCAACAAGCCTGATGATATCCCTCAGCAAAAACTACATCAAGAGAATGAGAGAAAAACTATCAATCTGACAACTTCAAATCCTTCAACTTTTCACTTGAATACTTGACTTCCTCGAAGAGTGTGCGAGTGCACTGGTGATTTGGTCTTTTGATAAACTCCTTAATCAGAACATCTCTTTTCGTGAGAGCTTTAGTCAGCGAGCCCATATGCATCAGGAGAGCTTCGTCATCACAGACCCCTTTATGCCTTTTCACGCCGGCTTGCATTTTAAGTTTCCCCATATCTACCATTGCCTCTTCAAGCCCCTTCTTGGAAGTCTTTAGCTCATCACTGGCGCTTTCCAATTGCTCTTGACTTTTGCCAAGGTTCTCCTGATACATCCTCCGTTGTTCGTGCGCCTTTTTGAGCTTGTCCTCCTTGATCTTTAGATGTTCCTGCAACTCTGCTTTTCGATCCTAACCTTATCCCAGGCTTGCTGAAATTTGGCTAGCGTGTCTTTAGTCTGGGTGAAGGCATGTTTGGTCTTCTTATGAGCTTGAATAGCAGCATCGGCACCCTTACTAATTTTCTGGAAATGTTGAGCTCTTTCGGCAAAATCCCTTTCTCTTGCTGCTGAGATTTGTTCGGCGTCTTGGGCTTTCCATTCCAATCTTTTGTTGGCATACAACGCTTCTTGAAGACGACTGCTTAGCTCAGAATTCTCTCCTTGAAGCTTTTTTCACTGAGGCTTGCAATTTGTCGAATTCTTCCATAGCGGCAGTGTTTCTTTCTTTCTCATTCTCAGGATACAACAGGGGTACCTTATCAAAAGGCAAGTGAAAATCTTCAACTCTCTTCTTAACCCACTCTTCATATGCTGGATAAGCCCGATTGTTGGGTTTACCTAGAGCAACTTTCCCTTTCTTTAGCACACTGGCCCAACTCTCAGAGACTTTTTGTGCTGTTTCCAAACCATCTGATACGTGGAAATATAGTGACTCCTCTACATCTCTCTTAATGGGAGGACCCGTCAGAGCGTACCCAAATTGTCGGATGGCCAAAGAAGGATTGTAGTTGATTCCCCCCTTTCTTCCAATCAATGGAACATTAGGAAACTCACCACAGCTATGGATAATGTTCTTGCCGATTAGCCCATGATCTATCCACATGATGTCTTTGGCAACTAGTCTCATTAAGCGCTGACTCCATTCTAGAGACCCTTTAGAATCCACAAAAGCCCCTGATTGCAGTAAACGACTGGCAAACCACTTATAGAACAAAGGTGCACAGCAGCGAACTACCCCTCCTCTTTTCTTTTCGTTTCTGTTGTATAAGGCGTAGTGAAGATCTCCCAACAGTGTTGGTACTGTATTTTTCATTATGAATATCCTAATAGCGTCCGTATCAACAAAGTCAGGCTCGTTGGGGAACAATACAATACCATATACACAAAGGGCTAGCAATGCATTAAAAACAACCCATTTCTCGCCTTTCGCTGCCTCCTGAGCCTTCTTTATCAGATACCCCAGCTTATAACCACGAAGCTTTCCTTTGTTGGAGATATTGGCTTCTAACTCCGACTTGCTCAAATAAAGAGCATCAGCCACTTTTCCGAAGTCCATATCACCCATAGACCCAAAGAAAAGAGGCTCCTCCTTGATAGCAATCCCTAGCATGTTGGAATACTCCTCTAAAGTAGGTACCAACAAATAATCTGGAAATACAAAACACCTCAGAGGAGGATCGTAGAACTACATCAAAGTATGGAGACCCCTGTATTCGTAATCACTGACATTGCATACAAAAGATAAAATCCATCTATACTTTTCTTTGAAAGCTTCCAACATCTCAGGGCTCGCCATTCCTTTCAGGACAATAATAGAGCCTAGAGTAGGTGTGAGGAATTTGTAACTGATGATATTCTTCTTCTCTTTAGTATTCATCCTTGGGAGAACCTGGTGACTGGAATCGAGGGTAAAATATGCACCTGGAAATGAGTAAACATGTATGTTAGGATATATAAATGCAATGCAAAGGGCATGGTATCAAGGTTCCAAGTGTCTGTGCTGGACTGTGAACGGTGTCAGTGTAGCTCTGAGAACAATATAGAACCATAGATAGGAACCATCTGAATACAATAGGATGAATTCTCCTTTTGTGTAATGACATCAGAAAATCGGGTCTGTAGAAGGTTATGGTTACCTGCAAACCTGTAAACAACTCGCCATTCTCACGTGTGGGCACTAAGATCCTCAATATCCCGGGCTCTCAGGTTGAGAAATGATGATACGTTCACCATTTCTGGTTTGGCATCATCATCAATCGAGGAGGCCTCAACTGATTTTCCAAAACGAAAGGTCCTCAGCTTCTGGCACTGAGGTCGAGAAGCAATAGTACATTCATCCCTCGGGGTACAGTACTATCGCCAATCGAGGAGTGCCTCCACTGATTCTCTTTCAAAAAGGATATCCTATAGCAAGTTCCCAGCATTGGGTCCTCGGATCGAGAATGTGCAATGGGTTTTCAATTTCTGGTTTGCCAATGTCATATCTCGGGAGGAGTGCCGCAATTGAGTCCTCGGGAATGGTCACCGGAGTCGACGGTCCTTCAAGAGAATAACTACTGGCCTGTATAAACATACAATAGCAGATAGCTCCTGATAGAACCTCGTCTGGTTGTGGGTCTCATGAACAACAATGCGTGGTCACCACCACACAAGCGTCATGACTATCCACTCTAATACCTATGTCTATGCTCAAGCCTGGGTAGTGGGCTTATCTCTCAGAACACCCTGCCCACCAAACAGAAAAACCAGCACAGTCCAGCATAATAATGATATGTAATGCAGTAAATGCAATAAAAACAATAATACATCAATATACAGTAAAGCAGTAATACAGTAAACAACAATACAGTAAAGCAGTAAAACTACAAAACATAGCACCACAGTAAACACCCAATGAAAGAAAAACAGACAAATGCTAGGATTGATCCGCTTAGGGAACCAGAGATTCTGGGAAATGTCCCCAGCAGAGTCGCCAGCTGTCGCTCCCGGGATTTTCATCCAAGTACAAATGCGAAAGTGGCACGCAAAACAGAGTCGCCAGCAATGTGTATTTATCCCAAGAGAGGGAAAGGAAACACTGCGCAAACCTGAGGGGAAGGAAAAGAGCATGGTCTTGCGACCAAGAGAACTGGGTTCGGGAGTCGGTTACGCGAAGGGAAGGTATTAGAACCCCCACGCGTCCATCGTACTTGATGGGATCCACGCTTGTTGTCTCGATCAAAGGGTGTAAGAAACTGGAAATCAATTGCTAACTGGAGAACTAAAAATGAAAGAATGAAAGGAGAGAGAGGGGGGAAGGAAAGAAGTGACTCGATAGGATATTATCATTATCCTAGGCCTACGTATTCCCTCAGTGCAATGGGAAAGTCAGAGTCAACGTAGTTCGACGGACTACGGGGAAAGGTTGCTCGTCGAGATATCGTATCTCGTGCCTATGTATCTTGATAGGAGATGATGAACTGTCCAACTTCTTGGTGAATTCTCCTCTTCCAATGACTTATGGGATCAATTGGGAGGTCAAGTGATATAAGAAACCCTTGAGGCTTGCTTGAAGACCCTAGGCTCTAGCTCTCTTGCTTTGAATGATCAATGCTCTGAAATCAACTGATCACATGCCCTTTGCAAGTTGTATGAGATATGAGATGAAATGAGATCTAAATGCAATGAAATGAAACATAAGCTAGGCAACAACAAGAGGGAAAATTTTGGGGTGTTACATGACTCCCCAGCGGAGTCACCATTTCTGAGAACTTAAGGTTTTCTACCTAAGAGATGGGAAGAGAACAAGATCTCGAGGTCCCCAGTGAAGTCGCCATATTTCTGTAGCGCGATTTTTTGCGTGGTTGTGAAGAACTATCGCTTTGGAACTACAGTTCGATTCATTTTTTATCCTGTTGAGCTTATTTAGGAAGGGAAATAGATGTCTCCAATTAACCCTACTTGCAAACTGAGTTTAAACAGATGACTGTTGGTTTACAGATGCTATTAAGATTGTAGGTCTCTCTTAGGTTATTTGCTTAAAAAACAGTGTTTAGGCTAATGATAATGGGTTAGGTCTGGTGCTTTTCGATTGATGTATGAAGGTATAGGATTTTGGGTTTTTGATTAGTATGCTCGCTAAGATTTTGCAATCTTATGCCTACGTATTCCCGAAACAGTGAAATCAGAGCGATCGTAGTTCCTCCTATTCTATGGGAGGAAAGAGATGTTTTGGTGTCTTGATCAAAGCCCAAGACATGAAGCTAAAAGTGGTTTGTATCTTGTTTAAAGCCCAAGATGTGAAGCAAAAGGGTTAGAGAGAATTTGTCATCTTTAAAGAGGAGTTATTGATGTTTGTATGCTGTGAGCAAGGCACAAATTTGATACTAAAAGGTTGATTGACTTAACCAGGGGGTTCTTTATTCAAAGCCTAAGAGGAGGCTAGAATTTTGACTTTTCTGGGGAAAATGTTCTTTCTGTCCTGTACAATGCCCAAGACTGAGGCTAAAAGGGATTTTGACTCTGTTGGGGAGAACGTATCTTGTATAAAGCCCAAGATGGAGGCTGGAAGTATTTGACCAACAAGAGAGTGCTTTTATCTGTCCTGTATAAGGCCCAAGACGGAGGCTAAAAAGGTTGACTCAACAAGAGAGTTCGAAGATTGATTGACTCAACAAGAGAGTCTGAAGGCTGATTGACTCAACAAGAGAGTCTTTTATACTCAACAAGAGAGTGATTTATTGTCTCGTACGAAGCCCGAGATTGAGGCTAAAAGGAGATTGACTTAACAAGAGAGTCTTTTATACTCAACAAGAGAGTGCTTTTATATGTCTTGTACAAAGCCCAAGACGGAGGCTAAAGGTGGTTGACTCAACAAGAGAGTGTTTTGTTGTCCCGTACGAAGCCCGAGATAAAGGCTAAAAGGAGATTGACTCAACAAGAGAGTCTTTTATACTTAACAAGAGAGTGCTTTTATATGTCTTGTACAAAGCCCAAGACGAAGGCTAAAGGTTGACTCAATAAGAGAGTCTGAAAAGGTTAGCTCCGCTAGGGAGAGTCATTTGTACAAAGCCTAAGAGGAGGCTGACTTCGCTGAAGAAGGATCATTATACAAAGCCTAAGAGGAGGCTATCTTGCTGCTGAGAGTTATTGAAATCCTTAGGCAGGTCCAGTATGGGGAACTCTCATGAGAAAGATCGGGTTTCTGCTGGAGAGTGATCGGTGTTTTTTCCTATGATTATTTGTAACTTGAGAATGTCTTTGAGACTCAAGAGGTTTAGACTGTCCAAGTCTAGAGTTTTATCTTTTGTACAATGCCCAAGAGGAGGCACGGGCATTGAGGGATGAGTATCAACCCTAAAACGGCCTGAGTTCTGACGCTGGAAAGACTGCTCTAGCAAAGGATGACTAAGTTCTGTCTTATACCTTTAAGAGGTCGTCAGAGTCCTTGAATTATGCCCAAGAGAAGGCATGAGAACTTCTACGAAGCCGAAGGGTCCTTGTACAACGCCCAATAGGAGGCGGGGTGCTTTTAGGAAGCCTATGGGTCCCCAAACCACGAGAAGTTCAAGACATGCTATTCACCGAGAATAGATCAAACCAGGAAAGTTCGAGAATTTGGAAGAAACTCAAGAGATGCCATCCACGGAGAAAAGATCATCTCTGGGGAGTTAGAGTTTCTTAGACAATTTCTATGGGTGACAGTCTGAGAAAGGGTTCACCGAGAATGCTGCCTTTCACATCTCCATATTGTTTAACCCTAAGAGGAGGGAAGACTGTATCTGGAATCCTACGGGGGATCTAGTTTTGTTTGTATTTAAGAGTGACCAACAAGGCTTTACCTAGTGCTAGACGTAGTTACCGAGGAAAACTCTAAATAACTATACTAGTATTACACAGTTGATATGTGACAAGTATATAAAAGTTTGTGAAAGAAGACTTACAGTGAAACAACCCCACAATACAGTTTATATACATATGAAAGCGATAAATGAAAGCTGATAAAGACTTACCCGTTGTAGAGCTTCCATGCTGTTGGTTAGTTGTTCAACAAAGAAAGTTTTGATAACAACATATATTTGAATTCAAAATCAAAGGAGAAAGTGCTTTGAAAAGATTGTGGGGGCTTACAGCTCAAGGAGAGGCCCAAGTTTTGACGATGATCGCACCGTTCTTTTGAAAACTGTGCAGAGGAACTCCTACAATATGTGAGGCCCAAAAGGTTTTTATGTATAAAGGGATGGGGCTTACACTCTATTAGAGGCCCATTAGTGATTCTAAGGAAAAGGATATGGCTGACAACTCAAGGAGAGGCCTAGATGATTTGTTTGAAAACGGCGATCGTGCAAAGGTTTTCTTTTAACGTACATGGACTTATACAATATCTGAGGCCCAAAAAGATTTTGGTTAAAAGGGGATTGGGTCTTATACTTTATTAGAGGCCAAATAAGATGTTTTTGTACAAGTGGTGGGGCTTACAGCTCAAGGATAGGCCCAGGGATTTTTATTTTAAACTGGCGATCGCGCCGAGATTTTTGAAAACACAGTGGGTCTTATACAATGACCGAGGCCTAAAATGGTTTGGTTTTCAAAAGGATTGAGTCTTACACTTTATTAGAGGCCCATGGAATAAAGATGGGTCTTATAGCTCGAGGAGAGGCCCAAATGATTTTTTTTGTTAAAAAGGCGACGATCGCGCCGAACTTTTTGACGGTATCAGGACTTATACAATACACTAAGGCCCAAATTCTTTTGGTTTTTAAGAGGGGTTGGGTCTTACACTCTATTAGAGGCCCAAAGAATTTGAAAAAGTTTTGTGAGGGTGAAAATCAAAGAAACCTTAATCTTGTTTTTCTTTAAAAGTAAATATTTAAAGAAAATCAATAAAACGATAGAAATACCAAATGGATTTGAATAAACCACTTGTGATTTTTGTTTAAGGTTTTAATCACAAGATGATCTAGAACTCATTTGGTTTTGATTTTCAAAATAAAGATTCACTTTTAAATGTTTAAAAACAATAAAAAATGAATTTATTCACAAAAATACTAACTATATTAAATAAATAATATAAATTGGATTTTTTTGTGGAATAAAATATTTCAACATTTTTGTGATTTTTTGCATAAAGAACCAATAAAAAATAATTAAAAATAAGAAGTTATTAATTTTTCAAATTATTAAAAATAATATGAAAAATAGTAAAAAATGGAAAAAAAATAGTAAAAAGAGGGTCTTGGGCGAGGGGGATTCGAACCCCAGACCTCTTGTGTACAGCATGTGCGCCTTACCACTGGGGTGGTGATACATCCGTGTATCAAACCCCAGCCATAAATATACAAGGCTTGCCTTGTTCTTGGCCTGGCCAAGGGAAGGCAAGGCAAGGTTTTTGGTCAGAAGCGTGAAGGTCATAACTTCCTCATTTCTCCATGGATGGAGACAAAATTTATATGCATCTGGCCTAGAATTTCCTAAGGAATCCAATGGTGGTGGTGTTTTTTTTTTCAGAAAATCAACCCTCCTCAAAACCCGATAATGGTTTTGAAATATGCCATATTGTGCATTTTCTGTGCTACCTCTAGGTACATCCATGAATTACATGATGAATTGGTTCAAACACAACACAAATGACATGTATAAGAGATGCATGATCAGTGGACCTCAAAGCAAGGCATATTTTAAAGAGTTCAAATTGAGATGCTTACCTTTTTGGGAGCTTTTTGGGCAATTTGTCAAGTTTCTTGTGCCAGAAGTTGTTTGATGCTTTAGGCATTCTCAATTGATCCCTTAGAAGCTTTTAGGATGATTGGAATCAGCTGGAAACCTCAGGAATGGAAATTGGCCCTTTCTTGCAAAAGGGGCAAAAGTGGCCAAAATATCAACTCTCTCAAATGATGTTCCAGATGTGTGGAACCATTTGGGACAGTTCAAGGATGACATTTGGAGTGTGTTTGAGGTTTTATCTAGTTTTGAAAGTGACTGAATCAAGACATGGCTTGAAAAATGCAAAAAAGTCCTATTTTGAGGTTTTGAGAGGGGACTTTGTGATTTTGGTGTTACAGGTCACTTGTGAGAGTTTGGACAGCTTAGATATAACATATTGGATGTGTTTGGATCATGAGCTATGATGAAATTGCTCTCTAACTCAAAAAATCAGAGTTACCTTGCTAAAGAAGGCATTTTTGCCTAGAGAAAATGATTTTGAGGAAAACAAGTGTTGTAGTGCTTTGGTGTACTTAAACTGAGCACAAATGAGCTCTATTTATAGTAGAGTAAGTTTGTTTTGGCTGCAATAGTGAATGGCAACTGCTGCAGAGGTTTGGCAAATGTTGATCAATAGGAATCCAAGTCTCCTCTAGCCATTGACTAGAGGTTATGGCACATACTGCTGGTTCCCTAGTTCTTGGATAAGTCTTGACTGAATTCAAAATTCAAAATAAAATTCAAAATTTCATCAGAGTATAATTAAACGTGCACGTCATAGACTGGAGACGCCACATCAATTTGGAACAAACATACAACACCTGCTCATAAAGATATGCAACAATTCAGGTAGTAATACACCCATAATTCAAATACAGAATAAAAGCGGAAAATCTGTACTGAATCTCATATATATATATATCATAAAAGTATATTTGTCATATACAACCATACATGTACAATTCAAAAGATACATATACATAGCACAAATAATCACGAACGGCCTCCCTAACTACCCGGTGTCACATATCAGAGCCGACTGACAAAAGAATGAAGACCCTAGCTTCACAAAAAGACCTCCAGCACTCTAATTTGCAATGCCTCATAGAGCATTATAAAACAGCAGAAGGGTGAGAAACACAATCATAATACAGTTGCATATAATTATATATTAACGCAGAAATGCACAAGTAAAATATTCTCAGCACAACTACACCACAAACAAATACAATGCAACACAGTACGATTATCAGGTATCCATCACCAATGCATATCAATCATACATAATGCACTCATCATCAACACATTTATACATATTCCATCTCATTAATCACATTCATAATTCCATACACAATTAATTCATGGTTTATGCAAATGCACAGAGACCGACACAACGACTCTATGCAATGCACATGCGGAACCGACTTCCAATGTTTCTCATCACTAGTTCACTCAGGAACTCTGCTGGAATCATCCCTTGTTACATCACTGTAACTCCCCATCGGGCATACGATGTTCCCTGTCGCTCACACCCCACACGGCCACACGACGTTTATGGATCGCTCACACCCCACACGGGCACACGACCCGATCGCTCACACCCAACATGGGCAGACGATCGTCTATAACCATCGCTTTCGGTCCTCTTATTTTTAAGGCGATTCATTCCTCTTATTTTTAAGGTGCACGATGTTATAGAATATTCCCTCTGGAATCAATCCGTCACTCAGGACGTCACAAGAATACATATCATGATGCTTGGCATACAATGACTCATGACATTCAACATGCACACACATACACATCCACAATCATGCATATAGCATCAATTACCACACATTGCATTTTCTTTCCCTAAGGCCACAAATCATCATCACGACATATATTTCATGCATTTTCATCACACAATAGCACACAAGTCATACAATATCCCCATCCACAACACATCGCATATACACATCAAGTTCACACAATTTAAACGGCAAAAGTCGACAAAACGACATATTTTCTAATTCCCGACATAATTTAATCGGCCAACAATCTCAAAACCATCTTCATAAGCAAGAACATTTTATAAGCTTTCTAACACATCAAACCACGCCTCAAACCGAACCACAGATCAAAAGTTATGAATTTTGCAAAGAAAAGAATTTATTGAGAAACAGCCAGATTCGCCTGGCGACTTAGGAATTCGCCTGGTAGATCCCCATTCGCCAACACCTCGCCTGGAGAACTAGTGGCGAATCACAAAAATTGGAGAAAACAAAAAGTTACAGAAGCTACCCCAATTTTGTCTTTCCGATTTCGCCAGCACTTCGCCCGGTGAACTAGTGGCGAGACATAATTCGCCTGGCGAATCCCAAATTCGCCTGGCGAATCACACCAGAACCAGAAAAATTCTGTTACGGGTTACATGATCCAAAACCCCCAAAAATCTCATTTTTCATTCCAAATCAATTCCAACAGCAAAACAATTATCAGCAATGACTCATAAACACATTGTGATCATACGACGCAAATTATATCGATTTCCGACCATAAAAACATCGATTTCTACTCATTTTATCATTTTCGACCTAGAAGTGAAAAACATGGAAAGGCAAGAGAATCATCCAAACACACACATACATAATCATACACAAACATAGTATAATCGAGTTTCGCACCCTTACCCGATTAAATCGCGTGTAGAAAAGTCGGGAGATTGATTTCTTCTTTCTCAAGTTTTTCTCTCTTTTCTTCTTTTCTCTTTTTCTTCTTTTCCTTACTATTTTCTCTTATTTTCTTTCTATTTATATTCTAACTCAATCAAAATAAAGTGAAATGGCCAAAATACCCCCACACTCAAACATCTCGCAAACGCTCCCACAACGCGATAAAAACTAATCACGATGAAAAATAACATATTTTCACATAAAAGTCAGAAATAAAATAATATAATAATAAAATACTCAAAACGACTCAAATAACTAAAACGACAAAACTGGGGCGTTACAACGACTCCCGCATCCGACTCTCCAACTCCCAAGTCAAATTGCCCTCAGCAGCGCCTCCCCACGCTACCTTCACAAGTGCAATATCCTTGCCCCTCAACTGCTTCACCTCGCGATCCAAAATCCTCACTAGTAATGCCTCAACCGTAAGGTTCTCCCTTACCTCAACCTCATCCATCGGAATCACATGCGACGGATCCGGAACATACTTCTGAAGCTGTGAAACATGGAACACATCATGAAAATTCGACAGACTCGGCGGCAACGCCACCCTATAAGCCACAACACCCACTCTCGCAGATATCTGGTAAGGACCAATAAACCGAGAAGTAAGCTTCCTCGACTTCAATGCTCTACCAACACCCGTTACCGTGGTAACTCTAAAAAATACATGATCGCCCTCTTGAAACTCTAGATCCTTCCTTCTACGATCATGATAACTCTTTTGACTACTCTGAGAAGCCTTCATTTTCTCACGAATAAACTTCACTTTTTCCATAGTCTGTTGCACTAACTCCGGTCCAACCACCACACTCTCACCAGATTCGTGCCAACACAACGGTGTTCGACATCTTCGTCCATACAATGCTTCAAACGGTGCCATTCCAATACTAGAATGGAAACTGTTATTATACGTGAATTCAATCAACACAAGATAACTATCCCACGCACCACCTTGTTCCAAAACACACGCTCGCAACAAATCTTCAAAAGACTGAATCGTTCTCTCCGTCTGCCCATCCGTCTGCGGATGATAAGCCGAGCTCAATCTCAATTTAGATCCCAAAGCCTTTTGCAAGCTTTCCCAAAATCTAGAAGTAAACCTCGGGTCTCGATCCGAAATAATACTTAACGGAACTCCATGCAACTTCACAATCACACTTATGTAAATCTCAGCAACCGCTCCAAAGAAAAACTGATGTCAATCAGAACGAAATGAGCCGATTTAGTCAGCCTATCCACCACCACCCAAATAGCATTATGCCCTCGCTGTGTATTCGGCAACCCGGTTACAAAATCCATCGAAATGCTATCCCATTTCCACTCAGGAATATCCAACGGTTGCAACAAACCACTAGGCCTCTGATGTTCCACTTTCGACTTCTGGCACGTCAAACAAGCATACACAAACTGAGCCACATCTCTTTTCAATCCAGACCACCAGAAAACCTTTTTCAAATCTTGGTACATCTTGTTCGCTCCCGGATGTATACTCAAATTACTCCGGTGTCCTTCTTCCAAAATCATCCGTTTCAAATCCGAATCGTCCAGAATACAAATTTGCCCATGAAACCTCAACACACCCTTAACATCCATTTGAAAATCACCACTCGCATCTTGTCCTCTATCCAACATCAAATCCACCAATTTCACATCCAACTTTTGTTTCTCACTTACCGTCATCAGAAAATCATTAGTAACCTTCAACATACCCAACCTCACACTATCCGACGTCACTTTACATACCAAACTCAAATCTCTAAACGATTCCAAAAGTTCTCACTCCTTAACCATTACAGCGGACATATGCAACGATTTCTGACTCAACGCATCGGCTACCACATTAGCTTTACCAGGATGGTAATTCAAACCAAAGTCGTAGTCCTTCAAAAATTCCAACCATCTACGTTGCCTCATATTCAATTCCTTCTGATCAAACAGATATTTCAAACTCTTGTGATCACTAAATACTTCAAACCTCGCATCAAAAAGATAATGCCTCCAAATCTTCAACACAAACACCACAACCACTAATTCCAAATCATGCGTAGGGTAATTCTTCTCATGCACTCTCAACTGCCTCGAAGCATACGCCACGACCTTAGCGTCTTGCATTAGCACACCACCCAGACCAATCAAAGACGCATCACAATACACCACAAACGGTTCATTAGGATTCGGCAAAATCAAAATCGGAGCTGTCGTCAATCTTCTCTTCAGCTCATTAAAACTTTCCTCACACCGAATATCCCAAATGAACGCTTGCCCTTTACAAGTCAACTGGGTCAAAGGAAGTGCTAGCTTAGAAAAACCTTCAATAAACCTTCGATAATATCCGGCTAAACCCAAAAAGCTTCGAATTTCAGTAACATATCTCGGAGCCCCCCATTGTAGAACTGCTTCTACTTTAGATGGATCCACAGCAATACCATTACCTGAAATTACGTGACCAAGAAAACTCACCTCCGACAACGAAAATTCACACTTGGACAATTTAGCAAAACAATATGCAAATGCTCCGCGTGCTCCTCCCGAGACTTATAATAAATCAATATGTCGTCAATAAACACAACAACAAATCAATCTAAATGCTCGTGAAAAATACGATTCATGTACTCCATAAACACACCTGGCGCATTAGAAACCTCGAACGGCATCACAAAATATTCATAATGACCGTAACGTGTCCTAAAAGCCGTCTTCTGAATATCTTCCTCTTTCACCCTAATCTGATGATACCCCGACCTCAAGTCAATCTTACTGAACACACAAGCACCAACCAACTGATCCATCAGATCATCAATTCTTGGAAGAGGATACTTATTCTTAATCGTCACCTTATTCAACTGGCGATAATCAATACACAACCGCATACTTCCATCTTTCTTTTTCACCAATAAAACTAGAGCACCCCAAGGAGAAACGCTTGGTTTCACAAACCTCTTTTCCAACAATTCATTCAACTGCTTCTTCAACTCTACCAACTCAGATGCCGACATACGATATGGTGCCATCGATACAGGTCTAGTACCAGGAACTAGATCTATAGAAAACTCCACCTCTCTCTCTGGCGGCACATCTGAAATATCCTCAGGAAACACTTCCGAAAATTCACACACAACAGGAAACTGTCATACCCCAAATTTTGACCACCAAGATTTCCCATCATTGTGTAAATCATCATCATAATATGGATGTACCTTTGTGCCTCATCAATCTCCTCAAGGAATTGTTGAGCATTCACTGCAATCAAGCTTAGGGTTTCAAACCCTCTCAGAGCCTTTAGACAAATGATCAATCAAGGAATGACATGATCTTCAACTTGTCTAACCTCTCAAACATCCACAATGGATCAAGAGGACTCCCACATCAAGAATTAAGATCAAGAGTGCAACATTTCAAGTGGATCAAACCTCAAGTTAATCTAATACAAAGTCAACTGACGCAGAAAGTCAAAGTTTAACTTTTGGTCAACTTTGAGCTTCACAAGCCATTACTCAAGAAAATATGATGGATGATTTAATTTGATCAAATTTAAATCAAGAAATCACGTAAAATTGCAAAATTGGTCAAATTGAAAGAAACTTAGAAATTTTTTCTAAGTTAAAATCATGTTCAAGGGCACAACTTTTCAAGGTTGTAACTATTGACCCGAGCATCCATTGGTTTTGCTTAAGGGGCTACTTTTAAAGAGGGTATTTGATACTTCAACATTGTAGAAGGAATCAACTCAAAATATCAGAAGGATTGAAAGATATAAGTGATCAAAGTTGGGAATTCTTAATGTCCAATGTTCTGACATTGCATAGGACATCATTAATATTTTTTCAGCAAGAATGCCCCAACTTCAAGGATGTTTTTCTCCATGATCCAAGTTGAACCAGGTCTGGGGTCAAACATGAAAGTTGAAATACATCATCTCAGCTTTCCAGAAAGTCCTAGAACGTCCTTGTAGCGTACTCGAGCAGGGAGATATGATTTTCGCAAAAAGCATTGATAAAGCATAATTTTCATGACAGCTTTTAGGACATATTTGACTACACAAGTTCAAGACCATTTTTGATGACTTTGCAAGCTGAACCAAGACCAAAGTCAAATATCAAAGTTAAAGTATGTCACTAGGGCTTTCCAAAATGTATAAGAACTTCCATTAATTCAACTTGAGCAAGGAGTTATCAACCTCACAACAGGCCTTGCTCGAGCTGATTTTTTAGGACAGATTTTGTGCACTTTTCTTGTGCCACCCAATTTTCATGCTTTGTCACCATGCAAGACAAGCATCAAAGATGCAATTCACTTCAACTCAAAATATCATAGTGGATTAAAAGATACAAGTGATTAAAGTTTGGAATTATTAATGTTCTTAATGTCTGATGTTCCAACATTGCATAGGACATCACTAATATTTTTTTCAGCAAGAATGTCCCAACTTCAAGGATGTTTTTCTCCATGATCCAAGTTGATTCAAGCCAAACCTTGGGCATGAAAGTTGAAGTACATCATCTCAGCTTTCCATAAAGTCCTAGAACGTCCTTGTAGCATACTCGAGCAGGGAGATATCATTTTCGCAAAAAGCATTGATAAAGCAGAATTTTCATGACAGCTTTTAGGACAGATTTGACTACACCAGTTCAAGACCATTTTTGATGACTTTTCAAGCTGAACCAAGACCAAAGTCAAACATAAAAGTTGAAGTACGTCATCTAAGCTTTCCATAAAGTCCTAGAACGTCCATGTAGCATACTCGAGCAGGGAGTTATGAATTTTACGACAGGGCTTGCTGCAGCTGAATTTTTCATGGGGCAGATTTGCACATTTCTTGTGCCACACGAATTTCCAAGCCTTGTCATCACTTTGGACATCTCTGGGGATCAAATCTAAAGGGGACAATCACTGAGCCAAGCCTCCAAAGTCCTTGGAACAAGAAGTAGCATGCTATTCCTAAAAATCCCTAAAAGAGGGACAAGACTCCAATTTTGGATTGGAGCATTCAATGGAAGCATCAAGGTGGCATGGACTGAGCCATTCTCAACTGAATTCAGTCAAGATTCCTCCAACAAGTAGGGAACCAAAGCTCTGTGCCCTAACCTCTAGTCAATGGCTAGAGGAGACTTGGATTCTCATTGGACAACATTGGCCAAACCTCTGCTGCAGCCACCATTCATTATTGCTGCAAAAACAAACTTGCTCTACTATAAATAGAGCTCATTTGTGCTCAGTTTGAGTACACCAAAGCCATCAAATAGATGCTTTCCTCAAAATCTCTTCTTTCACCTCAAATTTGCCTTCCAAAGCAAGTAATTCTGAGTTTTTGAGTTAGAGAGCAATTTCACTCAAACTAATCACACACACACCTCATATATATCATATGCAAGCTGTGCAAACTACCAAAAGTGACCTGTAATCACAAAATCACAAAGTCACTTCTCAAAACCTCAAAATGGCATTTTTTTCATTTTTCAAGCCATGTCTTGATTCAGTCACTTTCTACACCAGATAAAACCTCAAACACACTCCAAATATCATCCTTGAACTGTCCCAAATGGTTCCCCCATCTGGAACACCATTTGAGAGAGTTGCTATTTTGGTCACTTTTAACCCCTTTTGCAAGAAAGGGACAGTTTGTGTTTTTGTAGGTACCAACTGATTCCTATCATCCTAAAAGCATCCAAGGGATCATTTGAGGTTGTCCAAAGCATCAAACCATTTCTGGAACCAGAGGCTTGACAGATTGCACAGAAACTCCAAAATCCCAAAGAAGGGTAAGCATCTCAACTTGCACTCACTGAAACATGCATGCATTTGAAGTTCACTGAGTATGAATCTCTTATACATGTCATTTGTGTTGTGTTTGTACCAATTGATCATGTAATTCATGCCTGTAATGAGCTGTAGCACAGAAAATGCAAATCATAGCCTATTTCAAAACCACTATCGGGTTTTTCACTAGGACCATAATCTGAAAAAACTACCACCACCATTGGATTCCTTGTGAAATTCTGGTCCAGATGCATATAAATTTTGTCTAAAACCATTGAGATTTGAGAAAGTTATGGGTGTTGGATGTTTGATAAAAAAGATGTTGAGAATTGAGAACTGATGTCGAATGTGATGTTGTGACATCATACCTTTTCTCTTATTTTCAAAACTCAACCAATTCTTTTACATAGCAAAAATCATCATTTTCCAATTTTGTTTTACACACTTCTTATTCATACTCCAAAATATTTTATTCCACAAAAAAATTAGTTTTATATTATTTATTTAATATAATTAGTATTTTTGTGAATAAATTCCTTTTTAATGTTTTTTTAAGCATTTTAAAAGTGAATATTTATTTTGAAAATCAACACCAAATGAGTTTAAATATCCCTTGTGATTAAACTCCATTTTTCAAAACCTTAAACAAAATCATAAGTGGTTTATTCAAATTTATTTGGAATTTTGTTTGATTTTCTTTAAATATTTACTTTTAAAGAATAACAAATTAGGGTTTCTTTGATTTTCACCATCATAAAACTTTTTTAAACTCTTGGGCCTCTATTAGAGTGTAAGACCCAATCCTTTGAAAACCAAATCATTTTTGGGCCTCAATCCATTGTATAAGACCCACTGCGTTTTCAAAAATCACGGGGCGATTGACGCCTTTTCAAAATAAACTCCTGGGCCTCTCCTTTGAGCTGTAAGCCCCACCACTTGTTCAAAAATAAACTTTGGGCCTCTAATAGAGTGTAAGACCCAATCCTTTTTTTGACCAAATCATTTTTGGGTCTCAGTGTATTGTATAAGTCCCGAAACCGTAAAAAACAAACGGCAAGATCGTCGCCTTTTGAAAAAAAACCTTGGGCCTCTCCTCGAGCTATAAGACCCATTCAAAACTTTTGGGCCTCTAATATTGTGTAAGACCCAATCCCCTTTTAACCAAAACATTTTGGGCCTCAGATATTGTATAAGCCCCTTTGCGTTAAAAGAAAATCTCGGCGCGATCGCCATTTCAAACGGAAAAACAAACTTTGGGGCTACCCTCGTGTTATGAGCCCCACTCTTTTTCTTTAAAACCTTTTGGGCCTCTCCTCGAGCTATAAGACCCATTCAAAACTTTTGGGCCTCTAATAGAGTGTAAGACCCAACTCCCTTTTAACCAAAACAATTTTGGGCCTCACTTATTGTATAAGTCCCCTCGCGTTAAAAGAAAATCTCGGCGCGATCGCCATTTTAAACGAAAAACCATTTTGGGCCTACCCTCGTGTTATAAGCCCCACTCTTTTTCTTTAAACCTTTTTGGGCCTCTTGAGAGAGTATAAGACCCATCCCTTTGTACAGAAAACCTTTTTGGGCCTCAGTCACTTGTATAAGTCCCTCTGTACAAAACAACAGTGCGATCACTGATAAAACCCTGGGCCTCTCCT
The DNA here is from genome assembly GCA_022829125.1 of Lathyrus tuberosus. Classification (NCBI taxonomy): domain Eukaryota; kingdom Viridiplantae; phylum Streptophyta; class Magnoliopsida; order Fabales; family Fabaceae; genus Lathyrus; species Lathyrus tuberosus. The sequence goes on from JALAZF010000842.1 coordinate 607,733, forward strand.
TGAGCTGTAAGCCCCAAATCTTTCTTTTTCAAAGCACTTTCTCCTTTGATTTTGAAATATATTATTATTTTCAATCTTTCTTTGTTGAACAACTAACCAAACAGCATGGAAGCTCTACAACCGAGTAAGTGTTTATACGCTTTCATTTACCGCTTTTTTATACATATAACTGTATTGTGGGGCTGTTTCGCTGTAAGTCTGATAAGTGTAAATTGTACCTATTTTTGTATATAAGTTTTGTTGCACTTATCCTTACTTTGTGTTAAAATTGGTTGAATAAACCCCACTTTGTGTGTAAATACGTTTACTTTACGTTTTCGTGTGTATAGTGCGTTATCGTGTAAATATCATTGAGTTTAATCGATTTTCATTTATTTTTATAGGTGTTCCAGCAATGGGATTTTTCCATATTCATAAAGAGCATTGAATAAGCTTTCCAACGCTTCAAACCGTGCGTCAATCGGAGTTACGGTTCAAGAGTTATGAAGAAAACAAGTTCTGGTTTTCTGTCATGCTCGCTAGGCGAGCCCCCGTAGCGAACACTCGCTAGCTTGTTCGCTAGGCGAACCGGGGCGAACGAAAAGTTCCAGAATCGCGAAAAAACTCAACTTTAAGGCGGTTTACGTTCGCCTAGCGAACGGGGACTCGCTAGGCGAACCTGGAAAGTGAGATTTGCCTATTTCAACCATTTTTCATCATTTTTTATGATATGTTTTTGGGGGAACTTTCTCCCAACTTCATCAAACATGTTTTAGGAGTAGATAGGCTTAGAAACAACATTGGATGATGCATCTTGATGATCCGGAGTAGGATTTACTTTAATCGGCTCTGACGAACCGTGAAAAATTTGTTCTTCTCCTTTCTTCTCTTTGTATCCTCTATTTGTTGATGTTTGGTATGTAAATCTCTTGATACATATTGTATTTCATCTAATCTATGTTTATGAATATGTTTTGATTCTCTATTGATTGTTTGTCTTTGATTGATTATTTGTGGGTCGTGACAAAACCTATATCGAATTGTTAATCTTAGATTTTCATCTGTCAATGAGTAAGCTTTTGACAGGGGTTTATGAATTGATATTCATTGTATCTTTTGTTGTATTGTGTTGATTAAGTAGCATGGGTAGCATGAGTAGGATCGATACGGTATTGCGAGGATGCGTGACAATAGCGATGAAGAACGACGTTCGTATACAGTTGGTAAATTAGTTGAATGCAGGGTTAATCATATGTTTGTATTCTGATCAGGGCTTTGTATATGAATTACTCATGAGTTTGACATGGATGTTATAGTAATATCGGTTTTGTCTGAACTCTAGAGATAGATTTAGACTTAACACTTGCGTGAGTATCAGTTCTTACTTCTCTGTGTTGTTGAGTTGCGTGAGACATCACCAATGAGACAATATCGTTGTTCTCTCGACGTTGCGTTAGACATAACCTCTGTTGTGAGTGATACGTGAGGATGTTAGACGATTGAGTGATTTGTGTATGAAATGGTCGGAAGAATACATGTGTTATTGAGTGATCTCTATTGAGTTTCTTTCCTCCGAAGAATGTGTTATTGTTATTTACTTGCTTTTTGTTCCTTTAATTTTCCGCATTTGCTTTTGGTTCGCTTAAACCAGAACTTTTGATTCATGAGCTTAGAAATATAGAAACCGTTGAATGGCATTCTTTCCCTCGCACTGATCCCTGTGGAGAACGACAAAATTGGGTTACTTATATTTTTGCTTGCTGCTATTCTAGTTTCAACAAATTGGCGCCGTTGCCGGGGATTGGTGTGTCGATATTGAGTTGCATCGCATAGTTTCTATGTTTTTAAGCTTCGTACATAATTGTCTATATTGTATATTTACATGTATAATGGTGCATTGTTAGTTGGGGAGAGTTTGTTAGATGTCAAACATGTTATATATTTGTATGCAATACTTGGCATTTGTCATTTCTTTCCATGTGTAATGTATTGATTTTAGTGAGGAATGGTGTTGTTGTGCATTCATTGAAATATACTTGTGGTGCTTGTAATTTGTGTGTTAATGTGCAGGAATAGGCATAAAAAGATCAAGATTGTGTTACACAAATGTTGGAGGCAAGTTACCATTAAAAGAATTGAAATCAACAACAGCATTCGCTAGGCGAGTGTTGGCGAAGATGCCAGCGAAGGTTCACCTAGCGAACGTTAGCGAGAGTGCCAGCAAGGGGGGTGGCAGAAAGTATGCAAAAACCTTCAGTAGGAAAACTGGGTAAACTCGCTGGGCGAGGGAGCCAGCGAATGCTCGCTGATGTGTTCGCGTGGCGAAGGTGCCAGCGAGGGGGTGGCAGAAACTTTCTTATTTGAAAAACTCCCAAACTTCGCTGGAGCGAAGGCTCGCGTCGCGAATGATTTGGTTCGCCTAGCGAACAAAGCTTAACAAGTGTACATACTTGTTAATAGTTGTTTTCCATAAGTGATTGTATATATGTGTTTTCCATCATGTTTATGTGTGTGTACATATTTTTGTTTTTGGTTTACGTTTGCTTAAGTGTTGCAGATTTTATTTGGAATCTACCGGTGAACGAAGCAACATGGAGGAGCTTGTACGTAAATAAGGTGTCGAGCTAACGACTTGAAACTAGCGCTTATTGGGAGGCAACCCAATGATTCTTGAGTTTGTACAGTTTTATGTTTAGTAGTATAGTTAATATAAAGTGACAATGGATGGAGTGAATGAGAGAAAGAACCAATTTTGAAAAACAAAATTTTCCTGCCCGTGCTTAGCGCGCGTAGAGGGCGCTTAGCGTGCCTTGTTTTGCAAAGAAAAATCTTTCATTTTCCATTCACTTTCACAAATTTTGGTTTTTATGTTTACTTAGTTTTAGTTCAATTTTGTTAGGTTGTTAGAATAATTTATGAGTTTGTTCTCAAGTTTTGTTTTTGATTAGCTTGAGGATGCATTGTGTGATTTTTCAATTTTGATTGTTTCAACAAGAAAATGTTATGGTAGTGTGAAAAGTTTAAAGAAGTTGCATTGCGTTGGTTGGTGTTTATTGCTTTTCTAGAACATAACATGTTTATGAACCTTAGGATTTGTACAAATTACATGTCTTTCATTCTCTTGCAATTTTTGTTCATTTATGAATCACCTTAGTTCATAGCCCCATGTGAGGAAACCTCCATTGTTTACTAAATGCTTGGATGACTGATAAGCTTTGTTTAATTCGTTTGATTCATGCTTTATCTTCTGATTATTGTGATTTTGTGGAAGCATTAGAAATGATCAAGGCATTTGTTTATATTGAGCACAACCAGTATCCAAAAGTATCTTACCCGTGAGTAGTGAGAATTTGTTAGCCCCTTTGAGACTAAAACTGTTTAGATCTCATTTTTAGTGATGAACTTGGTTTATGTACATAATTTGCAAGTTTGGTTCATCATTGAATTTAGTGAGTTTCTAAAATTTCTTCTTGAACCTTTGAAATTGTATACTTTGATTTCCTTGCCGTAAAAAGCAAGGAGCATTCACTTGAGGTTTGGTTGAATTCAAGTTGGGGAGAATGAAAAGGAAGATGGTAAGTTGCTTGAAACTTTTGAAAAAGTTCAAACAAGCATGAAAAGAAAAAGTGTAAATATGAATGTGAAAAACAAAAGAAAAAGAATGCTTGTTTAATGAGAAAAATAGAGTGAAATAATTGTGCATAAAGGTAGTTTGAGAAGGTTTGTGGTAAAGGAATGAGAATGGTGAATGAAGTTGTAATGTGTAAATATCATTTATCGGCAATTTCGATTCAATGGCCTGTAGAAATGTCCCTTTATTGTGAACCCGACCAAGCTACAACCCTTAAAGCCCTTAGTGATCTTTTTGCTTCCATATTTTCATTTTTGATTGTTAGATGTTGTATGAATTGATTTGTTATTTGCAGTGTTTGTCAGATGAGTGAAATTTCCCCGCGGTTGCAAACGCGCATTAATTTCTTCATTCTTATTTGAAGTGGAGTGTTAGGTGTGATTCATTCTTGAACATGTATTGCTTTTGGATGTTGATATTTGTTTTGTGTTTAGACTTTGTTTCATATTCGTGGTGTCGTTGTAGTTTAGTGGTAAGCATTGCTTTGCATGTACTTTTGATATTTGTACCATACGTTTATTCTCCATTTGTAAAAACTTGTTGAGCATGATTTCTTGATAATTGCTTTTGTTTCTTTGAGTTGATTGACTTTTGTTCGAGGACAAACAAAATAATAAGTTGGGGAGAGTTTGATAAGTGCAAATTGTACCTATTTTTGTATATAAGTTTTGTTGCACTTATCCTTACTTTGTGTTAAAATTGGTTGAATAAACCCCACTTTGTGTGTAAATACGTTTACTTTACGTTTTCGTGTGTATAGTGCGTTATCGTGTAAATATCATTGAGTTTAATCGATTTTCATTTATTTTTATAGGTGTTCCAGCAATGGGATTTTTCCATATTCATAAAGAGCATTGAATAAGCTTTCCAACGCTTCAAACCGTGCGTCAATCGGAGTTACGGTTCAAGAGTTATGAAGAAAACAAGTTCTGGTTTTCTGTCATGCTCGCTAGGCGAGCCCCCATAGCGAACACTCGCTAGCTTGTTCGCTAGGCGAACCGGGGCAAACGAAAAGTTCCAGAATCGTGAAAAAACTCAACTTTAAGGAGGTTTACGTTCGCCTAGCGAACGGGGACTCTCTAGGCGAACCTGGAAAGTGAGATTTGCCTATTTCAACCATTTTTCATCATTTTTTATGATATGTTTTTGGGGGAACTTTCTCCCAACTTCATCAAACATGTTTTAGGAGTAGATAGGCTTAGAAACAACATTGGATGATGCATCTTGATGATCCGGAGTAGGATTTACTTTAATCGGCTCCGACGAACCGTGAGAAATTTGTTCTTCTCCTTTCTTCTCTTTGTATCCTCTATTTGTTGATGTTTGGTATGTAAATCTCTTGATACATATTGTATTTCATCTAATCTATGTTTATGAATATGTTTTGATTCTCTATTGATTGTTTGTCTTTGATTGATTATTTGTGGGTCGTGACAAAACCTATATCGAATTGTTAATCTTAGATTTTCATCTGTCAATGAGCAAGCTTTTGACAGGGGTTTATGAATTGATATTCATTGTATCTTTTGTTGTATTGTGTTGATTAAGTAGCATGGGTAGCATGAGTAGGATCGATACGGTATTGCGAGGATGCGTGACAATAGCGATGAAGAACGACGTTCGTATACAGTTGGTAAATTAGTTGAATGCAGGGTTAATCATATGTTTGTATTCTGATCAGGGCTTTGTATATGAATTACTCATGAGTTTGACATGGATGTTATAGTAATATCGGTTTTGTCTGAACTCTAGAGATAGATTTAGACTTAACACTTGCGTGAGTATCAGTTCTTACTTCTCTGTGTTGTTGAGTTGCGTGAGACATCACCAATGAGACAATATCGTTGTTCTCTCGACGTTGCGTTAGACATAACCTCTGTTGTGAGTGATACGTGAGGATGTTAGACGATTGAGTGATTTGTGTATGAAATGGTCGGAAGAATACATGTGTTATTGAGTGATCTCTATTGAGTTTCTTTCCTCCGAAGAATGTGTTATTGTTATTTACTTGCTTTTTGTTCCTTTAATTTTCCGCATTTGCTTTTGGTTCGCTTAAACCAGAACTTTTGATTCATGAGCTTAGAAATATAGAAACCGTTGAATGGCATTCTTTCCCTCGCACTGATCCCTGTGGAGAACGACAAAACTGGGTTACTTATATTTTTGCTTGCTGCTATTCTAGCTTCAACAAAGTCTTCTTTCATAAACTCATATCAAACTGTGTAATAATAGTATAGATATTTAGAGTTTCCCCGGCAACTACGTCTAGAACTAGGTGACGCCATTTTGTTTATTCGTTGAAATAGACAACTAGATCCCCAATAGGATCACCAGATACAATCTTCTCTTCAGCTGTCCTCATTAGGAATTGTCAAGAAACTCTACTCCCAGAGATGAATGTATTCTCCGTGAATGGCATCTTTGAGTTTCTTCCAAATTCTCGAACTTTCCTGGCTTGATCTATTCCTTGTGAATAGCCTGTCTTGAATTTCTCGGGGTTTGGGGACCCACGGGCTTCTTAAAAGCATCGACCTCCTCTTGGGCATCGTACAAGGACCCACATGCTTCCTAAAAGCAACCCCGCCTCCTCTTGGGCTTAGTACAAGGACCCGCCGGCTTCTTAGAAGTATTCACAGCCTCTTCTTAGGCTTCGTATAATGATCTCTTCCTACGGGAATGATAGCCTCCTCTTGGGCTTCGTACAAGGACCTCTCGGCTTCTTAAAAGTTTCCAGCCTCCTCTTGGGCTTCCTACAAATTATCCCGACGACCTCCTAGAGGTATAGGAACAGAACTTAATCATCTGCATAGAACAATCCTTTCAAAGAGTCTACTACTATTTCTCAAAGCATAGTACAAAAGATGAAACTCCAGACTTGGACAGTCTAATTTCTTTGAGTCTCAAAGACATTCTCAAGTGACCCCTTCGTTAAATAGGAAGAAAACCCGTAGACTCGGACAGTCTCCATACCCTTTGGATTTCCCACTTCCTTAAAGAACAGGAAATATCCCTGGTCCTCGAATCAAATCCTTGAGTATAGTATCACTCATATAAGAACTGATTTTCTCTTTCAAAATCAGTATATTGGACCTGTCACTCAACTGAAATAGTAATCATAGCCTCCTCTTAGGCTTTGTATAATGATCTTTCTCCAGTAAAGTTAGCCTCCTCTTGGGCTTTGTACAATGATCCTCCCCAGCGGAGTCAAACAACGTTTAGCCTCTCTCTCGGGCTTTGTACGAGACACATAAGAGACTCCCTGGTTGAGTCAATCACCCCTTCCGCCTCCATCTCAGGCTTTATATGAGATACAAAAAGGTTCTTATTGAGCCAAACAAACAACAACCTCTATCTCGGGCTTTGTACGAGATACAAAAACACTCTCTTGTTGAGTATAAAAGATCCTCTTGTAGGATCAAAACCTTTTAGCCTCTCTCTCGGGCTTTGTACGAGACACATAATACCCTCCTCTTAGGCTTTGTAAAAGAAAACCAATGGTTGATCCAATCAACCTTTTAGCATCAAAGCTGTGCCTCGTTCATAGTGCACAAACATCAGCAACTCCTTCCCCTTCATCTAATCGCTGTAAGCGGCAAGCCTCTGGATCATCTACATCCATGCCAATGTCCCTCTTTTAGCATGGGAATTCCTAAGGAAAGATAGCATTGCTCTACACTGAGTTAAAGTCTTCTCCTTCAGGTTCAAACCCCCTAGAAAGGAAATTATGGCATTGCTAGGATCCGCGTATCCCAGTTAAAGTAATCCTCCCTTTATAACCAGTCACCCAACAGTTGTGACAAGCAGACCTCTTTAGAGATGACAAATTCTCTCTAAAGACAAATAGACCTTTCAGCCTCCATCTCGGGCTTCGTACGAGATACAAAATCACTCTCTTGTTGAGTATAAAAAATTCTCTCTAAAGTCAAACCCTTTTAGCTTCACATCTTGGGCTTTGAACAAGATACATACTACCTTTCGCTTCACGTCTTGGGCTTTGAACAAGACACCAAAAACACCCATTTCCTCCCATAGAATAGGAGGAACTACGAACGCTCTGATTTCCCTGTTTCGGTAAACGAGAATATGTAGGCATAAGATTGAAAGAAAAATCTTAGCGAGCACGTTAAACAAAAACCCTAAATCCCATACTCTCATATATCTATCAAAAAGCATCAGTCCTAACATTCTAATCCTTGTTCCCCGCCAGAAACCTGTCATTCTGTCAAAATAGCACAAGAAAGGCCCCACCACATTGATCGCATCCGTAACCTAACAGACCGCTGTTTAAACTCAGTATGCAAGCAGGGTTAATTGGAGACATCTATTTCCCTTCCTTCACCAGCTTTAATAGGATAAAAAATGAATCGACCTGTAGTAAACTGACTCCAGAGAGCGAACGCGCTTAAGATCCGCGTCCAAAATCGCTCGCTACAGAAAAATGGCGCCCACCGTGGGGCTCTTCTCATTCTTTCTTATAATTCTAGGTAGAATCCTTGGACAAGTCATTTTCATGGCGGTGGTCACCACTGAAAAATGGCGCCCACCGTGGGGCCGACTTCTAAACCTTTTTTCTCTTCACTTGTGTGAAAACCACAGATGGGGGCTTCCGCTGGGGAACCCATTTTCTGTCAGGAACATAACATTCATAGCTTTAAAGGTCTAGGATGATTAGGACAAATATATATACTTCTTTTCCTAATTGCTATACATGTTTATTTTTCTGCTAATGGGAATGCGTGTGATGCCACATGTGGAAAGATTGAGTATACACTTAAGATAAGTGATGGCGACGAGGTCGACCATCAACCTCAGTGGAGGCTGACCAATGCAACCCATTCTCTCACCTAGACAATTGGCCGATTGTGATGTCTGAGAAGCTGAGGAGCCAAACCCTTTTGTAGTGCAGAAACTATCGGGAATAGTTGTTACGCGATACTACCCTCATTTGAGGCTGGTGATCTATTCTCGGTGAATGGCACTTACTCTAAGATCGCTATACAACTCGCTGGCAATCCACTTGTTGTTTTGCTTTCCTGGGAGGAGATGATGATAATGAGTACAGGTACAAAAATCACCTTAGTATAAGCCTTTGGGGATGGGTAGAGCCTTGACTTCATGACAACGACCCTTTGACCCCATGTTTTTTCCATGTTTTTGTGTGTTGCATTCATGCATTCATTTAAAAACCATTAAAACATTCAAAAAAATTTCTCTTCTAGTCTCTCTGTTTTTCAAATTAAACTAAGACTGTGATTGCAAATATCAGAGAAAAGGATTGCGCTAATGGATTTCGGTAGAAGGAGAACCCAAAGGTATACCTTCAAGGTTCCAAAGCTAGAGGATTTGAGAAGGTTAGCAGGGATGATCACAAACCAGGAGGCTTTCAGAGCCAAACACGGAGGTTTGCTACCACTGTTAAGAGTCCATGTGATTGAGGGAATCATGGATGCGCTCATTCAGTTTTACAATCCGGTTTATCACTGTTTCACATTCCCGGATTACCAGCTCGCACCAACGCTGGAGGAGTATTCTCATCTGATGGATCTACACATTACTGATCATACTCCATTTTCTGGACTGGAAGAAATTCCAAAGAATCAGACCATTGCAAGAGCAATTCATTTGGACGAGTCTGAGGTCAGGACTCACATGACCGCTAAGGGTGGCATACAAGGTTTGCCAGCCCAGTTCTTGACAAAGAAAACCCTGTATTTTGCCAGTATAGGAAAGGCGACTGCTTTTGAAAGCGTCTTTGTCTTGATCACCTACGGGTTATTTTTGTTTCCCAACATCAATAACTTCGTCGATATCAACTCCATTAAGGTTTTTCTCATTGGAAACCATGCGCCGACTTTGCTCGCAGATGCGTATCATTCTGTACACTTGGGAAATTTGTACAGCGGAGGGGAGATCACATGCTGTGTACCTTTTCTTTACAAATGGTTTATCTCCCACTTGCCCAAGTCTGCTGCTTTTTGGGATTGTAAGAGTGCCTTACGTTGGTCGCAGAAGATCATGTCTCTTACCAACTCTGACATTGACTGGTGTAATAGGATTTATGACGGAATCAGGATCATTGACCATTGTGGAAACTTCCCCAACGTACCCCTTATAGGAACTAAGGGAGGAATCAATTACCATCCACTTCTCGTTCGTCGTCAATTTGGATACCCAATGAGGCATGTCCTGCGTAATGCTCATCTGGAAGGTCTTTTCTTCAAGGAAGGAGAAAACGACGGAGAAAACGACAGAGAACTATAGATGGAAATAGTGCATGCTTGGAAGCATGTTCATAAGAAAGGACGAGAGTCTCTGGGAAAACCATACTGTGTCTCGGTGGAGCCTTATCTCCATTGGGTACAAACTAGAGCTCTCAAGCTAAAAATGCCTTATCCTCGTTACGGAATTCTTCCGCCGAGGGAATCTGTCATGTACTTCATGACGTAAACTGAAAAGCTTCAGGTTACTCTCAACAAAGTTCAAAAGGAGAGGAGGTCTTGGAAGAACAAGTACCGCACCCTCGACGTAGAGTGCATCAAAATACAGCAATTACTAAAATAAAAGGATGCTCTGATTGAAATTTTGGAGCAACATGCTGTAGAGAATCAAGATGACCAAAGGAATTTGCTCGCTCCTTTCACCTGGCCAAGGAATGACAACCCGACAACGGCCCAAGAGCCCCGGTCAAAGAAAAGGAAAGTACCAGAGTCAGCACCCGGTTTCTCTTCAGAGAGGACTCGGGACCCATTAGCTGAGGTTTCTGTTTCTGCACCTTGTAATCTACTGTATTTCCATTTCTGTAATCCTTTGAATTCAATAAAAAGGGGTTTCCCCACTGTTTGATATTTGTGATCTAATTATCGAAGTTTATTTTGAATAAACCAAAGAATAATTAATATAATCATTGCATTCATCATTCTTACATCGCGTGTTCTTCTTACCTACGAATCTCACGTTTGTGTCTCGGTTCTAGAGTAAAACTGTCTCATTCATACAATACTCGGGCCAATCGTCAGAAAAAGATGGATGATCTTGAGGAAGAAAATAGAGAGTTGAAGGAAGAGATCGACGCTCTGAGAGAGGATATGAGAAAGCTTCGTAACGACATGCAAGCCATGGCAGAAGCTCAGCTACAAAGGACTGTGATCTCAGAGATCACCGCAACGCCCATAGTGGAGAAGTATGATCCTAGGTATCAAATGCCGAAAGATCGTCAATGGGGCATGCCTGTTAACTATATCCCGGAAGGATATGTTCCGCCGATCACTGAAGATCAGGGAATCACAATAGAAGCCGCTGGGCCTGAAGGTTACAAACTTCGGGAAAACGAAGATGCCAGGGGCATACTGAAGACTCCTGAAGGTTACAAACTTCGGGAAACGCCAAGATTCGTTGCCATAGTTACGGTACCACCCCCTGTGGTGCACACTGTCCCGGAAGGACAGATTCCACTGATACCTTCTGGTAAAAAGGAAACTATGTTCGATAGAATGGATGAATTCCAGGAACAGTTCCTGGAAATGGAGAAAGAACTGCAAGCCATCCGCGGTCAGGATCTATTTGGAAAGGACGCCGCAGACCTCTGCTTGGTCCCCAATGTGAAAGTTCCGCACAAATTTCAAGTGCCCGACTTTGAAAAATACAAGGGTAACTCTTGCCCTCAGAGCCATCTGGTGATGTACGCTCGGCGGATGTCAGCTCAGATGGAGAATCAGGACCTATTGATTCACTACTTCCAGGATAGTTTAACCGGTGCCGCATTAAAATGGTACATGGGTTTAAACCGTGCTACGATCAGTACATTCAGAGATCTTGGCACTGCCTTCGTCCAACAATACAAATACAATTTGGACATGGCACCCGACAGAGATCAACTCAGATCGATGTTGCAAAAGGACAAGGAAACCTTTAAGGAGTATGCTCCAAGGTGGCGTGAAATTACCGCTCAAATTTGTCCGCCTCTTGAGGAAAAAGAGATGACAAAGATCTTCTTAAAATCCTTAAGCTCATTTTACTATGACCGAATGGTTGCCAGTGCACCCAATGATTTCACCGAGATGGTGGGCATGGGCGTACGTCTTGAGGAAGCCGTCCGAGAAGGACGTTTGGTAAAAGACACTGGATCGACGAGCGGTACTAAAAAATACGGTAGTGCTCTCCCTAAGAAAAAAGAGCAAGATATTGGGAATATCTCGCTCGGAAAGCAAAGGTGACGTTATCAGCCGGTAGCAGCTGTAACTCCTGCTATCTGCCCTGCGCCTATTCCTACGTATCAACCTCAGGTTGCGCAGAGCCAACCTGATCAGCAAACGACACAACAACCTCTTCAGCAGGCTCTTCCTCCATATAACAACAATCATACAACACGACCAGCAGGGTTTGATCCTATACCCATGTTGTACGCAGAACTATTTCTGTTACTACTGGCTAAGGGGCACATTCAGACTAAGTCCACTCTTACAGTACCGAAAAATCCGCCTTTTTGGTTTAAGGTAGATCAAACTTGCCCTTACCACCAAGGAGGTCCAGGGCATAACATTGAGAATTGTCTCAATTTCAAATCCGACGTGCAAAAGCTTGTTAGGAGCGGGCTCTTATCCTTCAAGGATACGAATCCTAATGTTCTCACGAACCCGCTGCCTCAACATGAGAAGGCTGCAGTCAATTTGATAGAAGGAGAGACTAACGATGCCTATCAAATTCACGATGTACTCTTGTTGAAAACCAATCTGGTCAAGATGCATTGTAGACAGAGTGGATATGGCCATGTGCCACCTCATAACTATCATCAGTGTGATATCTGCTCTAAAGATAACCAAGGATGTTCTGTAGTGCAAGCGGCTCTACAGGAACAAATGGATCTCAGATGGATCCAAATGCACCGAGTTCGTGGAGTTAACATGGTTTACACGAATTCCAACGTCATTCAAAACCACGACATCCGTGCAATGAATGTCAATCTGGTGGTAATGCATTCAATGCAAAGCCAGTATCATAATCTGCCGCGGCACGATTACAATTCCTGTCTGACTTGCTCGGTAAACAAACATGGATGCTCTTTCATACAGGAGGCCCTCTAGCGTCAGATGGATCTTGGATGGATCCAAGACTACCATGATAGGAACCCTTATCAGATCAACATGGTTCAGATCTTTGATATTCGCGTGATGAATACCAGCCTGGTAGAGTTACATGCTGAACAGGTCTGACTCGGATTCCTGGTGTCACATAATTATCACAGCTGTAAAGCGGGTTGCGAAAACGATCGAGGTTGTACCCTTGTCCAGGAGGCACTTCAGCACTTGTTAAATCACTGGTGGATGCCAATTTATATGGATGAAGATACTCAGCAAATTAGTATCAGTAACAGGAATCCTACTCTGTGTCAGAGTCAGGATGTCCGATCTGTGGAAGTTAACCTAGTAAGGTTACATTGTATTCAAAGTGGGCGTGGCCAGGTGCCACCACACAATTATGACCGTTGTAGCGTCTGTTCGAAAAGTAACCAAGGGTGTTACCTTGTGAGAGCAGCTCTTCAGGGTCAGGTGGATCGTGGAGAGATTCGTCCATATCCGGGTTCTGGACCCATCAACTGGACGCTGAACTACCTTGCCGATCAAGTTGAGGATGTTGTCACAATCTCTGGTCATCACATGACCAGGGATGTTTTTGCCATTATTCCTCTACTTGACGAATCTAAAGTTCCCAACCAGGAACGAATCGAGATTACTTACGATGGTCAGAAAAATCAGAAGGTTCCCATAGTCATCTATCTGCCGGGACCACTACCGTATGAATCAACTAAGGCTATCCTTTACAAATACGGTGCAACGATAATTGAAAATGGAAAGGAAATTCCATTACCCTCCGTCGTGAATATTGCAGACATCAGTCGAGTAACACGGAGTGGTAGAATCTTCAACCGAGGGGTTGGGGAACCTAACAAAGAAAAGGAACTTCAGACGGAAACTCCTGATCTACCAGTCGGTCAATCTAGTAATCCCGACCTTTCCAAAAACGATGATGAGATGCTGAAGCTCATCCAAAGGAGTGAATATGACATTGTTGATCAACAGTTAAAAACTCCTTCAAAGATCTTTGTGTTATCATTATTACTCAGTTCAGAAGCACATAGGGAGGCTCTACAGAAAGTCTTGGAGAAAGCCTTTGTGGAACAAGATGTAACAATCAGAAAGTTCGATAGTATTGTCTCTAACATCACTTCCTGCAACAATTTGGGATTTAGTGATAAGGAATTACCTGAAGAGGGTCGTCGTCATAACATGTCACTCAATATCACAGTTAACTGCCAGGACGATGCGTTAGCCAGCGTACTGGTAGACACAGGGTCAACCCTGAATGTTATGCCAAAGTCCACTTTGATGCAATTATCATTCAAAGGCCCTCTAATGAGAATCAGCGAGGTCGTCGTCAAAGCATTCGACGGATCCAGAAAAGCGGTTATCGGCGAAGTTGATCTTTCCATAACTATTGGTCCTCACACTTTCCAAGTCACTTTCCAGGTCATGGACATCCGGGCAACGTACAGTTATTTATTAGGAAGACCTTGGATACACCAGGCTGGAGCGCTTACTTCAACCCTCCACCAAAAGCTAAAGTTCATCAAGAACGATCAACTTGTCACAGTCTGTGGGGAGCAGACCTTGCTCGTGAGTAGTTTGTCATCATCTGCTAGTGTAGAGCCTGAGGGGTTATTGGAACGCAGTTCCAAGCACTGTCGGTGAGCAAGGATAATCAGTTCAAAGAAGGAACTTCCATTTCTTCATACAACGATGCTATCAAAGCGGCCGAGAGTACCAATATAACCGGATGGGGACAGCTTGTCATTCCTATTGGCAATACAACAAACAAGGGTCTTGGTTTTTCTGCAACTTGTACCCAGACAGCTGCCAATGATGAAAGTCTTCATCCCCTTCAAAACTTCTTCCACAGTGGAGGTTTCCTTCACCCAGTGTCTCAAGCAGTACATGTTATCAATGAGGAAGATCCCTCTGACACAAATGAAGAATGGAAGTCCTACCTTAACGAGGACGGTTATATGTCTCAGGAAGAAGTGCCTACGCCATTTTGTTATCCTGCACAGAGTCCGAGATTTATACCACGGTCAGATGTCGAAATGATATACGGAGATTGTGATCCAGAAGGATGCTGTCCTCCACCAAACTCATTAGAGAAGGACACTCTGATGAAAGACAACTTTGACCAAAATTACTATGGCCCGATGGATGGCCTGCCAATGTGGCAGCCTTACCTAGGAGACTTGAGGCCAGAAAGTCAGCCAAACAATGAAAATCAGCTGACCGTCATTGAACAGAATGCCTGTGTCCCCACCATGTCATGGGATCAACACTTAGGTCATCCTGAAGTTACTCAACATGAAGATGAATTCGCAACGTTTGTAGGACTTGAATTCATCAACTATGCTTTTCCCGAGGTCAACGTCATCGAGAGAGATGACTCCTCCAGTTCCAAAGAAGTTTGGGACACCTTGGGACAACCAAGTGGAAAATATGACTATATGGTCAAGTACACTACTCCCGAAAGCTCTCGTATCAGGCTCGAAGACATTCAACCTACTGAATGGGGAGATACAGCTGAGAGCACAAATACTATGCAAAATACAACTGAGGAATTCTCCTACGACAACTCTGCCTGGGAGATAGATTCCAATGATCCTGCTCCACCAGAAATCAGCGTCATTTCTGAAGACAAATCAAGGAAGGTGCCAGACTTTGTGATTCACCGAGGAGTTCGCCGCCAATGGGTTGTCGTCGAGGTTCCGAAGGTCGTTCATCAGTCAAAGTAATTGCCATCTTTAACCTTTCACTCTGCCCAGGTGAAACGGATGTTTTGATAGGGCTCGCTTTCTGTAAATTTCCCTCTTCGCTTCGCCCAAAGCGACAGAGTTTTGTGTTATAGGGCTGTAGTTTCAAGGATCGACTTGTTCATTAATAAAATAATGTCGTTCTGTAATTTCCATATTAATTGTTGTTTTCTCTTTTTGCTTTTCTCAGAAAATGGTAATCCTAAAAAACAAATAATAAAAACAAGCAGTAAAATAAAACACTGCACACACTTGCATTTTCTCTATCTCTTCTAAACACGAATGATCACGTCATGCAGATTGCTTGTTTTAAACCCCGTTGAAACATACGATTCGATGCCTTCTCCCAACTTTGAGTTCCCGGTATTTGGGGCTGAAGAAGAAGTTGACAACGAAATTCCAGAAGAGATCTCCCGATTACTCAGACAAGAGGAAAGATCCATTGAACCTCACAAAGATCCGTTGGAAACGGTAAACTTAGGTTCAGAAAAAGAGAGAAAAGAAATCAGGATTGGGGCACTGCTCAGTCCAACTGCCAAAGAGAGTTTGATAAAGCTTCTCAAAGAATTCCCCGATGTATTCGCTTGGTCCTATCAGGATATGCCAGGGTTGGATACCAGCATCGTGGAACATCAATTACCATTGAGATCAGAATGCCGGCTAGTAAAGCAAAGGTTGAGACGCACTCACCCAGACATGGCCATCAAAATCAAAGAGGAGGTACAGAAACAGATTGACGCAGGTTTCCTCGCCACATCAAAGTATCCTCAATGGTTAGCCAATATCGTTCCCGTTCCCAAAAAGGATGGAAAGGTCAGAATGTGTGTCGACTACAGAGACCTGAACAAGGCAAGTCCAAAGGATGACTTTACTTTACCACACATTGACATGCTGGTAGACAGTACAGCAAAATTCAAAGTTTTCTCCTTCATGGATGGATTCTCGGGCTATAACCAGATCAAAATGGCGCTGAAAGACATGGAGAAAACTTCGTTCATTACCCCATGGGGTACCTTTTGCTACAAGGTAATGCTGTTTGGTTTGAAGAACGCCGGGGCAACCTATCAAAGGGCCATGACTACTCTGTTTCATGACATGATACATAAAGAAATCGAGGTATATGTCGATGATATGATTGCAAAATCTAAGACAGAAGAGGAGCATGTGACCCACCTGTCAAAACTATTCGAGCGTTTGCGAAAGTACAAACTCCGCTTGAATCCCAACAAGTGCACCTTCGGTGTCCGTTCAGGGAAACTACTAGGGTTCATCGTCAGCCAGAAAGGAATTGAGGTTGATCCTGACAAGGTCAAGGCCATTCAAGAAATGCCTTCTCCGAAAACTGAAAAACAAGTCAGAGGATTCCTGGGACGTTTGAACTACATCTCCAGATTCACATTCGTCATGACCGCGACCTGCTCGCCAATCTTCAAACTGCTCAAGAAGATACAATCTTTTCTCACTGACTCTTGGGGCAAATGGACTTCGAATTATGATGGCCCCTATGTGGTCACGAAAGCTTTCTCAAGCGGCGCCTTGAGACTTGCAACCATGGACGGAGAGGAATTTGCCTACCCCACAAATGTTGATGTATTCAAGAAATACTTCGCCTAAACAAAAAAAAAAAAAAAAAAAAAAAAACGTCTCGGTGGATTGAAAACCTGAAAGGGCAGTCCAGGCAAAAGTTAGAGACAGGAAAAAAATCATCCCGATGGATTGGAATCATCATAGTACAATCCAGGAAAAAATTAGGGATAATGGCAAGTAACTATGTTCAACAGAGGCAAGTCCCTCAGCAGCAGTTACACCATCCATCGGAGGAAAACTCCAGTCAAGGTCATCTTCGACAGAAGCTCAGGATGTCCCGAATTCAAAGTTGGTAGAAGGATAACGGTCGTTATGTTTCAACGTAGCCCTTTTCCCTGTAAATTACCATTTTCGAACTTTGTAAATACTCTTTGGAATCACGCGTTTGGCTGATCTCCATCTTATCAATAAAATTTGAGCCCTTGTGCTTTTGTTTGTAATTCTCATTTGTTTTAGCTTTACAGAACGACATTTTAATATGATTAACGATTCTTGAAATAAAACAAAAATGAATTTACTTGTAAAACTTTTTCTGCTTTAAAATAAAGACGGCAATTTCTTTTGACTGTTGAACATCAAAGGAACATCAACCGCTTCTCCAGAAGTAAGCGAACTTCAAAGTGCAGAATCAAAGTACTCCTTCTAGGCCAGTACGCCTGAACGAATGATCAACTGTATGAGATGCGGTTCTCCCATCTGATACCCTCGGCCGAGTTCTTTTCTCCTAAGCCCGACCAACATCGCTCCCAACAAGGACCGTTTCTCCTAAGCAAGGTGGAATTGCTACTTTTTTGACCAGCGGTACTTCTTCGCCCCGCGATGGCCGAGTATCCAGTCATGTTCATCTTTTAGTTTGTATGTCGCGTCAGTTTTGTTAGCATATACATACATATATCATGCATTATTGATTTGCATTCACATTTCATATTGCATCATTATCACTCTAGTCGGTCTTGTCCCCCAGTGATAACAGTCCTCTCAATCGAGTTGTGAGATCTTTCCTCGTTAGGAAGTGAATCATCTAAGTAATCTCTTTCCAGTGTATCTCTGGATTAGAGTCGGCACTCGACCACTTTGATAATTTGAACCTCTGAACAACCAGAGAACCTTCATTCAGCATCACTCTTTGCCATTGAAGATGATATTTTTGCTTTCCCGGATTAAGGAAAATCCCTAGAGAAAGCCCCTTAATCGGAGCTTCGGCAATACGGCAGTTTCGCTCCGAAAAGACCGCTGGTGAAAAGGTCATCGGCACCTCAAAATTGGACCCCAACATATGGTATTTCTCCGGGAAGATCCCGAGAAAAGTATGATGTAAGATCCCACGCAGAAGCAGTCTCTCAAGAGACTCATTTTCCCCAGATAGAGTCGGCAAATGGCGTCTCTAACAGAGAAGTTTGTGCAACTCTACAACTCAGACGAATGGGTTCCCCATCAAGTCTGACATCAAAACTTTTTCCATCAAATGGCATCTCCCCAGGAAAATTCGGTGAGAAGTTTGAGGAAAACCGCTACACATAGCATCCCTTGTCAATAAAGTTTATTGACAAAAGAAACTTAGACCAGTTCCTTGGTAGGAAACCAGGATCGAGGGGAAGTTTAAATCAGAAACAAAGACCAGTTCCTTGGTAGGAAACCAGGATCGAGGGGAGGTTTATTTCAACTAAAACCAGTTCCTTGGTGGGATACCTGGATCGAGGGGAGGTTTATTTCAACTAAGACCAGTTCCTTGGTAGGAAACCAGGATCGAGGGGAGGTTTATTTCAAAAGAAACTAAGACCAGTTCCTTGGCTGAAGACCGGGATCGAGGGGAAGTTTAACTTTTCTAAGCATCGTTGCTTAGCAAAAGAAGATGAATGCGTAAGCTACCATTCATAACCACCATCAAAATTTCGGGTATTCTGATAATTAATCCTCTTGCACCCCGAATGCCTGAATACCTTCGTCATTCACACCTTCGTGTCCAAGAAGATTAAATAGGGGCATCTGTCATACCCCAAATTTTGACCACCAATATTTCGCATCATTGTGTAAATCATCATCACAATATGGATGTAACTTTGTGCCTCATCAATATCCTCAAGGAATTGTTGAGCATTCACTACAATCAAGCTTAAGGTTTCAAACCCTCTCAGAGCCTTTAGACAAATGATCAATCAAGGAATGACATGATCTTCAACTTGTCTAACCTCTCAAACATCCACAATGGATAAAGAGGACTCTCATATCAAGAATTAAGCACAAGAGTGCAACATTTCAAGTGGATCAAACCTCAAGTTCATCTAATACAAAGTCAACTGACGCAGAAAGTCAAAATTTGACTTTTGGTCAACTTTGAGCTTCACAAGCCATTACTCAAGAAAATATGATGGATGATTTAATTTGATCAAATTTAAATCAA
Organism: Lathyrus tuberosus; assembly: GCA_022829125.1. NCBI lineage: Eukaryota > Viridiplantae > Streptophyta > Magnoliopsida > Fabales > Fabaceae > Lathyrus > Lathyrus tuberosus. The sequence continues at coordinate 627,176 of JALAZF010000842.1, forward strand.
GAAATCACGCAAAATTGCAAAATTGATCAAATTGAAAGAAACTTAGAAATTTTTTCTAAGTTAAAATCATGTTCAAGGGCACAACTTTTCAAGGTTGTAACTATTGACCCAAGCATCCATTGGTTTTGCGTAAGGGGCTACTTTAAAGAGGGTATTTGATACTTAAACATTGTAGAAGGAATCAACTCAAAATATCATAAGGATTGAAAGATACAAGTGATCAAAGTTGGGAATTCTTAATGTCCAATGTTCTGACATTGCATAGGACATCATTAATATTTTTTCAGCAAGAATGCCCCAACTTCAAGGATGTTTTTCTCCATGATCCAAGTTGAACCAGGTCTGGGGTCAAACATCAAAGTTGAAGTACATCATCTCAGCTTTCCAGAAATTCCTAGAACGTCCTTGTAGCATACTCGAGCAGGGAGATATGATTTTCTCAAAAAGCATTGATAAAGCAGAATTTTCATGACAGCTTTTAGGACAGATTTGACTACACAAGTTCAAGACCATTTTTGATGACTTTGCAAGCTGAACCAAGACCAAAGTCAAACTTAAAAGTTAAAGTATGTCATTAGGGCTTTCCAAAATGTATAAGAACTCCCATTAATTCAACTTGAGCAAGGAGTTATGAACCTCACAACAGGCTTGCTCGAGCTGATTTTTTAGGACAGATTTTGTGCACTTTTCTTGTACCACCCAATTTTCAAGCTTTGTCACCATGCAAGACAAGCATTAAAGATGCAATTCACTTCAACTCAAAATATCATAGTGGATTAAAAGATACAAGTGATTAAAGTTTGGAATTATTAATGTTCTTAATGTCTGATGTTCCAACATTGCATAGGGCATCACTAATATTTTTTTCAGCAAGAATGTCCCAACTTCAAGGATGTTTTTCTCCATGATCCAAGTTGATTCAAGCCAAACCTTGGGCATGAAAGTTGAAGTACATCATCTCAGCTTTCCATAAAGTCCTAGAACGTCCTTGTAGCATACTCGAGCAGGGAGATATGATTTTCGCAAAAAGCATTGATAAAGCAGAATTTTCATGACAGCTTTTAGGACAGATTTGACTACACCAGTTCAAGACCATTTTTGATGACTTTGCAAGCTGAACCAAGACCAATGTCAAACATAAAAGTTGAAGTACGTCCTCTAAGCTTTCCATAAAGTCCTAGAACGTCCATGTAGCATACTCGAGCAGGGAGTTATGAATTTTACAACAGGGCTTGCTGCAGCTGAATTTTTCAGGGGCAGATTTGCACATTTCTTGTGCCACACGAATTTCCAAGCCTTGTCATCACTTTGGACACCTCTGAGGATCAAACCTAAAGGGGACAATCACTGAGCCCAGCCTCCAAAGTCCTTGGAACAAGAAGTAGCATGCTATTCCTAAAAATCCCTAAAAGAGGGACAAGACTCCAATTTTGGATTGGAGCATTCAATGGAAGCATCAAGGTGGCATGGACTGAGCCATTCTCAACTGAATTCAGTCAAGATTCCTCCAATAAGTAGGGAACCAAAGCTCTGTGCCCTAACCTCTTGTCAATGGCTAGAGGAGACTTGGATTCTCATTGGACAACATTGGCCAAACCTCTGCTGCAGCCACCATTCACTATTGCTGCAAAAACAAACTTGCTCTAATATAAATAGAGCTCATTTGTGCTCAGTTTGAGTACACCAAAGCCATCAAACAGATGCTTTCCTCAAAATCTCTTCTTTCACCTAAAATTTGCCTTTCAAAGCAAGTAATTCTGAGTTTTTGAGTTAGAGAGCAATTCCACTCAAACTAATCACACACACACCTCATATATATCATATGCAAGCTGTGCAAACTATCAAAAGTGACCTGTAATCACAAAATCACAAAGTCACTTCTCAAAACCTCAAAATGGCATTTTTTTTGCATTTTTCAAGCCATGTCTTGATTCAGTCACTTTCTACACCAGATAAAACCTCAAACACACTCCAAATAGCATCCTCGAACTGTCCCAAATGGTTCCCCCCATCTGGAACACCATTTGAGAGAGTTGCTATTTTGGTCACTTTTAACCCCTTTTGCAAGAAAGGGACAATTTGTGTTTTTGCAGGTACCAGCTGATTCCAATCATCCTAAAAGCATCCAAGGGATCATTTGAGGTTGTCCAAAGCATCAAACCATTTCTGGAACCAGAGGCTTGACAGATTGCACAGAAACTCCAAAATCCCAAAGAAGGGTCAGCATCTCAACTTGCACTCACTGAAACATGCATGCATTTGAAGTTCACTGAGTATGCATCTCTTATACATGTCATTTGTGTTGTGTTTGTACCAATTGATCATGTAATTCATGCCTGTAATGAGCAGTAGCACAGAAAATGCAAATCATAGCCTATTTCAAAACCACTATCGGGTTTTTCACTAGGAGCATAATCTGAAAACACTACCACCACCATTGGATTCCTTGTGAAATTCTGGTCCAGATGCATATAAATTTTGTCTCAAACCATTGAGATTTGAGAAAGTTATGGGTGTTGTAAGTTTGATAAAAAAGATGTTGAGAACTGAGAACTGATGTCGAATGTGATGTTGTGACATCATACCTTTTCTCTTATTTTCAAAACTCAACCAATTCTTTTACATAGCAAAAATCATCATTTTCCAATTCTGTTTTACACACTTCTTATTCATACTCCAAAATATTTTATTCCACAAAAAAATTAGTTTTATATTATTTATTTAATATAATTAGTATCTTTGTGAATAAATTCCTTTTTAATGTTTTTTAAGCATTTTAAAAGTGAATATTTATTTTGAAAATCAACACCAAATGAGTTTAAATATCCCTTGTGATTAAACTCCATTTTTCAAAACCTTAAACAAAATCATAAGTGGTTTATTCAAATTTATTTGGTATTTTGTATGATTTTCTTTAAATATTTACTTTTAAAGAATAACAAATTAGGGTTTCTTTGATTTTCACCATCATAAAACTTTTTTAAACTCTTGGGCCTCTATTAGAGTGTAAGACCCAATCCTTTGAAAACCAAATCATTTTTGGGCCTCAATCCACTGTATAAGACCCATTGCGTTTTCAAAAATCACGGCGCGATCGTCGCCTTTTCAAAATAAACTCCTGGGCCTCTCCTTTGAGCTGTAAGCCCCGCCACTTGTTCAAAAATAAACTTTGGGCCTCTAATAGAGTGTAAGACCCAATCCTTTTTTTGACCAAATCATTTTTGGGTCTCAGTGTATTGTATAAGTCCCGATACCGTAAAAAACAAACGGCACGATCGTCGCCTTTTGAAAAAAAACCCTGGGCCTCTCCTCGAGCTATAACACCCATTCAAAACTTTTGGGCCTCTAATAGAGTGTATGACCCAATCCCCTTTTAACTAAAACATTTTGGGCCTCAGATATTGTATAAGCCTCTTCGCGTTAAAAGAAAATCTCGGCGCGATCGCCATTTCAAACGGAAAAACAAACTTTGGGCCTACCCTCGTGTTATAAGCCCCACTCTTTTTCTTTAAAACCTTTTGGGCCTCTCCTAGAGCTATAAAACCCATTCAAAACTTTTGGGCCTCTAATAGAGTGTAAGACCCAGCCCCCTTTTAACCGAAACAATTTTGGGCCTCACTTATTGTATAAGTCCCCTCGCGTTAAAAGAAAATCTAGACGCGATCGCCATTTTAAACGAAAAACCATTTTGGGCCTACCCTCGTGTTATAAGCCCCACTCTTTTTCTTTAAACCTTTTTGGGCCTCTTGAGAGAGTGTAAGACCCATCCCTTTGTACAGAAAACCTTTTTGGGCCTCAGTCACTTGTATAAGTCCCTCTGTACAAAACAACAGTGCGATCACTGATAAAACCCTGGGCCTCTCCTTGAGATGTAAGCCCCAAATCTTTCTTTTTCAAAGCACTTTCTCCTTTGATTTTGAAATATACTGTTGTTTTCAATCTTTCTTTGTTGAACAACTAACCAAACAGCATGGAAGCTCTACAACCGAGTAAGTATTTATACGCTTTCATTTACCGCTTTCATATACATATAACTGTATTGTGGGGCTGTTTCGCTGTAATTCTTCTTTAATAAACTCATATCAAACTGTGTAATAATAGTATAGATATTTAGAGTTTCCCCGGCAACTACGTCTAGAACTAGGTGACGCCGTTTCGTTTATTCGTAGAAATAGACAACTAGATCCCCAATAGGATCACCAGATATAGTCTTCTCTTCGGCTGTCCTCATTAGGAATTGTCAAGAAACTCTACTCCCAGAGATGAATGTATTCTCCGTGAATGGCATCTTTGAGTTTCATCCAAATTCTCGAACTTTCCTGGCTTGATCTATTCCTTGTGAATAGCCTGTCTTGAATTTCTCGGGGTTTGGGGAACCACGGGCTTCTTAAAAGCATCGGCCTCCTCTTTGGCATCGTACAAGGACCCACAGGCTTCCTAAAAGCAACCCCGCCTCCTCTTGGGCTTAGTACAAGGACCCGCCGGCTTCTTAGAAGTATTCACAGCCTCTTCTCAGGCTTCGTATAATGATCTCTTCCTCCGGGAATGATAGCCTCCTCTTGGGCTTCCTACAAGGACCTCTCGGCTTCTTAAAAGTTTCCAGCCTCCTCTTGGGCTTCGTACAAATTGTCCCGACGACCTCCTAGAGGTATAGGAATAGAACTTAATCATCTGCATAGAACAATCCTTTCAAAGAGTCTACTACTGTTTCTCAAAGCATAGTACAAAAGATGAAACTCCAGACTTGGACAGTCTAATTTCCTTGAGTCTCAAAGACATTCTCAAGTGACCCCTTCGTTAAATAGGAAGAAAACCCGTAGACTCGGACAGTCTCCATACCCTTCGGATTTCCCACTTCCTTAAAGAACAGGAAATATCCCTAGTCCTCGAATCAAATCCTTGAGTATAGTATTACTTATATAAGAACTGATTTTCTCTTTCAAAATCAGTATACTGGACCTGTCACTCAACTGAAACGGTAATCATAGCCTCCTCTTAGGCTTTGTATAATGATCTTTCTCCAATAAAGTTAGCCTCCTCTTGGGCTTTGTACAATGATCCTCCCCAGCGGAGTCAAACAACGTTTAGCCTCTCTCTCGGGCTTTGTACGAGACACATAAGAGACTCCCTGGTTGAGTCAATCACCCCTTCCGCCTCCATCTCGGGCTTTATACAAGATACAAAAAGGTTCTTATTAAGCCAAACAAACAACACCCTCCATCTCGGGCTTTGTACGAGATACAAAAACACTCTCTTGTTGAGTATAAAAGATCCTCTTGTAGGATCAAAACCTTTTAGCCTCTCTCTCGGGCTTTGTACGAGACACATAATAGCCTCGTCTTAGGCTTTGTATAAGAAAACCACTGGTTGATCTAATCAACCTTTTAGCATCAAAGTTGTGCCTCGTTCATAGTGCACAAACATCAACAACTCCTTCCCCTTCATCTAATCGTGTAAGCGGCAAGCCTCTGGATCATCTACATCCATGCCAATGTCCCTCTTTTAGCATGAGAATTCCTAAGGAAAGATAGCATTGCTCTACACTGAGTTAAAGTCTTCTCCTTCAGGTTCAAACCCCCTATAAAGGAAATTATGGAATTGCTAGGATCCGCGTATCCCGGTTAAAGTAATCCTCCCTTTATAGCCAGTCACCCAACAGTTGTGACAAGCAGACCTCTTTAGAGATGACAAATTCTCTCTAAAGACAAATAGACCTTTCAGCCTCCATCTCGGGCTTCGTACGAGATACAAAATCACTCTCTTGTTGAGTATAAAAAATTCTCTCTAAAGTCAAACTCTTTTAGCTTCACATCTTGGGCTTTGAACAAGATACAAACTACCTTTCGCTTCACATCTTGGGCTTTGAACAAGACACCAAAAACACCCATTTCCTCCCATAGAATAGGAGGAACTACGAACGCTCTGATTTCCCTATTTCGGTAAACGGGAATACGTAGGCATAAGATTGAAAGAAAAATCTTAGCGAGCACATTAAACAAAAACCCAAAATCCCATACTCTCATATATCTATCAAAAAGCATCAGTCCTAACATCCTAATCCTTGTTCCCCGCCAGAAACCTGTCATTCGGTCAAAATAGCACAAGAAAGGCCCCACCACATTGATCGCATCCTTAACCTAACAGACCGCTGTTTAAACTCAGTATGCAAGCAGGGTTAATTGGAGACATTTAATTCCCTTCCTTCATCAGCTTTAATAGGATAATAAATGAATCGACCTGTAGTAAATTGACTCCAGAGAGCGACCGCGCTTAAGAACTGCGTCCAAAATCGCTCGCTACAGAAACACATCAAGTGAAACTTGACTATCCACAGTCAACGACGCAAACAACCCAAACAACTGAGCTTCATCCGCCAAAAGTTTCTTCAACTCTTTGGTAGATAAGAAACTCGAGTCTTCATCTTCTTCAAGAGAAGGAAACTTGACTAGCTTATGATAACAGTCAATATGAACCCGATTGAACTGCAACCAATTCATTCCCAGAACCACATCTAATCCCTCCAACGACAAACACACTAAATCCATCTCAAAGTCTTTACCATACATGGTCAAAGGACAACTTCAACAAACCAAAGAAGTAGTTACTGACCCCATCGCTGGAGTATCAATAACCATCTCACCATCCATCAAAGACAACACAAGATTCAAATTCTTAGCGCACTCAGACGAAATAAACGAATGAGTCGCTCCAGTATCAATAATAGCAACTAAAGGCGTACTATTAATAAAATAAGTACCTCTGATCAGACGGTCTGCACTTGAAGTATGAGTCCCTGCTAAGGCAAAAACTTTCCCACTTGCTGGAGCTTGCTTTGGTTTCGGACACTTTGTGCTAATATGACCAGGTTCACCACAGTTGAAACACTTCACCACATTCTTCCTTTTACAATCAGCTACGACATGTCCGACACCTCCACAATTAGTACACTTCCTCATATCTTTCCTGCACTCAAACTGACGATGCCCCAACTCACCAAATTTATAACACCTCAGAGGACCAGACATACCTCTACCACTTGACCTTCGATCAAAAGTACCCCTTTGTTTACCCTTATCAGCTGGTCTTACATACGAACCACTACGGAACTGTTGCTTCCCTTTTCTGTCACTCACACTCTTATAGTGAGTAGAACGAGCCTTACTATCCTCTTCATAAATCCTACAACATTCCACCAAATTAGAAAACCTTCTTATCCTTTGATAACCGATTGCCTGCTTAATCTCAGGATGCAATCCGCTCTCATACTTCACACACTTAGAAAACTCTGCAGTCGCTTCAGCATAATGAGGATAAAACTGCACAAGCTCCACAAACTTAGCAGTATAGTCAACAACAGACATATTACCTTGTTTCAATTCCAAGAACTCAATTTCCTTCTTTCCTCTTACATCTCCGGGAAAATACTTCCTCAGAAACTCCCGGCTAAACAATTCCCAAGTAACTTCTTCATCCCCAGCTTCCAACACCTGACGAGTACTAACCCACCAGTCATCCGCTTCTTCCTGTAACATGTGAGTACTCAGTCTCACCTTACTGTCCTCCGCACAATCCATAACTCTGAAAATCCTTTCAATCTCTTTCAACCAAATTTGTGCACCATCAAGATCATGTCTCCCTTTAAAGACAGGCGGTTTGTTCTTCCTGAACTCATCATTACCAGCGGCATTAGGTGCACCCTGTACAGCCCGAGCTATAACTTGCATAGCAGCAGCTAAAGCAGCGTCATTCCTACCAGCCATATTCTGTTCATTACCAATAACAGCAACTATGGTTAAACAAACAGCTCACTCCAAATGCCACGCCGATAAAGGACTGACACAAACAGACACGAACTGACACGGACTGGCTCTGATACCACTTAATGTAACGACATAGACTGGAGACGCCACATCAATTTGGAACAAACATACAACACCTGCTCATAAAGATATGCAACAATTCAGGTAGTAATTCACCCACAATTCAAATACAGAATAAAAGCGGAAAATCTGTACTGAATCTCATATATATATATATATATATATATATATATATCATAAAAGTATATTTGTCATATACGACCATACATGTACAATTCAAAAGATACATATACATAACACAAATAATCACAAATAGCCTCCCTAACTACCCGGTGTCACATATCAGAGCCGACCGACAAAAGAATGAAGACCCTAGCTTCACAAAAAAACCTCCAGCACTCTAATCTGCAATGCCTCATAGAGCATTATAAAACAGCAGAAGGGTGAGAAACACAATCATAATACAATTACATATAATTATATATTAACGCAGAAATGCACAAGTAAAATATTCTCACCACAACTACACCACAAACAAATACAATGCAACACAATACGATTATCAGGTATCCATCACCAATGCATATCAATCATACACAATGCACTCATCATCAACACATTTATACATATTCCATCTCATTAATCACATTCACAATTCCATACACAATTAATCCATGGTTTATGCAAATGCACAGAGACCGACACAACGACTCTATGCAATGCACATGCGGTACCGACTTCCAATGTTTCTCATCACTAGTTCACTCAGGAACTCTGCTGGAATCATCGCTCGTTACATCACTGTAACTCCCCGTCGGGCATACGATGTTCCCCGTCGCTCACACCCCACACGGGAACACGACATTTATGGATCTCTCACACCATACACGGGCACACGACCCGATCGCTCACACCCAACATGGGCACACGATCGTCTATAACCATCGCTTTCGGTCCTCTTATTTTTAAGGCGATTCATTCCTCTTATTTTTAAGGTGCACGATGTTATAGAAGATTCCCTCTGGAATCAATCCGTCACTCAGGACGTCACAAGAATGCATATCATGATGCTTCGCATACAATGACTTATGACATTCAACATGCACACACATACACATCCACAATCATGCATATATCATCAATCACCACACATTGTATTTTCTTGCCCTAAGGCCACAAATCATCACCACGACATATATTTCATGCATTTTCATCACACAACAACACACAAGTCATACAATATCCCCATCCACAACACATCGCATATACACATCAAGTTCACACAATTTAAACGGCAAAAGTCGACAAAACGACATATTTTCTAATTCCCAACATAATTTAATCGGCCAACAATCTCAAAACCATCGTCATAAGCAAGAACATTTTATAAGCTTTCTAACACATCAAACCACGCCTCAAACCGAACCACAGATCAAAAGTTATGAATTTTGCAAAGAAAAGAATTTATTGAGAAACAACCAGATTCGCCTGGCGACTTAGGAATTTGCCTTGCGGATCCCCATTCGCCAGTACCTCGCCTGGCGAACTAGTGGCAAATCACAAAAATTGGAGAAAACCAAAAGTTACAGAAGCTACCCCAATTCTGTCTTTCTGATTTCGCCTGGCGACTTACTATTTCGCCGGCGAATCCCCCTTCGCCAGCACTTCGCCTGGCGAATCCCAAATTCGCCTGGCGAATCACACCAGAACCAGAAAAATTCTGTTACGGGTTACATGATCCAAAACCTCCAAAAATCTCATTTTTCATTCTAAATCAATTCCAACAGCAAAACAATTATCAGCAATGACTCATAAACACATTATGATCATACCACGCAAATTATATCGATTTCCGACCGTAAAAACATCGATTTCTACTCATTTTATCATTTTCGACCTTGAAGTGAAAAACATGGAAAGGCAAGAGAATCATCCAAACACACACATACATAATCATACACAAACATAGTATAATCGAGTTTCGCACCCTTACCCGATTAAATCGCGTGTAGAAAAGTCGGGAGATTGATTTCTTCTTTCTCATGTTTTTCTCTCTTTTCTTCTTTTCTCTTTTTCTTCTTTTCCTTACTATTTTCTCTCTTTTTCTTTCTATTTATATTCTAACTCAATCAAAATAAAGTGAAATGGCCAAAATACCCCCACACTCAAACATCTCGCAAACGCTCCCACAACGCGGTAAAATATAATCACGATGAAAAATAACATATTTTCACATAAAAGTCAGAAATAAAATAATATAATAATAAAATACTCAAAACAACTCAAATAACTAAAACGAAAAAACTGGGGCGTTACAGTTCCCTAGTTCTTGGATAAGTCTTGACTGAATTCAGCTGGAAATGGCTCAGTCCATGCCACCTCGGTGCATCCATTAAATGCTCCAAACCAAAATTGGAGTCTTGTCCCTCTTTTAGGCATTTATAGGTTTGGCATGCTACTTTTGGTTCCAAGGACTTAGGAGGCTGATGAATCAGTGTTTGTCCCTCCTTGGTCTCCCCTTGAGGTGTTCAGATGGATAAACTTGTTTGTCATTTGTACAAATTGCCCAAATCGAGCAAAATGCACAAATCTGCCTTGTTATGACAGTTGCAGCAAGGCATGTTGCCACTGTCATAAATCTTAGCTCAGGTTGAGTTTGATGGGGTTCTTAGCCATTTTGGAAAGCCCTCATATGATACAACATATGTGTGATCATAGTTTGTCTTGATACTTTTTGGATCCAAGTGAAAAATCCCCCAACTTTTGGAAAAAAAGCAAGACAGATTCTGACTTAGTGAAAATTTTACTATGTTTTGGAAAAAGCAAGACAGATTTTGATCATTCCATAACTCAAAATCCATGGTGAATTGGAATGAGGTGTAGTTGACACTTTTAAAGTATGCCATGAGAGTTGTAAATCCATCTTTGGATCAGCCAAAATGGTTGCTTGGATCTCAAGTTATGATCCTTGGAAGTTGGTACCCTAGCCACTTTGTTCCATAACTTAGAAAATTTCTAAGTTTTTTATGGTTACCCCTCGTACAAGTTATCCCACTTTTCTTGATTTTTCTTGATGAATGATGATTCCAATCACACATTAACATCATTTTAGGGTCAAAGAACCATAATTGTGAAAAATCTCAAAAAGTCAAAGTTGACTTTTGTGCACAGCTGACTTTTTGTCAGATGAGCTTCAAACTGTGCGATCCTCTATGAAATCAAGTCCTTGACCTAAATTAAACTTCATGGAAATGTTCCATGGGTGTTATAGGCTGCATAGAATCATGTCTCAAGGTTTGGGAGCATGCCCAGGTCAAAAGTCAAAGGTTCAATTGACTTTTTCCCCGAAACCCTAATTGTGGTCCTGAGGAAATTGAAACTTGTGGATCAAGCTTCTTGGATCAATCCATTGTTGCAAATGGATCAATGTAGTGTATTAGAGACCCTCAAATCATGTCTTGAGGTCTTGGCTCATGTTTTATCCCAAAAGTCAACTTAGGGGTGAATTAGGTCAAGAAACCCTAATTCCTGATTTTTTATGAATGCATCCCTTGAGGCCAAATTGACTTGATGATTGGGTTCATGATGTTCCTTGGAGAATCTTAGGTTGTGCTTTGAAGCAATGGCTCATGCCCAGAGGAAAAATTCAATCTGGAGGCCTCAGTCGACCAAAACTCTAATTTGGTGATACTGGCGATCTTGAGGTTTTATCCACTTGGACTGTTGCAACATTGTGCTTGATTCCTGAAGTGGGAGTCCTCTTGATCCATTGTGGATGTTTGAGAGGTTTAGACAAGTTGAGGATCATGTCATTTCTTGATTGATCCTTTGTCTAAGGCTCTAAGAGGGCTTGAAACCCTAAGTTTGATTGTAGTGGATGCTCACCCATCTTTGAGGAGACTAATGAGTTATGATGGTCCACCCATATTATGATGATGATTTACACAATGATGGGGAATCTTAGTGGTCAAAATTTGGGGTATGACAACCCCAAAAATATCTCTCCAGTAGAGTCAGTCATAACTTTTCAACCTCAATCTTGGGCTTTGTACAAGACACCATAAAAATATCCTACAAATGAGTCAGTTAGGATCTTTTAGCCTCAATCTTGGGATTTGTACAAGACACCCATAAGTGTCCTCCACAATGGAGTCATGATTTTCAGCCTCAATCTTGGGCTTTGTATAAGACACCTAAATACTCTCCAACTGAGTCAATCCCTTTAGCCTCAATCTTGGGCTTTGTACAATTCAGATAAAACCTTTCCCCAAAACAGTCAATTCTCTTTTAGCCTCAATCTTGGGCTTTGTACTTGACACAGATAAATACTCTCTTGTTGAGTCAGTCTTTCCCAACCTCCTCTTAGACTTTGTATAATGATCTCCCCAGTGGAGTCAATTAACCTCTTAGCTTCTCCGTTGGGCTTTGATCAAGGCACACAAAAATCAACATCCCTTTAGAGGAAATAAAAATCTCTCTGCAGGAAGACATTTCTCTATACAATCACACACCAAAACAGACAATTAAAACAAATTCTAATCCCAGAAAACTTCTATAAGTGGCATACTTGTTGATACAAACATCCAAGTTGTATTCCCTCATTATCTTAGTTAAAACTCTTTCATCTAGTTGTTGTAAGTGGCAAGCCTCTGGATTATTTACATCCAAGCCAATGTCCTTCTCTTAGCATGAATTCCTAAGGAAAAATAGCATTGCTCTACACAGAGTTAAAGTTTTCTCCTTCAGGACAAATTCCCTATAAAGGAAATTATGGCATTGCTGGACTCCATGCATTCCAGTTAAAGTAATTCCCCTTCAAAAACAAGTCACTCAAACAATTGTGATAAACAGATGAGATATCTCCCTTTAGAGATGACAAATTCTCTCTTAGTCAAAACCTTTTAGCTTCAGTCTTAGGCTTTGAATAAGACACAAATACAAACCTTTTAGCTTCAATCTTGGGCTTTGAACAAGACACCAGACATCTTTTCCTCCCATAGAATAGGAGGAACTACGATTGCTCTGATTTCGCTGTTTTTCCTTAAACGGGAATACGTAGGCGTAAGATTGTTAAATCTTAGCGAGCATACTTATCAAAAACCTTAGGTCCAGTACCTTACCAAAAACATCGGAAAACCCGAAAAACAACAAAAATACTCTCTCTTTCTCATACATCCCCATAAAGAAGAAACTTTCCCATTTACAGACAAACACCCTCAAGTACAAAGCAGAACCTAAAACTATTAACCCATGGATAACCATGTATAGGATGGGTAATTGACAACTCCCCATTGTATAACCTGACCCCGAACTCCCCAATCTCTCTTAAGCGTTTGTTCAGTTAAACATTCGCGTGCAAGGTTAGTTTTAGATAGCTTCCCTTTCCCTTCTAGCTTCACAGGATAAATAAGAAATCAGAAAGTAGAACCCAACGTTCCTCCCATTGAGGTCACGAAATCCCCATGGCGATAAGGTGGTCGCGTCACCGACAAAAATCGTACGCTACAGAAAAATGGCGACTCTATTGGGGAGCCAAATTAAGACTAGAATTCCTAAGAGGTCTAGGATGATTAGTTTTAAGTACTATACTATATATATATATATATATATACTGCTTTTCCTACTTAATATCCGTGTTTATTTTTCTGCCAATGGGAATGCGATTGATACGCATGTGGAAAGTTTAAGAGAAACCATAAGTTAAGTGATGGCATAGACGGGGAACATTTATCGGGAGTGATTCCCAATTAAGTTGAACCTGGTGGACCATAGAATCAGTGGAGGTACCCGTGTGACACTATGCTGAACGACCGCTAGTTATGAAAGCAGACGATATCTTAGTGCGGTACCCGTGAAACTGAGGATTTAGTAGACATTAACCATATGGCCATTTGGTAGTGCGGTGACTATCGAGAATAGTTGATACGCGATACTGCACTGAAATTGAGATTCATCCTAGGATGCTACAGCTCGCTCGGGTGAACCATGTAACACCCTTTTCTACCCCACAAAAATACACGGCAAAATACACAATTTATCAGAGCAAAAGTCACCTTAGAAGGGTGCATATTTTCTCAATAAACTCAAAATAAAACATTTGCTCCGTAAACACGGGTTTTCCTCAAAATATTCAAAAGCCATCAAAATTAGCAGCAGAACCACCATAACCACAATAACCCAAAATCAAAAGGTTTTAAATTAAAAACCATAATAATCAAATAACAACAAAATGTCAACATAACATGTTTCGACTCAACAACCTAACCCGATGTTACACTATCAAAGCAAGACCCTCTAAGTAAACTAAAAACACTAAAAACTCCAAGGGTCCTCAAAGGCATCCACAGCTAAGCCTGATCATTTGCATGTTACCCACGTGGAGGCAACATTCAATTAAGCAGGGTGAGTAATCATAATTCATTATAATCAATATAAAAACAGGATATGCATAAAATGGAGTCATTATTATATACAACATCATCAGGGTCATCACAAAGGAAAACATCAAAAATCACGATATCAAAAATCACATCAATGCCAAATAAATGCAAGGCACAACAAGACTCATGCATGTGGTACCAATTCATCAAAGTCGATGGACACTAGGCCATCACCCTCCAAAGATCCCCGTCAATAGGATTGATTCTGTACAAGAACCGGAGCATGTCAAAATTACCTCACATCCACACAATGGGATTGAAGCCATAATAGACCGAAGTCTGGAAAGCTATGAATGCATGATACACAACGTCATTATCATCAATAAAAGTCATTATGTGCATCATCATTCATGAAAATCTCATGTTAATCTTATCATCATTTAATCATCAAAACATCATGAATCATCATCTCGTAATCATCAATATAGCTCATGGAAATTCATCCAAATAGTCGTGTATCATCATCTCATAATCATCAATATAACTCATGGTCATTCATATCATCATTTAATCATCAAACATCCTGTATAAACATCTCATAGTCATCAACATACTCGTGGTAATTCATATTACCATCTAATCCTCAAACATTATGTATAAACATCTCATAATTATCAATATAATCATGGTAATTCATCAGAATAATCACAGCTCAAAACATCAAGACAACACAAGAATCATAAAACAAATTCATCGTATCAACGCACAACACATAGCACATACACGAAAAACCCGAATACTGCATCGAATAGTTGGAATTCGGGCGTTGAAAGTAATTTTATCAAAAAGTGTTTAAAACCAGCTTTCCAACGACTCGAACGACGACTGAAACGGACATACGGATTAAAAGTTATGAATTTCGGAAGTTTAGAAAAACTCTGTCCATAATAGCATCAAACAGCACTGTCATGTTTGCTGCAAGTCGCTAGTGCTCGCTATGCGAACTTTCTCTACACGAACTATAGTTCGCTATGCGAACTCTCCTGGACAGAAAACCAGAAAAATGTGATTTCTGCAATTTGGAGGCCTTCCGGACCTCCGAATTCGATTCCGTAAAAATTTTCAATCTTAGAATTCGAAATACTACCATTATATAAAAATTATAATAGCCTACAACACCTTTTTAGAGATCCTAACATCATACATAGACCATAATTTAACCGATCAATTTATGCATTTTTCCTCTTATCAAAACTTCCGACACGCAAAAACCTCAATTCCCAAATCAACACAAACAACACATAGGGATGATCCTAATGGTTTATCTACCCTCATACAAATATTATGCAACCCTTAGAGATTAAAGAACCCCAAATGACTTCATAACTCCCACAAATCCCTTTCCCTACAAGGTCCGAACAACATCAACAGGGAGATTAGCCTCGACGGCCTACTTTTATCCGATTCAATCCAACCCTTCATATTCATCATCAATCCACAAAAACAACACCTAAATCATCAATTTACTCATAAACCCACAAACCCACATAAACCTCAAAAATACGCTTTAAACACATCGAATTCCTATATTGAAAACAATGAAAGGCAATACTCTGCATACCTTAGATTGTCGATTCCAAGCTTTCTTTCTTTAGTTCTTGGAAACCTTCTTGAACCCTAGGCTTTTCCCTCTTTCCTCAGAGCTCTAGCCTTTTCCTTTCTTTTCACGGTCTAACAAAATGAATCCTATTCCTCTCAAATTCTCCTTTTTATTACACTTAACCTTTGGGCTTCTAAAATGGACTTTCCCAATATTACCCTCACTAACTCCTCCTTAAAAGTGAAATTTACCCTTAACCCTTCTAATTTTATTTAAAAAAATAATAATACAATATATTCTATATTATATACTATTATTTAAATAAATAACCAAAACTCCACAATAACACCGACGTCAACACAAACCACCAAAATTAACTAAAATTCACGAATATTATATTTAAATAAATTAAATAAATATTCTTAAAAATTTGGGGTGTTACAACTCTCCTCCACTTAAAGAATTTTCGCCCTCGAAAATTACCTCAAGGAAATAGAGTCGAATACGACTCCCTCATCTGATCTTCACGTTCCCCAGTCCAACTTTCGTCAGCTGGTCCACCCCAAACCACCTTCACCAAAGCTATGTCTTTACCCCGCAGTTGTTTCATCTCTCGACCATCAATATAGACGGGTGACGTTTCAACCGTTAGGTTATCTCTCACTTGTACATCATCCATTTGTATCACATGAGACGGATCTAGAATGTACTTCCTCAACTGAGACACATGGAACATGTCATGCAAATTCGCAAGTGACAGCGGTAAAGCAATTCGATAGGCTACCCCTCCTATCCTCTGCAAGATTTAATATGGACCAAAAAAACATGGAGTGGGCTTCCTAGACTTCAAAGCTCGACCCACACTAGTCACTGGCGTCACCCTCAAAAACACGTGATCTCCCTCTTGGAATTCAAGTGTCTTCCTCCTCTTATCATGGTAGCTCTTCTGGCGACTCTGCGAAGGTCTCATCCTTTCTTGGATCATCTTAATCTTCTCAGTCGTCTCTTGCACAATCTTAAGTCTGAGTATAGCACTCTCGCCCGACTCATACCAACACAAAAGAGTCCTACACCTTCTCCCATACAAAGCTTCATAGGGCGTCGTTCCAATACGAGCATGAAAACTATTATTGTACGTGAACTTAATCAACGGTAAATGGCTATCCAAAGATCCTCCTTGATCCAACACACAAGCCCTCAGCAAATCCTCCAAGGATTGGATAATCCTTTTTGTCTGACCGTCAATCTACGGATGATAGGCAGAACTGGTCCTCAACTTAGTACCCAAAGCATCTTGCAAACTCTTCCAGAACCTAGATGTAAATCTCGGATCTCTATCCGACACAATACTCGAAGGTATCCCATGTAACTTCACAATCTCCTCAATGTACATCTCGGCTAACTTCTGCATAGAATGATTAATCTTCATCGGCAAGAAATGAGCCGATTTAGTTAATCTATCCTCGATCACCCAAATTGAATCATTTCCCTATGCAGTTCTCGGTAATCCTGACACAAAATCCATGGAAATTCTATCCCATTTCCATTCTAGAATATTCAACGGCTGCATCATACCAGAAGGCTTCTGATGCTCAATCTTTGACTTCTGACACGTCAAGCACGCATAAACGAACTCGAAAATATCCTTCTTCATACCCGACCTCCAAAACAACTTTTTCAAATCCTGGTACATCTTCGTAGCACCGGGATGAATACTTAACCTACTTCGGTGTCCTTCTTCTAGAATACTCTTCTTGATTTCTGGAATATCTGGAACACATACCCTGTCCCGAAACCTCATCACACCATTCTCATCAATTCGGAATTCTCCTTCGTTATCTTGGTTAATCAAAGTCAACCGGTCAACCAACTTTAAATCAGATTGATGTCCCACTCTAATTTCTACTAGAATACCATTAGTCAACTTCAACATTCCCAACTTCACATTGTCAGAGGTCTCTTCACATACCAAACTCAAATCTCAGAATTGCTCAATTAATTCCAATTCTTTCACCATAAGCATCGACATATGCAATGACTTCCTGCTCAATGCATCAGCCACTACATTTTCTTTGCTCGGATGATAACTCAAGTCAAAATTGAAATCCTTCAACAGATCTAACCACCTCGTCTGCCTCATATTCAATGCTTTTTTATCAAATAAGTACTTCAGACTTTTATGATCACTGAATACTTCAAACTTAGAGCCAAACAGATAATGTCTCCAAATCTTCAACACAAACACCACAGCGGCCAATTCTAAGTCATATGTAGGTTAATTCCTCTCATGAACTCGCAATTGTCTCGAAGCATATGCAACAACTTATCCATTCTGCATTAATACTCCACCAAGGCCCATCTTTGACGTATCACAATACACCACAAAAGATTTGCTCAGATTAGGCAAAATCAATACCTGAGCGGTTGTCAACCTCTTCTTCAATTCAACAAAGCTTGCCTCACATGTAACATCCCACCACTAGATATCACATGGCCAAGGAAACCCTCTTCCTTCAACCAGGACTCACACTTCGACAGTTTCACATACAACTTCTTCTCTTTCAACACTTGCAACACATTCCTCAAATGCTCAGCATGCTCTTCTTTAGGTTTAGAGCATATCATAATATCGTCAATAAAAACCACCACAAACTTATCGAAACACTCATGAAAAATCTTATTCATATACTCCATGAACACCAAGTGCATTAGATACACCAAACGACATCACAATATACTCATAGTCATCGTACCTCGTCCTGAAAGCTGTCTTCGGATTATCACCAGGCTTAACACAAATCTGATGATAACCAGACCTCAAATTAATCTTCCTAAAACACAAGCGCCCACCAATTGATCCAGCAAATCATTCAATCCTCAGAAGTGGATACTTATTCTTGATCATCACTTTATTCAGCTGTTTATAATCCACACACAATCTGATAATACCATCTTTCTTCTTCATCGACAACACAAGAGCACCCCACAGAGAAACACTCGGTCGAACAAACTTCATCCCAAGTAACTCTTCTAATTGTTTCTTCAATTCTCCTAACTCAAATGCAAACATCCGGTAAGGAGCCATTGACACCAGACTCATACCTGGTATCAAATCTGCCGCAACCTCTACCTCACGCTCTGGAGGCAAATACTTACGTCATCAGGAAACACTTCCGAAATTTCACAAACAAAAGGGAAAACACCAACTTCTCCACCTTCACTAATACTCAAAGTTGCCCTCATCATAAACATCTCAGCACCATACTGCATTGACTCATCAAAACAATCTGTAAGCACTTGGCTTAGCTCCAAACAATTCACTGCGCACACCACTTAAGCTCGCAAGACACGTCTATCCCATCCAACATGATCCCGTCGATTATCAACAAGAGATTAAGGGTGATCAGTTCCTCAATTTGTCAATAACAGCCGACTATCATGAGGCGGTACAAACTATCTTTACCAAACTATCATAGCGTCCAACGCCACACTTAGCCATCGCTCCACACATGATGCATCTTGGAGAAGCACCATCTTCTCCCCCACTTGTTTCATTCCCAACCTATAAATGGAAAACAAAACAAGCATCGACAGTGTTTTCACACACATGTCGCACACTAGGGAATATACAACATTAGTCAACCTGGCCGAATGGATCGACCTGCTCTGATACCACTAATGTAACACCCTTTTCTACCCCACAAAAATACACAGAAAAATACACAATTTATCAGAGCAAAAATCACCTCAGAAGGGTGCATATTTTCTCAATAAACTCAAAATAAAACATTTTCTCCGTAAACACGGGTTTTCCTCAAAATATTCAAAAGCCATCAAAATTAGTAGCGGAACCACCATAACCACAATAACCCAAAATCAAAAGGTTTTAAACTAAAAACCGTAATAATCAAATAACAACAAAATGTCAACATAACATGTTTCGACTCAACGACCCAACCCGATGTTACACTATCAGAGCAAGACCCTATACGTCGACTAAAAGCACTAAAAACTCCAAGGATCCTTGAAGGCATCCACAGCAAAGCCTGGTCATCTGTACGTTACACACATGGAGGCAATATTCAAACAGGAAAGGTGAGTAAACACAATTCATTATAATCAATATAAAAACAGGATATGCATAAAATGGCGTCATTATCATATACAACATCATCAGGGTCATCACAAAGGAAAACATCAAAAATCACGATATCAAAAATCACATCAATGCCAAATAAATGCAATGCACAACAAGACTCCTGCATGTCGTACCAATTCATCAAAGTCGAAGGACACTAGGCCATCACCCTCCAAAGATCCCCGTCAATAGGATTGATTCTGCACAAGAACTGGAGCACGTCAAAATTACCTCACATCCACACAATGGGATTGAAGCCACAATAGACCGAAGTCTGGAAAGGTATGAATGCATGATACACAAAGTCATTATCATCAATAAAAGTCATTACGTGCATCATCATTCATCAAAATCTCTTGTTAATCCTATCATCATTTAATCATCAAAACATCATGAATCATCATCTCGTAATCAACAATATAGCTCATGGAAATTCATCAAAATAGTTGTGTATCATCATCTCATAATCATCAATATAATTCATGGTCATTCACATCATCATTTAATCATCAAACATCATGTATAAACATCTCATAGTCATCAACATACTCGTGGTAATTCATATTATCATCTAATCCTCAAACATCATGTATAAACATCTCATAATCATCAATATAATCATGGTAATTCATCAGAATAATCACAGCTCAAAACATCAAGACAACACAAGAATCATAAAACAAATTCATTGTTTCAACGCACAACACATAGCACATACATGAAAAACCCGACTACTGCATTGAATAGTTGGAATTCTGGCGTTGAAAGTAATTTTATCAAAAAGTGTTTGAAACCATCTTTCCAACGACTCGAACGGCGACTGAAACGGACATACGGATTAAAAGTTATGAATTTCGGAAGTTTAGAAAAATTCTGGCCATAACAGCAGCAAATAGCACTGTCATGATCGCTGCGAGTCGCTAGTGCTCGCTATGCGAACTGTCTCTGCGTGAACTATAGTTCGCTATGCGAACTCTCCTGGACAGAAAACAAAAAAAATGTGATTTCTGAAGTTTGGAGGCCTTCCGGACCTCCGAATTCGATTCCGTAAAAAGTCTCAATCTCAGAATTCGAAATACTACCATTATATAAAAATTATAATAGCCTACAACACCTTTTTAGAGATACTAACATCATACATAGACCACAATTTAACTGATCAATTTATGCATTTTGCTCTTATCAAAACTTCCGACACGCAAAAACCCCAACTCCCAAATCAACACAAACAACACATAGGGATGATCCTAATGGCTTATCTACCCTCATACAAATATTATGCAACCCTTATAGATTAAAGAACCCCAAATAACTTCATAACTCCCACAAATCCCTTTCCCTACAAGGTCAGAACAACATCAACAGAGAGATTAGCCTCGAAGGCCTACTTTTATCTGATTCAATCCAACCCTTCATATTCATCATCAATCCACAAAAACAACACCTAAATCATCAATTTATTCATAAATCCACAAACCTACATAAACCTCAAAAATCCGCTTTAAACACATCGAGTTCCTATATTGAAAACAATGAAAGGCAATACTCCCTATACCTTAGATAGTCGATTCCAAGCTTTCTTTCTTTAGTTCTTGGAAACGTTCTCGAATCCTAGGCTTTTCCCTCTTTCCTCAGAGCTCTGGCCTTTTCCTTTCTTTTCACGGTCTAACAAAATGAATCCTATTCCTCTCAAATTCTCCTTTTTGTTAAACCTAACCTTTGGGCTTCTAAAATGGGCTTTTCCAATATTACCCTCACTAACTCCTCCTTAAAAGTCCAATTTACCCTTAATCCTTCTAATATTATTTAAATAAATAATAATACAATATATTCTATATTATATACTATTATTTAAATAAATAACCAAAACTCCACAAAAACACCAACGTCAACACAAACCACCAAAATTCACTAAAATTCACAAATATTATATTTAAATAAATTAAATAAATATTCTTAAAAATTTGGGGTGTTACAAACCAGCGTGCTATTGATATTCCTAGGGGGTCAATGATTTTGGGAACCTTAGAACCCATTCTACAGGTACAAAATTATCCAAAATAGTACAACCTTTGGGGATGGGTAGAGCCATGACTCCATGATCGTGACGCTGAACCTTTGAACCCATGTTTTTTCAATGTTTTTGTGTGCTGCATCATGCATTCATCTAAAAAACTCTTTTCAAACAAGAAAAAAAATCTTTTTCAAATTAAACTAAACAATAAATTGCAAATATCAGAGATTGCGTTATGGATTTCGGTAGAAGAAAGGCGCACAAGTACACCTCTAAGGCTCCAAAACTAGAGGACTTAAGGAAGTTGGCAAGGATGATTACCAACCCTGAGGCTTTCAGAGCAAAGCACGGAGGATTGTTGTCTCTATTAAGGGTCCATGTAGTTGAAGGAATTCTGTCTATGCTAATTCAGATTTACGATATGATTTACCACTGCTTCACTTTTCCGGATTACAAACTGGCACCAACCCTAGAGGAATACTCTCACCTGATTGATTTACCTATCACTGACCAAGCTCTCTTTTCTGGACTGGATGAAATTCCAAAGGAACAAACCATTGTAAGAGCAATCTATTTGGACGAGTCAGAGGTCAGGACTCACATAACCACTAAGGGAGGAATCCAGGGTTTACCAGCTAAATTCCTGATCGAGAAAGCCTTATACTTTGCCAGTGTAGGAAACATAACCGCTTTCAAGGATATCTTTGTTTTACTCACGTACATATTATTCCTTTTTCCCAACATCGACAACTTCGTCGATACCAATGCCATTAAGATATTTCTAATTGGAAATCCTGTACCAACCTTGCTCGCAGATGCTTATCATTATGTACACTTAAGGAATTTGCACAGTAGAGGAATGATCACATGCTGTGTACCCTTGCTCTACAAATGGTTCATTTCCCAACTATCCAAGTCTGCTGCTTTTTGGGATCATAAGAACACTCTACGTTGGTCACAGAGAATCATGTCTCTTACCAACTCTAACATATACTGGTCCAATAGGATTTATGAGTGGGTAGAAATCATCGACAGATGTGTAAATTTCCCTAATGTACCCCTCATTGGAACTAAAGGTGGAATTAACTATCATCCGATTTTAGCTCGCCGTCAACTCGGATACCCGATGAGACATATCCCGCGAAATGTTCATCTGAAAGGTCTTTTCTTCAAGGAAGGAGAGAATGACAGGGCACTTAAGAAGGAAATAGTGCATGCCTAGCAAAATATTCACAAAAAAGGATGAGAGTATCTAGGAAAACCAGACTGTATCTCCTTGGAGCCTTATCTCCACTGGGTACAAACTAGAGCCCTCAAGCTGAGAATGCCTTACCCTCGTCAAGAAGTTTTTCCATTAAAGGAATCTACCCTTTATTTCATGTCTGAAACGGAAAAACTCCAGGTCACTCTCAACAAAGTTCAACGAGAGAAGAGCTCTTGGAAAAAAAAATACAGAATTCTCAATGTGGAGTGTATCTAAATTCAGGAGCTATTAAAAGAAAAGGATGCTCTGATTGAGATTTTAGAGCAACATGCTGTAGAGAGTCAGGAAGATCAAAGGAATTTGCTCGCTCCTTTCATTTGGCAAAGGACTGATAACCCAACAACGGTTGAAGAACCCCGGTCGAAGAAAAGGAAACTAGCAGAACCGACATCTGAGCTCTCTTCAGAGAGGGCTCAGGATCCTTGAGCCTAGATATTTCCTGTACAGCACTTTGTAAAATACTGTACTTTCCTTTGTAACATACTCCAATCTTTCGATTTCAATAAAAAGGGGTCCCCCCCCCCCCCTCTCTGTATGATATTTGAAATTTATTTGAAGTTTCTTTTTTATTAAAACAAAAACTAAAAAAATATGTCATTGCATTCATCATTCTCACATAACGCATTCTCTCGAGTCTCACGCACGTGTCTCAATTCTAGAGTCAAACTACTCATACAATACTCGGGCCAATCGACAAAAAAAATGGACAATCTCGAGGAAGAGAACAGAGAGCTGAGAGAAGAAATCGAAGCTCTAAAGGAAGATGTGAAAAAACTTCACAATTACATGCAATCCCTGGCAGCAGCTCAGGAGCAGCATCAACAAAAGACTGTGATCTTGGAGATCACATCTACGCCCATAGTGGAGGCACATGAGATTCATCCATGGTACAACATGCCCAAGGGTCGGCCCTATGGCATGCCTCTCAACTTTATCCCTGAAGGATACATCCCTCCAGTCACTAAAGACCCAAAAATTGTAGCAGGAGCCATTATTCCTGAAGGTTACAAACTTCGGGAAAGTGAAGACGCAAGGTTTACGACAGCAATTCCTGAAGGTTACAAACGTCAGGGTGTAGAAAAACCAAGAGTCACCGCTATAATGTCTATACCACAAACAATGGTACACACTGTCCCAGAAGGACAAATTCCACAAGCAATCTCTAGTGGAAACAAAGACATGTATGAAAAGATGAATGAGTTCCAAGAACAGTTCTTGGAGATGCAGAAGGAACTGCATGCCATTCGTGGTCAAGACTTGTTTGGAAAGGATGCCACCAACCTCTGTTTGGTCCCAAATGTCAAAATCCCACACAAATTCAAGGTGCCTGACTTTGAAAAGTACAAAGGCAATTCTTGCCCTCAAAGTCATTTGGTGATGTACGCTCGAAAGATGTCAACTCAGACAGAAAATCAATAGCTATTGATCCATTATTTTCAGGACATTTTAAACGGTGCCGCTCTCAGATGGTACATGGGTTTAAACCGTACCAAGATCAATACTTTCAGAGATCTCGGCGCTACCTTCGTCCAACAATACAAATATAACCTGGATATGGTACCAGATAGAGATCAACTCAGAGCGATGTCGCAAAAAGACAAAGATACCTTTAAGGAATATGCTCAGTGATGGCGTGAAATTGCCACCCAGATTTATCCCCCTCTTGAGGAAAAAGAGATGAAAAAGATCTTTTTGAAGACCTTGAGCTCATTCTATTACGACTGAATGGTCGCCAGTGCGCCTAGCGATTTCACTGAGATGGTAAACATGGGAGTACGCCTTGAAGAGACAGTCCGAGAAGAATGGTTAGCCAAAGAGGCAGGACCATCCAGTAGTACCAAAAGATATGGTAATGCTTTCCAGAAAAAGAAAAAACAACAGATCAGCAATATCTCCCAAGGAAAGCAAAGGCGAAGGTACCAACCAGTAGCGGCAATAATGCCCACAATCAAACCTGCGCCAATTCCAGCTTATTAGCCTCAAGTTGCTCAAACCCAACCTAATCAACAACAATATCAGCAAAGGACATAACAACCTCCTCAGCAGGCTCGTCCACAGTACAAAAATAACAACCGTACAACACGTTCACCAGGGTTTGACCCTTTACCAATGTTGTACGCGGAACTTTTTCCGCTGTTATTGGCCAAGCGGCACGTCCAAACCAGGTCTCCTCTTATAGTACCAGAAAATCTGCCTTTCTTGTTCAAAGCGGATCAAACTTTCCCTTACCATCAAGGAGGATCGGGGAACAACATCGAAAACTGTCTCAACTTCAAATCTGACGTACAAAAACTTGTCAGGAACGGGGTCTTATCTTTCAAAGATACTAATCCAAATGTTCAGACAAACCCGTTGCCACAACATGACAAGGCTGTCGTGAATTTAATAGAGAAAGAATTTAGTCGCAATTACCAAATTCGCGATGTACTCCTACTAGGAACCAATCTGGTCAGGATGCACTGCAGATAGAGCGGGTACGGCCACGTACCGCCTCACAATTATCACCAGTGTGATATCTGTTCAAGGAATAATCAAGGATGTTTCGTAGTGCAATTAGCTCTACAAGAGCAAATGAATCTAGGCTGGATTCAAAATCACAGAATTCAGGAGGTCAACGTGACCCATGCAAATCCCAACATTGTTCAGAACCGCAACATTCCTACGATGAACGTTAATTTGGTGGCGATGCACTCAAGGCAAAGTCAATATCATAATCTTCCACAACACGATTACGATGCCTATCCGATCTGCTCAACAAGCAATCAGGGATGCTCTTTTGTACAAGAGGCTCTTCATCATCAGATGGATCCAGGATTACCAGGAAAGAAATAACCATCAAGTCAATATGGTTCAGATATTCGACATACGCTTGATGAATACCAGTCTGGTAGAACTACATGCTAAGAAAGTCAGGCTCAATTTTCTGGCTTCACATGCTTATCAGGACTGTGAAGAGTTTCGTAAAGACGACCAAGGATGCACACTTGTCCAAAGAACACTTCAACACTTATTGGACCACTGGTGGCTTCCAATTTACTTGGATAAAGCTACACAATGGATCAACATGATTGACGGAAATCCTAGTAGACATAAAAGCAAGGATGTCCGCTCAATGGAAACAAATTTGGTAAAGATGCACTGCATACAAAGCGGACGTGGCCGGATGCCACCATATAATGATGAGCGCTGTAGAGTTTTTTCAGAAAACAACCAAGGATGATACCTTGTACGACCAACTCTTCAAAATCAGTTGGACTAAAGAGAGAATCTACAATGTTCAAGTTTCGGGTCGATCAACGTGATACAAGACTATCTACCTGATCGAAGCAAAGATATTATCATGGTTTCCAAGCATGAAATGACCGAGGATGTATGCGCCATATGTAACACCCCCAATCTATACCCCTAATTAAATAAGGAGGTAAAAATTTCATCAGAGTATAATTAAATATTCATGGCATAGACGAAGGCGTCACATCAATTGAGACAAAACACAATAAACCTGCTCTTATAGATATGCAACAATTCAGGTAGCACATAACAAAGGAACTTAATTCCTAACACCCACAATTCAGATACAGAATAAAAGCGGAAAATCTGTAACTGAATCTCATATATATACATCATCAAAAGTTTGTCTGTCATAATATATTCATACATGTACAATCTAAAACACGTGTATACATAATACAAATAATCACATAACCATCTCCCCGACTACCCGGTGCTACATATCAGAGCCGACCGACAAAAGAATGAAGACCTAAGCTTCACAAAAAGACCTCCAGCATCTAATGTAACGCCCCGGTCAGTTTTGTCAGTTTTGTCTTTTTAATTAATTGAGTCGTTTTGAGTATTTTATTATTATATTATTTTATTTCTAACTTTTATGTGAAAATATGTTATTTTTCATCGTGAATATATTTTATCGCGTTTTGGGAACATTTGCAAGATATTTG
The DNA here is from genome assembly GCA_022829125.1 of Lathyrus tuberosus. Taxonomy (NCBI): domain Eukaryota; kingdom Viridiplantae; phylum Streptophyta; class Magnoliopsida; order Fabales; family Fabaceae; genus Lathyrus; species Lathyrus tuberosus. The sequence goes on from JALAZF010000842.1 coordinate 654,351, forward strand.
AGTGTATGAGTAATTTGGGCATTTTGATTTATTTTGTTAAGTTAAGAATATAAATAGAAAGAGAGAAAAATAGTAAGAGAAAGAAAAAGAAGAGAAGAAGAAAAGAAAAGGAGAAGAGAAGAACAGAGAGAATTTGGGAAAACTTGGAAATCAGTCAACCGAATTTCTAGAACACGATTAAATCAGGTAAGGGTGCTAAACTCGGTTATACTATGTTTGTGTATGATTATGTATGTGTGTGTTTGGATGATTCTCTTGTTTTCCATGTTTTTCACTTCTAGGTCGAAAACGATAAAATGATTAGGAATCGATGTTTTCGCGGTTGGAAATCGATATAATTTGCCTTGTATGATCACCATGTGTTTATGAGTCATTGCTGATAATTGTTTTGTTGTTGGAATTGATTTGGAATGAAAAATGAGGTTTTTGGGAGTTTTGGATCGTGTAACCCGTAACAGAATTTTTCTGGTTCTGGTGTGATTCGCCAGGCGAATTTGGGATTCGCCAGGCGAATTGAGTCTCGCCACACATTCGCTAGGCGAAGGGTGATTCGCCAGGCGAAATGGTAAGTCGCCAGGCAAATTTGGAGAGCCAGAATGGGGTAGCTTCTGTAACTCTTGGGTTTTTTCCACATTTGTGATTCGTCACTAGTTCGCCAGGCGAAATGCTGGCGAATGGGGTTCGCCAGGAGAAATCCATGGCGAAGGGCTGGCGAATGGGGATCCGCCAGGCGAATTCTTAAGTCGCCAGGCGAAACTGGTTGTTTCTCAATAAATTCTTTTCTTTGAAAATTCATAACTTTTGATCTGTGGTTCGGTTTGAGGCGTGGTTTGATGTGTTATAAAGCTTATAAAATGTACTTTATTATGATGATGGTTTTGGAGATTGTTGGCTGATTAAATTATGTCGAGAATTGGAAAATGTGTTGTTTTGTTGTCGACTTTTGCCGTTTAATTGTGTGAAGTTGATGTGTATGTGCAATATGCTGTTGGTGTGGATATTGTATGACTTGTGTACGGTTGAGTGATGAAATTGCATGAAATACACATTGTGATGATGATTGGTGGCCTTACGGCAAGAAATGCGATGTGTGATAATTGATGATATATGCATGATTATGGAGGTGTATATGTGTGCATATTAAATGTCATGAGTCATTGTATGCCAAGCATCATGATATGCATTGTTGTGACGTCCTGAGTGACGGATTGATTCCAGAGGGAATCTGCTATAACATCGTGCGCCTTAAAAATAAGAGGACCTAAAGCGATTTGATATATCGTGCGCCTTAAAAATAAGAGGACCTAAAGCGATGATTATAGACGATCGTGTTCCCATGTGGGGTATGAGCGATCGGATTGTGCGCCTTATACAAAGAGGACCTAAAGCAATCCATAAACGTCGTGCGCCTTATACCAAGAGGACCTAAAGCGACGGGGAACATCGTTTGCCTGACGGGGTGTTACTTGAGTGATCCTCAGTAACGAGCGATGATTCCAGCAGAGTTCCTGAGTGAACTAGTGATGAGAAATATTGGAAGTCGGTACCGCATAGCATGTGCATAGAGTCGTTGTGTTGGTCTCTGTGCATTTGCATAAATCATGGATTAATTGTGCATGGAATTGTGATTGTGAGCGATGAGGTGGAATATGTATAATTGAATTGATGATGAGTGTATTGTGTATGATTGATGTGTATTGGTAGTGGATCCTTGAGAATTGTACTGTGTTGTGTTGTATTTGATTGTGGTGCAATTGTGGTGAGGATATATTACTTGTGCATTTCTGTGTTAATATATAATTATATGCAACTGTATTATGATTGTTTTTCTCACCCTTCTGCTGTTTTATAATGCTCTATGAGGCATTGCAGATTTGAGTTGCTGGAGGTCTTTTTGTGAAGCTTTACGCCTTTATTCTTTTGTCGGTCGGCTCTGATATGTGACACCGGGTAGTTAGGGAGGCCGTTTGTGATTATTTTGTATTATGTATATGTATCTTTTGAATTGTACATGTATGGTTGTATATGACAAACAAATTTTCATGATATATATATATATATATATATATATATATATATGTTGATATTCAGTTACCCCTCGGTCTATGTCGTGCATGTTTAATTATACTCTGATGAAATTTTGAATTTTCTTTTACTGCTTTAATAGCTTGGGGGTATAGATTGGGGGTGTCACATTAAGTGGTATCAGAGCCAGTCCGTGTCAGTTCGTGTCTGGTTGTGTCAGTCCTGGTCGGTGTGGCGTGTGGAGTGAGCTGTTTGTTTAACCATAGTTTTTGTTATTGGAAATGAACAGAATATGGCTGGTAGGAATGATGCTGTTTTGGCTGCTGCGATGCAAGCTATGGCTCGTGTTGTGCAGGGTGCACCTAATGCTGCTGGTAATGATGAGTTCAGGAAGAACAAACCGCCTGTCTTTAAAGGGAGACATAATCCTAATGGTGCACAGATTTGGTTGAAAGAGATTGAAAGGATTTTCCGAGTTATGGATTGTGCGGAAGACAGTAAGGTGAGACTGGGTACTCACATGTTGCAGGAAGAAGCTGATGACTGGTGGGTTAGTACTCGTCAGGTGTTGGAAGCTGGGGATGAAGAAGTTACTTGGGATTTGTTTAGCCAAGAGTTTCTGAGGAAGTATTTTCCCGAGGATGTTAGAGGAAAGAAGGAAATTGAGTTCTTGGAACTAAAACAAGGTAGTATGTCTGTTGTTGATTATACTGCTAAGTTTGAGGGGCTTGTGCAGTTTTATCCTCATTATGCTAAAGCGACTGCAGAGTTTTCTAAGTGTGTGAAGTATGAGAGCGGATTGCGTCCTGAGATTAAGCAAGCAATCAGTTATCAAAGGATAAGAAGGTTTTCCGATTTTGTGTAATGTTGTAGGATTTATGAAGAGGATAGTAGGGCTAGTTCAACTCACTACAAGAGTGTGAATTCTGGTTGTCGGAAGTGAGTTTTCTTGGGCACGTAATTTCAGGTAATGGTATTGCTGTGGATCCATCTAAAGTAGAAGCAGTTCTACAATGGGAGGCTCCGAGATCTGTTACTGAAATTCAAAGCTTTTTGGGTTTGGTCGGTTATTATCGAAAGTTTATTGAAGGTTTTTCTAAACTAGCACTTCCTATGACCCAGTTGACTTGTAAAGTGCAAGCGTTCATTTGGGATATTCGGTGTGAGGAAGGTTTTAATGAGCTGAAGAGAAGATTGACGACAACTCCGATTTTGATTTTGTCGAATCCTAATGAACCGTTTATGGTGTATTGTGATGCGTCTTTGATTGGTCTAGGTGGTGTGCTAATGCAAGACGGTAAGGTCGTGGCATATGCTTCGAGGCAGTTGAGAGTGCATGGGAAGAATTACCCTAAGCATGATTTGGAATTAGCGGCTGTGGTGTTTGTATTGAAAATTTGGAGGCATTATCTTTTTGGTGCAAGGTTTGAAGTCTTTAGTGATCACAAGAGTTTGAAATATCTGTTTGATCAGAAGGAATTGAATATGAGGCAACGAAGATGGTTGGAATTTTTGAAGGACTACGACTTTAGCTTAAATTACCATCCTGGTAAGGCTAACGTGGTAGCCGATGCGTTGAGCAGGAAATCATTGCATATGTCTGCTTTAATGGTTAAGGAGTGGGAGCTTTTGGAATCGTTTAGAGTTTGAGTTTGGTATGTGAAGTGTCGTCGGTTAGTGTGAGGCTGGGTATGCCGAAGGTTACTAATGATTTTCTGATGACGGTAAGTGAGAAACAGAAGTTGGACGTGAAATTAGTGGATTTGATGTTGGTTGACGGAAAGGATGCGAGTGGTGATTTTCAAGTGGATGTTAATGGTGTGTTGAGGTTCCGTGGGCGAATTTGTATTCCGGACGATTCGGATTTGAAACGAATGATTTTGGAAGAAGGACACCGGAGTAATTTGAGTATACATCCGGGAGCGAACAAGATGTACCAAGATTTGAAGAAGATTTTCTGGTGGTCTGGATTGAAAAGAGATGTGGCTCAGTTTGTGTATGCTTGTTTGACGTGCCTGAAGTCGAAAGTGGAACATCAGAGGCCGAGTGGTTTGTTGCAACCGTTGGATATTCTAGAATGGAAATGGGATAGCATTTCTATGGATTTTGTAACAGGGTTGCCGAATACTCAGCGAGGTCATAATGCTATTTAGGTGGTTGTGGACAGATTGACTAAATCGGCTCATTTCATTCCGATTGACATCAGTTTTTCCTTGGAACGGTTAGCTGAGATTTATATCAGTGTGATTGTGAAGTTGCATGGAGTTCCGTTAAGTATTGTTTCGGATTGAGATCCTAGGTTTACCTCAAGATTTTGGGAACGTTTACAAAAGGCATTGGGTTCTAAATTGAGGTTGAGTTCGGCTTATCATCCGCAGACGGATGGGCAGTCAGAGAGAACGATTCAGTCTTTGGAAGATTTGTTCCGAGCGTGTGTTTTGGAATAAGGTGGTGCGTGGGATAGTTATCTTGCGTTGATTAAATTCACGTATAATAACAGTTTCCATTCTAGTATTGGAATGGCACTGTTTGAAGCATTATATGGACGAAGATGTCGGACACCGTTGTGTTGGCATGAATCTGGTGAAAGCGCGGTGGTTGGACCGGAGTTGGTACAGTAGACTACTGAGAAAGTGAAGCTTATTCGTGAGAAAATGAAGGCTTCTCAGAGTAGACAAAAGAGTTATCATGATCGAAGACGGAAGGATCTTGAGTTTCAAGAGGGCGATCATGTATTTTTGAGGGTTACGCCAGTAACGGGTGTTGGTCGTGCATTGAAGTCGAAGAAGCTTACTTCTCAATTTATTGGTCCTTACCAGATATCTGCGAGAGTGGGTGTTGTGGCTTATCGGGTGGCGTTGCCGCCGAATCTGTCGAATTTGCATGATGTGTTCCAAGTTTCACAACTTCGGAAGTATATTCCGGATCCGTCGCATGTGATTCCGATGGATGAGGTTAAGGTATGGGAGAACCTTACGGTTGAGGCTTTGCCGGTGAGTATATTGGATCGCGAGTTGAAGAGGTTGCGGGGCAAGGATATTGCACTTGTGAAGGTGGCGTGGGGAGGCGCTGTTGAGGGCAATTTGACTAGGGAGTTGGAGAGTCGGATGCGGGAGTCATATCCCGAGTTGTTCGTCTCAGGTAAGATTTTTGAGGATGAAAATTTCTAAGTGGGGGAGAGTTGTAACGCCCCAATCAGTTTTGTCAGTTTTGTCTTTTTAATTAATTGAGTCGTTTTGAGTATTTTATTATTATATTATTTTATTTCTGACTTTTATGTGAAAATATGTTATTTTTCATCGTGAATATATTTTATCGCGTTTTGGGAACATTTGCGAGATATTTGAGTGTAGGAGTAATTTGGGCATTTTGATTTATTTTGTTAAGTTAAGAATATAAATAGAAAGAGAGAAAAATAGTAAGAGAAAGAAAAAGAAGAGAAGAAGAAAAGAAAAGGAGAAGAGAAGAAAAGAGAGAATTTGGGAAAACTTGGAAATCAATCAACCGACTTTCTAGAACACGATTAAATCGGGTAAGGGTGCGAAACTCGGTTATACTATATTTGTGTATGATTATGTATGTGTGTGTTTGGATGATTCTCTTGTTTTTCATGTTTTTCATTTCTAGATCAAAAACGATAAAATGATTAGGAATCGATGTTTTCGCGGTCGGAAATCGATATAATTTGCGTTGTATGATCACCATGTGTTTATGAGTCATTACTGATAATTGTTTTGTTGTTGGAATTGATCTGGAATGAAAAATGAGGTTTTTGGGAGTTTTGGATCATGTAACCCGTAACATAATTTTTCTGGTTCTGGTGTGATTCGCCAGGTGAATTTGGGATTCGCCAGGCGAATTGAGTCTCGCAACACATTCGCTAGGCGAAGTGCTGGCGAAGGGTGATTCGCCAGGCGGAATGGTAAGTCGCCAGGCGAATTTGGAGAGACTGAATGGGGTAGCTTCTGTAACTCTTGGGTTTTTTCCACATTTTTTATTCGCCACTAGTTTGCCAGGCGAAGTGCTGGCGAATGGGGTTCGCCAGGAGAAATCCATGGCGAAGGGCTGGCGAATGGGGATCCGCCAAGCGAATTCTTAAGTCGCCAGGCGAAACTGGCTGTTTCTCAATAAATTCTTTTCTTTGAAAATTCATAACTTTTGATCTGTGGTTCGGTTTGAGGCGTGGTTTGATGTGTTAGAAAGCTTATAAAATGTAATTTATTATGATGATGGTTTTGGAGATTGTTGGCTGATTAAATTATGTCGGGAATTGGAAAATGTGTTGTTTTGTTGTCGACTTTTGCCGTTTAATTGTGTGAACTTGATGTGTATGTGCAATATGTTGTTGGTGTGGATATTGTATGACTTGTGTACTGTTGAGTGATGAAATTGCATGAAATACACATTGTGATGATTATTGGTGGCCTTACGGTAAGAAATGCGATGTGTGATAATTGATGATATATGCATGATTATGGAGGTGTATATGTGTGCATATTAAATGTCATGAGTCATTGTATGCCAAGCATCATGATATTCATTGTTGTGACGTCCTGAGTGACGAATTGATTCCAGAGGGAATCTGCTATAACATCGTGCGCCTTAAAAATAAGAGGAACTAAAGCGATTTGATATATCGTGAGCCTTAAAAATAAAAGGACCTAAAGCGATGATTATAGACGATCGTGTGCCCATGTGGGGTGTGAGCAATCGGATTGTGCGCCTTATACAAAGAGGACCTAAAGCAATCCATAAACGTCGTGCGTCTTATACAAAGACGACCTAAAGCGACGGGGAACATCGTTTGCCCGACGGGGTGTTACTTGAGTGATCCTCAATAACGAGCCATGATTCCAGCAGAGTTCCTGAGTGAACTAGTGATGAGAAATATTGGAAGTCGGTACCGCATGGCATGTGCATAGTGTCGTTGTGTCGGTCTCTGTGTATTTGCATAAATCATGGATTAATTGTGCATGGAATTGTGATTGTGAGCGATGAGGTGGAATATGTATAATTGAATTGATGATTAGTGTATTGTGTATGATTGATGTGTATTGGTAGTGGATACTTGAGAATTGTACTGTGTTGTGTTGTATTTGATTGTGGTGCAGTTGTGGTGAGGATATATTACTTGTGCATTTCTGTGTTAATATATAATTATATGCAACTGTATTATGATTGTTTTTCTCACCCTTCTGCTGTTTTATAATGCTCTATGAGGCATTGCAAATTAGAGTTGTTGGAGGTCTTTTTATGAAGCTTTGCGTCTTCATTCTTTTGTCGGTCGGCTCTGATATGTGACACCGGGTAGTTAGGGAGGCCGTTTGTGATTATTTTGTATTATGTATATGTATCTTTTGAATTGTACATGTATGGTTGTATATGACAAACAAACTTTCATGATATATATATATATATATATATATATATATATATATATATATATATATATGTTGATATTCAGTTACGGATTTTTCGCTTTTATTCTGTAATTGGATTGTGGGTGTAATACTACCTGAATTGTTGCATATCTTTATGAGCGGGTGTTGTATGTTTGTTTCAAATTGATGTGACCCCTCGGTCTATGCCGTGCATGTTTAATTATACTCTGATGAAATTTTGAATTTTCTTTTACTGCTTTAATAGCTTGGGGGTATAGATTGCGGGTGTCACATCTAATCTGCAATGCCTCATAGAGCATTTAAAACAGCAGAAGGGTGAGAAACACAATCATAATATAATTGCATATAATTATATAATAACACAAAAATACTCACATAAAATATTCTCACCCCAATTTACACCAGAATTCAAATACAAAACCACACAATGCATATCTCATATATCAATCACCAATGCATATCAATCATGCACAATACAATTATCACCAACACAAATATATATATATATCAACTCATCAATTCCAATCACAATTCCACACAAAATCAATCCATTCATGATTTATGCAAATGCACAGAGACCGACACAACGACTCTATGCAATGGATATACGGTACCATCCATCCGTTAATCTCAACACTAGTTCACTCAGGAACTATTAGAACCATCGCTTGTTACTTAGTGTAATTCCCGTCGGGCAAACGATGTTCCCCGTCACTCACACCTCTTTGTATAAGGCACACGACGTTTATGGATCACTCACACCTCTTTGTATAAGGCACACGACCTGATCGCCCACACCTCTTTGTATAAGGCACACGATCATCCATAATCATCGCTCACACCTATTTGTATAAGGCACATGATGTTATAGCGGATTCCCTCTAGAATCGATTCGTCGCTCACACCCACTAAGGCACACGACATCTAAAGAATGCATATCATGATGCTTGGCATACAATGACTCATGACATTCAAATGCACACATATATGCAACCATCTCAATCAACAATAATCATGCTTTACCATCAAGCCCAAAACAATGCATTTACATCATACAACAACACACAAGTCATACCATATCTATCAAAGGCATATTGCATGATAACACATCAAATACACACAATTAAAATGGTACAAGTTGACAAAACGACACCTTTCCAAATTCCCGACATAATTTAATTGACCAACAATCTCAAAACCATTTTAATAATAAAGAACATGTCAAAAGCTTTCCAACGCACCAAACCGCGCCTCAAACCGACTTACGGCTCAAAAGTTATAAAGAAAACAAATTGGGAAAAGCTGTCATGTTCGCAATGCGAAGCTCCTAGCGAGTCCTTCGCTCCCTCATTCGCAGTGCGAATACCCCAGCGAACCATGGCAGAAAGGAAAATAGCCTATAGTTCACAGTGCGAGTCTCTGGCGAATGCCTAGCCAACACTGGTTCGCTGCCCCATTCGCAGTGCGAACGTCTGGCGAACCAAGTCAGAACTGAAATGAGGTAAAGTTCGCAGTGCGAGTCTCTGGCGAATGTTCGCCCTCACCTTCGCAGTGCGAATAGCCAGCGAATTCTCGCTTTCCCCTTCGCTAGGGGATTCGCAGTGCGAACCTGCAAATTCAGAAAAACCCAGCAGCGCTGTTATACGTTCCAAAACCATATTTTCCCCACCAAAACACTCCCAAACCAACACATAGCAATCATAACATAACCCAATCATGGTAACAAGTATTCTACAACATTTACACCGATTTCCAACCGCGAAAACATCGATTTCTCTCTTCCGACCTAGAATCGAAAAGCTATAGAACACCACAAACACTCACACACACACACACACACACACACACACACATAATCATACACAAACATATTATAACCGAGTTTCGCACCCTTACCCAATTTAATCGTGTTTTTGAAAGTCGGTTGATCGATTCTTAATCGACAAGTTTTTCTCTCTTTTCTTCTTTCTATTCTCTTTCCTTCTTTCTTTTTTTCTTCTCTTCATTTTCTTTCCTTACTATTTTTCTCTCTTTTCTTTCTATTATATGAAAAATATAATATCTACCCAAACAAAAGACCAAAATACCCCTACACTCAAATATCTCACAAACGCTCCCAAAACGCGATAAAACATAACAACAATGAAAAATAATATATTTTCAAATAAAAGTCAAAAGTAAAATAATATAATAATAAAATAATCAAAGCGACTCGATTAAATAAAACTAACCAAAACTGGGGCGTTGCAACTCTCCCCCACTTAGAAATTTTCATCCTCGAAAATAATACCTGAGACGAACAACTCTGGATACGACTCCCGCATCCGACTCTCCAACTCCCAAGTCAAATTGCCCTCAGCAGCGCCTCCCCACGCTACCTTCACAAGTGCAATATCCCTGCCCCTCAACCGCTTCAACTCGCGATCCAAAATTCGCACTGGTAATGCCTCCACCGTAAGGTTCTCCCTTACCTCTACCTCATCCATCGGAATCACATGCGACGGATCCGGAACATACTTCCGAAGATGTGAAACATGGAACATATCATGCAAATTTGAAAGTTTCGGCGGCAACGCTACCCGATAAGCCACAACACCCACTCTCACGGATATCTGGTAAGGACCAAAAAACCGAGAAGTAAGCTTCTTCGATTTCAATGCACGACCAACACCCGTTACTGGCGTAACTCTCAAAAATACATGATCTCCCTCTTGAAACTCAAGATCTTTCCTCCTTCGATCATGATAACTCTTCTGCCTACTCTGAGAAGCCTTCATTTTCTCACGAATAAGTTTCACCTTGTCCGTAGTCTGTTGAATCAATTCGGGTCCAACCACCGAACTCTCACCAGATTCATGCCAACACAACGGTATTCGACACCTTCTTCCATATAACGCTTCAAAAGGTGCCATTCCAATACTCGAATGGAAACTGTTGTTATACATGAATTCCACCAACGCAAGATAACTATCCCACGCTCCACCTTGTTCCAGAACACAAGCCCGCAACAAATCTTCCAACGACTGAATCGTTCTCTCCGTCTGTCCATCCGTCTGAGGATGATAAGCCGAACTCAATCTCAACTTAGATCCTAAAGCCTTTTGCAAACTTTCCCAAAATCTCAAAGTAAACCTCGGGTCTCGATCTGAAACAATACTCAACGGAACACCATGTAGCTTCACAATCACACTGATATAAATCTCAGCTAACCTCTCCAAAGAAAAACTGATGTCAATCGGAATGAAATGCGCCGATTTAGTCAGTCTGTCCACAACCACCCAAATAGCATTATGTCCCCGCTGAGTGTTCGGCAACCCTGTCACAAGGTCCATAGAAATGTTATCCCATTTCCACTCAGGAATATCCAACGGTACCAACAAACCACTAGGCTTTTGATGTTCCACTTTCAACTTTTGGCACGTTAAACATGCATATACAAACTGAGCCACATCTCTTTTCAATCCAGACCACCAAAAGATCTTCTTCAAATCTTGATAGATCTTATTAGCTCCCGGATGTATACTCAAATTACTCTGGTGTCCTTCCTCCAAAATCATCCTCTTCAAGTCCGAATCATCAGGGATACAAATTCTACCACGGAATCTCAAAACACCATTATCATCCACTTTAAAATCACCATTCGCATCTTTTTCTCCAACCAACATCAAATCCACAAATTTCACATCCAACTTCTGTTTCTCACTTACGGTCAACAGAAACTCATTAGTAACCTTTAGCATACCCAGCCTCACGCTGTCGGATGTCACCTCACACACCAAACTCAAATCTCTAAACGCTTCCAGAAGTTCCCACTCTTTAACCATTAAAGCGGACATATGCAACGATTTTCGACTCAACGCATCGGCTACCACATTAGCTTTACCAAGATGGTAATTCAAGCCAAAATCGTAGTCCTTCAAGAATTCCAACTATCTTCGTTGCCTCATATTCAACTCTTTCTGATCAAACAAATACTTCAAAATTTTATGATCACTAAAGACTTCAAATCTTGCACCATAGAGATAATGCCTCCAAATTTTCAATACAAACACCACAGCCGCTAATTCCAAATTATGAGTAGGGTAATTTTTCTCATGCACCCTCAACTGGCTCGAAGCATAAGCCACGACCTTACCTTCTTGCATCAGCACACCACCTAGACCAATCAAAGACGCATCACAATATACCATAAACGGTTCACTAGGATTCGATAAAATCAAAATCGGAGTTGTCGTCAATCTTCTCTTCAGCTCACTAAAACTTTCCTCACACCGAATATCCCAAATGAACGCTTGCCCTTTACAAGTCAACTGGGTCAAAGGAAGTGCTAGCTTAGAAAAACCTTCAATGAATCTCCGATAATAACCAGCCAAACCCAAAAAGCTTCTGAATTCAGTAACAGATCTAGGAGCCTCCCATTGTAGAACTGCTTCTACTTTAGATGGATCCACAGCAATACCATTACCTGAAATCACATGCCTAAGAAAACTCACTTCTGACAACCAGAACTCACACTTGGACAACTTGGCAAAAAGTTTCTTTTCCTTCAAAATTTGCAACACCACACGCAAATGCTCCTCGTGCTCCTCCCGGGACTTAGAATAAATCAAGATATCATCAATAAACACAACAACAAATCGATCCAAATGCTCATGGAAAATACGATTCATATACTCCATAAACACACCTGGCGCATTAGAAACCCCGAACGGCATCACAGAATATTCATAATGACGTATCATGTCCTAAAAGTCATCTTCTGAATATCTTTCTCTTTCACCCTAATCTGATGATACCCCGACCTCAAATCAATCTTACTAAACACACACGCACCTACCAACTGGTCCATCAAATCATAAATTCTCGGAAGAGGATACTTATTCTTAATCGTCACCTTATTCAACTGGCGATAATCAACACACAATCGCATACTCCCATCTCTCTTCTTCACCAATAAAACTGGAGCACCCCATGGCGACACACTCGGTCTCACAAACCTCTTTTCCAACAATTTGTTCAATTGCTTCTTTAACTCCACCAACTCAGATGCCGATATTCGATATGGTGCCATCGATACAGGTCTAGTACCAGTAACTAGATCTATAGAAAACTCCACCTCTCTCTCTGGCGGCACGTCTGAAATATCCTCTAGAAACACCTCTGGAAACTCACACACAACTGGAAACATATCAAGTGAAACTTGACTATCCACTCTCAACGATGCAAACAATCCGAACAACTGAGCTTCATCCCCCAAAAGTTTCTTCAACTCTTTGGTAGATAAGAAACTCGATTCCTCGTCTTCTTTAAGAGAAGGAAATCTTACCAGCTTATGATAACAATCAATATGAACCCGATTAAACTGAAACCAATTCATACCCAGAACCACATCTAAACCCTCCAACGGCAAACACACCAAATCCATCTCAAAATCTTTACCATAAATGGTCAAAGGACAACTTAAACAAACCAAAGAAGTAGTTACTGACCCCATTGCTGGAGTATCAATAACCATCTCTCCACCCATCGAAGACAACAAAAGATTCAAACGCTTCGCGCAGTCAGACGAAATAAACGAATGAGTCGCTCCAGTATCAATAATAGCAACTAAAGGTGTACTATTAATAAAACAAGTACCTATGATCAGACGGTCTGCACTAGAAGTCTGAGTTCCTGCTAATGCAAATACCTTCCCACTAGTCGGAGCTTGCTTCGGTTTTGGACACTTCGTGCTAACATGTCCAGGTTCACCAAAGTTGAAACACTTCACCACGTTCCTCTTACAATCAGCTGCAATGTGTCCTAAACCTCCACAATTGGAACATTTTCTCATATCCTACCTACATTCAAACTGACGATGTCCTAAGTCACCACACCTATAACATCTTAGAGGACTAGACATTCCTCCCCCACTTGGCCTTTTCTCAAAATTCCCCCTTTGTTTACCCTTATCAGCTGGTGTCACATACGGACCACTACGAAACGGTTGTTTCCCTTTCCTTTCGTTCACACTCTTATAGTGAGTAGAACGAGCTTTGCTATATTCTTCATAAATCCTACAACAATCCACCAAGTCAGAAAACCTTCGAATTCTCTGATAACCAATTGCCTGCTTAATCTAAGGACGCAATCCGCTCTCAAACTTCACACACTTAGAAAACTCCGCAGTCGCTTCAGCATAATGTGGATAAAACTGCACAAGCTCCACAAACTTAGCAGTATAATCAACAACAGACATGCTACCTTGTTTCAACTACAAGAACTCTATCTCTTTCTTTCCCCTAACATCTTCGGGAAAATACTTCCTCAGAAACTCAACACTAAACAAAGCCCAAGTGACTTCTTCCTCTGCAGCTTCCAACACCTGACGAGTACTAACCCACCAGTCACCCGCTTCCTCCTGCAACATGTGAGTACCCAATCTCACTTTCTGATCCTCAGCACAATCCATCACTCAGAAAATCCTTTCAATCTCCTTCAGCCAAATCTGAGCACCATCAGGATTATGCCTCCCTTTGAAGACAGACGGTTTGTTCTTCCTGAACTCATCATTCCCAGCAGCATTAGGTGCACCCTGCACAGCCCGAGCCATAGCTTGCATCACAGCAGCTAAAGCATCGTCATTCCTACCAGCCATATTCTATTCATATCCAATAACAGCAACTATGGTTAAATAAACAGCTCATCCAAACACAACCACCGACAAAGACTGACACAAACTGACACGAACTGGCTCTGATACCACTTAATGTAACACCCCCAATCTATACCCCCAATTAAATAAGGCGGTAAAAATTTCATCAGAGTATAATTAAATATTCATGGCATAGACGAAGGCGTCACATCAATTGAGACAAAACACAATAAACCTGCTCTTATAGATATGCAACAATTCAGGTAGCACATAACAAAGGAACTTAGTTCCTAACACCCACAATTCAGATACAGAATAAAAGCGGAAAATCTGTAACTGAATCTCATATATATACATCATTAAAAGTTTGTCTGTCATATACATATTCATATATGTACAATCCAAAACACGTGTATACATAATACAAATAATCACATAACGATCTCCCCGACTACCCGGTGCTACATATCAGAGCCGACCGACAAAAGAATGAAGACCTAAGCTTCATAAAAAGACCTCCAGCATCTAATCTGCAATGCCTCATAGAGCATTTAAAATAGCAGAAGGGTGAGAAACACAATCATAATATAATTGCATATAATTATATAATAACACAAATACTCATGTAAAATATTCTCACCACAACTTACACCAGAATTCAAATACAAAACCAAACAATGCATATCTCATATATCCATCACCAATGCATATCAATCATGCATAATACAATTATAACCAACACAAATATATATATATATATATATATATATATATATATATATATATATATATATATATATATATATATCAACTCATCAATTCCAATCACAATTCCACACAAAATCAATCCATTCATGATTTATGCAAATGCATAGAGACCGACACAAAGACTCTATGCAATGCATATGCGGTACCATCCATTCGTTAATCTCAACACTAGTTCACTCAGGAACTAGTGGAACCATCGCTTGTTACTTAGTGTAACTCCCCGTCGGGCAAACGATGTTCCCCGTCGCTCACACCTCTTTGTATAAGGCACACAACCCGATCGCTCACACCTCTTTGTATAAGGCACACGACCCGATCGCTCACACCTCTTTGTATAAGGCACATGATGTTATAGCAGATTCCCTCTGGAATCGATTCGTCGCTCACACCCACTAGGGCACACGACATCTCAAGAATGCATATCATGATGCTTGGCATACAATGACTCATGACATTCAAATGCACACATATATGCAACCATATCAATCAACAATAATCATGCTTTACCATCAAGTCCAAAATAATGCATTTACATCATACAACAGCACACAAGTCATACCATATCTATCAAAGGCATATTGCATAATAACACATCAAATACACACAATTTAAATGGTACAAGTTGACAAAATGACACCTTTCCAAATTCCCGACATAATTTAATCGGTAAACAATCTCAAAACCATTTTAATAAGAAAGAACATGTCAAAAGCTTTCCAACGCACCAAACTGCGCCTCAAACCGACTTACGGCTCAAAAGTTATAAAGAAAACAAATTAGGAAAAGCTGTCATGTTCGCAATGCAAAGCTCCTAGCGAGTCCTTCGCTCCCTCATTTGCAGTACAAATACCCCAGCGAACCATGGCAGAAAGGAAAATAGCCTACAGTTTGCAGTGCGAGTCTCTGGCAAATGCCTAGCCAACACTGGTTCGCTACCCCATTCGCAGTGCGAACGTTTGGCGAACCAAGTCAGAACTGAAATGAGGTAAAGTTCGCAGTGCAAGTCTCTGGCGAATGTTCGCCCTCACCTTCGCAGTGCGAATAGCCAGTGAATGCTCGCTTTCCCCTTCGCTAGGGGATTCACAGTGCGAACCTGCGAATTCAGAAAAACCCAGTAACGCTGTTATACGTTCCAAAACCATATTTTCCCCACCAAAACACTCCCAAACCAACACATAGCAATCAGAACATAACCCATTCATGGTAACAAGTATTCTACAACATTTACACCGATTTCCAACCGCGAAAACATCGATTTCTCTCTTCCGACCTAGAATCGAAAAGCTATAGAACACCACAAACACTCACACACACACACACACATAATCATACACAAACATATTATAACCGAGTTTCGCACCCTTACCCGATTTAATCGTGTTTTTGAAAGTCGGTTGATCGATTCTTAATCCACAAGTTTTTCTCTCTTTTCTTCTTTCTCTTCTCTTTCCTTCTTTCTCTTTTTCTTCTCTTCTTTTTCTTTCCTTACTATTTTTCTCTCTTTTCTTTCTATTATATGAAAAATATAATATCTACCCAAGCAAAAGACCAAAATACCCCTACACTCAAATATCTCGCAAACGCTCCCAAAACGCGACAAAACATAACAACAATGAAAAATAATATATTTTCAAATAAAAGGAAAAAATAAAATAATATAATAATAAAATAATCAAAACGACTCGATTAAATAAAACTAACCAAAACTGGGGCGTTACACCATAATCCCTCTGCTCAACGAATAGAAAGTCCTTCTTGACAGTAGAAAGATTCTCAACCTCGAACCAATTGAGGCTTCCTATGATGGTCAGAAAAACCAAAAGGATCTAATGGTGATCTACTTACCAGGACCAATAGCGTACCAATCCGATAAGGTTATTCCTTACATGTACGGTGCAACAAGAATTGAAAATGGAAAGGAAAATCCATTACCCTCTGTTGTAAACATTGCTGACATCAGTCGAGTCACATGGAGCTGCCGGATTTTCAACAAAGGAGTTGGAGAACCTACCAAAGAAAAGGAACCTCAAACAAAAGTTCCAAATCAGCAAATCGGGCAATCCAGTAATCCCGAACTTTCAAAGAACAAAGATGAGATGTTAAAGCTCATCCAGAAAAGTGAGTACAACATTGTAGACCAACTGTTGCAAACTCCGTCTAGAATCTCTGTGTTATCTCTCCTACTTAGTTCCGAAGCTCACAGGGAAGCTCTGCAGAAAGTTCTAGAGCTAGCCTTCGTGGAACAAGATGTAACCGTAGGACAATTTAACATCATCATTTCCAACATCACTTCCTGCAATAACCTAGGATTCAGATATGAGGAATTGCCGGAAGAAGGCAAAAATCATAATATGGCGCTTAACATTACATTCAACTGCCAAGACGATGCTTTGGCCAGCGTACTGGTTGACACGGGATCATCTCTGAATGTTATTCCAAAATCAACGTTAACGCGACTATCATTTCAAGGAACTCCGATGAGAGGCAGTGAGATCATCGTCAAAGCCTTTGACGGATCCAGAAAAATAGTTATCGACGAAGTAGATCTTCCCATAACTATCAGCCCTCACACTTTTTAAGTCACTTTTCAGGTCATGGACATCCGGGAAGCATACAACTGTTTATTAGGAAGACCTTGGATACACGAGGCTGGGGCAGTCACTTCAACACTTCACCAGAAGCTGAAGTTCGTCAAGAATGAAAAGCTAGTCACAGTCTGCGGAGAGAAAGGCTTAATCGTGAGCAACTTATCATCATTCTCCTATTTAGAACCAGAGGAGGTTGTTGGAACCCAGTTCCATGCTCTCTTGGTGAGCAATGAGAATCGATCAAAAAAAGGGATGTCGATTTCCTCCTACAAGGACGCTCTCGAAGTGATAAAAAATGATAACACAAAAGGATGGGGACAACTTGTGATTCCTTCGGATAACAAGACAAAGAAAGGTCGTGGTTTCTCTTCAACCTGTGCCCAAACTTCCAAGAAAGACGAAAGTTTTCGTCCCATTCAAAACTTCTTCCACAGTGGAGGATTTCTCCACCCAGTGACTTAAGAAGTACACACTATCAATGAAAGTGACTCCTCCGATATGAATGAAGAGTGGAAGTCTTATCTCAACGAGGATGGTTATATGTCTCAGGGAGAGGCACATACGCTATTTTGCTTTCCCACACAGAGTCCGAGATATATACCAAGATCAGACGTCAAGATGATATACGGAGATTGTGACCATGAGGGATGTCGTGCTCCACCTAACTCATTAGAAGACAATCTGATGAAAGATAACTTCAACTATGACTATTATGACCCACTGGATGACTTGCCTATCTGGCAGCCATACCCAAAAGACTTGGGGGAAAAGAGTCAGCCCAACGATGCATATCAGTTGAGCAACATTGAAAATAATACCTGCGTCCCCACCGATTCATGGGAACATTACTCAGGATATTCAGGAAATACCCAACACCATGATGAACCTGCAAGGACTGCAGGACAGTAGTTCATCAACCATGCCTTTCCAGAGGTCAACGTCATCAAGGAAGATCACTCCTCCAGTCCCCCAGAAGTATAGGACACTTTAGGACAACCGAGTGGCAAGTATGACTTCTTGGTCAAAGACACCACTCCTGAAAGCTCTCGCATCAGATACGAGGACATCCAGCCAACTGGATGGGGATATACTCTCGAGAGTGAAAACATTAAAGAAGATACAACAAAAGAGTTCGTTTACGACAACTCTGCTTGGGAGGAAGACTCCAATGATCCTGCTCAGCCAGAAATCAGTGTCATTTCTGAGGACAAATCAAGAAAGAAGGTGCTAGAATTTGTGATTCACCGAGGAGTTCGTCGCCAATGGGTTGCTGTCGATGTCTCGAAAGTTGTCCATAAGTCTAAGTAATTGCCATCTTTGTTTTAACCTTTCACCCTGCCCAGGTGAAACAGATATTTTATAGGGCTCACTTTCTGTAAATGTCCCTCTTCGCTTCGCCCAAAGCGACATAGTTTTGTTTTATAAGGCTGTAGTTTCAAGAATCGACAAAATCATAAATAAATAAGTGTCATTCTGTCATTCTTGCGTTTATTGCTATTTTCACTTTTCGTTTTTTCATAAAACGGTAATCCTAAGACAAACTATAAATAAAAACAACTATTTTTCAGAAAATACACTACACAAACTCTTGCATTTCTCTCTATCTCTTCTAAAAAATAAAATCATCACGTCATGCAGATTGCTTGTTTTAAACCCCATTGAAACATATGATCCAATGCCTTCTCCCAACTTTGAATTCCCAGTATTTAAAGCTGAAGAAGAAGAGGATGAAGAAATTCTAGAAGAGATCTCCCGATTACTCAGACAAGAGGAAAGGTCTATTGAGCCTCACAAAGAACTGTTGGAAACGGTAAATTTAGGTTCAGAGAAAGAAAGGAAAGAAGTCAAGATTGGGGCAAAACTCAATCCAAATAAGTTCACATTCGGTGTCCGCCTAAATCCTAATAAGTGCACATTCGGTGTCCGCTCCAGAAAACTCTTAGGGTTCATCGTCAGCCAGAAAGAAATCGAGGTTGATCCAGACAAGGTCAAGGCCATTCAAGAAATGCCTTCACCAAAGACTGAAAAACAAGTCAGAGGATTCCTGGGACGTCTGAATTACATCTCAAGGTTTATATCCCTCATGACCGCGACTTGCGCGCCAATCTTCAAATTACTCAGAAAGAATCAAAGCTGTGTATGGATAGAAGATTGCCAGAAAGCTTTCGACAGTATCAAGGAATATCTGTTGAATCCACCAATTCTATCACCTCCAGTGGAAGGAAGACCACTGATCATTTACCTAATAGTCTTGGAAGACTCAATGGTTGTGTACTTGGCCAACAAGACGAAATAAAAAGAAAAGAGTATGCCATTTACTACTTAAGCAAGAAATTCACCGACTGTGAAACTCAGTACACTATGCTCGAGAAAACTTGCTGCGCTTTGGCTTCGGCAGCCAAGCGTCTTCGCCAGTACATGATTTGTCACACTACTTGGTTAATCTCTGAAATGGACCCGATCAAGTACGTCTTTGAAAAGCCCGCTCTCACAGGAAGGATTGCCCATTGGCAGATGTTGTTATCAGAATATGACATCGAGTACCATGCTCAGAAAGCCATCAAGGGAAGTGTTTTAGTCGATCATTTGGCTCATCAACCGATTGAAGATTAGGAATCAGTCGGATTTAAATTCCCAGACGAAGATGTCATGTACTTGAAAATGAAAGATTGGGATGAACCGTTACCCAGTGAAGGGCCAGAACCAGGTTCCCAGTGGGGACTAATATTTGATGGAGCTGTCAACGCATATGGAAACGGAATTGGGGTAATCATTGTTACCCCTCAGGGTACCCACATTCCTTTCACTGCCAGGTTGACATTCAAGTGCGCAAACAACGAGGCAGAATACGAAGCGTGTATCATGGGTCTCGAAGAAGCTATTGAATTAAGGATTAAGAACTTGGATGTGTATGGAGACTCAGCCCTGGTTATCAATCAGATCAAAGGAGAGTGGAATACATACCAATCTGGATTAATTCCTTACAAAGATTACGCGGGAAGGTTGTTACCATTCTTCAACAAAATCGAGTTTCATCACATTCCTCGTGAAGAAAATCACATGGCTGATGCAATAGCCACACTCTCTTCCATGATTAGTGTAGGTCAATGGAACGACATACCTAAGATTGATGTAATGCGCCTTGAAAAGCCTGCCTATATCTTCACAATTGAAGTAGTCATCGACGACAAACCTTGGTACCACGATATAAAGTGCTTCCTTAAAAAACAAGAGTACCCGCCAGGGGCATTCCGAAAAGACAGGAAGACTCTCAGGAGGCTGGCAGGAAACTTCTTCCTGAACGGTGATACACTCTAAAAACAAAACTTTGACATGGTTCTGCTCCAATGCGTAGACAGACCGGAATCGAACATGTTGATGAAAGAGATTCAAGAAGGATCCTTTGGCACTCATGCCAACAGACACATAATGGCGAGAAAAATTCTGAGAGCACGGTACTATTGGCTGACAATGGAATCCAATTGCTACATGTACATGAGAAAGTGTCACTAGTCTCAGATATACGCTGACAAAATCCATGTACCGCCAACGCATCTCAAAGTTCTTTCTTCCCCATGGCCTTTTTCTATATGGCCTATCGACATGATTAACATGATTGAACCCAAGGCTTCGAACGAACATCGGTTCCTCCTGGTAGCCATTGATTACTTCACCAAGTGGGTCGAAGCAGCATCATACACCAATGTGACCCGACAGGTGGTAGTCCGTTTTATCAAAAATAATCTTATCTGCCGTTATGGTGTTCCAAGCCATATCATTACGAATAATGGATCTAACTTGAACAATAAGATGATGAAAAAGTTGTTTACTGAGTTCAAGATTGAACACCATAACTCATCTCCCTACCGACCTAAGATGAACGGAGCGGTAGAAGCGGCTAACAAGAACATCAAGAAGATCGTTCAAAAGATGGTTGTAACCTACAAAGACTGGCATGAGATGCTACCCTTTGCTCTTCATGGTTATCGCACATCTGTGCGTACTTCAACAGGGGCAACCCCTTTCTCTCTAGTATATGGCATGGAGGCAGTACTCCCCATAGAAGTAGAGATCCCATCAATCCAGGTATTGATGGAAGCTAAGCTAACAGAAGCTGAATGGTGTCAAAGTCGACACGATGAACTAAACCTGATCAAAGAGAAGCGGATAACGAATCTATGCCATGGTCAGTTGTATCAACAGAGAATGAAGAAAGTGTTCGACAAAAAGGTCCGACCTCATGTTTTCAGAAAATGAGACCTCGTGCTCAAGAAGATACAATCCTTCCTCACTGATTTCTGGGGCAAATGGACTCTGAATTATGACAGCCCCTATGTGGTCAAGAAAGCCTTCTCACCCGGTGCCTTGAGACTTTCAACCATGGATGGAGAAGAGTTTGCCCACCCCACGAATGTTGATGTAGTCAAGAAATAATTCACCTAAAAAAAACGTCTCAGTGGATTGAAAACCCAAAAGGGCGGTCCAGGAAAAAATTAGAGACACAAGCAAGAATCATCCCGATGGATTGGAAACCTCAAAAGACGATCCAGGCAAAAAATAGGGATTCATGGCAAGTAACTACATCTAACAAGGTTAAATCCCCAGCGGTAATACCATCCATCAGAAGGACTTCAATCAAGGTCACCTTCAATAGAAGCCCAGAATGTCTAGAATTCAAAGTTGGTAGAAGGATAACGGTCGTTATGTTTCAATGTAGCCCCTTTTCCCTTAAAATTACCATTTTCTAAACTTTGTATATACTCTATGGTATCACGCGCTTGGCTGATTTCCATTCTATCAATAAAAATTTGAGCCCTAGTGCTTTTGTTTGCAACTTTTATTTGTTTTTGCTTTATAGAATGACATTTTAACATGATCAATGATTCTTGAAACAAAACAAAAATGAATTTACTTATAAAATTTTTCTTCTGCTTTTAAAATAAAGATGGCATTTCCTTTTGACTCTAAACGTCTAAAAAAGCATCGACAGCTTCCCCGGAAGTGATTAAACCTCAAAATGCAGAATCAAAAGTACTCCTTCTAAACCAGTACACCTGAATGAAGGATCAACTGTTTCAGATGCAATGTCTCATCTGACCTCCCCTACTGAGTTCTCAACTCTTAAGACCGGTCGAAAAATTCTTTCTCCCCGCAGAGTATGCCTCTCCTAAGCAAGTCAGTATTGCTATCTTAAACAACGGTGCTTTTCAGTCACCCGCAGTGGCCGAGTATCCAGTCGTGTTCAACCACTATTTTGTATGTCGCGTCAGCTTGGTCAGCATAAACACACATACATCATGAATTATTGATTCATATTCATAGTTATATTGCATTGCTATCACTATGGTCATACTCGTTCCCGAGTGATAAAGTCCTCTTGTCGATCGAGTTGTTAGTACTTTCCTCGTCAGGAAATGTTTTGTTTGAGCAATCTCTCCCCCCAGTTTATTTTTGGAATGGAGACTATCCTTGACCACTTTGATAACTTGAACCTTTGAAAGGCCATCAGACGTCTGACGGACACCTTTGGAACATCACTCTTCAATATTAAAGATGATATCTTTGCTTTCCCAAATTAAGGAAAATCACCAGAGAAAGCCTCTTAGCTGAAGACTCTCAGCAATACATTGGTTCTTCTCTGAAGAAAGTCGATGTTGATAAAGTCATCAGCACCTCAAAATTGGATCACATCACATGGCATTTCTCCAAAAAGATCTCGAAGAAAAGTATGATGTGTTATCCCCAAGCGAAAAGTAGTATCTCAAGAGGCTCATTTTCCCCGGTAGATTCAACAAATGGCATCTCCCATAGAGAAGTTTGCACACCTCTACAAATCAGACAAATGGGTGTCCCCAACAAGTTTGACCTCAAACACTTTCCATCAAATAGCACCTCCCCAGTATAGCTCGACGAGAAGTTTGATGAAGACCGCTACATATAGCATTCCTTGTCGAGAAAAGGAACTCGACAAAAAGAAACTTAGACCAGTTCTGTGGTTGAAGACCAGGATCGAGGGGAAGTTTAATTCAAAAGAAACTTAGACCAGTTCCATGGCTGAAGACCAGGATCGAGGGGAAGTTTTACCCTTTTCTAAGTAGAATTGCTTAGAAAAAGAAGATGGATGAGTAAACTTCCATTCATAACTACCGTCAAAATTTCGGGTATTCCGATATTTAATCCTCTTGCACCCTGAATGTCCGAATATCTTCGCCATTCATACCTTCGGGTCCAAGAAGATTAAATAGGGGCATCTGTCATACTCCAAATTTTGACCACCAAGATTTCCCATCATTGTACAAATCATACCACAATATGGATGTACCATCATGCCTCATCAACCTCCTCAAGGATTGTTGAGCATTTACTATAGTCAAGAATTAGGGTTTCTATCACTCCCCGAGCACTCAGACAAAGGATCAATCAAGAAATGACATGATCTTCAACTTGTATAACCTCTTAAAACATACATGAGGGATCAAGAGGACTCCCATATCAATAATCAAGCACAAAGTTGTGGCATTCCAAGTGGAAGGAACCTCGAAACACCCGATATCACCGAATGAGGGTTTTGGACGACTGGGACCACCAGAGTGAGATTTTCACAAGAGGATGAGACAAGACTTCAACATATGACTCAATATGCTCAAAATGACCCTAGGGATCCATTTTCAAAGTTAAATTACCATCAGAGAATGCATTCCCCAAAAATTGGGAAATAGGGTTTTACGCTCGAAACCGCTCCGGAGCCAAAAGTCAAAACATGACTTTTTGGCAAAAATGATCCTTATGACTCATATTTTCATAAAATATGGCTTATAATGTCATTTGAAAAAGAATTGATCAAGAAATCAAGATAACTTGTAAAAGGGGTAATCTTGAAAAATTGAAAAATTTTCTAAGTTACCAAATTTGAATGGTTTTGGTGCCAACTTCCAAGAACCATAACTTCTGATCCAAGCAACCATTTTGAGTGATCCAAAACTGGATTTGTAGGTCTTTCTACATTCTACAAAAGCTTTAACTACCTCAAACTCCAATTCTTCATAGATTTTTAGTTATGGATGGATCAAAGTGCTAAAAAAAATCAAAATTCCAACACTTAGTGAAAACTGCCTGAGTTTTCAGCCTTGAACATCAATGTTCATGAGGATTTTTCAGTTTGATTCAGATAGTCTCAAGAAAAACTTTGATCACACATGGAATGTATCATGTTAGGGCTTTCTGAAAAGCACAAGAGCTTTCCATAACTCCATCTAAGCAAGGAGATATGATCCTCCCAAAATGGCACTTTCCAACTGTCATGTACAAGGCAGTTTTGTGCACTTTTGCTCGAGCTGGCCAAATTGTGCAATCCTAAGCCTTGTCACACTTCTGAAAACATACAAGGATCTTATCCAAGCAAGTACCTCTGATCAACAAGCCTTGCAAGTCAAGACACCACTCCTTTTGGCATGTGGAATTCAATGTTCCAAATCCAAAATCTCCAATTTTGTTCCAAGGCATTCAAGAGGTGCATTGAGGTGGCGTGGACTGAGTCTTTGATCACTAAAACAGTCAAGCATTAGCCCTGCTACAAAAGACCATAGGCCTGCTGCACTGACCCAAGTCAATGGCCAAAGAATACTTGAAAACCTTTATGCCACAATTGTCCAAAGGCCTGCTGCAGTTGCCTTTCACTATTGATGCCAAAACAAACTTGACACACGATAAATAGACCTCAATTCTGATCAGTTTGAGTACCCCAAAGCACTACAACACTTGCTTTCCTCAAATTCTCTCTTTCACTCCCAAAATGTCTTATTTTGCAAGTCACCACTGAGTTTTTGAGTTAGAGAGCAATTCCACCACAGCTCATGATCCAAACACATCCAATATATCATGTATAAGTTGTTCAAACAATCACATTTGATCTGAAACACCAAAATAAAAAAGTCAACCTCCAAAACCTCAAAATTTAACTTTTTTGCACTTTACAAGCCATGTCTTGATTCAGTCACTTTCAAAACCAAACAAAGCCTCAATCACACTCCAAATATCATCCTCAAACTGTCCCAATTGGTTTCCCTCATCTTGAACACCATTTGAGAGAGTTACCATCTTGGTCACTTTTGCCACTTTTACAAGGAAGAGCCAATACTTGTTCCTGAGGATTCCAACTGGTTTTGATCATCGTAAAAACTTCTAAGGGATCAATCACGAGTGTCTAAAGCATTGGGTTACTTCTGGCACAAGGATCTTGATAGTTAGCACAAGGATCTTCAAGAGGTAAGTGCATCACAACTTGAACTCTCTAAATCATGCATTGATTTGATGTCCATTGATCATGGACATGTCATACATATCATATATGTTGTGTTTGAACAAATTTGTCATGCTATTGTTGCCTGTATGATGAGATAGCATAGAACATGAAAATCTAGGCCGATTTTGAAATCAATATCGGATTTTAAAATAGAAACATTTCCTGAAAATTCCAAAAGCACCATTGGATTCCTCATGAATTTCTAGGCAGGATACACCTAAATTTTGTCGAAATCCATGGAGAAATGAGAAAGTTAGAGGCTTTATGCAAAATGCAAAAACTAGGCCTTGCCTTGGGCAAGGGCTAGGCCTAGGCCATGGCGCCTTGGCCAAGCCTAAAAGCAAGGCACCCATATATGTCAATGGGGTGGTTTTGATACACAGATGTATCACCACCCCAGTGGTAGCGCGCATGTGTGTTTGGTTGAGAGGTTGTGGGTTCAAGACCCACCCAGACCATTTTTCCATTTTGCCATATTTTGCTATTTTTCACATATTTTATGGTTTTTGTTAATTAATTCCAAAATTACTTTCTCTCTCAATTTTAATTATTTTTTATTGGTTCTTTTTTGAAAATTCACAAAAACATTAAAATATTTTATTTTACAAAAATTTCACAAAAATATTATTTATTTCACATATATGGTATTTTTGTAAAGAAATATATTTTTATTTGTTTTTAGGTATTAAAAATATTTATTTCTCTTGATTTTGCAAATTCAAATGATTTCCAAATCATTCTATGAATGAAACATGATTTTTCAAACATTAATCCAAGATCACAACTTATTTTTCACACATGTTTGATAATTTTGATCATTTTAATTGAATTTTTATTCAATTAAAATACATTTTTAAAATAAAATTAGGGTTTTTGATTATCTTCACCCTTACAAAACTTTTTAAAACACTTTGGGCCTCTCATAGAGTGTAAGACCCAACCCCGTTTTGAAAACCAAACTTTTTGGGCCTCAGACATTGTATAAGTCCCGACACGATTTTCAAAACGACCGTGCGATCACTGTCTTTCACTGGGCCTCTCCCTGAGTTATAACTCATTCTCTTTTTCAAAACACACACTTTGGACCTCTAATAGAGTGTAAGACCCAACCACTTATCACATACAAACTGTTTTGGGCATCAGTCATTGTATAAGTCCCATTGTGTTTTCAAAAATCTCGGCGCGATCACCAGTTCAAAACAAAATCAACTGGGCCTACCCTTGTGTTGTATGTCCCATTTATTTTCTTTAAAACACTTTTGGGCCTCTAATAGAGTGTAAGACCCAACCCTCCTTTGTACATAAATAAACTTGGGCCTCAGTTATTGTGTAAGCCCCAGTACAGTTTTCAAAATAACGGTGCGATCACTGTTTTCATCTGGGCCTCTCCTTTATACTTGCATATATATATATATATATGCAAGTATGCAAGTATAAATATATATATATATGTATGTGTATATATATATATATATATATATATATATATATATACACACACATGCATATATATATATATTTGTTTGTATTGCTGGAAGCTTGCTCACCTGTAAGTCCTTCTACCCTCTTTTATATACTTGTCTATATACTCCAACTATATATATATATATATATATATATATATACTTGTATATCTGCTTAGAGTTTTCCCCGACAATTAGGTCTAAGATTAGATAAAGCCAGTGGTCACTCTTTCAACACAGTCAAAACTAGTTCCCCATAGGAATTTCCAAATACAGTCTTGCCTCCTCTTGAGCTTATACAATATGGAACAAAGAAAAAGGCATTATTCCCGATGAAACTTTTCTCGGACTGTCACTATTAAAAATTGTCAAAGAAATTCACTTCCCCCGGAGAAGATTAATTCCCGGTGAAACCTCTCTTGAATTTTTCAAACTCTAGAACTGTTCACAAAAGAAAAGATTATTCCCTGTGAAACTTTTCTTGAACTTTTCTTAAGTTTGGACCCACAGGTTTCCTAAAAGCATCCCCAGCCTCCTCTTGGGCTTTGTACAAGGACCCTCAGGATTCTTAAAAGTTCTCATGCCTCCTCTTGGGCTTAGTACAAGGACCCAGAGACATCTTAAAGGTATATGACAGAACCTAGTCATCCTTTGTTAGAGCAGTCTTCCTGAGTCAAAACATCAAACCAATTTAGGGTTGAATCTCATCCCTTAATACATCAGCCTCCTCTTGGGCATCATACAAAGATAATTCTCTAGCTAAGAGTCAACCTCTCCATACCAGTAGACTTGGACAGTCTCCTCTCCCTTTGGATTTCATCGAAACCTTTAAACTTCCTAAGCATAGGAAAAATCCTGATTACTTGATAAATCCCCAAGCAGAGTTAAAACCTCCACAGGTTTCATAACTCAATCTCTAAACTCTCACTTTAAATTTCCCCAGTCAGGGTCAACTACTGTTAATTCACCATTAACAAAATCCCCACCAGAATCAGAACCTCATGGTCTCTAATATTTCAACTCTTCTGTAATCCCAACAAGAGTTGATTCCCCCAAATTTGGACCCGTCTCAGGATCTCAAACAATCCTCAGCAAAAGTTAGCCTCCTCTTAGGCTTCATATAAGAAATCCCCCTATCAGCCTCCGGTTAGGCTTTGTATAATGATCATCCCTCAACTATTAGCCTAAATCTTGGGCTTTGTACAAGGCACCCCAAAAATATCTCTCTAGTAGTGTCAGTCATAACTTTTCAGCCTCAATCTTGGGCTTTGTACAAGACACCATAAAAATATCCTACAGATGAGTCAGTCAGGATCTTTTAGCCTCAATCTTGGGCTTTGTACAAGACACCCATAAGTGTCCTCCACAGTGGAATCATAATTTTCAGCCTCGATCTTAGGCTTTGTATAATGATCTCCCCAGTGGAGTCAATCAACCTCTTAGCTTCAACCTTGGACTTTGATCAAGGCACACAAAAATCAACATCTCCTTAGAAGAAATAAAAATCTCTCTGCAGGAAGACATTTCTCTGTATAATCACACACCAAAACACACAATCAAAACAAACCCTAATCCCAGATAACTGCTATAAGTGGCACACTTGTTGATACAAACATCCAAGCTATAATCCCTCATTATCTTAGTTAAAACTCTTTCATCTAATTGATGTAAGTGGCAAGCCACTGGATTATTTACATCCAAGCCAATGTCTCCTTCTTAGCATGAATTCCTAAGGAAAAATGGCATTGCTCTACACAGAGTTAAAGTTGTCTCCTTCAGGACAAATTCTATATAAAGGAAATTATGGCATTGCTGGACTCTATGCATTCCAGTTAAAGTAATTTCCCTTGAAAAACCAGTCACTCAAATAATTGTGATAAACAGATGAGATATCTCCCTTTAGAGATGACAAATTCTCTCTCAGTCAAAACCTTTTAGCTTCAATCTTGGGCTTTGAACAAGACACAAATAAAAACCTTTTAGCTTCAATCTTGGACATTGAACAAGACACAAATACAAACCTTTTAGCTTCAATCTTGGGCTTTGAACAAGACACCAGACATCTTTTCCTCCCATAGAATAGGAGGAACTACGATTGCTCTGATTTCCCTGTTTTTCCTTAAACAGGAATACGTAGGCATAAGATTGTGAAATCTTAGCGAGCATACTTATCAAAAACCTTAGGTCCAGTACCTTACCAAAAACATCGGAAAACCCAAAAAACAACAAAAATACTCTCTCTTTCTCATACATCCCCACAAAGAAGAAAATTTCCCATTTACAGACAAACACCCTCAAGTACAAAGCAGAACCTAAAACTATTAACCCATGGATAACCATGTATAGGATGGGTAATTGACAACTCCCCATTGTATAACCTGACCCTGAACTCCCCAATCTCTCTTAAGCGTTTATTCAGGTAAACATTCGCGTGCAAGGTTAGTTTTAGATATCTTCCCTTTCCCTTCCAGCTTCACGGGATAAATAAGAAATCAGAAAGTAGCACCCAACGTTCCTCCCATTGAGGTGACGAAATCCCCATGGCGATAAGGTGGTCGCGTCACCGACAAAATTCGTATGCTACAGAAAAATAGCGACTCTGCTGGGGAGCCAAATTAAGACTAGAATTCCTAAGAGGTCTAGGATGATTAGTTTTAGGTACTATACTATATATATATACTGCTTTTCCTACTTAATATCCGTGTTTATTTTTCTATCAATGGGAATGCGATTGATACGCATGTGGAAAGTTTGAGAGAAACCATAAGATAAGTGATGGCATAGATGGGGAACATTTATCGGGAGTGATTCCCGATTAAGTTAAACCTGGTGGACCATATAATCAGTGGAGGTACCCGTGTGACACTATGCTGAACGACTGCTAGTTATGAAAGCAGACGATATCTTAGTGCGGTACCCGTGAAACTGAGGATTTAGTATACATTAACCATATGGCCATTTGGTAGTGCGGTGACTACTGGGAATAATTGATACGCGATACTGCACCCAAATTGAGATTCATCCTAGGATGCTACAGCTCGCTCGGGTGAACCATGTAACACCCTTTTCTACTCCACAAAAATACACTGCAAAATACACAATTTATCAGAGCAAAAGTCACCTCAGGAGGGTGCACATTTTCTCAATAAACTCAAAATAAAACATTTGCTCCGTAAACACGGGTTTTTCTCAAAATATTCAAAAGCCATCAAAATTAGCAGCGGAACCACCATAACCACAATAACCAAAAATAAAAAGGTTTTAAATTATAAACCATAATAATCAAATAACAACAAAATGTCAACATAACATGTTTCGACTCAACGACCCAACCCGATGTTACACTATCAGAGCAAGACCCTCTAAGTCGACTAAAAGCACTAAAAACTCCAAGGTTCCTCGAAGGCATCCACAACTAAGCCTGATCATCTGCATGTTACCCACGTGGAGGCAACATTCAATTAAGTAGGGTGAGTAATCACAATTCATTATAATCAATATAAAAATAGGATATGCATAAAATGGCATCATTATCATATACAACATCATCAGGATCATCACAAAGGAAAACATCAAAAATCACGATATCAAAAATCACATCAATGCCAAATAAATGCAAGGCACAACAAGACTCATGCATGTGGTACCAATTCATCAAAGTCGATGGACACTAGGCCATCACCCTCCAAAGATCCCCGTCAATAGGATTGATTCTGCATAAGAACCAGAGCACGTCAAAATTACCTCACATCCACACAATGGGATTGAAGCCACAATATACCGAAGTCTGGAAAGCTATGAATGCATGATACACAACTTCATTATCATCAATAAAAGTCATTACGTGCATCATCATTCATCAAAATCTCATGTTAATCCTATCATCATTTAATCATCAAAACATCATGAATCATCATCTCGTAATCATCAATATAGCTCATGGAAATTCATCCAAATAGTCGTGTATCATCATCTCATAATCATCAATATAACTCATGGTCATTCACATCATCATTTAATCATCAAACATCCTGTATAAACATCTCATAGTCATCAACATACTCGTGGTAATTCATATTACCATCTAATCCTTAAACATTATGTATAAACATCTCATAATCATCAATATAATCATGGTAATTCATCAGAATAATCACAGCTCAAAACATCAAGACAACACAAGAATCATAAAACAAATTCATCGTTTCAATGCACAACACATAGCACATACACGAAAAACCTGACTACTGCATCGAATAGTTGGAATTCGGGCAAACACCCTCAAGTAAAAAGCAGAACCTAAAACTATTAACCCATGGATAATGATCGGTCACCATTTCTACTATGTTTCCGTCACTTATTCGGCATCAATCCATAAAATTGGTAGCACTTTGTTTGTCTTTTCATTGTTTTTCAATTCAATTTTACTTGTCGTATTTTATTCTCGCATTTTATGATTTGTTGTTTTATTTCAATTATGTTGTATTTTATGCTTTGGTTTGGTAGTTTTCAATGGTTTCAGGTCTGAGTGGAAAAGCCCAAAGGACTCGTGCGAAGAAAATGGAAGTTCCGGGGATTTAGAAGAGTTTTTGGAATGAAGCAGAGGATGCCTGGACCTAAAATTCAACAAACATGGAAAAATATTGGGCAACCAAGTTCCTTGTCTGTAATATGTTGTATTTCTTTTCATTAGCTTTCCGACGCTTCGAACGGGGACCAAAAAAGACTTACAGATCAAAAGTTATGATCGAAACAATTTCTGTTATAAAATCCAGCAAGCTGACATGGCCGGCAGTGTTATTTTCTAAATTTTACATATTTTCTCCCCATATTAAGTTGTGGGGGAACTTTGGGTATTTCCAATCGATCTGGGTGAATTGTGACTTTTTAGACTAGTTTTTGGAGGAAGAATAGGACACTTTTAACTTTACGAACAAATTTATGATAGTTTTATGCGATCAAGGAGATTGAGACAAGGGGATTGTTCATGAGCGGAAGTGATTGAAGAATTAATTTACTCCGATCAATTTGTAATGTCTTTCTTTAATCTTATTGTTGTTTTTATTTTGAATATTATGAGAGGCTAAACCCCCCAATGCTAGGGGGTGTCCCTGAATTCTGATGTAATGAACCTTTGTTGAATTATTTGATGAGATTATGTTTTCTTGCCTTAATCTTTTGTTATGCAAATTATTTAACATTTATCGATCAGTTAAATTGGGAACGATTTACGATTAGGGATTTGACCTGAAAAACCAATCTATTGATTTTGCATAATAACATTACGGTAGATATTGCCTAGAAATGGGGATATCCTGTAGTGACTTATAAAACTTTGTTAGAACTATTGCTTGATGTTTTTCCTTGACCGCTAAGGAATTAGGGTCAAGGGAGAATATTAAAGGTTTTTTGGTTAAGGAATTTAAGAAAAATATTTTAGGGTTGGTAAAATTAAGGTTTTGAGGCATGTCTCTTTTATGACAATTCAGGGTTCTTACTAAGAAATTTATACACCTTCCCTAGCATGTTTCATCATATTCGTAAAAAGCAATTTTTCTAGTTCTGCTTATTTTACCTTGTTATTATAATTTTCTCAAACAAACAAACCCCTAAGAAAATGTTTGTTTAATTGAATTAGCATCTGCACTTACATTGACGCGCAGTCCACGAGATCGATTCTGGGGATAACCCTTATTCTTACTACTTCGGTGAAAATAGTACACTTGCTATTTTTCGAATCAAGTTTTTGGCGCCGTTGCCAGGGACTGCCAAATTCTAAGTGTTGTGTTAAGTCAATTAAAATTTTGTCACTCTGTGACCAAAATTTTTATTTTTATTTTCGTATTATTTTTATAATTACTAATAATTCTCTAACCAGTGTATGCGAGGTAAGGCCTCAGCTGTATTTTCATTTGACGCTGAACCAGAGAGATTTTTGCATGCTAGACGCCGTCAAGCTAAACTAGAAAGACTGGCAGCGTCGGGTTCCGAACCAATAATTTCTGAGCAAGAGAACGAAGAATTAGTTTCAGTCCACTCCGAGCACACAGATTCCGGCACAAACTCAGAGCCGAAAACTCTTATTATGGCTGCCGACCCACCAGCAGAAAGACTTCCTGGTGACTATGGAAGAGCAAATGCTCCAACAATGCGGTTGACAATAGTAAATCAACTAGTCACTGTCGCGCAATTCCAGCTTCACCCGTCCACTATCCGACAACTTCAGAGTAGGCCTTTTTCAGGAAGGATAAATGAAGATGCAAATAAGCATCTACAGAGGTTCCTTACTATGAGTACGTCATTAAAAATTGAGGGACACTCTGAAGAAGCGAAGAAGCTGGTTATGTTTCCTTTTACTCTATCTGATGAAGCCGAAGAGTGGTTTTAATCACTACCTGCTGGGAGTATTACTACTTGGCAAGAGATGGAGACGACATTTCTAAATGAATATTTCCCTGCTTCAGTGTACATCCGAAAGTAGTACGACATCGTGAAGTTTAAACAGAAAGAGGGGGAGTCACTTGGAGATGTGTATAAGAGGTTTAAGAGGTGTTTGGTTGCGTGTCCCACTCATAACATGGACGCAACCGAACAAATGCAAAATTTTGTGAATGGTCTCAAGATGAAGACTAAGCAGCTTATCGATACAGCTGTCGGTGGCTCAACCAACTTTACAACAGCCACTGACATTAAAAAAATAATTGAGGCTATTGCAGAAAATGAGCACTTGGAGTTGTATGATCGCAGTGTAAGCCAACCTGAAAAGATTATTGATATGAAGCTTATGGAGCAAGTGGTAAAGATGGAGGATCAGATTGTGGCTGAGGTGGAAAGAAGACTTAAGAAGATGAATCTTGATACTCAACGGTGGCACAGGTTCAACCGGTTCAAGCGGTAAATTGTGAGATTTGTAGTGGACCTCATTATACTGCACATTGTGTTGCAACTCCGCAACAAATTGAAGAGATAAAATTCTTGAATCAGAATAATCCCTACACTCAAACTTATAATCCAGGGTGGAAGAATCATCCTAACTTCTCTTGGAAATATCAGAATCAGCAACAACACCCACAACAGCAACAAGCTCCCCAAAAAGCACAATGGGAGATTGCCATTGAGAAGATGGCCGCTCAAAGCTTCCAATTTCAAGAAGAGATAAGAAGTAATCTGAGGAACACAGGTGCTTCCATTAAAAATCTCGAAGTTCAAATGAGCCAGATAGCACAATAATTAGCAAGTTCTCAGACACCCGGCGCCCTCCCAAGCGCCACAATCCCCAATCCGAAGAATCATTAGAATGTCAATGTTGTTACCACGAAAAGCCAGGAAGTTGCAGAAGAAGAAGCCAGGCCAACCGAAGAGAAAAGAAAAGAAGCGGTTAAGCCTAAGATCAAGTTACCGTACCCCTCAAGAGTGACAAAGAAGGAGATACCAGAAAAAGACTTGGAGAAATTCAGCTCATTGGTAAAAAAGTTAGAGATTAATATGCCCTTCTTTGATGCACTTGAACAAATGCCTCTATATAAGAAATTCATGAAGGAGGTCATTGGGAAAAAGAAGCCGAGTGGAGAGGAGGTAAAGAGTCTAATTGACGAGAGTAGTGGGGGATCACACGGTAGGAGAATTCCAATTAAACGGAAAGATCCTGGTTTTGTATCAATCCTCTGTACCATAAAGGACAAAACTTTTAAGAGAGTCTTGATTGATTCGGGTGCTAGCGTGAGTCTCATGCCCCTCTTAATTTTCAAAAAGCTGGGTATAAAGAAAATAAGTGAAACGGGAACAAATCTGAAGTTTTTCGTCCTCACAACCAAGCGGTCATATGGCTTAGCAGAAGATGTGCTTGTGACTATTGATAACTTCACCTATCCAGTAGACTTTGAGATCATTGATCTACCTGAGGATGAGGAGACGACAATCATACTGGGTCGACCATTCTTGATGACTAGTCGGTGTAGTGTGGATATTGAGGCTGGTACTTTAACCGTGAAATATTTTGAGGAAAAAGTAACCTTGAAAGTGTTGGAACTCGAGAAGCAAGTTCAAGAGGAAAGTATTCACCCCGCAGTTGGAATGATCTGAACAGTGGGAAAAAGCAAAAGCTCAAAACCACTTCTTGAAAATGTCTCTGGAATAATCCACCAGGTTGCAGCATCTGAGTCATCTATTGGACCTAGAAAGACTCCAAAATCCAGTCAAGAAGTCAATAAGAGGAAGAAACATCAAAGAAAGAAGAGAAAAAAACATCCAGGGAAGAATGTGGAAGTTGGATGTGAGTTGAATCACAATGTAGCTCTTAGTCCCGAGTCTGACCGATGCTCTGTTGCGGAAAGGTCAGGTAACAAAACGTGTAAGCTGAAGTACCCCCCATAGCATTGGGGTGTAACCTGTCGAGGCATGCGATGTTAAACGAAGCGCTTCGTGGGAGGCAACCCACGGGTTTTATTTCTAATATTTTTTTGTTTTTGTTGTGTTTCAGGTTTAACTAGGTACACTCAAAGTCTTTCACAGGAGGGCGAAAAAAAATTACAGTAGGCTGACACGGCCCCCCGTGTCAACCCTACTGTAGCAAAAAAAAAAAATTTACAGTAGGCTAACACGGCCACCCGTGTCAGCTGACACGGCCCGTGTCAGTTCTACTGTAGGGCGAAAATTTTTTTTATTGGGGGATTGAGGACAGAATCCTGACACGGCCCGTGTCTGGCATGCGTGATTTTCATGTTTTATAACTTTTTCCCCCTCAGTGAGGCTTTGTAAGTTACCCTCTCACGCTTGTTCTAAAACATTGAGGTCAATGTTTGGTTCAAGTGTGGGGGGGATTTTATTGCTTTAAGTATTTTTATTCTCAGTTATTTCATTTTGTTCCGTTTATTTTTATTTTGGTTGGTGTGTTTTGTTTTCGTGTGTTACAGATTGAAGGTATTCGTGTCGGATGAATGAGGAGACTTATAGTTAGTGGATGAAAAGGCACAACCCATACTTGCTCTCCAGGAAACCCCTGAAAGTTGGTACTGCTGAGGTGGATGATTGAACGTGACTTTCCAACACTGGACTGATACGGGAGTACTGTGCACCTGAGACAGAAATGAAGCGACATTACACTAGAGGTACCTTGGAATTTGTCAGTATGCCAAACATGGTGAGGATCATAAAAAACCAAACACCTTATCATCATTAAAGTTCATCAGGTATGTCTCTGTCACTCTTAATTTGCATACTCGTCTGTTGAAATTTCAATGCACACATATACACACTGAGGCACTTGTTTGTTTTTAACCCTGAGCCTTTCCAGCCTACCCGTTTATGTTATCATTCGTTAACCCCCTCGAGCCTTCTTCCTTTTATTTGTTTATTACCCGCATAATTAAACCATGAGCCCAAACACTCCCTCACCCTGCTCAGATAAGTGTTGTTGATTTTTGATCTGTGAAAAATTCTAAGTTTGGGGTTGGGATACCTTTAAGAACTAGGTAAGTGCAAAAAGAAAAAAAGAAAGAAAGAAAGAAAAGTTTTGAAAAAGAAAAAAAAAAGAAGTAGAATAAAGCACTTACCTAGAGGAGGATTTAGTTTGAAGAAGTAAAAAAATAAGCTCAAAGAAACAATTGAGTGTAAACTAAAGAATCCTAGTAAAATGGTGTCTGATACCCTTGATTGTGAAACAGAACAAATACCATATTGATTAGAGTGACGACACTGAGTCTGAGCTAAAAACCAATCGTTTTTCCATTTTGTTTGTTTATCCCTCCTTGTCCCTAAGCCCCGTTACAACCGTAAAAGCTCTCAAAAAGTGTGTGTTGTGTGCGTTTGAGATGAAAATAGATGTTGTTCAAGCTTATGAGTTTACTTTGCATGCTATGATTATTGAGTGTAAACACTGTAACCCGAGAGATTTAGTGAGAGTGTGAAAAGCTGACAGGTAAAGAGGTACTTTGATGTGGAAGTGTAGCGGACCGTCAAAATTCAGGTAAGAAGGAAATGTTGAAAGAAAAGTGGAAAGACAGTCGCGAAAGATCTCAGCGGTGTTGTGGTAAGATAATTTTGATTAATTCGGTGGTGACCTTTCGGCTGTCTCGAGCATTACTTGAGGACAAGCAAAGAGAAGCAGATAACGGCTCTATCCCATGGTCAGTTGTATCAATAGAGAATGAAGAAAGCATTCGATAAAAAGGTCCAGCCTCGTGTCTTCAGAAAAGGAGACCTCGTGCTCAGGAAGGTATAATCCTTTCTCACTGATTCCCGGGGCAAATGGACTCCGAATTATGACGGCCCATATGTGGTCAAGAAAGCCTTCTCAGTCGGTGCCTTGAGAACCATGGATGGAGAAGAGTTTGCCTACCCCATGAATGTTGATTTAGGTAAGAAATACTATGCCTAAAAAAAACGTCTTGGTGGATTGAAAACCCGAAAGGGCGGTCCAGGCAAAAATTTGAGACACAAGCAAGAATCATCCCGATGGATTGGAAACCTCAAAAGAAGATCCAGGAAAATGTTAGGGATTCATGGCAAGTAACTACATCTAACAAGGTTAAATCCCCATCAGTAATACCATCCATCAGAACGACTTTAATCAAGGTCACCTTCGATAGAAGCCTAGAATGTCCAGAATTCAAAGTTGGTAGAAGGATAACGGTCGTTATGTTTCAATGTAGCCCCTTTTCCCTTAAAACTACCATTTTCTAAAGTTTGTAAATACTCTATGGTATCAGCGCTTGGCTGATTTCCATTCTATCAATAAAAATTTAATCCCTAGTGCTTTTATTTGCAACTCTTATTTGTTTTTGCTTTATAGAATGACATTTTAACATGATCAACGATTCTTGAAACAAAACAAAAATGAATTTACTTGTAAAAATTTTCTTCTGCTTTTAAAATAAAAATGGCATTTCCTTTTGACTCTAAACGTATAAAAAAGTATCGACAGCTTCCCTGGAAGTGATTAAACCTCAAAATGCAGAATCAAAAGTACTCTTTCTAAACCAGTACACCTGAATGAAGGATAAACTATTTTAGATCCAATGTCTCATCTAACCTCCCCGACAGAGTTCTCACCTCTTAAGACCGATCGACAACTTCTTTCTCCCCACAGAGTATACCACTCCTAAGCAAGGCAATATTTCTATCTAAAACAACAGTGATTTTCAGTCACCTGCAGTGGCTGAGTATCCAGTTGTGTTCACCCACTATTCTATATGTCACGTCAATTTTGTCAGCATGAACATACATACATCATGCATTATTGATTCATATTCATAGTTATATTGCATTGCTATCACTTTGGTTATACTCGTTCCCGAGTGATAAAGTCCTCTTGTCGATCGAATTGCCAGTACTTTCCTTGTCAGGAAATGTTTTGTTTGAGCAATCTCTCCCCCAATTTTATTTCTGGATTGGAGACTATCCTTGAACGCTTTGATAACTTGAACCTCTGAAAGGCAAGAAGACGTCTGACGGACACCTTTAGAACATCACTCTTCACTATTAAAGATGATATCTTTGCTTTCCCGAATTAAGGAAAACCCCAGAGAAAGACTCTTAGTCGAAGACTCTCAGCAATACATTGGTTCTTCTCCGAAGAAAGTCGATGTTGATAAAGTCATCAGCACCTCAAAATTGGATCACATCACATGGCATTTCTCGGAAAAGATCTCGAAGAAAAGTATGATGTGTTATCCCCAAGCGAAAAACAGTCTCTCAAGAGGCTCATTTTCCCCGGTAGAGTCAACAAATGGCATCTCCCATAGAGAAGTTTTCACACCTCTATAACTCAGACAAATGGGTGTCCCCAATAAGTCTAACCTCAAACACTTTCCATCAAATGGAACCTCCCCAGTATAGCTCGGCGAGAAGTTTGATGAATACTGCTACACGTAGCATTCCTTGTCAAGAAAAGGAACTCGACAAGAAGAAACTTAGACTAGTTCCGTGGCTGAAGACCCGGATCGAGG
Source organism: Lathyrus tuberosus (assembly GCA_022829125.1). Taxonomy (NCBI): domain Eukaryota; kingdom Viridiplantae; phylum Streptophyta; class Magnoliopsida; order Fabales; family Fabaceae; genus Lathyrus; species Lathyrus tuberosus. Next base: position 693,478 of record JALAZF010000842.1, read on the forward strand.
GGAAGTTTATTTCAGAAACTGAGACCAGTTCCGTGGTTGAAGACCAGGATCGAGGGGAAGTTTATTTCAAAAGAAACTTAGGCCAGTTTCGTGGCTGAAGACCAAGATCGAGGGGAAGTTTAAACTTTTTTTAAGTAGCATTGCTTAGCAAAAGAAGATGGATGAGCAAACTGCCATTCATAACTACCGTCAAAATTTTGGGTATTCCGATATTTAATCCTCTTGCACCCTGAATGTCCGAATATCTTCGCCATTCATACCTTCGGGTCCAAGAAGATTAAATAGGGGCATCTGTCATACCCCAAATTTTGACCACCAAGATTTCCCATCATTGTGCAAATCATTACCACAATATGGATGTACCATCATACCTCATCAACCTCCTCAAGGATTGTTGAGCATTTACTATAATCAAGAATTAGGGTTTATATCCTTCCCCGAGCACTCAGACAAAGGATCAATCAAGAAATGACATGATCTTCAACTTGTCTAACCTCTTAAAACATCCATGAGGGATCAAGAGGACACCCATATCAATAATCAAGAACAAAGTTGTGGCATTCCAAGTGGAAGGAACCTCAAAACACCCGATATCACCAAATTAGTGTTTAGGACGACTAGGACCTCCAGAGTGAGATTTTCACAAAAGGATGAGCCAAGACTTCAACATATGACTCAATATGATCAAAATGACCCTAGAGATCCGTTTACAAAGACAAATTACCCTCAGAGAATGCATTCCCCAAAAATCGGGAATTAGGGCTTTACCCGCGAAACCGCTCCGGAGCCAAAAGTCAAAACATGACTTTTTTGGCAAAAATGATCCTTATGACTCATATTTTCATAAAATATGGCTTATAATGTCATTTTAACAAGAATTGATCAAGAAATCAAGATAACTTGTAAAAGGGGTAATCTTGAAAAATTGAAAATTTTTCTAAGTTACCAAATTTGAATGGTTTTGGTGCCAACTTCCAAGAACCATAACTTCTGATTCAAGCAACCATTTTGAGTGATCTAAAGCTTGATTTGTAGGTCTTCCTACATTCTACAAAATATTCAACTACCTCAAACTCCAATTCTTCATATATTTTTATTTATGGATGGAACAAAGTGGTAAAAAAATCAAAATTCCAACACTTAATGAAAACTGCCTGAGTTTTTAGCCTTGAACATCAATGTTCATGGGGATTTTTCAGTTGGATTCAAACAGTCTCAAGACAAACTATGATCACACATGGATTGTATCATGTTAGGGCTTTGTAAAAAGCACAAGAGCTTTCCATAACTCCATCTGAGCAAGGAGATATGATCCTCCCAAAATGGCACCTTCCAACTGTCATGTACAAGGCATTTTTGTGCACTTTTACTCGAGCTGGCCAAATTGTGCAATCCTAAGCCATGTCACACTTCTAAAAACATACAAGGATCTTATCCAAGCAAGTACCTCTGATCCACAAGCCTTGCAAGTCAAGACACCACTCCTTTTGGCATGTGGAATTCAATGTTCCAAATCCAAAAACTCCAATTTTGTTCCAAGGCATTCAAGAGGTGCATTGAGGTGGCATGGACTGAGTCTTTGATCACTAAAATAATCAAGCATTATCCCTACAACAAAATACCATAGGCCTCCTGCACTGACCCAAGTCAATGGCCAAAGAAGACTTGAAAACCTTTATGCCACAATTGGCCAAAGGCATGCTGCAGTTACTATTCACTATTGAGGCAAAAAAAAACTTGACACACTATAAATAGACGTCAATTCTGATCATTTTGAGTACCCCAAAGCACTACAACACTTGCTCCTCAAATTCTATCTTTCACTCCCAAAATACCTTCTTTTGCAAGTCACCACTGAGTTTTTGAGTTAGAGAGCAATTCCACTACAGCTCATGATCCAAACACATCCAATATATCATGTATAAGCAGTTCAAACAATCAAATTTGATCTGAAACACCAAAATCAAAAAGTCAACTTCCAAAACCTCAAAATTGGACTTTTTTGCACTTTTCAAACCATGTCTTGATTCAGTCACTTTCAAAACCAAATAAAGCCTCAAACACACTCTAAATATCATCCTCAAACTGTCCCAATTGGTTTCCCTCATTTGGAACACCATTTGAGCGAGTTACCATCTTGGTCACTGATCTGTCACAATTTCCTCTTGTCATTCGTCTATTATTCGGCACGAAACAGCACAATCAGTAACACATTGTTGGTTATTATTGTGTTTTTCACCTTATTTCTACTTTTCGCTTCAACTGTCTATTATTGTTTCTTTCATTAGTTTTTATGATTTTGTTGCACTTTACGCGTGTTTTGTTGATTTTAAGTATTTCCAAATCATAGTGGGAAGCCCTGGATGACTTGTGGGAGGAATGGAGGTATCTGGGAGCTCCGGAAGAAATTTCTCAAAGTAGCAAGGGTCTGACACGGGCCCCAGTGTCACCTGACACGGGCCGTGTCAGGAGAATAGCCAAGAAAGGAGTTTTGAGATGGAGACAGAAAGCTGACACGGGTGCCCGTGTCAGCTGACACGGCCCGTGTCAGCAGGTTTGGAGCAACACGTCATTTGCAATTGAAGGCAGGTGCCTGACACAGGTGCCCGTGTCAGCTGACACGGCCCTTGTCAGGAGGTCTGGAGCAAAAACTTGTATTTTCCTTGGGGAAGAGGGCCAACACGGCCTGCAATGTCAGCTGACATGGCCCGTGTTGGCTTGTGCGGAGCAAATTTCAATTTTTATGACTTTGTTAGATTAAGTGTCCTGAAGTGGCATTCTGGGTATTCCATACTATTATGTTTGATTGGGAATTACTTAAGCTAGTTTTTGAGAGGAGAAAAACACTTTTTGCTTGGACGAATAATTTGACATTGAAGTTTTCATGCGATCAAGTGATCCGGAAAGGGAGATTCTTCAGGAGTACTAACAATTGAAGATCAAAATCATCCGATTACTATTGTAATGTCTACTTTTCGTATTGTATTTCTTTTTAAAATTATGAATAACTAAACCCCCCAATGCTAGGGGGGTGTCCCTAAATTGCGATGTAATGAACCTGATTTGAATTATTTTATGAGATTATGCATTCTTCCTTAAATATTTTATTTTGCAATGCTCTTAATGCTTTTTCGATCGGACAAATTGAATTTGATTAACGATTAGGATTAGGTCGGAATAACCACCCTAATGCTTTTGCAAAATAATATTGCGGTAGATATTGCTTAGGAATGAGGATACCCCGCAATAACCTTTAAAAATCATGTCAAAACTATTGCTAGATGTTATTATGAGATTGTTAAGGAATTAGGGTCAAGGGAGAATATCAAAGGTTTTCCTGTTAAGGAATTAAGGAAAAACACTAATAAGATTGAGTAAGAAAAGGATTGATGCATATCTCTTTGAATGAAAAATGGGTTTATTGCAGAGCATTTTACACACTCTCCCTAGCATATTTCTCATATTTGTATAAGTCATTTTACTCATTCTGCTTATTTGCTTGATAGTTATTACAATTTTTACATCAAACAAACCCCAAAGGCATTTTTGTTTAATTGAAATAGCATATGCACTTATAATTACACACAGTCTTCGAGAGATCGATTCTGGGGATAACCTCAACTATTACTACATCGGTAAAAATAGTACACTTGCTATTTTTCCGATCAAGTTTTTGGCGCCGTTGCCGGGGACTGCCAAATTATAAGTTCTTGTGTTATTTCAATTGGAATTTTGTCACTCTGTGACAAAAATTTTTAATTTTATTTTTCTGTTAATTTTTTGTTTGTTTATAATTACTAACTAGTAAAAAACCCGTGCGGACGCACGGGTTATTGTTGTTTGGTTTAAAATGAAGTAATATAAAAACATTAAAAAGTAAATACTTGGAATAAATAATTGGATAGAAATAATTTTAGAATATACAATTTTTTTACAAATACACGGGATAGAAATAATTTTGTACTTGAGATTGGGATACAATGAAAGAAACGTGCACTACAGTTGAAATGTGTACGACACGGGTTAAGTAGTTTTATTTAAAATGTAAAATTTGAAATAAAAATAAAAGAAAATTATTATTTAATATGCATAACTTAAAAGTATAAATTGTTAATAGAATTGTTTATATAAAAGAAAATGTATTTATAATGATGTTTAGAAAAAAAAATAATATTAATAATACAATAATATTAGAAGAAGATATTAATTAATTAATAAATAAATGTTGTTTTATAAATAAAAGTATTAATTATTTTAAACATTTTTATTTTTGGAAAATACAAAAAATAATATGACATAAGGATTTTATATTATATATAACTTAATACTGGTTCTTTCATTTTTTAAATATATATTATAAAAGCAAAACAACTGTAAAAAAACATAATCATAGTATTTTCTTTCATCTATTTATAATATCAACATAATAAATCCAATATGCTTAACAACTATAAATATTTACAAATATCACTAATATAATATAATTATTTACGAATAATTTGTTGAATAAAAAAAAAAAAAAGGTATTGTGGTGTTAGTGTCCCGTGAAAATAATAAATTTTAGTAGCTTAGTGTTTTCACTGCAATCCAATAGATTCTTCAGGTCTTCGTCACAAATAGGTATTGTTATGGTAGTGACCCGTGAGGATTTGAATATGCATTTTAGAATATACAAACTTTTTACAAATACACGGGATATAAATAAGTTTGTATTATACAATTGTAATGAAATGCATATGGATTGCAATATTTATGCATGCTTTGTTGTCTTGATCTAACAGGTTGTGTCCCGTATCACTTCATAAAATATTTCATATCTGACTAAAGTATTGCCCAACATTTAGTACAGCAGCATAAAGTATTGACAATCTCATGGCCATTGGCTATGTGGAAGATTATTTTTACAAAGACATCTTTTCATTAGAAGAAACACCTAACTCAAAATCTTCATTTCATCCACCTAACTCAAAATCTATATCTCTTTTGCTTCCGTCACTATGTCTAACAGACACAACTACGAAATAACGTTCCCAGAATTTATATTTATATTCCATGCAAAATAAAATACTATCATTCATTGTAGTATGCTTTACTGAAAAATCCAAACTAGCATATTTATATTTAAAATATTGAGTGGAATAAAAAGAGAAGTTGTGAAGAGAAAAATAGATTAGAGTGCAATAAGAGAGAAAAATGTGAAAAATAAAATATATTTAAAGTATTGATTGGCTTAAGAGAATATGAGAAAAAATATAGAAGAGAGAAATGAGAATAAAAATTTAAAAGGTTACACATTAAGTCATTCCAAATTTTTTTAGAAAAGCAGAGTAAAGTTTTTTAGTGGGACCAAGATGCTTTTATATGATAAAGGCCTGCAAGTATATCCTAAACCCCAAACTTGAAGATAAACATCAGTAATTCATACAATTTCAAATCTAATAAGGAAGGATTGCATAAATTTTATTAATATAATGACAAATCACTCAACAATTGTCTCTTTGATCCTCATTGATTAGCAAATCACGCAACAATTGTTTCATTCTATTAAGTGCATCACCTAAAGCACAAAACTCACTGAAAACTCAAACTTCAGTGGTCTTTAGTTGCAAGAGACTCTTAATCGCGACAAGTGCATGTTCAATATATGCAAAGCGTCAAACTAAACGATAAACATGAACCGCAAACGGGGCCGAATTATTTCAGCAAAAAATTACAGAAGGTATGCATAAGTGTATACCAAATTGAATTTAAGAACAACTTTAAAAAATTACAGCATGTGATAGTTGCTCACGGATATAGGCCATTGATCGTAGCATAGCACCCAATGTATCCTTGGACACCTGAAACTTAACTTCTGACTCGCCAAAAGTTGTATCCGCATCTTGAAGCTGAAACATTTACAAGATTTAAATTCAACAAACAAAAAGCAGGTCAAAATCAAGAGGCATATAATCAAATAATAACACAAAACATTATAATTTGCTACAGCGAGAGACATGACGTTGTGATATAATTGATGATAAGTTATATCATATATGTGAGCATATGATTGAAGACAATGCCCAGTAACACAATATTTGGCCACCTGGAAATAATAGAACCGATGATTTATTAAATCAATTTTAAAAGTCTTAAACAAACTAAGTCCTTACACTATGGAGTAAATATTAAAAAGAAGAAAACACAACAAAGTGGAAAGTAACATGGATTAGGGATAGGGCACATTATTTTAAGAAATGTCCCGATGATTGGGAAAAACAAATTGCTATCAGCCTTCACTGAATTTCAAAAGAATATGGTTAGTACTTGAAACGGAAATCCAAATTCATGTGGCTTTTATCAATGAGGTCATACTAATCCAAGTTGGATCCATTGCAAACAGCCTAAAAATATTGCAATTGTGCTATCAGTTTTCAGCGCATAACTCAAATAAGAATCATTTAAGGAAAAAAAAGATCAAATTGCACATATTAATGCAATACCATCTACTTCTGGTACTGTTCTAATTCAGCCTCTGATATTGTGCATTGGAAAGATAGATGTCACCTTTGTAGCATTAAGAGCATCTTCAACTCTCAATTTCTTTTCCTTGAGTTCTATCTCAGTTTGTGCACCAACCTACACGTATATAACAAACTTAGAAGTAAAATGGGTGTTGCAAACAAATAGTTCATGGAAGTTTCACTTAGAAGTAAAATGCCATAGAAACATACATGAGAGTGTTGAGCACCAACTCTAGCAGCAACACCATTGGGTCCTCTAAAGATAATAGGTACAGACATTTCCCCCAGACATGTAATTTTATTTTGCAGCAGAATTAATTATATGATCTATTGCCTGCAACACAAATCAAGATGATGAAGGGGATGTTTAGATTAGTCTTTGGATAATTGCTTTTGAATGAACTTGACTTTATATAATTGATTTTAATCAAAATCCTTTTCAAGTGAATGTATTAATGTTGCATAAAAAAATGATTTTAACATAAAGGAACTATCTTCGCTCAACAGTACAACGAAAAATTCATAGAGAAGTGAAACAAACAAAAGTGCAGAATTGAACACAACCCACATATCAGTTAGAGGGTTCTTTCAAATGCTCATTCCCGACAAGGCGTTTCTCAAGGCCATTGTCAAAGTAATGAACTAAACTCTGTGGTGCATCCCCAAAAGGTGAAGAATGTTTCCTAATTTGCTTCAAAAGTTCATTAGCATTTCTGTTGTCATAAGCATACACAGATTATGAACACAGAAGCAAAAGATTCCTTAAATAGATGGTCTCATTTTTCTTGCTTTGTTTCTTAGTACGAGCCTTTCCTCCATTAGATGAAGGTGATTGCTCCGTTTTGACTTGTCCATTCTGTAAGATATCATTTTCATTTCAAAGTGGCAAATGCTTCACACTATAAAAACTATAAAAACTAAAAAATTTGAAGACCAAAATGTGCAACTATAAAAACTATAAAAGATTATAAGAGTCATGTTAACATTGCTACATAATACATACTCAGTCAATATGAGTAGAGAATTGATAACAATATGATACAAAATCATTATAGTAAATTGATAACTTTTAGGTTAATACATGCTCTTCTGAATGTAAAATGACAAAAAGTTACCAAACAACCAACCTCTGGCAACAGCTTCTTCATTGTATTCCTATAAAAAATTATGAAGCAGAAGGTGTATCACACCTGCAACAATGTGAGTCAATAATTCACTATTTAAGTGCAGAAAAGTATTAATTTTAAAAGCTAATGAGATTTATATTTTCAAAATCCAACAGATAAAATCAAAGTTTAAAATTCCACAACAATGATCCCTACACATTAACAGATCCCTTCAACTAAATCCAAAATCCTCAGTAACAGATCCCTACACATATCCATATAAAAAATCAAACCTAATACCAAAACCATCAAAAACTCTAGAAGTTATTGAAAGTATGTTGTATGAAACCTAAATGATTTCAAATCAGTTTTAGAAATCAAACAAAAATGATGATTTGTCTATAAGGTGCGGATAATCCAGTGGTTACACTTAGTGTAGCTTTATAATATGAAGCAGCAGCAGCCACCATGTTCCTGCATCACCAATTTCAACCAAGAAAATTCAAATTCTCTCGCATAACCCACAAACTACTCCCATTAGCATGAAGATAGAAGGATCACATACCATTCCATGTATATATTTCCAAGATTGGTCAACGCTTGTGGATGGTTGGGCTGTAATGAAAGGCATTGTTTCATAGTAACAAAAAAACAAGTTGAGTAAGAATCTAATGGCTCGAAAGCATAATGAACTAATGACTAAATACATGTAAAGCAGAAAAGCCATACATTGTAGCACTGGACTACTTCCTCCACTCTGCCAACATCTTTCAAAGCATTACCCTAAGAAAACAAAGATAATATTATCCAATTGCATCAACTTTATAATAGCACATTTAGAATCTGGATTTTGTTTCCATCTGTTTCTTTTGGTTTTATTTTTTAAAAAAATACAAAATTATTTTATTTCCTGTCTTCAAAGTTTTGTATGGAAACCGGTGAAAACAGTAAATAAAAAAATTTAATAAAAAACCTTAAAAGACAAAAACAAAGTGGCAATTTTGCAATTAAAACTGAACAAAAATTCCCCAAAACAAAACCCTTGGAGTCTTAAACTGAAGAGCGGTAAGAAAAGAAACCAACTAAATTATTGTAAGCTTCCAAAAATCTGGGGTCACATGCAATAGCTTGTTTGTAGTGTAGAATTGCCATGTCCAGTTGACCTTGCTCATAATGTATACTGGCCAAATTACCTGTAACATCATTTGTAACCTGGTAAAGACAATGTGATTATTATCTTTTCACTGGATTGCTCAATTTCACTGGATTTCTCACCATCACCATCCAAAATTGGTTTCCTCCCAGAACTTTCACCGTCATTATTATCTTTTGAACTCAATCATGATGGAAGGTTTCTCTTGGAACCTTTGTTAATATCAGACATGACCCGTGCGGATATATGTAAGGTGAACCTCCTTGAAAGCGCACGAGGGATTCTGCATAAACCTATACAAAACAAACAACATTATATGATAATGATTCCAAAAGCAGCAGAATGTTACTGCTATTGAAAGCAACGATGTTGGATTATATTGAAAACAACACGACCTTCTTGCATTATATGTATCTTTTCCAGACACATCAGATGGTTTAAACTTTGGTTGCAGTTCTCTTTGCCTCCAATTTGTTCCAATTGATTGTCCTGAACCACTTATGATTTTTGATCTGTTCATCTCCATTTGGCCCACTGATATAACCTTGTAGATGGATTCTTTTGCAACAACTATAGCAAGTAAACAGAACTTAATTTGCAGTCTCAAATGAGTTAAATTATTCAAATAGAATGTATTTAAGGTTCCTTTTTGGAGTAAAGAAGAAGACTGGTATATGGTTACCCCAAAAAGAAAATAATAAATTCATAAAAAGGAACATCGGCATTCGGCACAAGAGAACTCATCGACATAAAAATTTCATTGACTGAAAGCAATTCAGAGAGAAATAATGCAATGACAACAGCTAATCAGAGGAACACATTAACACATTTACAGACACGAACAAATCGAAAACTCAAAAGAAATTGGTGAAACAGATAGAACCATAATACTATTAGTGAAAAATCAAACCATTTAACCATCTTGGGCTTGCAGCAGGTAGATAAAATGTGTAAAGCTGAAGCAACAATGTCGTAATTTCAACAGGGATGTCAAGCATTATTTCAAGTCAGCCCTTTGTAAGTTAACCCTTTCCGAGGCAGTGAAAATAGGCTCTGATACCAATCAATAGGCATCCAAGCACATGGAGAAATATACTAAAAAAGCATGCTATCAAGGGAGAAGAACCAGGCTACTTAAACTCAATAGATAATCCCATGCTACTGTGGGACTTGGAAACCACGTAAAACTCAAGTAACCTATCAAATGCATAACACCATCTTATTGACAAGTTTTTTTTAATAAGCAAAATCTGAACATCTTAAAGTAGTGGATTTTAACAATTCACTCGGTGCTCTAAATGGCATTATGCACTTTACGAACAATATAGTTCACATATAGCAAATGTCAATGCAGATTACCATCACAATAGTTCTCATATAAGACTAGTCATGTACATGTGCACACATACATTGTGACCCTACTGTACATTAGTCCTACTAAACTCCAAAATATTTTCATTTGTAGACTATGTCATTAGTTATTATTGGTGTATAATATTTCTAAAGAAACCTTGCACATCCAATGCAAATGTTTTGAGTGGGAGGGGAGAGAGGGAGATGGAAACCTCAATTTGATTCTTAATTTGAGAAACTCTCTTATTAAATGCATCTTGGGTACTTCCATCACCAACAATTGTGGTTGAATCCTTAGTGAGGACCACCTTGGCAGCATTGCCCAGAACCTCTTTATCAGCTTTGTCTAAGGTAAGGCCAACCTCCTCTCTGATAACAGTACCTGGAAGTGAATAGAGAATATGCAGATTATTATCAACAGCAGAACACACAAAAAAAAGACGAAATGTATACTTCCAAATTGAATAAAACCATCTAGAATCTGAAGTGATAAATAAGCTCTATGAGTAATCAACTTAAAACAATGAAGAACATAAAAACAATTAATCATCATTAGACATTACCTAACTTCAGCTGAAAAAATCAACTTTTTCTGCTTCACCGGTTCCAATTTCATTCTCATGGCTTCTGTTTCCTGAAGAACATAATATCAAAATCATGAGAAGAGCTTTTCCATAATCTCTTAAATCCAAATGGAATCATAAATCCAAACAAACAATAAACAGCTCATCTTTCAAATGGAATGACTACTTAACTGAACACAATGACAAGTTATAATTTGTACATTCACCTGAAAAATTAGAAACCCTAAATCAGGCTGTGAAATGAATAGATAAATGAATATGAAATAGAGACGTAAAGTGCGGTAAAATAAAAACCCTTAAATCTCTCTCGTCTTCAACAGACCTGCGATCCTCCATGATTTGATAAAAATCTCTCTCGTCTTCAACAGAATCGTCCAATCCAACAGATTCGAACTGGTCAGTTTCATCCATCATCCGATAATCCCTGTTCAACAAAAATTCATCCAATCAAGTATATACGTAAACTACACACAGGGACATAGTGAAGGAAGAAGGAGACGAGAAAGAAGGTGGGGGGAAGAAGGCAGAAAGAAGGTGGGGGGAAAGAGGGAAGGGAAGGAGACGAGAAAGGAGAGAGATAGTGAAGGAAGAAGGAAGAGAGAAAGAGAGCGAACGTCGTGAGAGAAAGAGAGAGAACGTGTGAGAGAAAGAGGGAAAGGGGAAGCAATTTTCAAATAAAATCTGCCACGTGTACAGAGTGTAGCATTTGATAGGTGGGAGTAATTAAGACTTAGTAATTTACCATAAGGGGCATGGACTGGTCATAAAATAAAAGCAAGGAAAGGGCAAAGATGGAAATGCTTAAGCATGTTCCAATCTTTGGTAGGCAGTTGATAATTTTCTAACTTGTGTATGCAAGGTAAGGCCTCAGCTGTATTTTCTTTTGACGCAGAACCAGAGAGATTATTGCACTCTAGACGTCGTCAAACCAAGCAAGAAAGACTGGCAGCGTTAGGTTCAGGATTAATTCTTTTTGAACAAGAGAAGGAAGAAGCAGTTTCGGTACACTTCGATCAGACAGATTCTGGCACAGACTCAGAGCCGAAAACGCTTATTATGGCTGACGATCTACCAGCAGAAAGACTTCTCGGCGACTATGGAAGGGCGAATGCTCCAACACTGCGGTTTGCAACGTTAATCAACCAGTTACTATTGCGCAATTCCAGCTGCACCCATCCACTATTCGACAGCTTCAGAGTAGGCATTTTTCAGGAAAGATCAATGAAGATGCAAATAAGCATCTACAAAGGTTTCTTACTATGAGCACATCATTGAAGATTGAGGGACATTCCTAAGAAGCAAAGAAGATGGTTATGTTTCCATTTACATTAGCCGATGAAGCTGAAGAGTGGTTCTACTCATTACCTGCTGGGAGTATTACCACTTGTCAAGAGATGGAAATGACATTTCTGAATGAATACTTTCCTGCTTCTGTATACATCCGAAAGGGTATGACATAGTGAACTTTAAACAGAAAGAGAGGAAGTCACTTGGAGATGCGTATAAGAGGTTCAAGAGGTGTTTGGTTGCGTGTCCCACTCATAACATGGACGCAACTGGACAGATGCATAATTTTGTGAATGGTCTCAAGATGAAGACTAAACAGCTAATCGATACAGCTTCCGGTGGCTCAACCAACTTTGCAACAGCCACTGGCATCTAAAAAATAATTGAGGCTATTGCAGTAAATGAGCACTTGGAGTTGTATGATCGCAGTGTAAGCCAACCTGAAAAGATGATTGATTTGAAGCTTACTGAACAAGTGGTAAAAATGGAAGACCAGATTGCAGCTGAGGTAGAAAGAAGGATTACAAAGATGAATCTTGATACTCAAACTGTGGCACAAGTTCAACTAGTTCAGGCGGTTAATTGTAAAATCTGTGGGGGACTGCATTTTACTGTACATTGTGTTGCTACTGCGCAACAAATGGAAGAAATCAACTTTCTGAAGCAGAACAACCCTTATTCCAACACCTACAATCCGGGGTGGAGGAATCATTCGAATTTCTCATGGAAAGATCAACAAGGGAATGTTCCAAAGCAAGGGGTCACTCCACCTCCGAACCAACCGCAATAACAACAGTACCGTCCTCAACAACAACACCCTCAGCAGCCGTATCCACAACAATTTCAGCAACATTTTCAACAACACCCACAACAATTTCCACAGCAAGCACCAAGAAAAGCTGATTGGGAGATTGCCATTGAAAATATGGCCGCTCAAAGCTCTCAATTCCAAGAAGAAACAAGGAACAATATTAGAAATGCTACCGCATCAATCAAAAACCTTGAAGTTCAAATGGGGAAAATAGCATAGCAAGTGGGAACTTCTCAAACACCGGGAGTGTTTCTGAGCACAACGGTGACTAATCCTAAAGAGCACAATAATGTGAGTGTTGTGACCACTAGAAGTAATAAAAATCAAAATGTCATGGAAGAGGAGTTAGAGAGAGATGAGACATTGCTTGAAGTGGACCTTGAGATCAAGGAAAATGAAGTGGTGAATGAAGAGATTGTGGTGCCTAAACCGGTTTCTAAAGAAAAAATAAGTGAGCCAAAACCGGTCATCAAACTTCCATATCCACAAAGGAACAAGAAGAAGGGGCAGCAAGAGAAGAATTTTGAAAAATTTCTAGAGATGTTTAAAAAGCTTGAAGTGAACATCCCATTCTTAGAGGCTCTTGAGAAAATGCCTACTTATGCCAAGTTTATGAAGGACATCATATCAAAGAAGCGAACTGTGGAAACCGATCCGATTATTCTAACCGAAACTTGTAGTTCTATTTTGCAGGGTATGAAGATTCCGGTTAAAAAGAAAGATCGAGGTTCCGTCACCATTCCTTTCACAATTGGAGATAGATCGTTCAAGAAAGCTCTTATTGATTTGGGGGCAAGCGTTAGTCTCATGCCGTTATCCATTTACCGAAAATTGGGTATCGAAAAGGTGCAAGATACTAGGATGACACTCCAGTTCGCGGATCATTCAGTGAAGAGGCTATACAGGGTAGTTGAAGATGTTCTAGTGAAAGTTGACAAGTTTGTGTTTCCGGTGGATTTTGTTATTCTTGAGATGCCGGAAGATGAAGAGATTCCACTTATTCTTGGGAGACCGTTTCTTGAAACGGGAAGGTGCTTGATAGACATAGAGGGAGGAATTATGACCCTTAAAGTCTATGATGAAGAATTGAAAATTGATGTGCGAAACACTATGAAGTATAAATATGATATTGGCACAAGTCACAATATAGAGGTAAATGATCAAGTGGATAATATTGATACAACTTTGAATTCACCACAGTTACCTCTAGAAAAAGTGTTGAGTTTAGCAATTTTTGAGGAAAATGAAGAGATGGATGAGAAAGAGTCGGAAGTGTTAGCCATGATGGAAACACAACCACCGTTGAAAGGATTTCGACCACACCGGTGGGAGGATCTAAGATAACCTCAACTGGTGGAAGGAAGTGAAGATACCAAGAAGAGTACGGAGTTGAAACAGTTACTCGAAAATCTCAAGTATGTTTTCTTGGACACCGATGGTAAATGCCCGGCTATAATAAGTTCTAGTCTCAAAAGTCTTCAAAAGACGAAGCTTGTTCAAGTTTTGAAAAAGTACAAGGGTGCCATTGGTTGGGCAATTGATGATTTGAAAGGTATTAGTCCGACGATTTGCATGCATAAAATTCTTATGAAAGATGATCAAAAACCGGTGGTCCAACCCCAAAGGAGACTAAATCCGACAATGAAAGAGGTGGTTAGAAAAGAAGTTGTGAAGTTGTTAGATGCGGGTCTTATCTACCCGATATCGGATAGCTTGTGGGTTAGTCCAGTTCATGTGGTGCCAAAAAAGGGTGGCACCACCGTCGTCCGAAATGAGAAGAATGAGTTAATTCCTTCACATACAGTCACAGGATGGTGAGTATGTATTGATTACAGGAGACTTAACTTTGCTACCAGGAAGGACCATTTTCCTTTGCCATTCATTGATCAAATGTTGGAAAGGTTAGCTGGTCATGATTTCTATTATTTCTTGGATGGGTACTCAGGGTACAACCAAATTGCGGTTGCACCAGAAGATCAAGAGAAGATAGCTTTTACATGCCCTTATGGCGTGTTTGCTTACAGGAGAATGCCATTTGGGTTGTGTAATGCACCCGCCATATTTCAAAGATGCATGACTTCCATTTTTGCCGATATGCTCGAAAAGCATATGGAAGTCTTCATGGATGATTTTTCGGTTTTTGGTTCCTCATTTAATAACTGTTTAACCAATCTCTCTCTTGTTTTAGAAAGATGCTAGGAAATGAATCCGATTCTCAATTGGGAGAAGTGCCACTTCATGGTGAGAGAAGGCATAGTCTTGGGTCACAAAATTTCCCATAAGGAATATCCAAGCTTCCACCTCCGGTGAATGAGAAAGGTATTCGAAGTTTCTTGGGACATGCGGGTTTTTACCACAGGTTCATAAGAGACTTTTCTAAAATTGCGAAACCTCTTACTAGTTTTTTGGTTAAGGACATGGCCTTTGTTTTTCATAAGGAGTGTGCCGATGCATTTGAGACATTAAAAAATAAATTAGTGTCGGCACCAGTTTTCATTGCCCTTTATTGGTCTCTACTTTTTGAGATTATGTGTGATGTCAATGACATTGCAGTAGGGGCAGTTTTAGGACAAAGAAGGGAAAAGTTGTTACATGTCATTTACTATGCTAGTCATGTGTTGAACCCTGCACAGATGAATTACGCAACTACCGAAAAGGAGTTGCAAGCTGTTGTGTATGCCTTTGATAAATTTAGGCAATATCTGTTGGGTTCTAAAGTTATTGTTTATACTGACCATGCTACTTTGAAGTATCTTTTTACTAAGTAGGACTCAAAGCCAAGATTGTTGAGATGGATCTTGCTTCTTCAGGAGTTTGATGTGGAGATTCGTGACATGAGAAGGTGTGAAAATAATGTTGCTGACCACCTCTCTAGGATGTCACGGATTGAAGAAATGGAGGAGAAGCGTCCAATAAAGGATGAGTTTGCTGATGAACACATCCTTGCTGTTATTGGTGTTACATGGTTCGCAGACTACGCAAATTATTTGGTAGGTGGCGTCATACCTGACGATTTTGATTCTAACCGGAGAAAAAAGTTTTTGCATAATTGCAGGTTTTACTTGTGGGATGATCCATTCTTGTACAAAAGAGGAGTGGATGGATTGGTGAGAAGGTGTGTACCGGAAGGGGAACAGAGGGAAGTGCTAAAAGCGTGTCTTGACTCAGACTACGGAGGGCATTTCAGTGGCGATAGAACCGCCGCCAAAGTTCTTCAGTCTGGGTAATCCTGGCTCTCTCTATTTCAAGATGCTCAAGAGATGGTAAGGGAATGCGACAAATGTCAGAGAACAGGGAATATATCCAAGAGGAATCAGATGCCCGTTGGAAGTTGAGTTGTTCGATGTTTGGGGTATAGACTTTATGGGTCCATTCCCACCGTCATTTGGAAAGCACTACATTTTAGTGGCAGTGGACTATGTCTCTAAATGGGTTGAAGCTGTAGCCTTGCCGACTAATGATGCAAAAGTAGTGGTAAAGTTCCTGAAGGAAAACATTTTTGCTAGATTTGGAGTACCGAGAGCTCTCATAAGTGATGAAGGAACACATTTCCTAAATCACCTCATGGAAAGGTTGCTCCAGAAATACAATGTGAAGCATCGGATCGCCACTCCATACCATCCTTAAACTAGTGGGCAGGTAGAAGAAACCAATAGGCGACTCAAGCAGATTCTGGAAAAGACAGTTAGTTCCTCTCCGAAGGATTGGATGACTAAGTTGGATGATGCACTTTGGGCGTATCGAACGGCATTTAGAACGCCAATCGGTATGTCTCCTTACCAATTAGTCTATGGAAAAGCATGTCATTTGCCCCTAGAGTTAGAACACAAAGCATTATGGGCTTCAAAATTTCTTAATATGGACCTATCAAAAGCTGGGAGTTCCAGAATCCTTCAACTCCATGAGTTGGAAGAGTTTCGGAATCGAGCATATGAAAATGCCAAAGTCTACAAGGACCAAACAAAGAAATGGCATGATAAGAAGATACAAAAGAAAGAATTTAGGGAAGGACAACTGGTTCTTTTATACAACTCCAGGTTGAAACTATTTCCTGGGAAGCTGAGGTCTAAATGCTCAGGACCATTCGTAGTTCACAAAGTGTTTCCCCATAGAGCGATTGAATTTAAGAATTCGTCAAATAGAGACACATTTAAAGTGAATGGGAAACGATTGAAGCCCTGTTATCAAGGTTAAGAAAGTGGCCAGGTTAATGTTGTTCGCCTTACGGGGTAAAAAGGACAACCGTCGAGCCATGTGACGTTTAACGAAGCACTTAATGGGAGGCAACCCACAGTTTTTTTTCTAATCGTTGTTTTGTTTTGTTTTCTATTTTATGTAGGTGTTCACAAAGTCATCATAAAGAGGAGGAAACTTTTACACAAGATGATCTGATTGAGTAAAAAAATTATTTGGGATCATAGATTCAAGAAGCACTAAGAAAAAAAGTGAAAAACGGTAAATTTTGGAAAAAAATGTGCCCTGACACGGGTGCCTGTGTCAGCGGACACGGCCCGTGTCAGGCTGGGGCTATTGGCGCAATTTTTTTTATGGAAGTCAGTGGGCTGACACAGCCTACCGTGTCACCGGACACGGCCCGTGTCAGTAAGTTTGGAGGGTGAATTTTTTTAATTCTTTGAAAGCATATAGCAGAGCCCTAACACGGCCTACCGTGTCACCGGACACGGCCCGTGTCAGGAGGGCGAGTGAAAAATCCTTAAAAAAAATTTGAAATTTTTTTACTTTCTGGTGGGACCCACATGAGTTAATTTGCTTTAACCACTCTTTACCACTCATCAACCACTCTTATTTCCCTAATCTTTCATCTTCACAACTTTCATTCTCTTATCTTTCCCTAAAAAACCCAAAACCTCCATTGTTACCACCACTAAAACCTTCAAATTGTCACTCACCCACTCACCAAAACCATCAACCCGCTTCACAAAAGTTGCTCCCCTCGTCCTCCTCTACCATTCTACGGTAGCATTTTCGACTAATTTTCGTTTTCAGTTTTTTGTTAATTTTCAGGTACGAAAATGCCCTCGAGGCGCGTAGACGAAGGCAAGTAACTTGCAGCAGAGCCATCACGGACCCAAAAGTGTACCATATGCTAACCGAATGCTCATGGGATTATCTTCGACAATGTTGCGCATGAGAGGCGCTACTCAATCCATGTGAAACGTAAGATAACACCTACGAGGTATATGTGTTCCGATACTCTATCTCAATTAGGATTATCTGGGGAAGTCAATAGAATGTTCCATGTCTTAGGTATGCTTGAGTTCATCTTGTATGAGGCGCCGACATATGAGCGCATTACATTGGAATTTCTAAGTACTGTTGAATTTAAGCTTCTGAATAGATGGACCGGTACTGCTAAATATTTTTTTGGTACTATGACTTTCAGGTTGTATAACACTGACCACGAGTTGACAGTGGAGCGGCTAGGGAGTATTCTGAACCTCCCAATCTATGGTCCGGGAGCCGTCCCGGATGATTTTGACGCTCGCTCTTTTTGGATGGATATTACTGGCCACTCTGTTTATGTGGCTAAGGGAGCTAAGGCTTCGGGGATTCAAAATCCCTGTTTTAGGTATGCGCATAAAGGGTTGGCTTACGCCTTGTTTGGTCGAGGCGACGTCACTGGGGTAGCCACCCAGAAGGAGCTATTCTTTTTGTATGCAATGACGAAGGGGATTCCGGTGAATGTAGCTGCCTTTGCAGCTAATTATTTGGGAAAAGTGGGTCGAGCCACTACAGGTTGTATTTTGGTCGGGGGTATGATTACCCAGATTGCTGAGTACCTCAGATACGACCCGGCCGCACTGAATGAGACGTCGTTCCCTGGTAAGAATCGCCTGGACATGACCGCTCTTGTCCAGCAAGGTATAATCACTTATTCTAATGCTATTATAGGTTGATGTGCTCTAATCAGTTCATTTTGCCTCTTCCTAACCCTTCTAAAATAGGGATTTCTGACACAGCCAACTGGCTCTATAAGAATGGCGTCCTAGATAAAACGGATGGCCACGAGGTTGACACGTTTGTTGTAGGTGACCATAACCCGGGAGATTTCCGTACGGAATCCGAGCCAGAGCAAACTGTCCCTCCTTTTCCAGGAACCTCACACACGGGTGCTCACTCCACCTTCATGACTCCAGACCAATGGTCGTGGCTCCAATTCGAGATTGGTGAAATTCGGGAAGAGCAGACCCGCCAGAGCCAAGAGTTGACACGCCAGGGCCAAGAGCAAAATCGCCAAGGCGGTGTTATGGATGAGATGCACATGCTGATGCAGCAGTTGATGCTGCAGTTTCCTCAACCTCCTCCTCAGTGAGGCTTTGTAAGTGGCCTCTTATGCTTGTTCTAAAACATTGAGGCAAATGTTTGGTTCAAGTATAGGGGGATTTTATTTGTAGGCTTTTAGTTTTCAATTGGTTGTTTTCTTTCCGTTATTTTTATTTTTGGTTTGGTATTGTGTTTCCGTGTGTTGCAGATTGGAGGTATTTGTGTCGGGTGATTGACGAGGCTTGTAGTTAGTGGAAGAAAAGACGCAACCCATACTTACTCTCTAGGAAATCTCTGAACGTTGGTACTGGTTGAATAGAAGATTGGACGCGACTTTCCGACATTGGACCGAGACCGGAGTACTACGCACCCGAGGCGAAAGGACACTACATCACACTGAAGGTACTTTGGAACATGTAAGCTATACCAAACATGGTGAGGATCATAAAAAGCCAAACACATTATCAGCATGGGAGTTCTTCAGGTGTGTCTCTGTCACTCTTAGTTTGCATACTTATCTGTTGGAATTTCAATGCACACGAATACACACTGAGGCATTTTTTTTTGTTTTAACCCCGAGCCTTTCTAACCATTTTCCCTTTGTTTGTTTATTAACCGCATAATTAAACCATGAGCCCAAACACTCCCTCACCTTGCTCAGATAAGTGTTGTTGATTTTTGATCTGTGAAAAATTCTAAGTTTGGGGTTGGGATACCTATATGAACTAGGTAAGTGCAAAAAGAAAAAAAAAAGAGAAAGAAAAGTTTTGGAAAAGTAAAAAAGAAAAAAAAAAAGAAGTTGAACAAAGCACTTACCTAAAGGAGGATTTAGTTTGAAGAATTCCAAAAGTAAGCTCAAAGAAACAATTGAGTAGAAACTAAAGAATCCTAGTAAAATGGTGCTTGATACCCTTGATTGTGAAACAGAACAAATAACACAATGATAAGAATAACGACACTGATTCTGAGCCAAAAACCACTCGTTGTTCCCCTTTTTGTTTGTTTATCCCACCTTGTCCCTAAGCCTTATTACAACCGTAAAAGCCCTCAAAGAGTGTGTGTTGTATGCGTATGAGATGAAAATAGATGTTATTCAAGCTTATGAGTTGACTTTGCATGCTATGATTATTGAGTGTAAACACTTTAACTCGAGAGATTTGGTGAGAGTGTGAAAAGCTTACAGGTAAAGAGGTACTGTGATGTGAAAGTGTAGTTGATCGTCATCAGTCGGGTAAGAAGGAAAGGTTGAAAGGAAAGTGAAAGAGAGTTGTGAAAGATCTCATCGGTACTGTGGCTGTTAAGAAATTCGGGGGTGACTTAATTGCTATCTTGAGCATTGCTTGAGGACAAGCAATGAGATAAGTTTGGGGTTGTGATCGGTCACCATTTCCTCTGGTCTTTCGTCTATTATTCGGCACGAATTAGCACAATCGGTAACACATTGTTGGTTATTATTGTTGTTTTTCACCTTATTTCTACTTTTTGCTTCAACAATCTATTATTGTTTCTTTCATTAGTTTTTATGATTTTGTTGCACTTTACGTGTGTTTTGTTGTTTTTAAGTATTTCCAGATCATAGTGGGAAGCCCCGGATGACTTGTGCAAGGAATGGAGGTATCGGGGAGCTCCGGAAGCAATTTCTCAAAGTAGCAGTGGTCTGGCACGGGCCCCAGTGTCACCTGAAATAGGCCGTGTCATGAGAATAGACAAGAAAGGAGTTTTGAGATGGAGACAGGGAGTTGACACGGGTGCCCGTGTCAGCTGACACGACCCGTGTCAGTAGGTCTAGAGCAACACACTATTCGCAATTGAAGGCAGGGGCATGACACGGGTGCCTGTGTCAAGAGGTATGGATCAAAAACTTGTATTTTCCTTAGGGAAGAGGGCCAACACGACCTGCAGTGTCAGCTGACACGACCCGTGTTGGCTTGTGCGGAGCAAATTTCAATATTTATGACTTTGTTAGATTAAGTGTCCCGAAGGGGCATTCTGGGTATTCCATACTATTATGTTTGATTAGGAATTACTTAAGCTAGTTTTTGAGAGGAGAAAAACACTTTTTGCTTAGACGAATAATTTGACATTGAAGTTTTCATGCGATCAAGTGATCTGGAGAGGGAGATTCTTCAGGAGTACTAACAATTGAAGATCAAAATCATTCGATTACTATTGTAATGTCTACTTTTCGTATTGTATTTCTTTTTAACATTATGAATAGCTAAACCCCCCAATACTATGGGGGTGCCCCTAAATTGCGATGTAATGAACCTTATTTGAATTATTTTATGAGTTTATGGATTCTTCCTTTAATATTTTATTTTGCAATGTTCTTAATGCTTTTTCGATCGGACAAATTGAATTTGATTCACGATTAGGATTAGGTCGGGATGTCGCTCCCGGGATTTTCATCCTAGTACAAACGCGAAAGTGGCACCGAAACAGAGTCGCCAGCAATGTGTATTTATCCCAAGAGAGGGAAAGGAAACACTGCATAAACCTGAAAAGAGGAAAGAACGTGGTCTTGCGACCAAGAGAAAGGGTAAGGGAGTCGGTTACGCGAGAGGAAGGTATTAGCACCCCCTCGCGTCCATCGTACCCGATGGGATCAACGCTTGCTTGTCTTGATCAAAGGGTGATAGGAAAGATATTGAAAAAAAGAACTGGAAAAGGAACGAGAAACAAATGTAGGGAAAATAAAAGAAGTGCTCGCATGGGCCCTACCCCACTGCCTACGTATCTCATCGGGAACATGAGAATCAGAGCGACGTAGTTCCCCTCACTAGGGATGGATTGGTTGTGTTTCTTTTAATGAAATACGTCAACGTTCGCATCCTAGCAGTTTAGGTGTTGCAGCTCGCTGTAGGGAGACTTAGGCGTTACCTGTTTGCGGTAGAACGGAAATGACGCATCCTTAAGGAATGAGTGAAGGAGATGAGGAAAGAATTCCCGAAGGAAAGACGTTGTTGTTTGTTTTTGTCTTTTAAGAAGTTTTGTTATTTTGTTTGCGTATGATAGTGTATCTAAATCTTGGTCATTGGAGTGTATACATTCTCACACTCCAAGATGGAATGGTTAAGAACGTACCCTAAGGGTGAAGAAGACCCCCACACTTAGTTCCAGTTGTCAAGGTTCAAACACACTAGCATACTTGTATTTATTGAGTGTTTTTATTGCTTATGAAATGCAGAAGTGTTTTTTTATTTGTACCTTCAACAAGTATTGCATTTAAGTCCCTCATACAAGATCAAATGTATAACACATTGACCCAAGATGGGCTATATGCTACACATTCTAAGATTATAAGAGAAGACCCCTTATAATCTTTTCTTTATATGAAAGGCCTAAATGCAATAAGTGTCCACCTTTATTAGATATTTTGAATTTTCTTTGAGGTGAGAAGAGAGACTCAAAGGAGGAAGAAAGGTAAAATCTATGTGATCTAAGACTCAATCCTAATTGATTAGTTAAGGGAGTGATCCTAATGGTTTGTGAGGTTTCAACCTAAAGTCTAAAGAAAGAATGAATTAAACAATTCACTTCTAAATTAGAAGATGAATTGTAATTCAAAAAGGGAAAGTGATGAGTTATTAAGAAAAAGCACATAAGTGCTTAACAAAACACAAGATTGAATTGTAAAAGATGAAGGGATAGAAGTTTGAATGTGGATTCCTTATCCACACTCAATTGCAACTTACCAAGCCCCTACATGGTTAGTAAACATGTATAAGAAGTATAAGAAGTAAAAGAACATTTAATGCACCATAAAGATCAAAAGAAAATCAAAGAATAAGATGATAGATCAAATCCTATAACCACAACCAGAATGTACATCATATGGAAAACAAATTATTATTATCATGCAAGTCCAAGTGGATAGGCAACAAACATCATCCATGACATTAGAACATGCTACCATAAGAAAAGGGAGAATGAAAGATGAAAAGAAATGAAAAAAACATGCATGAATGGAACATGTAATCTAAGGATCAGAATTGAAATGAAATGAAAAATAATTCACAAACATCTCACAAGGGTTCATGCATAACACATCAAGACATTTAAGAAGTGATAGAAGAAGTAGAATTGAAATGGAAGTTCAAAAAAGGAAAGTGCAAACACAACATGTTAAAGGTGCACAAGGTTCAAATGACAATCAACATGCAAAGATGACATATAATATGTATTAATGACCTATTATGTCACATGAATGGTTCACCAAATATGCAAATGATCATGCAAGTATGTACAAAAGAAATCATGTAAACATGCACAAAAGTTAAGATGATATGACATGTTATTATGCTTCAAAGGTAATGCATTAAACAAAAATTAGATGACCTTATGCA
The DNA here is from genome assembly GCA_022829125.1 of Lathyrus tuberosus. Classification (NCBI taxonomy): domain Eukaryota; kingdom Viridiplantae; phylum Streptophyta; class Magnoliopsida; order Fabales; family Fabaceae; genus Lathyrus; species Lathyrus tuberosus. The sequence goes on from JALAZF010000842.1 coordinate 716,906, forward strand.
AATTAAGCAAGCATGGTTTAAAGATACACAAGTCAGAAGTGAATCATATACCAAAATAACATGCAAGAAATCAAGGCAAAAAGGCTTTATACAATGCACTTAGGTCAAGTATACACATCATACAAAAGTAACACAAAGATGAACACCAAACATGCCATAAACTGACCTAAAAAAATCAAATAAAAATCACTTAACATACCTCAAGATACTAATGACTCAATACAAAAAGAAGAGCATCAAAACAATTTTTAATGATCGAGAACAAAAATGCACAAATTTATGTATCACATTAAGCATGCACACAAATTGAAATTTGAAGAAAATTATAGAGCAGGGGTAAAAAGTCATAAAATCAAGAAATAAAATCATGAAAAATTTTCTAAATGTCTGGGAGGTATTCATGAAATTTTGTGGAATTTTATGATGCCATTTGATATTTTTAAAAATTTAAAAGCAAACGTGCATAAAAAAATAAAATGAAATGAAATAAGATGGGGACTGGGGGTGTGAACATAGCAAATATTAGTTCAAAATGATTTGGGCTTTTAAAACTGGAGGTGTGGATAGCAATCTGGTTAGGTCCAATAACGCGCAGAACACACTAACAACCATGCACTTCAGTCAACAAAAGTCAAAACAATAACAACCATTGGATGAAGTCAAGTCACAGAAACAGTCAAAGTAGCCAAGATCAATACACGCGCACGAAGGACCACACAACCTACAGTGTACCACACCACATAATGTTCACTCTGATTAAAATAAAACATGTGCCACGCATGTGACATTTTTTATGTGTTGGCACAATCTTATCCACACGATTTACAAATCCAACGGCCAATATTAAAACTGAGAAAACCCTACGAGTTAAAGCTACCGGCCGGAGAGGGACCTCCGGTCACCTTCTCCGGCGAGAACCGTCACCTGCGAATCTCACATCTTCGCAAAAATACACAATGCACACATCAAAATGAAGCTCATGCTAAGCACAATACGAATCCACAGTTATCTTTCACATACCATGCGCACACGTAGAAAACGGAGGAGACAAAGATATGCCCTAACTTTTGGATCTAAGCCTCTACAAGGCCTATCAACTAGCCGGAGTGTCAAATGCTCCTATTGAGCTCATGTCATGATAAAAACAACAAAATAAACCATAAAAAGTGAGAGGAGTGCTTGAGAATTTTGGAACCTGAACTTGCAGCTCTTGGAGAGTCTTGAGAAAACCAGAGAAAGCACTTGTTCTTCAATCTTGGAGCTTCACAAACTAAGCAAAATAAATGCTATGTGACTTGTTGTCTTGAGAGCAGAGGGATCCAATGTTGAAAAGTGCTTGAAGAAACCTTGAGGACTATGCTGCAATCTCCTTCAATCAAACACCATTGATGATGATGAGGTGAAATGGATGAAGGTGACTGATTCGTGCACAGAGAGAGAGAGAAAAAGTTTAGAGGATGTTGAGAGAGTGAGAGTGTTCTTGAGAGTGGAAATGAGAAAGTGAAGTTGGAAATGAAATTGTGAAGTTAAATTATGTTATATACTATGAGTTAACTGTGGTTTAATGAGTGAGTTAAATGAGTCAAAGTGGTTAAAGTGAGTGCACCCTAACTAACTGAGTCAAGTTAGGTAGGGGCGAGTCATTGAGGGTTGTGGTGTGGTGTGGGAATGTTCACGAAAGTTATGGTGGAATGAAGAGTGAAGCTTGGAATGGTAAGGCTGTTGTGGCAGAAACTTGCTCAACAAGTTGTTCTCTCTATTTTCATGCAAGGCACGTGATGTTAAACATTGTGTAGGTGATATGTGCTTGACCAAATGTGGAAATAAAGTTCATGGATTGTTTGATGAATGTCTGAACCAAACTGCTAACTCTGATGTGATTCCTCAGTTGGAAATGGTGAAGTTTGCGCATGGATATCTCTCTCTTCAAGCCATGGACATGAGTGATCTTGGTACCATTTCAAAGTGTGTACATGGTACAACAACTTTGATGTTGAAAAGAAGTGAAAATGAGACTTGCAACATATTGAAAATGAGCTTCAAACATAGGAACTCAAGATTGGCTTAAAATGCTGCAGAATGCACGCATGTGTGGCATGACTTGGTTGTGACCTAGTCAAATTTCAGTTGCATTGACCATACTTTGAGCCATCATAACTCCTTAACCTTTGATCAAATGGCATTTTGTCCAACATGAATCATGAAGAAGACACTACAAAGAATAACTTTGATGTTGAAAAGTTTTCCATTTGAAGCTTTTATCTTGATGAAAAATGAGTGCACATTTGGCACACTAACTGTTTGAGGAAATGATGTGCGCGTGACCTGAAAATTCTTGGTCATGACCTGGTTGTTGCCCTACTTTCCTCCAACTTTGATCCATCATATCTCCCTCAATTTTTATCCAATGGAGATGTTCTACACATGGATTTGAAGCTTAAAGCAAGATCTTTTGTTGTGGGCTGGTGGAATTTTTATTTGATGCTTCAAATTTAAATGGCCTTGGTTCAAAGTGTAGTCCAAAATGGTCCAAAATTACTATTTTTAGTAACCCTTCTCCACCCAAAAATGGCAACTTTCCACAACTTGATTTTTTCATGATTCCTTTGGAGTTTCTTGATCAAATTTTGCACATTGGACACATATAACATGAATTTCATGAATTTGGCCTCAAAAAGTCAAGAGTTGACTTTTTCTTCTGATTATTTGACTTGACCCCAATTTCTCTGATTTTTTATCTTTCTTCCAATTGAACCACTTCTAAAACCAATTGAGAGGCAATTTTCTACACACATACACTTAAGGACATGTAGAATACCATGACAATAAGTTTTGTCCAAAAAATCAAAGATACCCTGATTTTATTGGAAACCCTAGTTTTGGTGCCCACCTCCTAGGAGAAGAATGTGCAGTCTTCAATTTCAAATTCCTCAGAGTATGTTGTGTATCCTCTTAAAGGATGATGAGATATGCCATTTGAGGTTGATTTTGGACCAATGAACTCTCTCTTTTGATGGTTTTCCTTCAGTTTTTGGATCTCTTGCATAGTGAAAGATGTAGGGCTTCAATCTCCCATTGGATCTCACTTCCTTGAGGTTGTGGATGATCAATTGAGATAGTATAAGACATGGAAGATCTCTTGGCTTGTCTTGAGGCAACTTGTTTGACCTTTTGTGCTTTGAATGATTCTTTGATTGTCCACCTTTACATGCCTTGATGGTAAGAGGGATGCTATGCTTCATTTTCCTATGTTAAAGATGCAATGCAATGCTAATGAGGTGGATATGATATGGTATATGATAATGCCATGCTAGGATGCCAAAAAGGGAGAGCAAATTTTGGGGTATTACACGGGAAAACCACCCTAATGCTTTTGCAAAATAATATTGCGGTAGATATTGCTTAGCAATGAGGACACCCCGCAATAACCTTTAAAAATCATGTCAAAGCTATTGCTTGATGTTATTCTGAGATTGCTAAGGAATTAGGGTCAATGGAGAATATCAAAGGTTTTTCTATTAAGGAATTAAGGTAAAACACTAATAAGATTGAGTAAGAAAAAGATTGATGCATATCTCTTTGAATGAAAAATGGGTTTATTGTAGAGCAATTTACACACTCTCCCTAGCATATTTCTCATATTTGTATAAGTCATTTTACTCGTTCTACTTATTTGCTTAATAGTTATTACAATTTTTACAACAAACAAACCCCAAAAGCATTTTTGTTTAATTGAAATAGCATCTGCACTTATAATTACACGCAGTCCTCGAGAGATCGATTCTGGGGATAACCCCAACTATTACTACAACGGTAAAAATAGTACACTTGCTATTTTTCCGATCAGTCACTTTTTCCACTTTTGCAAGGAAGAGCAATACTTGTTCCCGAGGATTCCACCTGGTTTTGATAATCCTAAAAGCTTCTAAGGGATCAATCAAGAGTGTCTAAAGCATTGGATTACTTCTGGCACAAGGATCTTGACAGTTAGCATAAGGAGCTTCAAGAGGTAAGTGCATCACAACTTAAACTCTATAAATCATGGATTGCTTTGATGTTCATTGAACATGGACATCTCATACATATCATATATGTTGTGTTTGAACCAATTTGTCATGCTATTGTTGCATGTATGATGAGATAGCATAGAACATGCAAATCTAGGCCTATTTTGAAATCACTATCGGATTTTAAAATAGAAACATTTTCTGAAAATTCCAAAAGCACCATTGGATTCCTCATGAAATTTTAGGCAGGATACACCTAAACCTTGTCCAAATCCATGGAGAAATGAGAAAGTTAGAGGCTTCATGCAAAATGCAAAAACTAGGCCTTGCCTTGGGCAAGGGCCAGGCCATGGCGCTTTGGCCAGGCCTAAAAGCAAGGCACCCATATATGTTAATGGGGTGGTTTTGATACACGGATGTATCACCACCCCAGTGGTAGCGCACATATGTGTTTGGTTGAGAGGTCGTGGGTTCAAGACCCACCCAAACCATTTTGCCATTTTGCCATATTTTGCTATTTTTCACATATTTTATGGTTTTTGTTAATTAATTCCAAAATTAATTTCTCTCTCAATTTTAATTATTTTTTATTGGTTCTTTTTTTGAAAATTCACAAAAATATTAAAATATTTTATTTTACAAAAATTTCACAAAAATATTATTTATTTCATATATATGGTATTTTTGTAAAGAATTATATTTTTATTTGTTTTTAGGCATTAAAAATGTTTCTTTCTCTTGATTTTGCAAATTAAAATGATTTTCAAATCATTCTATGAATGAAACATGGTTTTTCAAACATTAATCCAAGATCACAACTTGTTTTTCACACATGTTTAATAATTTTGATCGTTTTAATTGAATTTTTATTCAATTAAAATACATTTTTAAAATCAAATTAGGGGTTTTGATTATCTTCACCCTTGCAAAACTTTTTAAAACACTTTGGGCCTCTAATAGAGTGTAAGACCCAATCCCTTTTTCAAAATCAAACTTTTTGGGCCTCAAACATTGTATAAGTCCCTACACGATTTTCAAAACGACGGTGCAATCACTGTCTTTCACTGGGCCTCTCCCTGAGTTATAAGTCCCATTATCTTTTTCAAAACACACACTTTGGGCTTCTAATAGAGTGTAAGACCCAACCACTTATCACATACAAACTTTTTTGGGCCTCAGTCATTGTATAAGTCCCATTGTGTTTTCAAAAATCTCGGCGCGATTGCCAGTTCAAAACAAAATCAACCGGGCCTACCCTTGTGTTGTAAGTCCCATTTATTTTCTTTAAAACACTTTTGGGCCTCTAATATAGTGTAAGATGAAACCCTCATTTGTACATATATAAACTTGGGCCTCAGTCATTGTGTAAGCCCAGTACAGTTTTCAAAATTACGGTGCGATCACTGTTTTCATTTGGGCCTCTCCTTGAGTATAAGCCCCAAACTTCTTTTTAAAACAACTGTCCCTTGTAATTCAAATTCAAATTCATAGTTGGTATCAAAACATTCTTTAATTTCTTGAACAACTAACCATATAGCTATGGAAGCTTGTTCACCTGTAAGTCCTTCTATCCTCTTCTACATACTTGTCTATATATTCCAATTGTATATAGATACTTGTATATCTGCTTAGAGTTTTCCCCGACAATTAGGTCTAAGATTAGATAAAGCCAGTGGTCACTCTTTCAACACAGTCAAAACTAGTTCCCCATAGGAATTTCCAGATACAGTCTTGCCTCCTCTTGGGCTTATAAAATATGGAACAAAGAGAAAGGCATTATTCCCGGTGAAACTTTTCTCGGGCTGTCACTATTAGAAATTGTCAAAGAAATTCACTTTCCCCATAGAGGATTAATTCCCGGTGAAACCTCTCTTGAATTTCTTCAAACTCTAGAACTGTTCATAAAAGAAAAGATTATGGCCTGTGAAACTTTTCTTGAACTTTTCTTAAGTTTGGACCCACAGGCTTCCTAAAAGCATCCCAACCTCCTCTTGGGCTTAGTACAAGGACCCTCAGGCTTCTTAGAAGTTCTCATGCCTCCTCTTGGGCTTAGTACAAGGACCCAGAGACCTCTTAAAGGTATAGGACAGAACCTAGTCATCCTTTGTTAGAGCAGTCTTCCTGAGTCAAAACATCAAACCAATTTAGGGTTGAATCTCATCCCTTAACACACCAGCCTCTTCTTGGGCATCATACAAAGATAATCCTCCAGCTAATAGTAAACCTCTCCATACCAGTAGACTTGGACAGTCTCCTCTCCCTTTGGATTTCAAAGAATCCTTCAAACTTCCTAAGCATAAGAAAAATCCTAATTACCTGATAAATCCCCAAGCAGAGTTAAAACCTCCACAGGTTTCATAACTCAATCTCTAAACCCTCACTTTAAATTTTCCCAGTCAAGGTCAACTACTGTTAATTCACCATTAGCAAAATCCCCAACAGAATTAGAACCTCATAGTATCTGATATTTCAACTCTTCTGTAATCCCCAACAAGAGTTTATTCCCCCAAATTTGGACCTGTCTCTGGATCTCAAACAATCCTCGGCAGAAGTTAGCCTCCTCTTAGGCTTCATATAAGAAATCCCCCAGTCAGCCTCCTCTTAGTCTTTGTATAATGGTCATCCCTCAACTATCAGCCTCAATCTTGGGCTTTGTACAAGACACCCCAAAAATATCTCTCCAGTAGAGTCAGTCATAACTTTTCAGCCTCAATCTTGGGATTTGTACAAGACACCATAATAATATCCTACAGATGAGTCAGTCAGGATCTTTTAACCTCAATCTTGGGCTTTGTACAATACACCTATAAGTGTCCTCCACAGTGGAGTCATAATTTTCTGCCTCAATCTTGGGCTTTGCACAAGACAGATATCAAAACTCCCTAAGCAGAGTCATAACCTTTCAGCCTCAATCTTGGGCTTTGTACAAGACACCTAAATACTCTCCAACTGAGTCAATCCCTTTAGCCTCAATCTTGGGCTTTGTACAAGACAGATAAAACCTTTCCTCAAAAAATTCAATTCTCTTTTAGCCTCAATCTTGGGCTTTGAACAAGACACAGATAAATACTCTCTTGTTGAGTCAGTCTTTCCCAGCCTCCTCTTAGGCTTTGTATAACAATCTCCCCAGTGGAGGCAATCAACCTCTTAGCTTCAACCTTGGGCTTTGATCAAGGCACACAAAAATCAACATCCCCTCAGAGGAAATAAAAATCTCTCTGCAGGAAGACATTTCTCTGTACAATCACACACCAAAACAGATAATCAAAACAAACCCTAATCCCAGATAACAGTTGTTGTCCCTCATTATCCTGGTTAAAACTCTTTCATCTAATTGTTGTAAGTGGCAAGCCTCTGGATTATTTACATCCAAGCCAATGTCCCTCTCTTAGCATAAATTCCTAAGGAAAAATGGCATTGCTCTACACAGAGTTAAAGTTTTCTCCTTCAGGACAAATTCCATAGAAAGGAAATTAGGGCATTGCTGGACTCCATGTATTCTAGTTAAAGTAATTCCCCTTCAAAAACCAGTCACTCAAACAATTGTGATAAACAAATGAGATTTCTCCCTTTAGAGATGACAAATTCTCTCTCAATCAAAACCTTTTAGCTTCAATCTTGGGCTTTGAACAAGACACAAATACAAACCTTTTAGCTTCAATCTTGGGCTTTGAACAAGACACCAGACATCTTTTCCTCCCATCGAATATTAGGAACTACGATTGCTCTGATTTCCCTGTTTTTCCTTAAACGGGAATACGTAGGCATAAGATTGCTAAATCTTAGCGAGCATACTTATCAAAAAACCTTAGGTCCAGTACCTTACCAAAAACATCGGAAAACCCGACAAACAATAAAAAATACTCTCTCTCTCATACATCCCCACAAAGAAGAAACTTTCCCATTTACAGACAAACACCCTCAAGTACAAAGCAGAACCTAAAACTATTAACCCATGGATAACCATGTATAGGATGGGTAATTGACAACTCCCCATTGTATAACCTGACCCCGAACTCCCCAATCTCTCTTAAGCGTTTGTTCAGTTAAACATTCGCGTGCAAGGTTAGTTTTAGATAGCTTCCCTTTCCCTTCCAGCTTCACGGGATAAATTAGAAATCAGAAAGTAGCACCCAACGTTCCTCCCATTGAGGTGAGGAAATCTTCATGGCGATAAGGTGGTCGCGTCACGGACAAAAATCGCACGCTAGACATGGTATAGACAAAGTTTAACATATACTTTTATATGAACATATACTTGAAAAATGCATCAAGAACAAGTGGGAACAAGGATGGGCAACATCACAACATCATATAAGGTTTATATAAGTTAAACATGATGTAAACAAGTCTTTTCAAGCAAGGGAAAGCAAGGAAACATTCAAAAGAATCAAAGAAGTCCTTAAGAAACCCTAAAAATAGCACACACGTTGAACATTCATAAAAGCATCAAAAATAAATATATTTGGTATTTTCTTTTAACAAATAGAAAATAGACATTATCATGAACAATTTGCACATATAATGGATTTAAAATGATAAAAAATGAGAAAGTTATGATAGTTTGAATTTGCAAAGAAAAGTAAGAAAATAAGTTATTAAAAATAATAGGGAATGGTCCCCATGAGTGTTGAACCCATGCTGGTTCGCTTGCAGCACAAAACCTCAACCATACCCACCACGCGCGCATTGTGAATATATAGGGCAAGAAAGATATTGTATGTGTTATTCAGTTGGAAAATTAAGAAAAAATAAAAGAATTGGGGCGAGGGGGTTTCGAACCCTAGTTCTGGTGGTGACAAGGTACATAGGGCGCACAGGTTTAACCACTGGGGTGGTGATACATCCGTGTATCAAACCACACGCATTACTACATAAGGTTGAATTTGACCTAGTGACCTGGGCACAAAGGCGCCATGTCCATGGCTGGTTGGGCAAAACTCAGGTTTTGGTCATTTGCAAGAAGGGATCTATCTCACTTATTTCTCCATGAAATTGGATGAAATAAAAATGAAACTTGCCTAGAATTTCAAGGGGAATCCAATGGTGGTGTTAGTTTTTTTCTAAGGATGTCTTTATTTTAAAACTCGATAGTGAATCCTAAAGTGACATGTTTTTGCAAGTTCTATCTCAAATGTTTATACAACCAACAATAACACTCAAATATAGTTCAAACACAACAAGTATGACATATGAGACATGTTCATAATCAAGGAACACCAAAGCAAAGCATATTTCACAAATTTCCAAGTTTTAAGGAGCTTACCTCTTTTAGTTCACTTGCCAACTTCCAAATGCCTTGTTACATAAATGAAATGACACTTGAGACACCTCCAATAGACCTCTAGGGAGCTTCTTGGATGCTTGGAACCAAATGAAAACCTCTTGGACAAAATATTGCTTCTTCTTGCAATATTGGAAAAAGTGACCAAAATGGAACTTTGGTCAAATGAAGTTACAGTTGAGAAACTATTATTGGAACAATTTAAGGATGTTTTTTAGAGTGTGTTTAAAGTGTTGGATGGTTTTGAAATGACTAGAATCAAGACATGGCTTGTAAAATGCAAAAAGTCAAAGATATGAGGTTTTGATTGTTTAGTTTTGGATTCCGGTGTTTAGAGGGGAAAATGAAGGTCTGAACACCTTCAAGGGATGGTTTGTGATGTGTTTGGATGGTTGTTTGAGTGGTTTAAGCTTTGGTTTTGAAAATTTGAATCTCGCTATTTGAAAATTTGAAGTTTTTGAAGTGAAAGAGGAAGAATGAGAAAACAAGTGTTGTGATTATTTTGGTGTGTTTTGAAACATCAAATATGGTCTCTATTTATACGGGAGCTAGTTTTTTTGGAGGAATAGTGATGGTTTGAAGGCTGAGCTCAATGTTCAATGGTATTGGAAATTCATCATTACTTCCAACTCAAGGTACCTTATCTCTTCCACTAGGCTAGCTCTTCTTTTGACCAATTCCACATTCTGCAGAGGTGTTTAATGTTATTTAAGAGTGCATCTTGACTGGTGAGAGTGGTTTCTTTGACAATGCACTATTCCATATAAATTCCTCTTGAATTCAAGGCTTAAAGTGATGACGTCTCATCACTTCAAAGGGATTTCTCTTGACTTAGTGGCTCTATCTTGCAGGTTTTGGATGATTCATTATGATCTTGGTTAAATGAGCATTGTGTGATCATCACACTTGGACTCAATAAATCGTGTACCACAAGTAATGCCAAATCTGCCTAGCAAAAATAGTTGCTACAAGGCATATTGTGCACTTCATATGTCCTTGCTCAAATGGATTTAGATTGTGTTCTTGGACATTTTGGAAAGCTGGTATATTGAAATTCTAGTTAAGCATATCACTAAGATGTCAGACAGGATTTCGTGACACTTGATCTCTGCTTCACACATAAGGATATTGAAGGACAGAATAAACAACAGAAAGAAAGCAACACACAAGAATTGTTAACCCAGTTCGGTGATCAACAACACCTACATCTGGGGGCTACCAAACCAGGAATGAAATCAACTAAGTAGAATTGGTTCTAAGCTAAACTCCAACGTTTACAACTTAGCACCTAGAAACTACCCTTCTCAATTCCCTTTCAATCACAGCAGTGACTGAAAAATTATAACTCAATAAACTGCCCCCTCAGGTATTCACGCAATACAAGAGAGGCTCACACAAGTACAAACCCTAGTACTCTTTAACAGCTGTAAACTTCCACACCTATTCTAGGTTAAATCCATCCTATTTATATTGCAAAATAGAACTGGATTTGAGCTTCAAAATCGCAGCGATTCAGCTCCAAAGAATCTGAGACCTATTCTTTTCTTCAATCCCAAGTTTCCAAAAAATGTCTCCTTACATGGAAACCGCATATTCCTTTTAGAATCAGAATATCTGATTCCTCAATCTCAGATGCTACCTAGTATCAAATCATATTCCAATCACACCTGGAAAACAAATACAGTTATTCCAAAACTGTAACAGACAAAGATGTCGAATCAACATCATAGGACATCTTGTCTAACACCTTAACCTGCAGTTAGTTCATCATGTCAAGACATCTTGTCCAACACTTTCTGCTAAGTTAGTTTTACCAAAATTGATGCCAACCTCAAGGGCTTGGACTCATCAATCTCTCCCTTTGGCAGATTTTGGCTAAAACTAACTATAATTAACCTGCAAAAACATAATAGAGAGACCATCATCAGAACAGCAGCGGAAACACAACTTTGTCTCCCCCTCAACCAGTACCTTCTGCAAGCAGCACCAGAGCTACTCCCCCTCAATGTTTAGTAGCATATCAGCAGTGGTTAGTGATGTTCATATTACTCCCCCTTTTTTGCCACAATATGACAAAGGCAGAAGGACTAACTCAAAAACCAATTAATCAACTCATAGTAATTAAAGTACACACCCAAAAGTAAAAATTATCCTTGGCATTCAGCCCTTACACAACCAAAAAACATAAAAATAAACAACATAAGACATAAAGTAAAGAAAATACAACTCTCAGAAGTCATCTTCAGTTTCCTCATCATCATTATCTCCCGCACTCTCACCAGAGCCATTATCAGCATCATCATCCTCTTCAACTGCATCCCTGTTCTCCTCAGCAACATGCTTCTCAGCATCTCCAGTGTTGACTCCAATGTCCTTGTTCTGTTCAGTAGACAAGGCTTGTATCAATCTTTTTAGCTTATCCTTCCTGCCAGTGTTGATCTTAATAATATCATCAAACTCCTTGCAAGTTACCTTTAGCTGAGTAATTGTGTCCGCCTCTGAAGATGTAGTAGCAGATGTTGGAACAGATGTTGAAGCAATATCTAGGACATGTTTTCCAGCAAATAGCTTATAGTGTAGAGTCAGAGGGGGCTTCCTTCTCATGATCTCATCACTAGGTAAAATTATCCCCGTATATTATTGAAGAATTACTCCACATATGAGCTATGAAAAGCAAATTGGTAGCTTGACAACTGAAGATACAGTCTGTTTCAAGATTTGTTCAAAGATGTATTCACCAAAATCAAATGGCTTTCTTTTTCCAACAGCATAGATAAACTTTCCAAGCCCAGTTGAAATAGTTGAAGTGTGATTGGTAAGGACCCAATTCACAGTACCAATTATGTGAAGAATGGCATATTTAACACTTAGCTTCCCAGTTGACAGTTTCTCTTTGCTGGGCTAATTCCTCACAGTATTCCCAGTAATTTCCCTACAAATTTGATCATCAGAATCTTCAATTTCATCCTAAGGATATTCAGGTTTGCCAAGGAACTTGTTGATCTCAACAGGAGAAAACGTCACAACATTTCCCCTGACATATACCTTTATGTAGTCCTCACTTTTTCGATCATTGCATCCTTCTAGAATATTAACCACAAACTCTTTGACCAGATTCTCATAGCATGAGTCAATGTGTGATACTGTCTTTAGCAATCCAGCATCTTTAATCAAATCCATTACTTCCTTACACTTGAGTACATTCTGTTCCAGTTCTCTCTCTAGAGCAATTCTTCTGTGATAAACATGCTTCCACCTGTTAACACTTACAACATCATGAAAGGAGATGTTGTCCATGGGAGCTTTAGGAAGCGCAACAACCTTCTTCTTAGAGACTGGTTTCTTTATGATGCTCTGTCCATCCTTTGTGCCATCATAGTCTGATTCATTGTCAGACTCTGCCTTCCTCTTCTTGGACCCAACATCAACCTTTCTCCAAGGCCTATGGGGTCCAACTGCAGATTTCTTAGTTTGCTTGTCAGAGATATTTTTAATGTCTACACCCTTATCTTTCCTATTCTTTAATCGTTCAGCCACACTAGGCTTGAGACTTGTTGCAATGACTTCGTCATCAGAGGGCAAATCATCTAAATTGATAATTTTTTTAGTATGTTCTGAAGTCCCTTACGTAGATGAAGATGTTTCATCATCTGTCTCAACATTTCTCACCACCGAGTCAGCAAGGGTGTGCAGATTCCCTTCTGACACTTCATCATCATCTCCACCTTTATCAGCATTTCTCTTGGTCACATCTTGATCCAGGGCTGAGTTTGTTGGTATAATCTGAGCAAGAGGTCTGGTGATTCCGCTAACACTCATTCTACCCCCCTAATTTATGAGTATATTTACTATTTTATCAATTCTTTCATCCGTGTTGAACTTTTCTATTCCCTTCCTAGGACTAGAGAAAGCACTATAAGTGTTCGAAGAGTTACCTGGTGGGATGTTTTTTGATCTTCTGATAAGAAGTTTGTTCGTTTTGCATGGCATGATAGCAAGAGGAGCAACATCAATTGCATCTTCAGCATGTAGCTCTTCAGGTTTTGACCTAGAATCAGATGTTGCTGCAATATCCTTCTTGGTTGCTCTTGTCAGTGATTGTTGTTGCGACATCGTAGCGTGAACATGATTTGCCTCCTCTTTAATCTTGAGGGTGAAAGAGTTCGAGAGGATTAGTGCAGAATGATGGTATCTATTGCTGAAACGGTTTTGATAGATTTGATTTTCAAACAATGCGTACCCTTGAATAGTGTTCCCACTAACAGAGTAAAACCCTAATTTGTCCTTCAGAATTTTTCTTTGAATTTCTGCACCACCAATAAAGTTCAAGATGTCCCAGCAGGATGTCATGACATCCTAGATGACACTAACGATTCCAATTCCAGAGGTCTGAAGGCAATCATTTTTTGCACTTATTTCATAGGTTTCTATGATTGAGTCCTTTGTGATAGTATACGAACATCTATTTTTAGCAATTTCCTTAATCATAGAGGCTTTTTGAAGAATATTCTCAATCCTTGTGATAGTCTAATGTTGCAGTCTCTTATGTGTCATCTTGGTTAACCTTCCAATTTGTAATTCACCCATTGAAGATGGCTGGTTTACATCCTGAGTGAATCACACACTCAAAGATAACACAGATTTGCCACCGAACTTTATTTAGTCCCAAAGGACAGGGAAAATATCGATAAAACCCAAGGACAAGAGAAACGGGAACGGGGGTCGGTTATGCAAAAGGAAGGTACTAGCACCTTACGCATTCGTCGTACTCGACGGGAACCATTTCGCTTGCTTCTAGGCTTGGAAGGGTTATCTATCTAAAGGCTTCTAGCTAAAAGAAAGAGGGGGAGAGAAGAAAGGAGGGAAAGAAGAAAGAAAAGAAAGAGGGTGCTCGCGGAGGATTGTGTCCGTCGTGCCTACGTACCCTCATAGTGCAATGAGAAAATCAGAGCGTTGTAGTTCATGGAACCAGGGGACAGAAAGGAAGGAAAAAAGGGAGAAGGAAAGAAGGTGGAAGTGTGCTCGCCAAGACATCGCGTCTCGTGCCTACGTATCATACATTCAAAAGAATGTAGAATCAGAGCTTCTGTAGTTCGGGGAACCGAATGGAAAACAAAACAAGAAAGAAACGGGAAGACAAAAGAAGTGGTGTCAAAACCAAGAGCAAAAGTGAACGAAAAACTCTACTGGGGAAGACCACACAGTAAGAGCGATTGCACAAGAGACTAGAAGAAGAATGGTGATAAAACCTAGAATGAGAGAAACTCCGCTGGGGATAATAAAGAGAATTGATGTCGAAACCAAGAAAGTTAGAGCAACATGAATAAAAAGGACTCCGCTGGGGAGAGAAAAGATCACAGAACTGCTAGGAATAGAGGGTAAGCGACCCGGATGGGGATCAAAACAAAAGGATGATGTCAAAACCAAGAGAAAAGGGATACTCGGTATAATAACTGACTGGCAGTGGTTAACTAAAGAAAGAGAGTAAGACACTGGCAGAGAAAAGAGGCTGGTGTCAACAGACGGACTGTGATAAACCAAGAGAGAGAGTGATGAACCAAGAGAAGGAGTTTGACTCTGAGGGGACATCGGTATGTTAACTGATAAACAGTGGTTAACCGAGGAAACAAGGATTGCAACTCTGTGGGGATAGAGAAGCATTGGTTTTAACTATGAAAACTGTGATTAACCAGAAGAACGGGTGTAAGACCGATCGAAGGTCGTAACCCAAAAAGGGTGTTGGTATTGACTGGACAAACAACACTTGACGAAAGAAGAAGGGTATTGAACCAAGAGAGGTTGCTAACCGCTTGGGGGTTCGGTTTTTAACAGAACACTGCGATTAATCGAGAAAAATGAGTGATTAACTAAGAGAAGGCGATTAACTCAAAAAGGGATTCAGTATTTTAACAGACAGACGGTGATTAACTGAAGCAAAGGGTGATTAACCGAAGATAGGTGATTAACCCAAGAGGAAACTCAGTGTTTTAATAGACAGACTGTGGTTAGCTGAAGCAAAGGGTGATTAACCAAAGATAGGTGATTATCCCAAGAGGAAACTCAGTGTTTTAACAGACGGACTGTGGTTAACTGAGAAGGAGTATAAACATTGGTGTTTTAACTGACAGACAGTGATTAACCAACAAAGGGAGAATAACCCAGAGAAGGTTGCGAACTCCGCAGGAGAATTCGATGGGAACAGAAATACTGTATCTGACCGAAGAAAGAAAAAGAGACTCTCTAGGGGAATCAAAAGAACAATGATTGACCGCAAGAAAAGAAAAGGGTATTGAAACAAAGAAAGCTTGCTAACCCAATGAACAAAGAGTCGTAACCAAGAAGAGTGGTGATTGACCAAAAGAGAGGTCGAAAGCGATGAGAGTGATCAAGGATCGAAAGAGATTGCAATGAGAGAAGAGTGATCAAGGATCGAGAGAAATTGCAAAGGGAAAAGAGTGATCAAGGATCGACTCGACTGGGGAAAGAAAGTACACTACCGCCTAGAGATAGAGATGACTAAGCCAAGCACAGGGTCATTCGTCCCCTACTTGAAGTAGTCAGAATGAGAGTAGGAATTCTCCCATCTCATTCCTTCTCTAGCACACAGGGTGTAATGCAGAAATTGAACCAGACGGCCCAATAACTCCAAGTTGTACAGTGCACCGGCGCGGTAAAATGGACAGAGTAACAACTCCGATTTATACCGTGCTCCGATGTAGGGCGTGGCACGAAACTCCAACTCCACGGGGGATCGAGAGAGAAAGCTCTAAAGGAAGCCTAAAGAGAGGGAAGGGAAAGATCAACTAATCAAAACATGGTTTCGATAAATTATTCAAGGGGGTGCTAATGCTAACAATTTTCCAAGGAGAATGAAAAATCATTAAAGCAAAAGGTGTGAATTATTGATTATGCATGATTAAATTTGCTCAATGAATAACAAACTTAATGCAAAGCAGGAAAAGGAATGCAAAACAATACCAAATGATAATTGGCATGCAATGCAAAACATGTTAACAAGTGATCAAATGAAATGCAAAATGTTCATGAACAATCATTGCCAAAGTTGCAAATAAATTGATAAATAAAAACGAGCATCGAAAATGGACAAGCATGCTACAAAGAGAAGTGAAATGACACTTAAGACATCCACAAATATCAAGCACATTGATCCATGGAAGTTAAGGGAAGAAAGCACGTGAAACACACTTAAAAATGCAAGAAAATGGCCATTTTGTACAGTGGTAATTGGTTACTCACCACAGGGTAACCGGTTGCTTGCTTGAAAACTTGCGTATTTTGGTGAAAATTGCACTGAATAACCGGTTACTCACCATGTTTTAACCGGTTACTTATTTGAAAATTTGCATTTTCTGGTGAAATTTACACTGAGTAACCGGTTACTCACCATGTGTTAACCGGTTACCACTGTGACAGTGGCAAAAATAATAGAAAAAACAATTTCCAAAAGTAAATTTCAGCACACAATCACTTATAACAACCACCACATGCTAGATCATGAATTTGTGCACGAAAATTACAGCAGGTAAGAGCAATTAACACTCATTGCAAGCAATAACCAAGGAGATCAAAGATCAAGCAAGTGCATAATAAATTAAACTGAAAAGATCAAAATTCACATCGTAAATGCGCGGAAACGATCGAAACAGAGAGTAAAGTAAGATCTACCAACCTACAAGGCTGAGATGTGCCTTGGTAATTGTTGAAAATGATTCTTGATGCATAAAATTAAAGAAAACCAGAGGAGTCTTCAATTTGTTGGCGAAACGTGTCGAAATTGAGTAAAATACGAAGAAAATTCCGAAATGCGAATTTGAACCGTTTAAAGTTGCACCATCTACTCAAGATTAATCCACAAACTGAAATAACTCCAGAAATCCAAGTATATAGCAAGAACGATGAAGGTTGAGCTCAAGAAATAATCACTTTTGATGTAAAAATGATTATCCTTTATGGAGAAATGGAGCTTTGGTGAGGTGTTGGAAGAGAATTGAGATGAAGATGAAGATGTAACAGAGAAAAATCAGAGAGAAATGTGAGAGGATTGAGAGTGAAATGGAGCAAAATGGTTGTGTCTCTGTGAAAATGAGTGGAAACTTGCTTATATAGATTTTAGGTTTGGAGTGTAATAGCTTTGGAATGAGGTTTGGACTTAGCTTTGCGAGGTTTGGAGTGAGGGTTGAGGTTAGTTACACCTGACTCACTGAGTCAAGGTGGTTAACTCGGTTAGTTAGGATCAACTCGGTGACAATCCCAAGGTGAGCTTCAACATCCAAAGGTTGATATGCTTGGAAAACAAGAAACATGGTGCACTTGATTCAAAGAGGAGCATGGGAGTGAATGCACTTGGAATGTCTTGAAATATCTAGAGATGTCTAGAATATTCCACACATTGCTAGAATACTGTAGAATCAAAGACCAAGGAGAGTGCACAGCTGCTGTATAAAAAAAAATGCAGCAGGATCTGCAAATTTACACTGAGTAACCGGTTACTCACCAGGCGTTAACCGGTTACTTCAGTCAAATTTTGCCCAAATTACATGGTAATGATGCTGAAGTCCCGGTTTCGATTTTCCACCTCTTGTCTTGATGAGTAAACATGGGAACCTTTATTTTGAGATTGTTTTGATGATGAGATAATCTTGTGAGGATGCGATTAAAATTGCGCTCGAAAATCTGAAAACGCTGCAACAAGAAACACATAGAGAAAAATGCGAATGCGTATGCTGACGATGCGAATGCACATGCTCATGCAAAAGGACAAAAAGGGAGGTAAAATTTCGGGTTACGACAGCTGCCCCTATTTAATCCTCTTGGACCTGAATGTATGAATTGCGCTAGCTTTTCGATGATTCGAGGTAAAAGGGGATTAAATAAAAGAGTCGCTCGAGAATTTGTCCGACGGCGACAAAAGAAGAGTGCTAAGAAAGAACCGATAAGTGCAAAGTTGTCTGAAAATCTGCTGGGAGATAAGTCAGACAAAAAGAGAGGGAGTATGATCGATGCATATGTTGTGTATGCATTTCTATATGATGCTTGATATCATGCAATTCAAGGGCGCAAGATAAGACAGAGTGTGAAGCGGTTAGGCAGAAGATCGTAGCAAAACGACTTCGACACCCTTGGTCAGGGAGAGGACCCGCAGATAAAGACAATCTCTGCTGGAGAAGAGAGTTCACAAAGGATGATGATTCTGCCGGGGGAAAAAACCGAGAACATCTCAAATTTCTAGATCACCACGGATGTCTCCGTCGGGGATGAATGAATCAAATCAATTTTTCCTACTACGATTGGCTCTGCGTGGGGAAAACATCCTTCCAAACCATGTTGACTTTGCTGAGGAGAAACCACTGTTGCTGGGGACAGATAATTTCAAATTATTGGAGATGATGTACAACCCTTGTTGGGGAAAAGAGAGCAAAGTGTCTTTGCTGGGAACACTTCGGCAACCTGCCTAGAGACATTACAAATTCGTCGGAGGAAAGATATGTAAACAAACAAGCTCCTTGATAAATCGTAATGGTGCTTGCTGGGGAGAATGATGACTCTGCTGAGGAACTGCTGAGGAAACAACAACTTCTTCACAGAACCATCACATTGCCGGCCAGGCGTTAGGCTTACCAATGGATATTACTGATTATCCTGCAGGAGTTACCAGTAACACATGCAATGCATAATGCTTTCTCGATTAATTTAGCTTTTTATTGTTCTCAATACTTTTTAGTATTATGTGATCACAAATAATTGTTTATTTTGCAAACAAAATACTGGAATGTAACAAGTTGAGATAACAAAGAATGCATTTTATTGAATGTAAAATTTTTGTACATAAAGTGTGTACAAGGATACAAAATCCTTGATGAGGAAATTTGCAATAAAATTGAAAAACAAATGTAAATGGCAAAGGGAAACCATGTTTTGCATTGATTACAACATTGGCTACCATGCACTGTAAGTCTAGGTCCCAACGCCTTGCACCAGTTGATGATGATTGGAATACTCTTTTCCCGTCTGAGGTCTAGCTATGATGAAGAGAGGCTCAAGTGTTCACAGTCAATGCCTTTATCCCTAATTTTTTCCTGGACACGTTTTTCTATTTTTTCTCCACCGGGATACCCATTTTTGCCTAAGTCTCCCTTTCGGGTTTTCAACTTAGCGGGCTACCATTTTTTTTTCATTGTCCCTAACTTTTGCATGGACATCTTTTTTTGGTCCATCGGGACGTCCATTTTTGCCTAGATTGTCCTTGCGGATCTCAATCTAGCGGACTCTTATCCTTTTTTTTCAGGCATAATATTTTTTTACTGTAACGGAGTTCACGGGCCATGGCAACTCCTCTCCATCCATTGTGGTGAGGATCAGGGCTCCACCTAAGAAGGCCTTATTGACAACAAAGGGTCCTTCATAATTGGGAGTCCATGCGTGGATCCGAGTGAACAGGGGAATATCTCTTGAGCACGAGCTCGCCTTCACAGAATGCTCGAGGAAGGACTTTCTTGTCAAATGCTCGCTTAAGGCGTCTCTGATACAATTGACCATGACAAACGGCTGTAAGGCGCTTCTCTTCGATGAGATTCAACTGGTTATATCTGGATTGAATCCATTAAGCTTCATCAAGACCTGCTTCCATGATGACTCTGAGCGAAGGAATTTCGACCTCAATGGGTAGAACTGCCTCCATACCATACACTAATGAGCACGAAGTTGCCCCAGTAGAAGTGGGAACTGAAGTTCGGTAGCAATGCAGTGCAAAGGGAAGCATTTCATGCTAATCCTTGTAAGTCTTGACCATTTTCTGGACAATCCTCTTGATGTTTTTGTTTGCTGCTTCAACGGTGCCATTCATCTTGGGCCGATATGGTGAAGAGTTGTGGTGCTCGATCTTAAATTCTTGACACAACTCCTTCATCATATTATTGTTCAGGTTGCTTGCATTGTCCGTGATAATGTTGCTAGGAATGCAATAACGACAGATTATCTCTTTCTTGATAAATCTGGTAACCACTTGTCGTGTAATGTTTGCATAAGAAGCGGCTTCAACCCACTTGGTGAAGTAGTCGATAGCAGCCAAAATGAATCGGTGACTGGTTGAAGTGTCATACCCCAAATTTTGACCACTAAGATTCCCCATCATTGTGCAAATCATCATCATAATATGGATGAATCATCATACCTCATCAGTCTCCCCAAAGATGGGTGAGCACTCACTACAAACAAGAATTAGGGTTTCAAGCCCTCTCAGAGCACTTAGACAAAGGATCAATCAAGAATTGACATGATCTTCAACTTGTCTAAACCTCTCAAACATCCACAATGGATCAAGAGGACTCCCACTTCAAGGATTAAGCACAAGGTTGCTCCCTTCTAGGTGGATCAAGCCTTAAGATCGCCAGTGTCACCAAATTAGGGTTTTGGTCGACCAGGGCCTCCAGATGGAGATTTTCCTCTGGGAATGAGCCAATGCTTTAAAGCATAACCTATGATCCTCCAAGGGACATCATGAACCCAATCATCAAGTTAATTTTTCCTCAAGGGATGCATTCATCAAAAATCAGGAATTAGGGTTTCTTGACCTAATTCACCCCTAAGTTGACTTTTGGGACAAATCATGAGCCAAGACCTCAAGAGATGGTTTGAGGGTCCCTAATACACCATATTGATCCATTTTCAACAATGGATTAATCCAAGAAGCCTAAGCAACAAGTTTCAATTTCATCTGAACCACTATTAGGGTTTCGCGAGAAAAGTCAACTGTACCTTTGACTTTTGCCCAGGACATGCTCCCAAACCCTAGGACATGATTCAATACACCCTATAACACTTATGAAATCAATCCATCAAGTTTGATTTAGGTCAAGGACTTGATTTCATAAAGGATCGCACAGTTTGGAATTCATCTGACAAAAAGTCAACTGTGCACAAAAGTCAACTTTGACTTTTTGAGATTTTTCACAATTATGGTTCTTTGACCCTAAAATGATGTTAATGTGTGATTTGAATCAACATTCATCAAGAAAAATCAAGAAAAGTGGGATAACTTGTAAAAGGGGTAACCATAAAAACTTAGAAATTTTTCTAAGTTATGGAACAAAGTGGCTAGGGTGCTAACTTTGGAGGATCATAACTCCTAAACCACAAGGCCATTTTCCCCCATTCAAAGCTGGATTTCTAGCTCTCATGGCACTCTACAAAAGCTTCAACTACACCTCACTCCAATTCATCATGGATTTTGAGTTATAGAATGATCAAAATCACAAAAAGTGAAAATGTCACTTTTTTCCAACACTTAGTGAAATTTTCACTAAGTCAGAATCTGCCTTCACTTTTTTCCAAATGTAGGGGCATTTTTCACTTGGATCCAAAAAGTATCAAAACCAATTATGATCAAACAGTTGTTGTATCATATGAGGGCTTTCCAAAATGACCAAGAACATCACCAAACTCAACTTGAGCCATGAGATATGACAATGGCAACATGCCTTGCTGAAAACTTCCAAAGCAAGGCAGATTTTGGAGTTTTGCTTGATTTGCCCAAATTTTTCAAAGGGCAAGCAACTCTATCCATCTGAACACCTCAAGGGGGGACCAAGGAGGAACCAACTCTGATCCCAAGCCTCCCAAGTCTTTGGAACCAAAAATAGCATGCCAAACTTAGAATTGCCTAAAAGAGGGACAAGACTCCAATTTTGGATTGGAGCATTCAATGCATACACCAAGGTGGCATAGACTGAGCCATTTTCAACTGAATTCAGTCAAGACTTATCCAAGACCAAGGGAACCAGCAGCCTGTGCCCTAACCTCTAGTCAATGGCTAGAGGAGACTTGGATTTTCATTGCTCAACATTGGCTAAACCTATGCAGCAGTTGCCATTCACTATTCCTTGCAAAACAAACTTGCTCTACTATAAATAGAGCTCAATTATGATCAGTTTGAGTACACCAAAGCCATCAAATAGATGATTTCCTCAAAATCTCTTCTTTCACTCAAAATTTGCCTTCCAAAGCAAGTCACTTTCGGGTTTTGAATTTGAGAGCAATTCCAATCAAACCAATCACACACACCTCATAAACATCATATAGAACTGATCCAAACACTCACATAACATCTGGAACACCAAATTACAAAATCACCAGCCAACTGCCCAAGCCTTTGACAGATTTGCAGTTGGGGTACCATCTTAAGTTCCAGATCATTTCAATCCACTCCAAGCATCCAGACACACTCCATAGCACCTAGGGAAGCTGTCCATAACCTTGGAACCAAGCTGTAATACCTCTAACACAAAACACGATCACCAGCTGCAAGAGGTAAGCATGAGCTCTTCTAACTCTATGATCCATGCAATTTTTGCTGCACAATAATTTGGCCATATGTTCATAATCATGCACTGAGTGTTTTCCCTCAATCAATTGCATTGTTTGAATCGTATATGGAATTTCTGAACCTTCATGCAAATTTTAGGGTTCTTGAGGTTTCTCTTTGATTTCTTATTCCATGTTTAAAATAAATGAAATTAAAGACCAAAGACATGATCGTGAGGTTGAAACGAGTAGATTGATATGTAGATTGCATGATATAATCAAGTATTCAGTGAGATTGGATAGAAAATGCAAATCTGCAGAAACAGAGGGTGGCGCATGTTCTTGCCTTTGTTCTTGGCGCCTTTTTTGAAAATTTGAATATTTGAATTTTGTGATTTTATTTAATTGATTCAAAAATTAATTTCTCTCTGAGTTTTAATGATTTTGAGTTGATTCTTTTTTTAATAATTCACAAAAATGTTATAATATTTTATTTTACCAAAAAATCCCAAAAATATTATTTATTTCATATAATTGATATTTTTGCAAAGAATTAATATTTTAATTATTTTTGACAATTAAAATATTTTTTCCTTCTTGATTTTGCAAATTTTAATGACTTCTAATCATTTTGTAGGTCAAAACTTGATTTTTGAAACATTAATCCAAGATCACAATTTGTTTTCCATATGTTTAACAATTTTGATCATTTTAATTGAATTTTTATTCAATTAAAATACATTTTGGAAACAAATTAGGGTTTTTGATTAATTCAACTCTCATCAAACTTTTTCAAAACCTTTGAGCCTCTAATAGAGTGTAAGACCCAATTCCCTTTGAAAACCAAACGTTTTAGGCCTCAGTCATTGTATAAGACCCATTGCGTTTTAAAAAAAAAACTCGTTACAATCACCGTTTTCAAAGAAACCAACTGGGCCTCTCCTTGAGCTATAATACCCATTCCTTAAACTTTTGGGCCTCTAATAGAGTGTAAGACCCAACTCCCCTTTTAACCAAACAATTTTGGGGCCTCAAATATTGTATAAGTCCCTCTGCGTTAAAGGAAAACCTCGGCGCGATCGCCAGTTGAAAAATCAAACCTTTGGGCCTACCCTCGCGTTATAAGCCTCATTCTTTCTTCTTAAAACACCTTTGGGCCTCTAGTAGAGTGTAAGACCCAACCTTTTTTTGAAAACCAAAATAATTTGGGCCTCAGTGTATTTTATATGCGCCGATACCATCAAAAAGTTCGGCGTGATCGTCGCATTTTTAAACAAAAACTTGTGGGCCTCTCCTTGACCTGTAAGCCCCACCACTTGTATAAAAATAAACCTTTGGGCCTCTTGAGAGAGTATAAGACCCATCCCTTTGTATAGAAAACCTTTTTGGGCCTCAGTCACTTGTATAAGTCCCTGTACAATTTCAAAACAACGGTGCAATCATCGTTAAACTTTGGGTCTCTCCTTGAGTTGTAAGCCCCAACAATCCTTTCAAAGCACTTTCTCCTTTGATTTTGAATATAATATTGTTAGCAAAGCTTTCTTTGTTGAACAAACTAAGCAAACAACATGGAAGCTCTACAACCGAGTAAGTGTTTACCCGCTTTCTTTATCCGCTTTCATATATTTATATATATATAACTGTATTGTGGGGCTGCTCACTGTAAGTCTTCTTTCACAAACTTTTATATACTTGTCATATACCAACTGTGTAATCTAGTATAGTTATTTAGAGTTTTCCCCGGCAACTACGTCTAGCACTAGGTAAAGCCCCGTTGATCGCTATTGAATACAATCAAAACTAGATCCCCATAGGATTACCAGACACAGTCTTCCCTGCTCTTGGGGTTAAACAATACGGAGATGTGAAAGGCAGATTCTTTTTGAACCCTTTCTCAGACTGTCACCCTTAGAAGTTGTCAAAGAGACTCTACTCCCCAGAGATGATCTTTTCTCCGTGAATGGCATCTCTTGAGTTTCTTCCAAATTCTCAGACTTTCCTGGCTTAATCTATTCTCTGTGAATGGCATGTCTTGAACTTCCCGTAGTTTAGGGACCCACAGGCTTCTTAAAAGCACCCTTAGAAATTGTTAAAGAAACTCTAACTCCCCAGAGATGATCTATTCTCTGTGAATGGCATCTCTTGAGTTTCTTCCAAATTCTCAGACTTTCCTGGCTTGATTTATTCTCTGTGAATGGCATGTCTTGAACTTCTCAGGGTTTGGGGACCCACAGGCTTCTCAAAAGCATCCCCA
Source organism: Lathyrus tuberosus (assembly GCA_022829125.1). Classification (NCBI taxonomy): domain Eukaryota; kingdom Viridiplantae; phylum Streptophyta; class Magnoliopsida; order Fabales; family Fabaceae; genus Lathyrus; species Lathyrus tuberosus. The sequence goes on from JALAZF010000842.1 coordinate 741,771, forward strand.
CCTCCTCTTGGGAAATGTACAAGGACCCTTCGGCTTCTTAAAAGCTCTCATGCCTTCTCTTGGGCTTAGTACAAGGGCCCAAAGACCTCTACAGGTATAGGAACAGAACCTAGTCATCAATTTGTTAGAGATGTCTTGTTGAGTCAAGTGTCATACCAGTTAACGGGTTGAACTTCATCCCTTAACAGACCAGCATTCTCTTGGGCATTATACAAAGATTATTCGCTACCTGAGAATCGATTTCTCAAAACACCAGTAGTCTCAGACAGTCTCAATACCCTTTGGATTTCCCATTTCCTTAAAGAACGGGAAATAACCCTGATCCTCTGATCAATCCCTAAAGCACAACATTACCCATATAAGAACTTATTTTCTCTTTATCCAATACTGGACCTGTCACTAAATTGAAATAGTTACAAAGCCTCCTCTTGGGCTTTGTACAATGATTCTCCCCAGTGGAGTTAACCTTTTCACTCTCTTGTTGAGTATAAAAGACTCTCTTGTTGAGTCAAACCTTTAGCCTCCATCTCGGGCGTCGTACGAGATACAAAATCACTCTCTTGTTGAGTATAAAAGACTCTCTTGTTGAGTCAAACATTTTCAGCCTCCATCTCGGGCTTCGTACAAGGTACAAAGACTCTCTTGTTGAGTCAAACCCTTTCAGCCTCCATCTCGGGCTTCGTACGAGATACAAAAACACCCTCTTGTTGGGTCACTAGCCTCCTCTTAGGCTTTGTATAATGATATCCCCAAAAGAGTCAGTCTCTTTTAGCCTCTCTCTCGGGCTTCGTACGAGACACATAAAAACACCCTCTTGTTGGGTCAATAGCCTCCTCTTAGGCTTTGTATAAGGAAACCCCGGTTAAGTCAATCAACCTTTTAGCATCAAAATTGTGCCTTGTTCACAGTATAAAAACATCAACAACTCCTTTTCCCCTATCTAATTGCTGTAGGCGGCAAGCCTCTGGATTATTTACATCCACGCCACTGTCCCTCTTTTAGCAAGACAAATTTCTAAGGAAAGATAGCATTGCTCTACACTGAGTTAAAGTCTTCTCCTTCAAGTTAAAAATCCCCTATAAAGGAAATTATGGCATTGCTGGATTCACATATCCCAGTTAAATTAATTCTCCTTTATAATCAGTCACTCAACAGTTGTGACAAACAGACCAAATATCCCCTTTAGAGATGACAAATTCTCTCTAAAGTCAAAACCGTTTAGCTTCATATCTTGGGCTTCGAACAAGATACAAATAGACCCTTCAGATTCACATATTGGGCTTTGAACAAGATACAAACACCTTTAGCTTCACGTCTTGGGCTTTGATCAAGACACCAAAACAACCTTTTTCCTCCCATAGAATAGGAGGAACTATGATCGCTCTGATTTCCTTGTTTCGTTAAACGGGAATACGTAGGCATAAGATTGAAAAATCTTAGCGAGCACACTAATAAAAAAAACCCAAAATCCCGTACCTCCATCAATCAATCGAAAAGCATCAGTCCTAATATCCTACCAATAGTCTAGACCCAGTGTTCTTAACAACATAACCTAAGCGAGACCCACAATCTTTGTAGCATCTGTAAACCAACAGTCATCTGTTTAAACTCAGTATGCAAGCAGGGCTAATTGGAGACATCTATTTCCCTTCCTTCATCAGCTTCAATAGGATAAAAAATGAATTGAGTTGTAGTACCCAAAAGCAATAGTGCTTCGCAACCACACATAAAACTCGTGTTACAAGAAGCCTTCGGCTCGATCATTCCAATCATATCTATACCCCACATGGAGAATGGCCAAGGTGAAGTCAAAACATTCAATGGAGTTGGAGGCACATGGATCTTGTCTCCGTAGATTTGGCATTTGTGACATCTTTTGGCAAAGTTGTAACAATCTACCTCCATTATTGTCCAGTAATACCCAACCCGAAGGATCTTCTTGGCCATAGCAGGACCTTTAGCATGTACACCCTCGCATCCCTCATGTATGGACCTTATGATTGTGTTTGCTTCGTGTCTATCCATACATCTGAGCAACACAGAATCATAATTCCTCTTGTACAGTATACCACCACTTAAGAAAAATTTGGCGCAAAGCCGTCTAAGAGCATTCTTATCAGTGATAGTGATACTCTCGGGATATTCCTGTTTTTCCAAATATCTTTTAATGTCGTAGAACCAAGGCTTGTCATCAGACTCATCCTCGATTGCTAAATAGTGTGCTAGTTTGTTCAAGTGATCAATGCGGATATGAGGAGCTTCATTCTTCCACTTGACCTTGAACATGGATGCTAAGGTGGCAAGAGCATCAGCTAGTTGATTTTCCTCTCTGAGGATATGATGAAAAGAAATTTCATCAAAGTAAGGAATCAACTTCGCAATGTGTTGTTGGTATGGAACCAGCTTGGAATCTCGAGTCACAAAATTCCCTCTGACTTGACCGATAACCAAGGCAGAATCCCCATAGACCTCAAGAATCTTGATTCTCATGTCAATAGCCGCTTCAATACTATAGATACATGCTTCGTATTCAGCCATATTGTTGGTGCATGCAAAGCATAATCTAGGAGTGAAGGGTAGGTGAAAACCTATTGGAGAGATGTGGATAGCACCGATTCCACGACCTTTAGAATTGGTGGCACCATCGAACACGAGCGTCTATCGCGCCCCTGGTTCGGGTCCTATGTCAGGGTATAGAGTCTCATAATCTCTGATGAACAGAACATCCTCATCGGGAAAGTCAAACTTCATCTGTTGATAACCCTCTACAGGTTGATGAGCAAGGTAGTCAGACAAGACGCTCCCTTTTATTGCTTTCTGGGTAACATGTTGGATATCATACTCAGTTAACAACATCTGCCACCGAGCAATCCTTCCAAAGACAACATACTTTTCAAATATGTACTTTATCGGATCCATTTTGGATATCAACAAAGTAGTATGGCAAATCATGTATTGTCGTAGGCGTCGAGCAACCCAGACTAGAGCACAACAAGTTTTCTCTAAGAGTGAGTATCCGGTCTCACAATCAGTGAACTTCTTGCTTAGATAATATATTGCATGTTCTTTTCTGCCAGTGTCGTCATTTTGACCCAATACACATCCCATTGATTCATCGAGAACGGTGAGATACATGATTAAAGGCCTACCAGGAACCGGCGGTACCAAGATCAGTGGTTCTTGCAAGTATTGTTTTATTTTGTCAAATGCTTCCTGACAATCATTATTCCATTCAACCGATTGATTTTTTCTTAGTAATTTGAACATTGGTTCACAGGTAGCCGTCAAGTGGGAAATGAATCTTGAAATGTAATTGAGTCTGCCCAGAAAGCCACAGACTTCTTTTTCTGTTTTGGGAGGCGGCATGTTCTGAATTGCCCGAACCTTATCAGGATCAACTTCAATGTCCTTCTGACTCACAATAAAACCCAACAGTTTACTAGATCGAACTCCGAAGGTGCACTTCCCAGGATTCAACTGCAATCTAAACTTTCGGAGTCTGTCAAACAGTTTCTTCAGATGAACTAGGTGATCATCTTCAATTTCGGACTTGGCAATCATATTGTCCACGTAAACCTCAATCTCTTTATGAATCATATCATGAAAGAGGGTTGTCATGGCACGCTGGTATATTGCCCCTGCATTCTTTAGACCGAATGGCATGACTTTGTAGCAATATGTACCCCATGGCGTGATGAAAGTAGTCTTCTCCGTATCAGTTAGGGACATTTTGATTTGATTATATTCTGAAAAACCGTCCATGAAGGAAAAGACAGAGAACTACGCTGTGTTGTCTACCAAGACATCAAGATGAGGCAAAGGAAAATCATCCTTCGGGCTTGCCTTGTTAAGATCTCGATAATCCACATACATTCTGACTTTACCGTCCTTCTTAGGATATTCGAAAGTGGCTAGGAACCCATCATCAAGATGCTTCTTTACCTCTTCTCTGATTTTGAGTGCCATGTCGGGTCTAGTCCTTCTGAGTTTCTGCTTGACAGGAGGACATCCGGGCTTGAGTGGCAAGTGATGTTCCACGATGTTGGTATCCAACCCAGGCATATCTTGATAGGACCAGGCGAAGATGTCAACATACTCTTTCAATAACTTGACCAACTCGGAGTGTACATGCTTTGCGAGGGATGCGTCAACCTTAACTTCTCTTCTGACTTCATCAGTACAAAGACTGACAACTTCCACTGGCTCTTTGTGTGGCTGAATCTCTCTATGCTCGTGCTCAAGGAGCCTTGCCAGTTCAGCCGGTAATTCACAATCTTCCTCACCATTTTCTTCGGCTTGGTTAATTGGAATCCCAGAATTACAATGGATGTTAGCCATGTTGTTATCAATGCTTTTATTATTTCTGCATGTTTATGAATAGAATGAGCTATTTTAAAAAGTGAAAAGAAAAGAAACTTTTGCCATCTATTTGTGAAAAATTAAAATAAAGAAAGAGAATAGAGCATGGTTTTGAATGCAAAAAACTTTTATTTATTGATCACATAATATTGCAAAAGCGCGAGGCCCTTTACAAGCTATCCACTCGTCTCGGGCGAGGACGAGGGAATGAGAAAGCAAAATGCATTACATGTTATATGGGAAAACCACAGGAATCACGGTAGATGTCCAATTATTGAGCTTGAAACCTGGCGGGCACTTGCGCACAAGGCTTGAAGTCTGATTACTGGGACCAGCATCATCAAGAGCTTCCGCGATGTTACCTTGTTGGAAACCCGCGCTATTGAACTTGACAAAGTTGTACTGTGTAACGCCCCAGTTTTTGTTAGATTTATTTAATTGAGTCGATTTAATTATTTTTGGTCTTTATCTTATTTTATTCTTGATAAATATAATATTTTTATCGTTTTATCGCGTTTTGAGAGCGTTTGCGAGATATTTGAATGTAGGGGTATTTTGGTATTTTGATGGATAGATATTATGTTTTTCATTTAAAATAGAACTTAGAGGTTAGAAAGAGAGAAAAATATAGAGAAAGAAAAAGAGAAGAAGGAAAAGATAAAGAAAAGAAGAAAAAGGGAGAAAACTTTAAGAGAAAGAAATTGATCCAACCGAATTTTCAAACACGATTAAATCGGGTAAGGGTGTGACACTCGATTATCTTATGCTTCTGTATGATTATGTATGTGTGTGTTTGAATGTTCTCTTGCCTTTCCATAGTTTTCACTTCTAGGTTGGAAATGAGAAAAAGATTATAAATCGATGGTTTCGCGGTCGGAAATCGATATAAATTGTGTTGTATGATCACACTGTGTTTGTGAACCATTGTTGATATTTGTTTTGCTGTTGGAAATGTTTTGGGATGAAAAAATGGGATTTTTGGGGTTTTGGAGCAATATAACCCGTAGCATGAAATTCTGGTTCTAGTGTGATTCGCCAGGCGAATTAGGTCTCGCCACTGAGTCGCCAGGCGAAGTGCTGGCGAAGGGGCATTTGCCAGGCGAAATCGTAAGTCACCAGGCGAAAACGGGAAAACAGAAATGTGTTAGCTTCTAGAACTCTTGGGATTTTTCTAAAATTATGGTCCACCGCTAGTTCGCCAGGCGAAGTGCCGGCGAAGGGGGATCCGCCAAGCGAATCTGGCTATTTCTCAATAAATTCTTTTCTTTGAAAATTCACAACTTTTGACCCGTAACTTGGATCGAGGCGTTCTTGGTACCGTTGGAAAGCTTATAAATGTTCTTTCTTATAAAAATGGTTTTGGGATTGGTGGCCAATTTAATTATATCGGGAATTTGGAAACGTGTCGTTTTGTCGACTTTTACCGTTTTAATTATGTGTATTTGATGTGTTATCATGCAATGTGCTTTTGATATATACACCGTATGATTTGTGTGCTGTTATATTAGGTGAATGCAGGTGATGATATGTTGTGATGATGGTTTGTGGCCTAAGGGCAAGAAAATGCATTCTGATGTGTTTGATTATATATGCATGATTATGGATGTGTATATGTGTGCATTTGAATGTCATGAGTCATTGTATGCCAAACATCATGATATGCATTCTTGTGATGTCGTGTGCCCTAGTGGGTGTGAGCAACGAAACGGTTCCAGAGGGAATCCGCTATAACATCGTGTGCCTTATACAAAGAGGACCTAAAGCGATGATTATAGACGATTGTGTTCCTTATACAAAGAGGACCTAAAGCGATCGGATCGTGTGCCTTATACAAAGAGCACCTAAAGCGATCCATAAACGTCGTGTGCCTTATACAAAGAGGACCTAAAGCGACGGGGAACATCATTTGCCCGACGGGGAGTTACACTAAGTAACAAGTGATGATTCCAATAGTTCCTGAGTGAACTAATGATGAGATGATGGATGGAACGGTACCGCATTGCATTGCATAGAGTCGTTGTGTCGGTCTCTGTGCATTTGCATAAATCATAAATGGATTGATTATGTGTGGAATTGTGAATTCAATTGATGAGTTGACATATTTATATATATGTTGTGATAAATGCATTGAGCATGATTGATATGTCTTTGTGATGGATGTATGAGATATGCATTGTGTTGTTTGTCTTTGAATTATGGCGTAGGTTGTGGTGAGAATATTTTACCTATGCATTTTTGTGTTATTATACAATTGTATGCAATTATATTATGATTGTGTTTCTTACCCTTCTGCTGTTTCGAATGCTCTATGAGGCATTGCAGATTAGATGCTGGAGATCTTTTTGGTGAAGCTTAGGTCTTCATTCTTTTGTCGGCCGACTCTGATATGTAGCACCGGGTAGTCGGGGAGATCGTTTGTGATTATGTGTATATGTATATGTCCTTTTTGTATGGTACATGTATGACTCTGTGTATGACAGACAAACTTTTACGTTATATATATATGAGATTCAGTTGCAGATTTTCCGCTTTTATTCTGTATCTGAATTATGGGTGTTAGGAACTAAGTTCCTTTGATTATTTTGCTGCCTGATTGTTGCATATCTATATGAGCAGGTTATTGTATATTGTTTCACTAAATGATGTGACGCCTCCATCTATGCCATGAGTGTTTTAGTTCTACTCTGATTATTTGTTATCGCTTTATTTAATTGGGGGATAGATTGGGGGTGTTACATTAAGTGGTATCAGAGCCAGTCCGTGTTAGTTTGTGTCAGTCCGTGTTGGTCTTTGTGTTTGGGTGAGTTGTTTGTTTAACCATAGTTGCTGTTATTGGGTATGAACATAATATGGCTGGTAGGAATGATGCTGCTCTTGCTGCTGCTATGAAAGCTATGGGCCAGGCTGTGCGGGGTGCTCCTAATGCTGCTGGTAATGATGAGTTCAGGAAGAACAAACCGCCTATCTTCAAAGGAAGATATGATCCTGATGGTGCTCAGATTTGGCTTAAGGAGATTGAAAGGATCTTCCGAGTGATGGACTGTGCTGAGGATCAGAAGGTGAGGCTGGGTACTCACATGTTGCAGGAGGAGGTTGATGACTGGTGGGTTAGTGCGCGTCATGTGTTGGAAGCTGCAGATGAAGAGGTCACTTGGGCTTTGTTTAGTAGTGAATTTTTGAGGAAGTATTTTCCTAAAGATGTTAGAGGAAAGAAAGAGATAGAGTTCTTGGAGTTGAAATAAGGTAGCATGTCTGTTATTGATTATACTGCTAAGTTTGTGGAGCTTGTTCAGTTTTATCCATATTATGCTGAAGCAACTGCGGAGTTTTCCAAATGTGTGAAGTTTGAGAATGGGTTGCGTCCTGAGATTAAGCAGGCAATTGGTTATCAAAGGATTAGGAGGTTTTCGGATTTGGTGGATTGTTGTAGGATTTTTGAGGAGGATAGTAAAGCTCGTTCTACTCATTATAAGAGTGTGAACGAAAGGAAAGGGAAGCAACTGTTTTGTGGTAGTCCTTATGTGTCACCAGCTGATAATGGTAAGAAAAGGGGTAGTTTTTAGAGAAGGCCAAGTGGGGGAGGTATGTCTATTCCTCTGAGGTGTTTTAGGTGTGGTGACTTAGGACATCGTCAGTTTGAATGTAGGAAGGATTTGAGGAAGTATTCCAATTGTGGAGGTTTTGGACATGTCGCAGCTGATTGTAAGAAGAATGCGGTGAAGTGTTTAAACTGTGGTGAACCTGGTCATGTTAGTACGAAGTGCCCGAAACCAAAGCAAGCTCAAGCTGGAGGGAAAGTATTTGCATTGGCAGGAACTCAGACTTCTAGTGCAGATCGTCTGATCAGAGGTACTTGTTTTATTAATAGTATGCCTTTAGTTGCTATTATTGATACCGGGGCGACTCACTCATTTATTTCATCTGAGTGCGCGAAGCGTTTGAATCTTTTGTTGTCTTCGATGGGTGGAGAGATGGTTATTGATACTCCAGCAATGGGATCGGTAACTACGTCTTTGGTTTGTTTAAGTTGTCCTTTGACCATTTATGGTAAAGATTTTGAGATGGATTTGGTGTGTTAACCGTTGGAGGGTTTAGATGTGGTTCTGGGGATGAATTGGTTGCAATTCAATCGGGTTCATATTGATTGTTATCATAAGCTGGTACGATTTCCTTCTCTTGAAGAAGACGAGGAATCGAGTTTCTTATCTACCAAAGAGTTGAAGAAAATTTTGGCGGATGAAGCTCAGTTGTTTGGGTTGTTTGCATCGTTGACTGTGGATAGTCAAGTTGCAATTGATGTGTTTCCAGTTGTGTGTGAGTTTCCAGAGGTGTTTCCAGAGGATATTTCAGATGTGCCGCCAGAGAGAGAGGTGGAGTTTTCTATAGATCTAGTTCCTGGTACTAGACCTGTATCGATGGAACCATATTGAATGACGGCATCTGAGTTGGTTGAGTTGAAGAAGCAGTTGAATGAATTGTTAGAAAAGAGGTTTGTGAGGCCGAGTGTATCGCCTTGGGGTCCTCCAGTTTTATTGGTAAAGAAGAAAGATGGAAGTATGCGATTGTGTATCGATTATCGCCAGCTGAATAAGGTGACGATTAAGAATAAGTATCCTCTTCCGAGAATTGATGATCTGATGAACCAGTTGGTAGGTGCGTGTGTGTTTAGTAAGAATGATTTGAGGTCAGGGTATCATCAGATTAGAGTTAAAGAGGAAGATATTCAGAAGATGGCTTTTAGGACACGTTACGGTCATTATGAATATACTGTGATGCCGTTCGGGGTTTCTAATGTGCCGGGTGTGTTTATGGAGTATATGAATCGTATTTTCCATGAGCATTTGGATCGATTTGTTGTTGTGTTTATTGATGACATCCTGATTTATTCTAAGTCCCGGGTGGAGCATGCAAAGCATTTACGTGTTGTGTTGCAAATTTTGAAGGAGAAGAGACTTTTTGCTAAGTTGTCCAAGTGTGAGTTCTGGTTGTCAGAAGTGAGTTTTCTTGGGCATGAGATTTCAGGTAATGGTATTGTTGTGGATCCATCTAAAGTAGATGCAGTTCTACAATGGGAGGCTACTAGATCTGTTACTGAAATTAGAAGCTTTTTGGGTTTAGCTGGATATTATCGGAGATTCATTGAAGGATTTTCCAAGTTAGCACTTCCTTTGACCCAGTTGACTTGTAAAGGTCAAGCGTTCATTTGGGATATTCTGTGTGAGGATAGTTTTGGTGAGCTGGAGAGAAGATTGACTACAGCTCCTATTTTGATCTTACCGAATCCGAGTGAACCCTTTGTGGTGTATTGTGATGCGTCTTTGATTGGTTTAGGTGGAGTATTGATGCAAGAAGGTAAGGTTGAGGCTTATGCTTCAAGGCAATTGAGAGTTCATGAGAAGAATTACCCTACTCATGATTTGGAATTAGCGGCTGTGGTGTTTGTGTTAAAAATTTGGAGGCATTATCTCTACAGTGCAAAATTCGAAGTCTTTAGTGATCATAAGAGTTTGAAATACTTGTTTGATCAGAAAGAGTTGAATATGAGGCAACGGAGATGGTTGGAATTTTTGAAGGACTACGATTTTGGCTTGAATTACCATCCTGGTAAAGCTAATGTGGTAGCCGATGCGTTAAGCCGGAAATCTTTGCATATGTCTACTTCGATGGTTAAAGAGTGGGAACTTTTGGAAGCATTTAGGGATTTGAGTTTGGTGTGTGAATTGACATCTGACAGCGTGCGGCTTGGTATGTTAAAGGTTACTAATGATTTTCTATTGACCGTTAGCGAGAAACAGAAGTTGGATGTGAAATTTGTTGATTTGATGACGGTTGGAGATAAAAGTGAGAATGGTGACTTTAAAGTTGATGATAAGGGTGTTTTGAGATTCCGTGGGAGAATTTGTATTCCTGATGATTCGGACTTGAAAAGGATGATTTTAGAGGAAGGACACCGGAGTAACTTGAGTATACATCCGGGAGCTAATAAGATGTATCAAGATTTAAAGAAGATCTTTTTGTGGTCCGGATTGAAGAGGGATGTGGCTCAGTTTGTTTATGCGTGTTTGACGTGTCAGAAGTCGAAGGTAGAACATCAGAAGCCTAGTGGATTATTGCAACCGTTGGATATTCTCGAGTGGAAATGGGATAGCATTTCTATAGATTTTGTGACAGGGTTGCCGAATACTCAGAGGGGACATAATGCCATTTGGGTGGTTGTGGATAGGCTGACTAAATCGGCGCATTTCATTCCGATTGACATCAGTTTTTCTTTGGAAAGGTTGGCTGAGATTTATATCCGTGTGATTGTGAAGCTACATGGAGTTCCGTTGAGTATTGTTTCAGATTGAGATCCGAGGTTTACTTCCAGATTTTGGGAAAGTTTGCAAAAGGCGTTAGGTTCCAAGTTGAGGTTGAGTTCTGCTTATCATCCTCAGACGGATGGTTAGACCGAGAGAACTATTCAGTCGTTGGAAGATTTGCTGAGAGCTTGTGTTCTTGAGCAAGGAGGTGCTTGGGATAGTTATCTTTCATTGGTGGAATTCACGTATAACAACAGTTTCCATTCGAGTATTGGAATGGCACCTTTTGAAGCGTTGTATGGAAGAAGATGTCGAACACCTTTGTGTTGGCATGAATCTGGTGAGAGTTCGGTGGTTGGACTGGAGTTGATTCAACAGACTACGAAAAAGGTGAAACTTATTCGTGAGAAAATGAAGGCTTCTTAGAGTAGGCAGAAGAGTTATCATGATCGAAGGAGGAAAGATCTTGAGTTTCAAGAGGGGGATCATGTATTTTTGAGAGTTACATCGGTGACGGGTGTTGGGCGTGCATTGAAGTCGAAGAAGCTTACTTCTCGGTTTATTGGTCCTTACCAGATATCTGCGAGAGTGGGTGATGTGGCTTATCGGGTGGCGTTGCTGCCGAGTCTTTCGAATTTGCATGATGTGTTCCATGTTTCACAGCTTCGGAAGTATGTTCCGGATCCGTCGTATGTGATTCCGATGGACGAGGTTGAGGTAAGGGAGAACCTTACGGTTGAGGCATTACCGGTGAGGATTTTGGATCGCGAGTTGAAGCAGTTAAGAGGCAAGGATATTGCGCTTGTGAAAGTAGCGTGGGGAGGCGCTGCTGAGGGCAATTTGACTTGGGAGTTGGAGAGTTGGATGCGGGAGTCGTATCCGGAGTTGTTCGTCTCAGGTAATATTTTCGAGGACGAAAATATCTAAGTGGGGGAGAGTTGTAACGCCCCAGTTTTTGTTAGATTTATTTAATTGAGTCGATTTAATTATTTTTGGTCTTTATCTTATTTTATTCTTGATAAATATAATATTTTTATCATGATTATGTTTTATCGTGTTTTGAAAGCGTTTGCGAGATATTTGAATGTAGGGGTATTTTGGTCTTTTGATGGGTAGATATTATGTTTTTCATTTAAAATAGAACTTAGAGGTTAGAAAGAGAGAAAAATAGAGAGAGAAAAAAAAGAGAAGAAGGAAAAGAGAAAGAAATTGATCCAACCGACTTTTCAAACACGATTAAATCGGGTAAGGGTGTGAAACTCAATTATCTTATGCTTGTGTATGATTATGTATGTGTGTGTTTGAATGTTCACTTGCATTTCCATAGTTTTCACTTCTAGGTTGGAAATGAGAAAAAGATTAGAAATCGATGGTTTCGCGGTCGGAAATCGATATAAATTACGTTTTATGATCACACTGTGTTTGTGAACCATTGTTGATATTTGTTTTGCTGTTGGAATTGTTTTGGGATGAAAAAAATGGGATTTTTGGGGTTTTGGAGCAATATAACCCGTAGCATGAAATTCTGGTTCTGGTGTGATTCGCCAGGCGAATTGGGAATTTGCCAGGCGAATTAGGTCTCGCCACTAAGTCGCCAGGCGAAGTGCTGGCGAAGGGGCATTCGCCAGGCGAAATCGTAACTCACCAGGCAAAAACGGAAAAACAGAAATGTGTTAGCTTCTGTAACTCTTGGGATTTTTCTAAAATTATGGTTCGCCACTAGTTCGCCAGGCGAAGTGCTGGCGAAGGGGGATCCGCCAGGCGAAATCCTAAGTCGCCAGGCGAATCTGGCTGTTTCTCAATAAATTATTTTCTTTGAAAATTCATAACTTTTGACCCGTAACTTGGATCGAGGCGTTCTTGGTACCGTTGGAAAGCTTATAAAATGTTCTTTCTTATAAAAATGGTTTTGGGATTGGTGGCCGATTTAATTATATCGGGAATTTGGAAACGTGTCGTTTTGTCAACTTTTACCGTTTTAATTATGTGTATTTGATGTGTTATCATGCAATGTGCTTTCGATATATACACCGTATGATTTGTGTGTTGTTATATAAGGTGAATGCAGGTGATGATATGTTGTGATGATGGTTTATGGCCTAAGGGCAAGAAAATGCATTGTGATGTGTTTGATTATATATGCATGATTATGGATGTGTATATGTGTGCATTCAAATGTCATGAGTCATTGTATGCCAAGCATCATGATATGCATTCTTGTGATGTCGTGTGCCCTAGTGGGTGTGAGCGACGAAACGGTTCCAGAGGGAATCCGCTATAACATCGTGTGCCTTATACAAAGAGGACCTAAATTGATGATTATAGATGATCGTGTGGATTATACAAAGAGGACCTAAAGCGACGGGGAACATCGTTTGCCCGACGGGGAGTTACACTAAGTAACAAGCGATGACTCCAATAGTTCCTGAGTGAACTAATGATGAGATGATGGATGCAACGGTACCGCATTGCATTGCATAGGGTCGTTGTGTCGGTCTCTGTGCATTTGCATAAATCATGAATGGATTGATTATGTGTGGAATTGTGAATGCAATTGATGAGTTGATATATTTATATATATGTTGTGATAAATGCATTGAGCATGATTGATATGTATTTGTGATGGATGTATGAGATATGCATTGTGTTGTTTGTCTTTAAATTATGGCGTAGGTTGTGGTGAGAATATTTTACCTGTGCATTTTTGTGTTATTATATAATTGTATGCAATTATATTATGATTGTGTTTCTCACCCTTATGCTATTTCGAATGCTCTATGAGGCATTGCAGATTAGATGCTGGAGGTCTTTTTGGTGAAGCTTAGGTCTTCATTCTTTTGCCGGTCGGCTCTGATATGTAGCACCAGGTAGTCGGGGAGATCGTTTGTGATTATGTGTATATGTATATGTCCTTTTTGTATGGTACATGTATGACTCTGTGTATGACAGACAAACTTTTACGTTATATATATGAGATTCAGTTGAAGATTTTCCGCTTTTATTCTGTATCTGAATTGTGGGTGTTAGGAACTAAGTTCCTTTGATTATTTTGCTGCCTGATTGTTGCATATCTATATGAGCAGGTTGTTGTATTTCGTTTCACTAAATGATGTGACGCCTCCGTCTATGCCGTGAATGTTTTAATTCTACTCTGATTATTTGTTATCGCTTTAATTAATTGGGTTCTTCTGACCAGAGGAACCAGATTGATGACCAGGACGATAACCCAATCCAAAACGATTATGCTTCTCAACCACATCAATCACATGCCCCCAGCCTAACAATGCACCTTTCTGGATAGTCTCCTAAGCACTCTTAGCAGACGCTAAAGTCAATTGTGGTGATCTACTTTGACTAGTTGAAGCAGGGCTGACATCTTCGAACTCGAGGCACTTCAACGACACCTCAGTTATGCCTTTCTCGGTCTCGACGTATCGAAAAGATGATAACTCGCTCACAATCAAATCCTCTTCACCATAGACGATGACAAGCTGATCATCAAACATGAACTTCAACTTCTGATGCAAAGTGGAGGTAATTGCCCCTGCAGCGTGGATCCATGGACGACCTAGTAAGCAACTGTACGCAGGATTAATATCCATTACCTGGAAGATAATGGTGAACAAATGCGGCCCAATATTGATGGGTAAGTCCACTTCCCCTATAACTTGCCTTCGAGACTCGTCAAAGGCTCTGACAACTAAAGCACTTGGTCTCATCTCGTTTCCTTCCACCAGTAATTGACTCAATGTGCCCTTAGGTATCACATTGAGGGAAGAATCGGTATCCACTAGAACACGAGATAACAGGATGTCTGTGCAGGTTACAGATATGTGCAGCGCTTTATTGTGGGCAGTTTCTTCAGGAGGTAATTCTGATTTATTAAAACCCAAATACCGACTTGCAGTTATGTTGGCCACTACATCATCAAACTCGACGACGGATATATGATGCATAACGTGAGCACTGTTCAAGACTTTCAACAAAGCTGATATGTGCGCAGGCGAACTCATAAGTAAGGACAAAATTGAGATCCTCGAGGGAGTCTAACCCAGATGACCACAATTTTAAAGTCACTTTTCTTGATCAACTTAAGGAACTATTGATCATCAAGGGTCTCTTTGCTCTTTGAGATATCCTCAGTCGGGATAGTCGGTACAGGAATGGCAGTAGATGTCCCTTGTTGAACAACATGGGTTGCAAATGCAGGTGTCTCCTTAGGAGGAACAACAGTTGGAATTTGCACAAGCTTTGTAGTGACCTTCGGAGCGAACACTCGTCCACTACGAGTCATACCTCCAGCGGCTGTAACATTCACGATCTCAGATTCGGCGAACCTTATCTCTTGACCACCAGAAAACACAGTTGACCCATACTTCCAAGGTACCTCCTTGGAATTCTGATACGGAAACGGCTTTGGAGGGCAAACAACGATGGGTTGTACCCTCTTCTGCTTAGGGAATTCAATTGGAACCTTCCTATAGACGATGGTGAACGGCTCAATAGCAGCGATTTCCTCAACAGGTTTAGACTTGGCAAATTGCACTTCGCCACAGTTCATCAAAATCTGGACACAACCCTTCAGCTTTCGACACTGGTTGGGATTATCATCACAAATCTGACACTTACCATGCAATCCATTTAACAGCCTATGTTCACTCAATTTCTTGAAAACCACAGTCGTCGAGGTTTTTACCTCATCGACATCCATGATCAATTCAGCCCTTGAATTATCTTCAATCATGTTAACTACAGGTCCATTGTGATTCGGCAACGAATTATTCTGAATGTTAGGTCCTTCGAAAGTCAGAACCTTCTTATCAATGAGTACCTGAACCTTGGTTTTGAAAACAAAATAGTCCACTGTAGCATATCCTATATATCCGGCATGATAAGCACAAGACGCATTTGGATTATGCTTCGGGCCAAATGGAGGAATTGCAGGCACAATCTATTTGGGGACAATTGCCCCATAGTGAACCAAGTAAGGAAACAATTCAGTGTATGACACCGGAATTCTATCAAAATTCGAACGCTTAAGGTTTCCTTGATTGTTGTTGCTCTGACGGTTTTGATTCTGCTGACTTTTGTTGTTATGTTGATTCTGTTACTGATTCTGAGCATTCTGAACTGGTTGTTACGGATGATACTGATATGGAGGTTGTTGATACTGTGCAGCAGCAATGTATGGATATGGATAATACGACATGGGAGCCATGGGAGATAGATATTGAGGAGAAACTTGAGTTGTCACTGCGTTGGCTTCACCATCCTTTTTCTTGAACTGACTGTTATGAGATTTTCTAGTGGCCAGCTGCTGGGAAGCAGCTCCAGGAATCTTTCTAGTCTTCAAACCATTCTCAATCTGTTCACCAATCGTTACAACATCAGCGAAGTCCGATGAAGAACTACCCACCATTTTCTCGTAGTAAGATCCTTGCAAGGTTCCCATAAAGATGTCAACCAACTCATTGTCAGAGAGAGCCGGTCGCACACGAGATGCCATCTCACGCCATCTTTGTGCATACTCCTTGAATGTTTCAGCTGAGCACTGGGACTGATTCTGCAATTGCAATCTAGTGGGCGCCAGATCAAGATTATATTTATATTGTTTCACGAACGCTTCAGATAAATCCCTCCTAGTATAGATTTTGCTGCGCTCCAAGCCCATGTACCAATCTAATGAAGCACCTGACAAACTATCTTGAAAACAATGAACGAGCAATTCATCATAATCAATATGGGATGCCATCTTCCTGCAATACATAGTGATGTGACTACGCGGGCAACTCAAGCCTTTATACTTTGGCAAATCAGGTACCTTGAATTTCTGTGGTAGCACAACATTTGGAACCAAACACAAATCTTTGGCCTCCATGCCAAAGGCAGAAAACCCTTCATTAGCTCTGATACGGTCTTCCAACAACTTGTAGTCAGCGGGCCTACTCTGATTAACAGGCCTGACAAGAACCTGAGGATTTGGCAGCTGGGAAGTGGCCGGAGTGTGCAATTGCGGGTAGCAAACTGAGAAGGATACACCAAACTCGGATTAACCATC
Source organism: Lathyrus tuberosus (assembly GCA_022829125.1). NCBI lineage: Eukaryota > Viridiplantae > Streptophyta > Magnoliopsida > Fabales > Fabaceae > Lathyrus > Lathyrus tuberosus. The sequence goes on from JALAZF010000842.1 coordinate 758,487, forward strand.
TGACTAGAATTCTAACCCATCGGAACACCATACGGATAATTCAGAGGAGGTACCCCAGCAGCTGAGGAAGATGTCCCGGGATAGAACATCCCAGGATGAACATTCCGAACAACAGTTTGAGCAGCTTGAGATGAGACCGGAACATGAATAGGAGGACCTCTATACACATGCTCTTCTTCATCAGGAGTTTCAATGTTAGCCAATCCAGTAGTTTGATGAGTTTGAACCTGAAGATTCTCAGGATCATCATTCACCACTGGAGGCGGGACTGGAGTGGGCATGACCCATGGATATGCAGCTGCATTCCCATTGGGGACGGGCGCAACAAAAGACTGATATGGCATGAAGGCACTACCATTATTTGCAAGCCGAGGAGTGTAATTCGGAGGCATGCCCCAAGGAAAACCAGCGGGCATCTGGTTCAAACTGGGTTGAACAACGGGCTGATTCACAGGCTCAATTGGCACTTCAACCATAACAGGAGAAGGAACAACAACAGTAGGGGTAGCCGTAACAATAGGAGAAGCAGTCACAATAGGAGTGACAACAATTGCATCAGTAGGGGTCGCAACAATAGTGGCAGCAGCAGCGGCGTCCCTCTGAGCACAAAGGAGTTCCATGATTACATACATGTTCGTCTGGAACTGATCCATCCGACCTTGGAATTGAGCTAAAGTTTCCTTGTAAGCGGCGTTCTCAGCTTCAAAGTCAGCCATGATTCTGGATTTGTTTGAGCGAGTAAAATACCGATGTCGAGTCGTCGTCTTGCTACAAGGAAGGCGGACAAGGATGAGCAACGGTTTCGGATGAAGGGACGTGCAAATGTGTGCAAATGAATGTATGATATGCATGCAAAAATAGAGTTTTAAACTCCAGGAATTCTTAAACTTATCTTTGCTGACAATAATCATAAAGCATACAAGTAAAGGCACAAAAGATAGAGTGAGCAAGAATCTTCATTCATTCAGCAATAAAGAAGCATAAGTCGGATACAAGTCAAATATCTGCCTTTTGGGCTACAACAAAATGTGCATGAATTCTATCAAATACCACCCTACACACAGATAAGAAATGGAAAATAGCCCAAGGAAACTGGTGTGGCAATGCATCAGCATATACATCCCTCAATAACCCAGGTAGGTCCTCCAATGCATGCTCAGCAAATCTAGCTAGACGGCCATGCCTCTCACTCTAATATTTCGCATCCTTCACGAGGTTACGCAGCAACGAATGATTAGGTCCCTGAAGCATGTCCTAAAGAAAGGCCTCTTTCTGATCCAGGAGGTTCTGCAGATGACGGCTTTGATGCTCCTAATGAGTACTCTCTGTGTTGAGCTGACTAATCTGTTCTTGACTCTGATGTGCTTGATCTTGTAGCTTCTGAATCTCACTGAAGACTTTGTCTAGCTGGGTTTGACATTGGGAAAAGTTCTTTGCTAACTGATTAGCACGGTCTTGTTCACTTTGCCACTTTGCCTTGGACTCGGATAACTTCTCTCGAAGCTCTTCAAGTTGTTTATTGTAGCTCAGCTCCTCTTTGTATGCTTGATAATGGGCATCAGCGAGTTGTCTCTTCTTTGAAGCAAGTCCCTCATAGGTGCTCTTCAAAGCATCACCCACCTTCCTACGCTTGTTTTGTTCAACCTCCACCTCATTGAGCATGCACTCACGCTTCTGATGGAGCTCAATCTGTAAGCTATCCTTCTTGAAAATGACTCTATCGAGACGATGATCAACATTCTCCTTCTTCAACTTCTCAATAATTAGCTTGAGTTAATCGACCTCAGATGGAGGAACAATGGCAAGTTTAGGAAGCTTGGCATTCATGGAAGGCTCGGGAGAAAATAGCAACAAGATCTCTTTAACGCGCTCCTTGACCCAAAGTGTGTAAGCTTCCTTGGCTACGCAATTCTTCTTACCCAAATCGGCTCTTCCTTCGAGATGAATCTGAGTCCAGGCGGCACTGAACCTCTTCAACAAACCCATGTCATCAACCTCTTCATGAAATATGAACTCCTTCACTTCCTCAGGACCATGCTTGGCAACCATAGGGTATCCCAACTGTCGGAAGGCCATTCTTGGATTGTAGTTAATTCCACCCTTTGTACCCAAGAGAGGTACATTGGAGAATTTCCCACAATGAAGAATGATCTGAATGTCGTCGAAGACTCGAGAATACCAAGAGATGTCATCAGCAATAAGGGACATGATTCGCTGAGACAACTTGAGATTACCCTTATTCTCGACAAAGGGACCCTTCTGTGGAAGGTGAGACATGAACCATCGGTACAACAAAGGAGCACAACAGATAATGGTTCCCTTCTTCTTTTCATTCCAAGAATAAATAGAATGGTAGGTATCAGCAAGAAATGTCGGACAAGGTTCTTGGACAAGAAGATACTGATGGCAGCCTGATCTACGAAATCCTCCATGTTCAGAAACAAGACAATCCCATATATCAGCAAAGCAAGAACGACATTGAAAGTCTTCCAGTGTCCGTCCTTAGCAAAAGAAGTGGCCTTGTCAACCAAGAACTTCAAAGTGAACCCTCGAATACCCTTCCCTTTGGTCTTGAGCTTATCCTCCACATCCTTCTTACTAATGTAAAGCACATCAGCAATAAGATGAAACTTTGGACAACCGCTAGTGTAGACATAAGGAACCTGCTTCTTGATCTTAACCCCCAAAATATAAGCATACTCCTCAAGTGTAGGTGCTAGCTGATATTCCTGAAATGTGAAGCACCTATATGGCGGATCATAGAACTGAACCAGAGTGTGAATAGCAGTGATGTTGACTTCAGTGTTGAGGATGGTCAATAGATTACCATAAGTATCTATGAAAACCCCTCTGTGATCTCCAACCAACAAAGATGTTAAACCTCTCAAAATACCCAGCTTAGGCTCCACAAACTTCTAATCGAAGATGCCACGACAACCATTATTCATCTCTATGATAATGTCAACAAAAGATAAGTCCTCGAAAACCTTGAAATGCACATGCAAAAATTAATTTAAATGATGAAATGACATGTAACACAACAACAAGAAGCCAGCACAACCTGAATAATCAAGTCAGAACAGTCCAGATATCTGCATATAATTCTGTGTTGGTGCAACATAATCTAATGTGTCGGTGAAGAAATTTGGCGTGCGTGAGAGAACAAAGGTATGAAGTGGCTTGTTTTCCTGCAAAAACCCATCCCCCTCACAGGTGTGATCTAGACACAACAAGGTGGTCCCTAGAAAGGTCGCCCAAACCATAGGACTCAGAATGAAAACCCCCCGCCGTAGTGAATTCTCATCGGACGGAAGTATTCTCAAATGAATCACGATCTAGGATGTGGGTCTCGTGATATCCCAACGCGCAAAACGCAGGCCTCACGACTATCCACGTTCTAGCCTATGTGTACACTAGGCCCGGTGTTAGGAACTTTCTCTCCAATAATATCTACCCATCCCAACAACAACAGAAAATAGCAGATACCCAGACTATGCAACATATGAATATTCAAAGCAGTAAAGAAATGCGGTAAATAAACATAAAGCTAAAGCATAAAGATAAAGCAAGTAAAGCGCGAAAGATAAACACCCGAACAAGCAAGAGAGCAAAGAAAACTAGGCCAGACCCCAACCTGCAAGCAAGGACTCCCCAGCAGAGTCGCCAGCTGAAGATAGCTGGTTTACATCCTGAGTGAATCGCACACTCAAAGATAACACAGAGTCGCCACCGAACTTTATTTAGTACCAAAGGACAGGGAAAATATCGATAAAACCCAAGGAGAAGAGATACGGGAACGGGGGTCGGTTATACGAAAGGAAGGTACTAGCACCTTACGCATCCGTCGTACTCGACGGGAACCATTTCGTTTGCTTCTAGGCTTGGAAGGGTTATCTATCTAAAGGCTTCTAGCTAAAAGAAAGAGGGAGAGAGAAGAAAGGAGGGAAAGAAGAAAGAAAAGAAAGAGGGTACTCGCGGAGGATTGAGGCCCTCGTGCCTACGTACCCACATAGTGCAATGAGGAAATCAGAGCATCGTAGTTCATGGAACCAGGGGACAGAAAGGAAGGAAAGAAGGGAGAAGGAAGGAAGGTGGAAGTGTGCTCGCCAAGACATCGCGTCTCGTGCCTACGTATTATACATTCAAAAGAATGCAGAATCAGAGCTTCCGTAGTTCGGGGAACCGAATAGAAAATAAAACAAGAAAGAAACAAGAAGACAAAAGAAGTGGTGTCAAAACCAAGAGCAAAAGTGAACGAAAAACTCTACTGGGGAAGACCACACAGTAAGAGCGATTGCACAAGAGACTAGAAGAAGAATGGTGTTAAAACCAAGAATGAGAGAAACTCCGCTGGGGATAACAAAGAGAATTGGTGTCGAAACCAAGAAAGTAAGAGCAACATGAATAAAAAGGACTCCGCTGGGGAGAGAAAAGATCAAAGAAATGCTAAGAATAGAGGGTAAGCGACCCGGCTGGGGATCCAAACAAAAGGATGGTGTCAAAACCAAGAGAAAATGGAGGCTCGGTATAATAACTGATTGGCAATGATTAACCGAAGAAAGAGAGTAAGACTCTGGCAGGGAAAAGAGGTTGGTGTCAATAGACGGACTGTGATAAACTTAGAGATAGAGTGTTGAACCAAGAGAAGGAGTTTGACTATGAGGGGACATCGTTATTTTAACTGATAAACAGTGGTTAACCGAGGAAATAAGGATTGCAACTCTGTGGGGATAGAGAAGCATTGGTTTTAACAGAGAAAACTGTGATTAACCAGAAGAACGGGTGTAAGACCGATCGAATGTCGTAACCCAGAAAGGGTGTTAGTATTGACTGAACAAAAAACACTTGACCAACGAAGCAGGGTATTGAACCAAAAGAGGTTGCTAACCGCTTGGGGGTTCGGTTTTTAACAGAACACTGTGATTAATCGATAAAAATGAGTGATTAACCAAGAGAAAGAGATTAACTCAAAAATGGGTTCAGTATTTTAACAGACAGACTGTGATTAACTGAAGCAAAGGGTGATTAACTGAAGATAGGTGATTAACCCAAGAGGAAACTCAGTGTTTTAACAAATGGACTGTGGTTAACTGAAGCAAAGGGTGATTAACCAAAGATATGTGATTAACCCAAGAGGAAACTCAGTGTTTTAACAGACAGACAGTGGTTAACTGAGAAGGAGTGCAAACATTGGTGTTTTAACTGACAGACAATTATTAACCAACAAAGGGAGAAGAACCAAGAGAAGGGTGCGAACTCCACAGGAAAATTCGGTCATAACAGAAATACTGTATCTGATCGAAGAAAGAAAAAGAGACTCTCCAGGGGAATCAAAAGAACAATGATTGACCGCAAGAAAAAAAAGGGTATTGAAACAAAGAAAGCTTGCTAACCCAATGAACAAAGGGTCGTAACCAAGAAGAGTGGTGATTGATCAAAAGAGAGGTCGAAAGCGATAAGAGTGATCAAGGATCGAAAGAGCTTGCAATGAGAGAAGAGTGATCAAGGATCGAGAGAGATTACAAAGGGAATAGAGTGATCAAGGGTCTACTCGACTAGGGAAAGAAAGCACACTACCTCCTAGAGATAGAGATGACTAAGCCAAGCACAGGTTCATTCGTCCCCTACTTGAAGTAGTCAGAATGAGAGTAGGAATTCTCCCTTCTCATTCCTTCTCTAGCACACATGGTGTAATGCAGAAATTGAACTGGATGGCCCAACAGCTCCAAGTTGTACAGTGCTCCCGCACGGTAAAACGGACAGAGTAACAACTCCGATTTGTACCGTGCTACGATGTAGGACGTGGCGCGAAACTCCAACTCCGCAAAGGATCGAGAGAGAAAGCTCTAAAGGAAGCCTAAAGAGAGGGAAGGGAAAGATCAACTAATCGAAACATGGTTTCGATCAATTAATCAAGGGGGATGCTAATGCTAACAATTTTCCAAGGAGAATGAAAAATCATTAAAGTAAAAGGTGTGAATTATTGATTATGCATGATTAAATTTTCTCAATGAAGAACAAACTTAATGCAAAGCAGGAAAAGGAATGCAAAACATTACCAAAAGATAATTGGTATGCAATGCAAAATGGAATGAAAAATGTTCATGAACAATCATTGCCAAAGTTGCAAATAGATTGATAAATAAAAGCGAGCATCAAAAATGGACAAGTATGCTGCAAAGAGAAGTGAAATGACACTTAAGACATCCACAAATATCAAGCACATTGATCCATGGAAGTTAAGGGAAGAAAGCACGTGAAACACACTTAAAAATGCAAGAAAATGGTCATTCTGTACAGTGGTAACCGGTTACTCACCACAGGCTAACCGGTTACTTGCTTTAAAACTTGCGTATTTTTGGTGAAAATTGCACTGAGTAACCAGTTACTCACCATGTGTTAACCAGTTACTTATTTGAAAATTTGCGTTTTCTGGTGAAATTTACACTGAGTAACTGGTTACTCACCATGTGTTAACCGGTTACCACTGTGACAGTGGCAAAAATAACAGAAAAAACAGTTTCCAAAAGTAATTTTCAACACACAATCACTTATAACAACCACCACATGCTAGATCATGAATTTGTAGGGGTGGAAAAACGGGTCCGGCCCGTTAGGCATACCCATTTTACCCGCACTTTAGTGCGGGGTGGGCCAAGGGTTTAGGCCCTCACCCTCTAATGTGTCCGCCCCGCCCCCCTCACTTTTTTGCGAGGTGGGGCTAGGTTTTAGGCCCGCATCCTCAACTATGACCACCCCGCCCCGCCCCGTTTTTTTGCGGGCATTTGCGGGGCGGGTCTAAACAGGGCGGGCATGCCCGTTTGCCACCCCTATGAATTTGTGCACGAAAATTACAGCAGGTAAGAGCAATTAACACTCATTGCAAGCAATAACCATGGAGATCAAAGATCAAGCAAGTGCATAATAAATTAAACCGAAAACGATCGAAATTCACACCGTAAATGCGCGAAAACGATCGAAACAGAGAGTAAAGTAAGATCTACCAACCTACAAGGCTGAGATGTGCCTTGGTAATTGTTGCAAATGATTCTTGATGCAGAAAATTAAAGAAAACCAGAGGAATCTTCAATTTGTTGGCGAAATGTGTCAAAATTGAGCAAAATACAAAGAAAATTCCGAAATGTGAATTCGAACCGTTAAAAGTTGCAGCAACTACTCAAGATTAATCCACAAACTAAAATAACTCCAGAAATCCAAGTATATAGCAAGAACGATGAAGGTTGAGCTCAAGAAATAATCACTTTTGATGTAAAAGTGATTATCCTTTATGGAGAAATGGAGATTTGGTGAGGTGTTGGAAGAGAATTGAGATGAAGATGAAGATGTAACAGAGAAAAATCAGAGAGAAATGTGAGAGGATTGAGAGTGAAATGGAGCAAAATGGTTGTGTCTCTGTGAAAATGAGTGCAAACTTGCTTATATAGATTTTAGGTTTGGAGTGTAATAGCTTTGGAATGAGGTTTGGACTTAGCTTTGGGAGGTTTGGAGTGAGGGTTAGAGTTAGTTACACCTGACTCACTGAGTCAAAGTGGTTAAATCGGTTAGTTAGGATCAACTCGGTGACAATCCCAAGGTGAGCTTCAACATCCAAAGGTTGATATGCTTGGAAAACAAGAAACATGGTGCACTTGATTCAAAGAGGAGCATGGGAGTGAATGCACTTGGAATGTCTTGAAATATCTAGAGATGTCTAGAATATTCCACACATTGCTAGAATACTATAGAATCAAAGACCAAGGAGAGTGCACAACTGCTGTTTAAAAAAAATGCAGCAGGATCTGCAAATTTGCACTTAGTAACCGGTTACTCACCAGGCGTTAACCGGTTACTTCAGTCAAATTTTGCCCAAATTGCTTGGTAATGATGCTGAAGTCCCGATTTCAATTTGCAGTTAATCCCTTGACAAGCAGCACATTGTCAAGTCTAGGATTCCTAGCTTGATCCAATCTCCTGACTCCTTTGATCTTTCCCTTGGATCCATCTCCAAAGGTGACATAGTTGGAGGAATGAGGCTCTATATTCACCAGATAGTTCTTGACACCAGTCATGTGTCTTGAACATCCACTATCAAAGTACCACTTTTCTTCAGTGTACTCCTTTTGAGTGGAATGAGCTATCAGGGCCATAGACTCATTCTTGGAACTCCTTCTCTTTCCAGCAATCCTACCCTTAGGATATCCATGTAACTTGTAGCAATAACGTTTGATGTGGCCATACTTGCCAAAATAATGGCATTTCCAGTCTTGTCTCCTCTGATGTCTGTAATGATGTTGCGACATTCTGTTAGACGTCTTCTGTCTTCTGAAGCTACATTATGAATTTCTTTTCTTGCTTGACATTTCTTGATCATTGTAGCCAAGTCCTCTGACATCTCCAACATTCCTCCTTACTTGAAGTATCTCATCTAGTAAACCATCCTAACATTTCTGTTTACATTGTCAATTTTGGAGTTGAGTACAATGACTTCCTCCTAGAGATCAAAGATAACACCAAGATCTTTTACTCTTTCAGTCTCAAGGAGCATAATAATCTTGTGTTGCCCTTCTCCTAGCTAGCATACTTCAGCACATCTCTTGTAAAGCTCCTTGAAGGATTTGACTTGATCATTATATGATAGATCTCCAATTTCTGATTCTATATCAGAGTCAAATATTCCTGTAAGAGCAGAGACTTGTTTAGGTGATTCTTCATCACTTGCAGAATCATCTTCAGACCAAGATGTAATGAGGCATTTCTTTTCCATTTTGAGAAAGGTAGGACACTCATATTTGATGTGTCCATATCCCTTACACTCATAGCACTTGATCCCTTTTCCTTTGTCATCCTTTTCTTCATACTTAGAGTTTATTCCAAGATTACTTCTTTTATAGTTGTTGAATGGTTGAGGCTTGGCATTCGATCTTGATTCCCCTTCCATATTCAATAATTGACTGTACTATTTTCCAAGAAACACAACAGCCTTTGACATCTCTTCTTTTGAGTTTGTTCTTCCTTCATCATGATCTGACACCAAGGCTAAGCTTTTCTTTTTCTCAGACTTTTCATTCAGTGCCATTTCAAATGTTTGCAGAGAACCCATGAGTTCATCTACTTTCAAGGTGTTTATATATTGAGCCTCTTCGATGGTTGTCACCTTCATGTCAAACTTCTTAGGAAGTGACCTCAAGATTTTCTGGACAAGCTTTGCTTCTGGAATCTTTTCTCCAAGATCACTTGAAGTATTTGCAATGTCCACAAAATTCATATGAAATTCTTGAATACTCTCATCCTCCTTCATTCTCAAATTCTCAAATTTAGAGGTGAGAAGTTGAAGTCTTAAGGATTTGAAATGAGAGGTACCTTCATGAGCAGTCTTCAAGATTTCCCAAGCATCCTTTGCAACAGTGCAGTTCTTGATGAGTCTGAAGATGTTCTTGTCCATACCATTGAAAAAGGCATTCAAGGCTATGGAATTTCCTTGAGCAAGCTTATCATCTTCATCATCCCAGTCTTCCTCAGGTTTCAGCTCTTCAATGAGCTTCCCATCTTTGTCTTTGATCTTTGGTGGATCTCACCCTTTAACCACATACTTCCTAGCTTTACCATCCATGGACTTGATAAACGCCACCATGCACACTTTCCAATATTCATAATTGGAACCATCAAGTATGGGTGGTCTATTTAGAATTCCTCCTTCTTTATCCATCGAACCAGAAAGTATCATTTCTGAATCTCACCCAGATACAGAGCAGGGTGCCTGCTCTGATACCAATTGAAATTCTGGTTAAGCAGATCACTAAGATGGCAGACAGGATGTCGTGACACTTGATATCTGCTTCACACACAAGGATATTGAAGGACAGAATAAACAACAGAAAGAATACAACACACAAGAAAGAAAACACCTACATCTGGGGGCTACCAAGCCAACAATGAAATTAACTAAGTAGAATTGGTTCTAAGCTAAACTCCAACGTTTACAACTTAGCACCTAGAAACTACCCTTCCTAGATTTCTACCTAAGACACTCCTAGGTATAGGACCCTTCTCAATTCCCTTTCAATCACAGTAGTGACTGAAAAATTACAACTCAATAAACTGTCCTACTCAGGTATTCACGCAATACAAGATATGCTCACACAAGTACAAACCCTAGTACTCTTTAATATCTGTAAACTTCCACACCTATTCTAGGTTAAATCCATCCTATTTATATTGCAAAAAATAACTGGATTTGGGCTTCAAAATCGCAGCAATTCAGCTCTAAAGAATATGCGACCTATTCTTTTCTTCTATCCCAAGTTTCCAAAAAATGTCTCCTTACATGGAAACCGCATATTCCTTTTAGAATCAGAATCTCTGATTCCTCAATCTCAGATGCCACCTAGGATCAAATCATATTCCAATCACACCTAGAAAATAAATACAGCTATTCCAAAACTGTAACAGACAAAGATGTCGAATCAACATGATAGGACATCTTGTCTAACACTTTAACCTGCAGTTAGTTCATCATGTCAAGACATCTTATCCAACATCTTTCTACTAAGTTAGTTTTACCAAAATTGATGCCAACCTCAAGGGCTTGGACTCATCATATATCATACTTCAACTTTGATGTTTGAATTTGGTCTTGAATCATCTTGGATCATGGTGAAAGATGACCTCAAAGTTGGTTAAAACACAAAACAGATTATGTCCAAAAAATTTCTAAGTGTCAAAGTTCAAAAAGTCTTGAAACCCTAACTCCATGGCTTCATATCTCAAAATCTATGCACTTTTTGGGAATCCACCCTAAGTGACAAAGTTGTAGTATGTAACAAGCTCTTCAATTTGATCTTTGGATAAAAGAAATGGTTACTTGGTTTGGAAGTTATGACCTTGCAAAGTATGGCAAAAATCATTGTTTTCCATGACTTAGAAAATTTTCAAGTTTTCTATGGTTCCCCTTTTTACATGTAACCTCACTTTTCTTGATTTTTCTTGATCAATCATGATCCAAATCACATATTATCATCATTCTTGACTTGAAGAAACCATGTTTGACTAAAAACTTCAAAAGTCATACTTGATTTTGGGCATAATTGATTTTTGTATCAGATGAACTTTGATTTTGTGATCCTTTATGAAATCAAAACCTTGGGCTATTTTAAACATTATGGATGGATTCCAAGTGTGTTTTTGAGTGTCTTGAATCATGTCCTAAGGTTTGAGATCATGTCTGGGTCAAAAGTCAAAGGCACAGTTGACTTTTCATCAGAAACCCTAGTTTGTGGTCCCTATGAATTTGAATCCTTGCTTTGCTTATGAATCAAGTTCTTTGGATCAATCCAATCATATGAATGGAATAATTTGATGTATTTGAGGTCCTTGAAACATATACTGAGTTATTGGATCATGCTCAGATAAATAATTCACTTTGGAGGCCCTAATCAACCAAAACCATAATTGGTGCACCAGATGAACTTGGGGCTTAATTGACTTGAAATGATGTAGACTTGCGCTTGATTCTTGGAGGAGATCTCTTGATCTTCATGGATGAATAAGGGACTTTATATGTTGAGTATCATGCCTATCCTTGATTAATCCTTTGCCTGAGTTTCTTTTAAGGCTTAAAAACCCTAATTTGTAATCAAATGAAACAAACAACAATCCTTGTATATCAAATGGGTTAGTGATGCATAAAATATACATACATATGAAGCTAATGAGATGCAAATGACGTGGGATCTTAGGGTCAAAAATTAGGGTATGACAGATGCCCCGATTTAAGTTTTTTTTTATCTGGAGAGGTGAGTATTGACTTCTTAGTCTCGACCAGATAGAAGAGACTTAAATACCACTAAAATGCACAAATTTTGGACCCTAAGATGCCATAAATGATATGATACTTATGAATGCAAGACATGAGACTTGTGAGGATGACACCATATGAGACTAATAATAATTCGAATCGTTGGGGATTAAATAATTATTCACTAGGGAATGAAATTGAAGACTAAGGATGTAGCCTGCTGGGAAACAAAGAAGTATTTTCATTGATTGGGGGAGATGACAACTCCACGGGGGGATACGACTATGATTATGATAATTTGAATGGTAACAGGTTCCTAGCGTCGGAACATGCTTACTCATCTTCTTTAACTAAGTAACCATACTTAGAAAGAGTAAAACTTCCGCGCGTTTCTGGTCATGATCCATGAAACTGTTCTTCGTTTCTGAAATAAACTTCCCCTCGATCCTGGTTTTTTAGCCACTGAACTGGTATTTGTTTCTTATTATCAAGTCTTTCTCTTGAAAAGGTTGAGATAATAAGCTCGAGAAAAGGTGATCACTTGCTGGATCAATAACTTCACCTGGAATCTTCGAGGAGATGCAACCTAGTTATCCTGCGGGAAAAATTTCTCAAATAGAGAGGCACAATCTGTGATGGTCTTTGCCAAACTTATCGCCGAGATTTACTGGGGAGATAGCCATTTGATGAAAACAGACTTCATCATACTTCTTTTCGAGACTTCTTTGGAGAGACGTCATAGGATGAGTGACAATCTGATGTCTGACTTGTTGGGGAATACAATTGTCTGAAATGTAGAGGTTTGCAAACTTCTTTGCTGAGATTTCATTTGCTGAAAAATTCCATCATACTTCCCTTCGAAACTTCTTTGGAGAGATGCCATGTGATTTAGGACAATTTTGAGGTGCGGAAGACTTTATTTAAAGAGGGACAAACTTCTCGGGAAAAGATTGCCATTTGTCGATCCACCGGGAATTTCTGGGACAAAAACAAGCTTCTTAAGAGACTGCCACTTGTTTCTCAGGTGTAGATTCAAAAGAGGGATAGATAAACTGCTCGAAAGGAGACTGTCGTTGATTAGTAGAGACTTCCTGGGGATGTGATATCCCTTTTTTTTCAAGAGGTTTTGCTGAGAGGCTTTTACCGGGGGATTTACTTTCATCTTGGAAAGCAAAGTGCATTTCCGTTGGGAAGAGTGGGGTTTAATATGTGTAAAAACAAATTCCTCCTCATTCTTTAGAGGTTCAAGTTATCAAACTGGTCAAGGACCGAATTTAATCCCAAAAAGAACTGGAAAGAGACTCTTTGAACAAGACATTTCCCCATGAGGAATGAACTCAAACTGGGAATTTTATCCCATCCAAGTGTGGAGAGGAGGACTGAAGCAAAATTTCCATGAGGATCAAACTCAGTGAGGAGTTGGAAAGGATATACACTTTCTGCTTAAAGTTGACAACTCTATTGGAGAGAGGGAATTTACCACTTGAGGAAAAACACGATCAAAGTGAGCAAACCATGTCAAGAGATGCATTTGAATATGAATCATGAATTTAACTATGTTTGAATATATGAATGAATGTTATGCTTATGCTGACAAAATAGACGCGAGACAAGAACTGGTGATGAAAATAAACAAAACCGGATACTCGTCCAATTTTGTATAGACAGAAATAACACAGGAGGTTTTGAAGGCAGCACTCTACTGGGGAGAGGGACCAAATCTTATCTTTATTCTAACATTCATCATAGGAAAAAGAAATTCACTCCTTACTGGGGGTGATGGGTTGAGCACCTCAATTTGAAGTAATGATCTCCACTTGGAGATATTTGTGAGACTGGTCACAAAAGTACTTGATTTTGTATTTCGTGGTTTGATCGTTCTTAGAATAGTTGTTGATATTCCTTCTTATGTTCATAAATCAAAGGAAGTTGCCGTCTTTATTTTGAAAACAAAAAGTAAATACATTTTTTTGTTTCATGAATGAACATCAATAAAATAAAAATTGTTATTTTGCAAGGTAGAATAAAATAAGAATAGTAATCAAATGGGAAAAAGGCTCAAAGTTTTATTGATGGAATGGTAATCAGCCAAAAGCACGATTCCATGGATCATTACAATGTTAGGAAATGGTAATTTAAAGGGAAAAGACTACATTGAAATATAATGACCACTATCCTTTTAAAAAATTTGAATTTCGAGCATTTCTTAAGCTTCTGTTGAAGGTGACTTGATTGATGATTCTTTGACAGATGACGTTGCATTAGATGATCCAATTTTGTTGGATGCAGTTACTTGCCATGAATCCCTAACTTTTTCCTAGATTTCCTTTTCAGGTTTTCAATCTACCGGGATAGTTATTTTCTGTTCATGTCTCTAATTTTTGCCTGGACCGCCCTTTCGGGTTTTCAGTCCACCGAGACGCTCTTTTTTGCCTATGCTTCCCTTTCGGGTTTTCAAAATAGCAAACTTTTCTTTTGTTTCTTTTTAGGTGAAGTATTTCTTGACTGCATCAACATTTGTAGGACGAGTGAACTCTTCACCATCCATAGTTGTAAGTATTAAGCCACCTGAGAAGGCTTTCTAAACAACATATGGGCCATCATAATTTGGAGTCTATTTGCCCTTGGAGTCGGTGAGGAAATATTGGATCTTTTTGAGCACGAGGTCGCCTTCTCTGAACACCCGAGGTCGAACCTTTTTGTCAATAACTTTCTTCATCGTTTGTTGATATAAGTGATCATGGCATAAAGCCGTCATTCTCTTTTCTTCAATTAGATTCAGTTCATCGTATCTGCTTTGACACCATTCAGCTTCTATTAGCTTAGACTCCTTCAAGACTCTTATTGACGGGATCTCAACTTCTATGGGGAGCACAACTTCCATGCCATATACCAAAGAGAAAGGGGTTGCCCCTGTTGAAGTACGGACGGATGTGCGATATCCATGAAGAGCAAACGGGAGCATCTCGTGCCAATCTTTGTAAGTCACGACCATTTTCTGAATGATCTTCTTGATATTTTTATTAGCTTCTTCCACTGCTCCAATCATCTTATGTCGGTAGGGAGACGAGTTATGGCGTTCAATTTTGAATTCACCACATAATTCCTTCATCGTTTTGTTATTCAAGTTCGATCCATTATCAGTAATGATCTGGCTTGGGACACCGTAACGGCAGATGAGATTGTTCTTGATAAATTGGACCACCACTTGTCTGGTTACATTGGCGTATGATGCTGTTTTGACCCACTTGGTGAAATAATCAATAGCCACCAGGATGAAACGATATCCATTTGAAGGTTTAGGTTCGATCATGCCGATCATATCAATCCCCCATATAGAAAAGGGCCATGGAGAGGATAGAACTTTGAGAAGAGTAGGAGGCACATGAATCTTGTCGGCATAAATCTAACATTTGTGACATCTCCTCATGTATTTGTAACAATCGGATTCCATTGTCAGCCAATAATATCCTGCTCTCAACATCTTTCTTGACATTCCATGTCTATTGGCATGAGTGCTCAAGCCTTCATGAATTTTTTTCATCAGCAAGTTTGGTTCGTGTCTATCCACACATCTGAGCAAAAGCATGTCAAAGTTTCTTTTGTATAACACATCATTGTTCAGGAAGAATTGCCAGCCAATCTTCTGAGCATCTTCCTATCTTTCTTTGATGCCCCAAATGGATATTCTTGTATTTGAACTTGATGTCATGATACCATGGTTTGTCATCGATGACTGCCTCCCTTGCGAATATGTAAGCGAGTCTATCAAGGCGTGCCACATTAATATTGGGTATGCCATTCCATTGATTCACACTAATCATGGAGGATAAGGTAGCAAGTGCAACATCCATGTTGTTTTCTTCACGAGGAATGTGATGAAATTCAACTTTGTTGAATAATGGTAACAACATTCTTGCGTAGTCTTTGTAAGGGATCAATCCGGGTTTATGTGTGTCCCATTCTCCTTTGATCTGATTTATAACCAAAGTAGAGTCTCCATACACATAAAAAATTCTTTATCCTTAAGTCAATGGCTTCTTCGAGAACCATGATGCAAGCTTCATACTCGGCCTCATTGTTTGTACATTTGAATGTTAATCTGGTTGTGAAAGGAATGTGGGTACCATGAGGTGTGACAATAATTGCCCCAATTCCATTCCCATAATCGTTAACAGCTCTGTCGAATATCAAACCCCATTGGGATCCTCGCCCTGGTCTTTCATTTGGTAACGGTTCATCGTAATCTTTCATCTTTAGGTACATCACATATTCATTGGGGAAGTTAAATATGACATATTCATGATCATCAATTGGTTGGTGGGCCAAATGATTAGCGAGAATGCTTCCTTTGACAACTTTCTGAGTGTGGTACTCGATGTCATATTCTGATAACAACATCTGCCAACGGGCGATTTTTCCGGTTAAAACAGGTTTCTCAAAGACATACTTGATCGGATCCATTTCGAAGATTAACCAAGTGGTATGACAAATCATATACTAGCGAGGACGTTTAGCAGCCCAAGCTAAATCGCAACAGGTTTTCTCGAGCATAGAGTATTGAGTCTCACAGTCAATGAATTTCTTACTCAGGTAATAAATGGCATACTCTTTTCTTCCTGTTTCATCTTGTTGGCCAAGTACACATCCCATGGAATCTTCTAAGACTGTTAAGTATACAATCAAGGGTTTTCCCTCCACTAGAGGAGACAGAATAAGCGACTTAAGCAGATATTCTTTGATACTTTCAAAAGCTTTTTGGTAATCTTTCGTCCATACACAACCTTGATCCTTTCGGAGGAGTTTGAAAATTGGTGTGCATGTCGCAGTCATGAGGAATATGAACCTTGAAATGTAATTCAAACTTCCCAATAATCCTCTTAATTGTTTCTCAGTTCTGGATGAAGGCATTTCTTGAATGGCCTTGACTTTGTCGGAATCAACTTCTATTCCCTTTTGGCTAACAATAAAACCTAAGATTTTTCCTGAACGAACACCAAATGTGTATTTGTTGGGATTCAAGCGGAGTTTGTATTTTCTCAGACGCTGGAATAACTTTGATAAGTGTTCCACATGTTCTTCTTCAGTTTTGGATTTAACAATCATATCATCGACATATACTTCAATTTCTTTGTGTATCATGCCATGAAACAGGGTTGTCATGGCCCTTTTATAGGTTGCGCCTGCATTTTTTAGATCGAACGACATTTCCTTGTAGAAAAAGGTTCCCCAGGGTGTAATAAATGAAGTTTTCTCCATATCCTCTGATGCCATTTTGATTTGATTATAACTTGAGAATCCATCCATGAAGGAAAAGACTTTGAACTTTGCAGTGCTATCAACCAGCATATCAATGTGTGGTAATGGAAAGTCATCCTTTGGATTGGATTTGTTTAGATCCATGTAGTCTACACACATCCTGAATTTTCCATCCTTCTTGGGAACGGGTACTATGTTGGCTAGCTATTTAGGGTATTCTTACGTGGCAAGGAAGCCTGCATCAATATGCTTTTGAACTTCTTCCTTAATTTTGATGGCCATATCTGGGTGAGTTCTTCTCAACTTTTGTTTGACTGGCGGACATTCTGGCTTTAATGGCAAATGATGTTCCAAAATATCAGTATCCAACCCTAGCATATCTTGGTAGGACCAAGCAAACACATCTGGAAATTCTTTGAGAAGCTTCATCATACTTTCTTTAACAGTTGTACTGAGAAGTGCTCCAATCTTAACTTCTTTCCTTTATTCTTCTAAACCCAAATTGATCGTTTCCAACGGCTCTTAGTGGGGTTGAATGGATTTTTCCTCCTGTATGAGTAGTCGGGAGATCTCATCTGGAATTTCTTTGTCTTCTTCTTCTTCAGCTTCGAATACCGGGAAGTCAAAGTTGGGAGAAGGCATCAGGTCATATCTTTCAATGGGGTTTTTTATGATTAATCTGTACAACATGATTTTTTTTCCTTTTTTTAAAAACTATATCAAAATGCAAGAGTGTGTGTGTGTGTTTTTCTTGAAAACGTTTGTTATTTATTAGGATTACCATTTCCGAAAAGAAAAAAAAGCAAAAAGTAAAAACAACAATAAATGGAGGAATTTAGAATGACATTTTTATTTATGATTTGTCGATTCTTGAAACACATGCCCTATTGTCATACCCCAAATTTTCACCACCAAGATTTCCAATCATTGTGCTAATCATCATAACAATATGGATGTGCCATTATCCCTCATCAATTTCCTCAAGGATTGTTGAGCATTCACCACAATCAGGAATTAGGGTTTTGAGCTCTCCCAGGACACTTAGACAAAAGATCAATCAAGAAATGACATGATCTTCAACTTGTCTAACCTCTTTAAAACTCCACAAGGAATCAATAGGATTCCCATGTCAATAATCAAGCACAAAGGTGTGGAATTCCAAGAGGAAGGAGCCTCGAAACACCCGATATCGCCGAATTAGGGTTTTGGACGTCTGGAACCTCCAGAGTGAGATTTTCACAAAAGGGTGAGCCAAGACTTCCACACATGACTCGATATGCTCAACATAACCCAAATGATCCATTGGAAAAGTTAAAACACCCTCAGAGGATGCATTCCCCAAAAGTCGGGAATTAGGGTTTTAAGCGCCGAACCGATTCGGAGCCAAAAGTCAAAACATGACTTTTTTTGGCAAAAATGATCCTTATGATTCATATTTTCACAAAATATGGTTTATAATGTGATTTGAACAAGAATTGATCAAGAAATCAAGATAACTTGCAAAAGGGGCAATCTTGAAAAAACTTAGAAATGTTTCTAAGTTACTAAATGTAATGGTTTAGGTACCAACTTCCAAGGGTCATAACTTTTGATCCAAGCAACCATTTTGAATGATCCAAAGCCTAATTTATAGATTTTCCTACACTCTACAAAAGCTTCAACTACAAGAAACTCCAATTCTTCATGGATATTTAGTTATGGAGTGATCAAAATGACAAAAATGAAGAAGTGACACTTTTTCAACACTTAGTGAAAATCTGCCTAAGTTAGCAGCCTTGAACATCAAAGTTCATGAGGATTTTTCAATTGGATCCAAATAGTTTCAAAACAAACTATGATCATACATGGATTGTATCATATGAGGGCTCTTTAAAAAGCATAAGAGCTTCCCATAACTCCATCTGAGCAAGGAGATATGACCTCCTCGAGATGGCCATTTCCAACTGTCTACACAAGGCAGAATTCTGCATTTTTGCTCGATTTGGAAAATTTGGAAAACTCCAAGCCTTGTCATCCATTTGGACACATCAGAGGATAAAAACAAAGAGAAAGGATCTGATCCACAAGCCTCCCAAGTCCAAGAATCTACAAGTAGCCATGACAAACCTAAAAAGGCTAAAATGTGCCAAGACTCCAATTTTGTTTCAATGCATTCAATTGATGCATCAAGGTGGCATGAACTGAGGCAATTCTCACTGAATGAGTCAAGGTTCAACTCTGAACCAAAGGACCACATGCCTGTGCCCTAACCTCTAGTCAATGGCTATGGAAGACTTGAACACCTTTATGCTACAATTGGACAAAGGCCTGCTGCAGTTGCCATTCACTATTGATGCCAAAACAAACTTGACACACTATAAATAGACCTCAATTCTGATCAGTTTGAGTATACCAAAGGTCCTAAACAAATGCCTTTCTCAAATTTCTCTCTTTCACTCACTTTTGCCTTCTTTTGCAAGTAACAACTGAACTTTTGATTTAGAGAGCAATTTCATCACATGTTATGATCCAAACACATTCAATATATCATATCTAAGCCGTTCAAATACTCACTTGTGATCTGAAACACCAAAATCAAAAAGTTAACCTCCAAAACCTCAAAACTTGACTTTTCTGCATTTCTCAAGCCATGTCTTGATTCAGTCACCTTCAAAACCAAATAAAGCTTCAAATACACTCCAAATATCATCCTTGAACTATCCCAAATGGTTCCCCTCATCTGGAACACCATTTGAGAGAGTTGCCATATTAGTCACTTTTGCCCCTTTTGTAAGAAAGAGCTCAAACTTGATCCAGAGGATTCCAGCTGGTTCTAATCATCATAAAAGCTTCTAAGGGATCAATTGAGAGTGTCCAAAGCATCAAATAACTTCTGGCACGAGGAACTTGGCAGATAGCACAAAAAGCCCCAAGAGGTAAGTGCATGACAACTTGAACTCTTTAAATTATGCATTCGTTTAATGTCCATTGATCATAAACATCTCATACATGTTGTATATGTTGTGTTTGAACCAATTTGTCATATAATTCTTGCTGTACAATGAGATAGCGTAGTAAATGCAAATCTTGGCCTTTTTCAAAACCACTATCGGGTTTAAAAATAGGAACACTTCCTGAAAGTTCCAAGACCACCATTGGATTCCTCATGAAATTGTAGGTCAAATACACCTAAATTTTGTCCCAATCCATGGAGAAATGAGAAAGTTAGAGGCTTCACGTAAATTGTCAAACCTTGCCTTGCCTTGCCTTGGCCAGGCCTGAAAACTTGGCACCCCTTATGTATTTATAGGGTGGTTTTGATACACGGATATATCACCACCCCAGTGGTAGCGCACATGTGTGTTTGTATATAAGGTCGTGGGTTCAAACCCCACCTAGACCTTTTTTACCACTCTCTCATTTTTTTGCTATTTTTTCAATATTTTCATGTTTTTGTTAATTAATCCAAAAATTAATTTCTCTCTTAATTTAAATTAATTTTGATTGATTCTTTTTTTTAAAATTCAAAAAAATATTAAAATATTTTATTCCATGATAATTTCACAAAAATATTATTTATTTCATATATTTGATATTTTTGTAAAGAATTATATTTTTATTTGTTTCTTAAACATTAAAAATATTTCTTTCTCTTGGTTTTGCAAAATTCAAATGATTTTTAAATCATCCCATGTATGATATATGATTTTTCAAATATAAATCCAAGATCATGATTTTTTTCTCACATGTTTGATTATTTTAATTGAATTTGTATTCAATTAAAATACATTTTAAACCAAAATCAGGGTTTTAATCATTCTCACCATAACAAATCTTTTCAAACACTTTAGGGCCTCTAATAGAGTGTAAGACCCAATCCCTTTCTTAACCAAAACCATTTTGGGCCTTAGATATTGTATAAGTCCCGACACATTTTCAAAAATCTCGGCGCGATCGCCAGTTCAAAATCAAATCAACTGGGCCTCTCCTTGAGCTATAAGTCTTGTTTCTTTTCTTTAAAATACTTTTGGGCCTCTAATAGAGTGTAAGACCCAACCTCCCTTTTGTACATAAATAATTTTGGGCCTCAGTGATTGTATAAGACCCGATACAGTTTTCTAAACGACAGTACGATCATTGTCTTCTGGGCCTCTCCTTGAGTTATAAGCCCCATCTTTGGTACAAAAATAATCTTTGGCCTCTTTAGAAGAGTATAAGACCCAATCCTCTTTGTAAATACAATAACCTTGGGCCCCTGCTATGGTATAAGTCCCATAACATCTATTAATAATACAGTCTGTTTCAATGTTATCAAATAAGTCATCTGGGCATCTCTTGTTGAATAAGCCCCAATCTTCTGCTTGAAGATAATTGTTTCTTTTAATTCATAGTTGTTATCAAAACTTTCTTCAATTTCTTTGAACAACTAAAATTACAGCATGGAAGCTTGCTCACCTGTAAGTTTTTATTTTCTATCATTTACATGCATTATATACATAACTGTATTGCTGGAAGCTCGCACATCTGTAAGTCCTTCTTTCATATCCTTTCATTTACATGCTTTATATACATAATTGTATTGCTGGAAGCTTGCACACCTGTAAGTCCTTCTTTCATATCCTTTTAAATACTTGTCATATATCAACTATATATATACTTGTATATCTGTTTAGAGTTTTCCCCGGCAACTAAGTCTAGAATTAGGTAAAGCCAGTTGGTCACTCTTTCAATACAGTCAAAATTAGATCCCCATAGGATTACCAGATACAGTCTTGCCTTCTCTTGGGCTTAAACAATATGGAACAAAGAGAAAGGCATTATTCCCGGTGAAACTTTTCTCAGATTGTCACTATTAGAACTTGTCAAAGAAATTCAGTTTCCCCAGAGAGGATTAATTCCCGGTGAAACTTCTCTTGAATTTCTTCAAACTCTAGAACCGTTCACTAAAGAAAGGATTAATTCCTGGTGAAACCTTTCTTGAACATTCTTAAGTTTGGACCCACAGGCTTCCTAAAAGCATCCACAGCCTCCTCTTGGGCTTTGTACAAGGACCCTCAGGCTTCTTAGAAGTTCTCATGCCTCCTCTTGGGCTTAGTACAAGGACCCAGAGACCTCTTACAAGTATAAGACAGAACCTAGTCATCATTTGCTAGAGCAGTCTTTCTGAGTCAAAACATCAAACCAGTTTAGGGTTGAAACTCATCCATTAACATACCAGCCTTCTCTTGGGCATCATACAAAGATCTTTCACCATCTGAGAGACAATCTCTCAATACTAGTAGACTTGGACAGTCTCATTTCCCTTTGGATATCAAAGAAACTCTTTTCCTTAAAGAACAGAAAATAACCCTGATCATCTGATCAAATCTTCCAGCAGAGTTAAAACCAACAGGTTTCATAACTCAATCTCTAAACCCTCACTTTAATTTTCCCCAGCATGGGTCAATTACTGTAAATTCACCCTTAACAAAACACCAGAGGAAAGAACCCCAACTGTTATATCTTCAGTTAAATCCCCAGCTAGGGTCAATTTATTGTCATAAACCTCATCAGAACCTCAAGGTTTCTGATATCTCAACTTTTCTGTAATCCCCCAGCAAGAGTTGAATTACCAAACTTTGGACATGTCTTTGGATTTCAATAATCCTCAGCAGAAGTCAGCCTCCTCTTAGGCTTTGTATAAAGATAACTCCTCAGCTGAGTCACAACTTTTAGCCTCAATCTTAGGCTTTATACAAGACACCCCCTAAATATCTCTCCAGTAGAGTCAGTCACACCTTTCAGCCTCAATCTTGAGCTTTGTACAAGACAGATAATAACACTCCCTAAATAGAGTCATACCCATTTCAGCCTCAATCTTGGGCTTTGTACAAGACAAATATCCTCCAACTGAGTCAATCCTTTTAGCCTCAATCTCGGGCTTTATGCAAGACACACATAAATGTCCTCCCCAATGGAGTCATCTTTTTTAGCCTCAATCTTGGGCTTTGTACAAGACAGATAAAACCTTTCCCCAAAGAGTTAAATCTTTTTCAGCCTCAATCTTGGGCTTTGTACAAGACACAAACAAACACTCTCTTGTTGAGTCAGTCTATTCCAGCCTCCTCTTAGGCTTTGTATAATGATTTTCCCCAGTGGAATCCAATCAACCTCTTAGCTTCAACCTCGGGCTTTAATCAAGGCACACAAGAATCAACACCCCCTCAGAGGAAACTAAAATCTCTGTAGGAAGATATTTCTCTGTAATCACATCTCAAACAGTCAATCAAAACAAAACCCTAATTCCAGATAATTTCTATAAGTGGCACACTTGTTGATACAAACATCCAAGCTGTCTGTCCATCATTATCCTGGTTAAAACCTCATCTAATTGTTGTAAGATGCAAGCCTCTGGATACAAACATCCAAGCCAATGTCCCTCTTTTAGCATGAATTCCTAAGGAAAAATGGCATTGCTCACACTGAGTTAAAATTTTCTCCTTCAGGACAAATCACCCTGTAAAGGCAATTATGGCATTGCTGGTCTCCATTGCATTCCAGTTAAAGTAATTCCCCTTTTCAAAACAGTTACCCAAACATCTGTGATTAACAGATGAGATATATCTCTTTAGAGATGACAAATTCTCTCTCAGTCAAAACTTTTAGCTTCAATCTTGGGCTTTGAACAAGACACAAACAAACAACCTTTAGCTTCAATCTTGGGCTTTGAACAAGACACCAGACATCTGTTTCTTCCTTAGAATAGGAGGAACTACAATCACTCTGATTTCCCTATACTTCATAGCAGGGAATACGTAGGCATAAGATTGCGAAATCTTAGGGAGCGCACAAATAAAAAAACCTTAGGTCCCTGACCTTACCAAAAACATCGGGAAACCCGAAAAACAACAAAAACACTCTCTCTCTCAGACCCATCCACCAAAGAAGAAATTTTCCCATTTCACAGACAAACACAATCAAGTATCAAACAAGAAACCTAAATTATCATCTCATGGATAACCATGTATAGGATGGGTAACTGACAACTCCCCATTGTATAACCTGACCCAGAACTCCCCAATCTCTGTCAAGCATTTGTTCAGTTAAACAAATGCGTGCAAGGTTAGTTTTAGATAGCTTTACCTTTCCCTTCCAGCTTCACGGGATAAAATAAGAAATCAGAAAGTAGCACCCAACGTTCCTTCCACTGAGGTGAGGAAATCCCATTGCGATAATGTGCTCGCGTCACCTATAAAACTCGCACGCTACATCTATAAAACAAAAATCTTCCGCTTTGGGCTAAGTGAAGAGGGGAAATTTATAGACAAGGGAAGCCCTATAAAACATCCTTTCACCTGGGCAAGGTGAGAGGTCAAAAATAAAGACGAGACATTTACTTTGAGATGAGAACAACATTCGAGACATCAACAACTATCCAATTGTGACGAACTCCTCTATGTATCACAAAGTCTGGTACATCCCTCTTGGGATTGTCTTCAGTAATGGTGCTAACTTCTGGCGGAGTCGGGTCAGTAGAGTCTTCTTCCCATGCAGAGTTATTAGAAGAGAGGTCTTCTGTTTTCTTTCCGTACATATTTTCATATACAAGATAATCTCCCCATCCCGTGGGTTGGATGTCTTCATACAAGATGCGAGAGCTTTCAGGGGCAATATATTTTACTAGGAAATAAAACTTGACGCTTGGTTATCCCAGGGTATCCTAGTTCTCTAAGGAAACTGATGAATTATCTTTTTCAATGGCATTGATTTCTGGTAGTGAAAATTTGATAAACTCTTATCCAGTAATTCTTGCGACTTCATCAAGACGATGATTGACATATTCAGAATTTTTCAGATAAGGCCTCCATTCTTCTAAAGGAACAAATGAATCTTTCTCAAGGCTATTCAGCAGATATGCATTTTCTGGCCGGCTTTCATACCCTGAATCTTCCATGTTAGGCTCCCAAATGGGTAAATCGTCCATGGGATCATCCGAGTTGTAGTCAAAGTTATTTTTCATCACAGTATCAACTTCTAATGAATTATGAGGGGAAAGGTATCCTCCATTATCCTGATCTCTGTAGACCATCATGTTGTCTGACTTTGGTATATGTCTGAAGTTCTGTTGCGGACTGCAAAAGGGTATGTATGTCTCTTCTTGCGACATATAATCATCATTGTTGAAGTATGATTTCCATTCTTCATCTGGATTGGAAGAAGTGTACTTAAAGTCATCTCCTTCAATGGTGTCCACTTCTTGAGAAATAGGATGGAGGAGACCTTCAGTGTAGAAGAAATCTTGAATATGATGAATGGCTTTATCCTTCTTTGTAGCTTTGGTGAATTCTGGAGAGAAAGCAATGCCTTCTCTTGCTTTGTTATCGGTAGGAATCACAACTTGTCCCCATTCTTTCGTAGTTCTGCTTTCCATTACTCGGAGAGCGTCTCCGTAAGAGGAAATTGATGCTCCTTTTTCTTGACTTTCCTTTTTATTTATAGAAAGTGCCTGGAATTGAGTTCCGATGATCTCTTCTGGTTCCAAGTAGGAAAATGATGACAAATTGTTTACAATCAAAGCTCGTTCGCCATATTGAAGATGGATGGTTTATACCTGAGTGAATCGCACACTCAAAGATAACACAAAGTCGCCACCGAACTTTATTTAGTCCCAAAGGACAGGGAAAATATCGATAAAACCCAAGGGGAAGAGAAACGGGAACAGTGGTCGGTTATGCGAAAGGAAGGTACTAGCACCTTACGCATCCGTCGTACTCGACAGGAACCATTTCGCTTGCTTCTAGGCTTGGATGGGTTATCTATCTAAAGGCTTCTAGCTAAGAGAAAAAGAGACAAAGGAGAAAAGAAATATAGAAAAGAAAGTGCTCGCGGAGAATTAGGGCCCTCGTGCCTACGTACCCTCATAGTGCAATGAGGAAATCAGAGTACCGTAGTTCATGGAACCAGGGAAAAGAAAGGAGAATGGAAGAAGGGCGGAAGGGTGCTCGCCAAGATCATCGCGATCTCGTGCCTACATATCATACATTCGAGAGAATGCAGAATCAGAGCTTTCATAGTTCGGAGAACTAAGACGGAAAAGGAAAAGGAAAGAAAATGGTGTCAAAACCAAGAGCGAAAGAAAGAAAGAAACTCCACTGGGGAATCCCAAAAAATGGTGTCAAAACCAAGAAAGGAGAAATGAATAAAAGGGATAGAAAAAACTCCGCTGGGGAGACAAGAGAACAAATAATTGTGCTGGGAATCAGAGGGTAGTGACCCTACTGGGGACCAAAAGAATAAGGGTTCGGTATATTAACTGACTGGCAGTGGTTAACCGAAGAAAAAGAGATTAAGATTCTGGTGGGGAAAAGAAGTAGGTATAAACAGACAGGCTGTTATGAACCAAAAATAGAGTACTGAACTAAGAGAAGGTGTTTGACTCTGAGGGGACCTCGGAATACTAACTGATAAATAGTGGTTAACCGAAGAAAGGATTGCAACTCTGTAAAGATAGATGAGTGTTGGTTTTAATAGGAAAACGGTGATCACCCAAAAGAACGGGTGTGGGACCAAGCGAAGGTCGTGACCCAAAGGGGATGTCGGTACTGACTGAATAAACAACATTTGACCAACAGAAAGGTATTGAACCAAAAGAGGTTGCTAACCATTGAGGATTCTGTGCTAACAGGAAAACTGTGATTGACCAAAAAGAAAAGCAAGTGATTAACTAAGAAAAGGTGATTACCTCGAAAGGGCTCAGTGTTTTAACAGACGGGCTGTGGTTAACTGGAAAAAGTGTGTGATTAACCAAGAGAAGGTGATTAACCCAAGAGGAACTCAGTGTGTTAACATATAGACTGTGGTTAACTGAGAGGAGAGTGTGAATTAGTGTTTTAACTGATAGGCAGTGATTAACCAAACAAAGGGAAGAACCAAAAGAAGGTTGCGAACTCCTGGGGATTCGGTTTTAACAGAAAGACAGTGATTAACCGAAGAAGAGGGGAATTAAGACTCTTCTGGGGAGTCAAAAGGCAATGATTGACCACAAGAAAAGATAGTTGAGACAAGAGATGGGAGTTAACCCAACACAATAATCTTAACCAAGAAGGATGGTGATTGATCAAAAGAGATAGGAGTAATCAAAGAAGGACCTGACTGGGGAAGGAGATACGCTACCGCCAGGAGATTGAGGTGACTAAGCCAGGCACAGGGTCATTCGTCCCCTACCTGGAGTAGTCAGAATGAGAGTAGGAGTTCTCCATTCTCATTCCTTCTCTAACACACATGGTGTAGTGCAGAAGTTGAAATGGATAGCGTAACAGCTCCAAGTTGTACAGTACTCCAGTGTCGCGCGAAACTCCAACTCCGCATGGGAAAGAGAGAGAAATTTCTAAAGGAAGCCTAAAGAGAAGCGCCAACGAGGAGATTAATAATCGAAACAAGGTTTCAATAAATAACCAACAGGGAGAAACATGCTAATAATTTTCCAAAATGAATTGAAAAATTATTAAAGCAAAGGGTGCATTATTGATTATACAAGATTAAGCTTATCCATGAAGAACAAACTTAATGCAAAACAAAGAAAGAGAGTGCAAAACAGTACTAAATGACACTTAAAATGCAACCCAAAATCATGTTATTATGTGATAAAAAATGCAAGAATGATCATGTTCACATAATGCTAAGAATATGAAAAAATTGAATAATTGAAATCGTGCATCGAAAGTTTATGAACATGCTTCAAATCGAAGTGAAACAACACCTAAAACATACATAAAAATCAAGCATATCAATCCATGGAAGTTAGAGGAAGAAAGCATGGCAAACACACTTGAAAAAGCATGAAAATGGCCTTCTGTTACAGTGGTAACCGGTTACCTTATATTGAGTAACCAGTTACTTGCTTGAAAATTGAAATTTTGGTGAAAAATACACTGGGTAACCGGTTACTCAATATAGGGTAACCGGTTACTCTGCTGACAGTGGCAAAAGCAGCTGCTGAAAAAGCACTTACAGCCTTTAAATCACTTATTTAAATTACCACGTGCTAGGGTATGGATTTGTGCACGAAAATCAAGCTTGAAAACAACAAATAAGCAGCGATGAAGTCAATAAACACATCAAGATCATGGATCAAATAATGCAAAATCAAATCAAACAAAAAAAGTATCGAAACTACATCGCGAATGATACGAAAATGCTCGAAACAGTAAAATTAGTGAGATCTACCAACCTACAAGCCGGAGATTTGGCTTGGTGATTGTTGCAAAGTGATATTGATGAAGATAATTAAAGAAAACCAGAGGAATCTTTAATTAGAGCCGAATCGTACCAAAACCGAGCAAATTGCGACGAAACTCCAAAATACGAATTCGAACCGTTGAATCTTGAAATACACACTTGAGATGAATCCAAAAGCTAATAAAACTCTAGAAATCCAAGTATAATTGCAAGATGATGAAGGTTAAGCTCAAGAAATATTCACTTCCAATGTAGAAGTGATAATTCTTCAATGATGAAGAGCTATAGTGAGGTCTGGGAAGAAAATTGAGATGAAGATGAAGAAGTTGCAGAAAAAATTCAGAGAGAATGTGAAAGAATTGAGAGTGAAGTATGAGAGATTTGTGTGAAATGATTGAGTGTGATTGGGATCTTTGAAAAATTAGTGAAGCTTTGTTTATATAGAGTTTTGGTTCGGAGTGTGAGAGGTTAGGAATTAGGCTAGGAGTTAGCTTTGGGTGGTTTAGAATTAGGCTAGGAGTTAGTTACACTTGACTCACCGAGTCAAGTGGTTAACTCGGTTAGTTAGGATCAACTCGGTAACAATCCCAATGTAAGCTCCAACATCCAAAGGTTGACATGCTTGGAAATCAAGGAACATGGTGCACTTAATTTAGAGTGATGCATTAGAATAAATGAACTTGGAATGTCTTAAATAGTCTTAAGATGCATAGAGATGTCTAGAATATTCCACATGCTGCTGGAACACTATAGAACTAAAGACCAAAGAGTGTGCATAGCTGCTGTCCAAAAAATGCAGCAGGAACTACAACTTTGTACAGAGTAGCTGGTTACCCTATATAGAGTAACTGGTTACTTCAGCCAATTTTGCCCAAATTTGCTTGGGAAACGGTGTTGAAGTGCCGATTTAGATTTTCCACCTCTTGTTTTAATGAGTAAACATGGAAACCTTTATTTTGAGCTTGTTTTGATGATGTAATGACCTTGTGAGGATGCGATTAATCGGGCCAAAAAACTGAAAATTCTGCAACAAGAAACACATAGAGAAAAGTGTGAATGCGTATGCCAGCGATGCGAATGCACGTGCTTATGCAAAGGGAAAAAGAGGGAGGTCAAATTTCGGGTTACGACAGATGCCCCTATTTAATCCACTTGGACCTGAATGTACGAATTGTGCTAGCTCTTCGATGATTCGAGGTAAAAGGGGATTAAATAAAAGAGTACCTCGAAAATTTGGCCGACAACGACAAAAGGAGAGATGCAAGCGTTGAGATTTGATAGGTGCAAAGTTTGGATGAATATCTGTTGGGAGATTAATCAGGCCAAAAGAAATGGAGTATGCTCAATGCATATGCCATGTATGCGTTTTACATGATGCTTGAGATCATGCAATGCAAAGGTGCGGGTCGAGGTAATGTGCAGCAGGTTAGGAAGAGATTGTAGCAAAACGAACTCGACATCCTCAGCTGAGGAAAGAACCCACATGTGAAGAAAGATTCTGCTGGGGAAAGGCTCCTAAATGGTGACGACTTTGCCGGGGAAGAAATCGAGAAGTCTCAAACTTCTAGACTATCACCATTGACACTGCCGGGGATAAAAGAATCATGACGATCTTCACGACATGACTAACTTTGCTTGGGAAATGAAACTAGGAAACTCCAAGTTCCCGAACTTCCACTGACTCTGCTGTGGACACCCTGACTGACTCTGTCTGGGGAATGAAATCTGAAACCTCTGATTTCTAAGCCATCACTGACTCTGTTGCAAGGGGTTCTCGAGGCTCGGAGGATCTTCTCTGCTTGGGGAAGACGAGGAACCAAGTCGTACCGTTGTTGGTGCGTGACAATTTCAACATGCTGGGAATGATGTGCAGCCCATGTTAGGTACAAGAACAACCAAGTCTCCAATTAAAGTACATCATTCATCCGCTATACTGGGGGACATCATGGGTCTGTTAAGGAAATGGGAAGTGAACAACCTTTCCCAAAGAACCAATAATGGCACTTGCTGGGGAAATGATGGCTCTGTTGGGGAAACAACAAATTCTTTGAAGAACCATCACGGTGTAAGTCGGGCGTTAGGCTTGCCAATGGATATTGCCGATTATCCTGCAGGAATTACTAGTAAAATATGCAATGCATAATGCTTTCTTCATCGATTTTAGCTTTTTATTATTCTCAACGTTTTATGGTATTATGTGATCACAAATAATTGCTTATTTTGCAAACAAAATACTGGAAAGAAAAAAATCGAGAAAACAAATGATGTATTTTTATTGAGTGTGAAAATATGTACATAAGATGTGTACAAGGATGCAAAAAACCTTGATGAGGAAATTTGCAATAAAATTGAAAAACAAATGTAAATGGCAAAGGGAAATCATGTTTTGTATTGATTACAACATTGGCAACCATCCACTACAAGTCTAGGTTCCAACGCCCTGCACCAGTTGATAATGATTCGACTGCTCTGTTACCTTCTGAGGCCCAGCTATGATGAAGATAGGCTCAAGTGTTCACAGTCAAATGCCTTTATCCCTAATTTTTTCCTGGAAATTTTTTCTATTTTTTTTCGTCCACCGGGATACCTATTTTTGCCTAAGTCGCCCTTTCGGGTTTTCAACTTAGCGGGTTGTTATTATTTTTTCATTGTCCCTAATTTTTGCATGGACATTTCTTTTTTTCTGGTCCATCGGGATGCCCATTTTTGTCTAGATTGTCCTTGTGGATGTCAATCTAGCGGGCTATTATTCATTTCTTTCAGGCATAATATTTTTTGACAGTATCGGAGTTCACGGGCCATGGCAACTCCTCTCCATCCATGGTAGTGAGTATCAGGGCTCCGCCTGAGAAAGCCTTCTTGACAACAAAAGATCCTTCGTAATTGGGAGTCCACTTGCCGCGTGGATCCGAGTGAACAGGTGAATACCTCTTGAACACGAGTTCGCCTTCACGGAACGTTCGAGGGAGAACTTTCTTGTCAAAAGCTCACTTGAGACGTCTCTGATACAATTGACCATGACAAACGGTTGTAAGGCGCTTCTCCTCGATGAGATTCAGCTGGTCGTATATGGATTGAACCTATTTAGCTTCATCAAGACCTGCTTCCCTGAAGACTCTGAGCGAAGGAATCTCGACTTCAATGGGTAGAACAACCTCCATACCATACACAAGCGAATACAGAGTTGCCCCAGTAGAAGTGCGAACTGAAGTTCTGTAGCCATGTAGTGCAAAGGGAAGCATTTCATGCCAATCTTTGTAGGTCTTGACCCTTTTCTAGACAATCCTCTTGATGTTTTTGTTTTCTTCTTCGACGACACCATTCATCTTGGGCCGATATGGTGAAGAGTTGTGGTGCTCGATCTTGAATTCTTGACCCAACTCCTTCATCATTTTGTTGTTCAAGTTGTTTGCATTGTCAGTGATAATGTTTCTAGGAATGCTATAGCGACAGATTATCTCTTTCTTGATAAATCTGGCAACCACTTGGTGCATAACGTTTGCATATGAAGTAGCTTCAACCCACTTGGTGAAATAATCGATAGCGACTAGGATGAATCGGTGACCGTTGGAAGCCTTCGACTCAATCATTCCAATCATATCAATACCCCACATAGAGAATGACCAAGGTAAAGTCAAAACATTCAATGGAGTGGGAGGCACATGGATCTTGTTTTCGTAGATTTGGCACTTGTGACATCTTTTGGAAAAGTTGTAACAATCTACCTCCATTGTTGTCCAATAATACCCAACTCGAAGGATCTTCTTGGCCATAGCAGGACCTTTAGCATGTACACCCTCGCAGCCCTCATGTATAGACCTTATGATTGTGTTTGCTTCGTGTCTATCCACGCATCTGAGCAACACGGAATCATAATTCCTCTTGTACAGTACACCACCACTTAAGAAGAATTTGGCGCAGAGCCACCTAAGAGCCTTCTTGTCAGTGATAGTAATACTTTCGAGATATTCCTATTTTTCCATATATCTCTTAATGTCATAGAACCAAGGCTTGTCATCAGACTCGTCCTCGATTGGTAAACAGTGTGCTGGTTCGTTCAAATGATCAATGCGGATATGAGGAGCTTCATTCTTCCAATTGACCTTGAACATGGATGCTAAAGTGGCGAGTGCATTAGCTAATTGATTTTCCTCTCTGGGAATATGATGAAAAGTGATCTCATCAAAGTAAGGAATCAATTTTGCAATGTGTTGTTGGTACGAAACCAGCTTGGAATCCTGAGTCACAAAGTTCCCTCTGACTTGGCCAATAACCAAAGCAGAATCTCCATAGACCTCAAGAATCTTGATTCTCATGTCAATTGTCACTTCAATACTGTAGATGCGTGCTTCATATTCATCCATATTGTTGGTGCATGCAAAGCATAGTCTGGCGGTGAAGGGAAGGTGAAAACCCGTTGGAGAGATGGGGATAACGCCAATTCCACGACCTTTAGTATTGGAGGACCATCGAACACGAGCGTCCATCGTGCCCCTGGTTCGGGTCCTATGTCATGGTTTTGAGTCTCATAGCCTCTGATAAACAGAACATCCTCATCGGGAAAGTCAAACTTCATTTGTTGATAACCCTCCATAGGTTGATGAGCAAGGTAGTCAGACAATACGCTCCCTTTTATTGCTTTCTGGGTAACATGTTGGGTATCATACTCAGTTAACAACATCTGCCACCGAGCAATCCTTCCAGAGACAGCAGTCTTTTCGAATATGTACTTCATCGATCCATTTTTTATTTCAATAATGTAGTGTGGCAAATCATGTATTGTCGTAGGCGTCGAGCAGCCCAGACTAGAGCACAACAAGTTTTTTCCAATAGCGATTATTTGGTCTCACAATCAGTGAATTTCTTGCTCAGATAGTAAAATGCATGTTCTTTTTTGCCAGTGTCATCATGTTTACCCAATACATGTTGGATGCAGAATAGGGCAAGCAGCAAAAATATTTATTTTCGGAAAGAATTCCCTCCGGGATTTATGTCGTGTCCACAGAGATCAGTTCAAGGGAAAGAATGTTGTTCGACAGTCTCTCGCGTTTATGAGTTTGGCTTTAAATGGTTTAAACATAGAAAACAGAAAAGTAAGCATTAAAACATAAAACAAATTCATTCTTCAGCAAGACAAACTTATTCGGCATGCACATAATCGACTCCTGACAAACTTAAACTTAAAGACCAGTTATACTCTACCTACAATACTCCTCAATATCACCCAGCATCGCTCACAACACAGGTTATGTCTAACGTAAAGTTGAGAGAACAACCGTGTTACCATTGCTGATACTTTCGCACGCTAGCTCAAGGCACTGAGGCATTAAGATTCGACGCCTATTGAAGATTGTTAGCTCTTAAATCTATCTCTAGAATCCATAAACTAACAGATAATTATCCCTAATCGAAG
Organism: Lathyrus tuberosus; assembly: GCA_022829125.1. NCBI lineage: Eukaryota > Viridiplantae > Streptophyta > Magnoliopsida > Fabales > Fabaceae > Lathyrus > Lathyrus tuberosus. Next base: position 792,149 of record JALAZF010000842.1, read on the forward strand.
TTTACGAGGATTATCTCTAACGCAACTCAAACCCCGCGCATAAAGCAAAAATCAGATACAATCACCAATAAAGATTTGTAAAGCAAGTTTTATACAACGCCATGGGCGAAAAATATACATGAGATCATAGTCAATACATATACAAAACACAACAAAGAAGAAAAACACAAAGAAAAAGAGAAATGACCCAAACATATCGCGGTTTGTCAATGTCGGTCGACGATCAATCCACCCCGGTTCATCCATATGCAAGCTTCCATGTTGTTTTCTAAGCTAATCTTCCGAAAAATGAAGTTTGATGGAGTTGGAGCAAGAATCCCCAAAACCATGCCTAACAAAATGTCTAAAATCTCTTAAATACAATTAGAATTTCCGAAGGTTCGCTAGGCGAGCCCTTCCATTCGCTAAGCGAATGCACGAAAAATGGCACTTAAGTGCCTACAAAAAGGTAAAGCGCCTCTTGCTGTCTTCAGAAGTTCGCTAAGCGAACGATTTATTCGCCTAGCGAATGCTCGCTAGGAAGTCCATTTAGCGAACTTTGGTCTCTTTATCCTCTGTTTCTTTCTGGAATCCTTCGCCGGGGACTTCGCTGGCCTTCGCAAAGCGAATGCTCGCTGCCACTCGCTAAGTGAACATGACAGTAAACCAATCCCTTATTTGACCACAACTTCTGCACCGTAGCTCGGATTGACGCACGGCCGGAAGCGCTGGAAAGCTTATTCAATGCTCTTTATGAATATGGAAAAATATCATTACTTGAATGCATACAAAAATGAGATAAAATCAATTAAACTCAATGATATTTACAAGAAAACGCAATATAGACACGAAAACTTAAAGTAAACGTATTTACACATAAAGTGGGGTTTATTCAACCAATTTTAACACAAAGTAACGATAAGTGCAACAAAACTTATATACAAAAATAGGAACATTTTGCACTTATCAAACTCTCCCCAACTTACATTATTGTTTGTCCTCAAACAAAAATCAACCAACTCAACGAAACCGAGTGAAAACCAAAGAATCACGAATCAACAAGTTTTGAAAAACGGAAAACAAATGTATGGTTCAAATGAAAAACGATACACACAAAGTAAATACTTACCACTAAACTACGACAATAACATAGTCACGAAACAAATGCAAAATACAAAAATCATGCCAAATATCCTAAAACAACACAAGTTCCAACGTGAATCACACCTAGCAAAAACAATCATCGGTAGATGAAAAACACCAAATGAGGTTCTTTTCACTCACACAACAATCATGCAAACAATAGACTAAATTATGCAACCATCCAAAAATCATATTGAACATACAAAGGAAAGAATCACAAGGACTTTCAAGGTTGTAGCGTGGTCGGGTAAACAAACAAGGGGCAATTTCTAAAGGTAATTGAAACAAAAAGTTGCCTAAACCTAAGGGAGTGATCAACTCACAAAAGTTCAAACACCAAATTTCAATCAACTTCTGCTTTCATCCCAAGTGTTACACAAAACACAATACTTATTTAGCACAATTATTTGAACTCTTTTTGTTTCCTTTTTCAAGGATTTTCTATTTCTTTCTTTTTCTTTTTTTTATCTTTTTCATATTTTTCTCTTTTTTTTTTCTTTTTCCACCTCATTGAAACCAACCAATGAGTATACAATCAATCTATCCTCAACTTGAATTCAACCATATCATCATGTGAATACTCCCTACTTTCTAAGGCAAGGAAAAAATTCATACAACAACACAAAGTTGAGGGCTCAAGTAAAAACAAAATCCATTCAAAAATAAGTGAACTAAATACTCATAGACAAGCATTAAGTTCAAATAAAACATGGATCAAAAAGCTCAAAGGGTTACGAAGGATCACACACTCACAAGGTGAATTGACTATTTGGCTAGGTAGTTGTGCTCAAAATGAAACAAAATGCCTTGATCCTTTTCATGCTTCCATATAATCAACACAAACAAAAGATTAAGCATAATAAAATCCAGTTAGAACAAGAATGTTGGTACTCTGTGCATATATGAACAATAGAAAGCTACCTCACAAAAAGGTTGGGAACTAAAGTGATTCACAATAAGAACAAGTATACAAAAGAATGAATGGCATGGAAGTTTGTAAAATGCCTAAGTATCATGAATATGCTAAAGTCAAGAAAGCGATAAACACATACCTTGGACGTGTACAAAACTAAACAATATCATTACCATACATCCACAAGTTGAAACGATCAAACTTGGAACATCACCAAATTTCCTCAAGCTACTCAAAACAAGCTCATTGACAAACGCAAAAACTATTAATATACACAAACTAAAAAAACCGGAAAAAATTCATTAAACAAGTTATAAAGTGAAGATTTGAGAATTTTACGAAAAATCCGAGTACAACTTGTTTAATGAATACTCACCACACTACCTAAACTAAACAACAACAAAAGAAAAGAATACACCATGCTTGTTTTACGTCGTAAACTCGAAGCCTTTACAATGCTTAGCTAGTAACTTCCTTCCTTCATGCCATAGTGATGCCTCACCGCGCAAACTAAAATCAAGTGCCCTAACCAAACACTTAAACAAACGTTACGGGAACAAAATGTATACAACACTTGAACAAACATAATGGAAACTGACAATATATACGATATTTACAAAACTCAAAAACAAAGAAACTATCGCAATGCGATTCAATATAAAAACCGATCCCCGGCAACGACGCCATTTTGTTGGATGCAGAATAGGGCAAGCAGCAAAAATATTTATTTTCGGAAAGAATTCCCTCCGGGATTTATGTCGTGTCCACAGAGATCGGTTCGAGGGAAAGAATGTCGTTCGACAGTCTCTCGCGTTTATGAGTTTGGGTTTAAATGGTTTAGACATAAAAAACAGAAAAGTAAGCATTAAAACATAAAATAAATTCATTCTTCAGCAAGACAAACTTATCCGGCATGCACATAATCGACTCCTCACAAACTTAAACTTACCGACCAGTTATACTCCACCTACAATACTCCTCAATATCACCCAGCACCGCTCATAACACAGGTTATGTCTAACGCAAAGTTGAGAGACCAACCGTGTTACCATTGCCGATACTTTCGCACGCTAGCTCAAGGCATGGAGGCATTAAGATTTGACGCCTATTGAAGATTGTTAGCTCTTAAATCTATCTCTAGAATCCAGAAACTAACAGATAATTATCCCTAATCGAAGTTTGCGAGGATTATCTCTAACGCAACTCAAACCTCGCGCATAAACCAAAAATCAGAGACAATCACCAATAAAGATTTGTAAAGCAAGTTTTATACAACGCCATGGGCAAAAAATATACATGAGATCATAGTCAATACATATACAAAACCCAACAAAGAAGAAAAACACAAAGAAGAAGAGAAATGAACCAAACATCTCGCGGTTTGTCAACGTCGGTCGACTATCAATCCACCCCGGTTCATCCGTATGCAAGCTTCGATGTTGTTTTCTAAGCTAATCTACCGAAAAATGAAGTTTGATGGAGTTGGAGCAAGAATCCCCAAAACCATGCCTAACAAAATGTCTAAAATCTCTTAAATACAATCAGAATTTCCGAAGGTTCGCTAGGCGAACCTTTCCATTCGCTAAGCGAATGCACGAAAATGGCACTTAAGTGCCTACAAAAAGTTAAACCGCCTCTTGCTGTCTTCAGAAGTTCGCTAAGCGAACGATTTATTCGCCTAGCGAATGCTCGCTAGGAAGTTCGCTTAGTGAACTTTGGTCTCTTTCTCCTCTGTTTCTTTCTGGACTCCTTCGCTGGCCTTCGCAAAGCGAATGCTCACTGCCACTCGCTATGCGAGCATGACAGCAAACCAATCCCTTATTTGACCACAACTTCTGCACCGTAGCTCGGATTAACGCACGGTCGGAAGCGCTGGAAATCTTATTCAATGCTCTTTATGAATATGTAAAAATATCATTACTTGCATACCTACAAAAATGAGATAAAATCGATTAAAGTCAATGATATTTACAAGAAAACGCAATATACACACGAAAACATAAAGTAAACGTATTTACACATAAAGTGGGGTTTATTCAACCAATTTTAACATAAAGTAATGATAAGTGCAACAAAACTTATATACAAAAATAGGTACATTTTGCACTTATCAATGCACATCCCATTTATTCATCGAGAACGGTGAGATACATGATTAAAGGCCTACCAGGAACCGGCGGTACTAAGATCGGTGGTTCTTGCAAGTATTGTTTTATTTTGTGAAATGCTTCTTGACAATCATTGTTCCACTCGACCGATTATTTTTTCTTAGTAATTTGAACATCGGTTCACAGGTAGCTGTCAAGTGAGAAATGAACCTTGAGATGTAATTAAGTCTCCCCAGAAAGCCACGGACTTCTTTTTTTGTTTTGGGAGGCGGCATGTTCTGAATTGCCCGAACCTTGTCAGGATCAACTTCAATGTCCTTCTGACTCACAATAAAGCCCAACAGTTTACCTGATCGAACTCCAAAAGTACACTTCGCAGGATTCAACTGCAGTCTAAAATTTCAGAGTCTGTCAAACAGCTTCTTCAGATGGACCAGGTGATCATCTTCGATTTTAGACTTGGCAATCATATCGTCCACGTAAACCTCAATCTCTTTATGGATCATATCGTAAGAAAGGGTTATCATGGCACATTGGTATGTTGCCCCTGCATTCCTCAAACCGAATGGCATGACTTTGTAACAATATGTACCCCATGGCGTGATGAAAGTAGTCTTTTCCATGTCAACTGGGGATATTTTGATATGATTATATCCTGAGAAACCGTCCATGAACGAAAAGACAGAGAACTGCACTGTATTATCTACCACGACATCAATATGAGGCAAAGGAAAATCATCTTTCGGGTTTGCCTTGTTGAGATCTCGATACTCCACACACATTCTGACTTTTCCATCTTTCTTTGGAACCAGGACGATGTTGGCAATCCATTTAGGATATTCAGAAGTGGCCAGGAAACCAGCATTAAGCTGATTCTTCACCTCTTCTATGATTTTGAGTGCCATGTCGGGTCTAGTCTTCCTGAGTTTCTGCTTAACAGGAGGACATCCGGGCTTTAGTGGCAAGTGATGTTCAACGATATTGGTATCCAACCCAGGCATATCTTGATAAGACCAGGCGAAGATATCACCATACTCTTTCAGTAACTTGACCAACTCAGAGTGTACATGCTCTGCGAGAGATGCGTCAACCTTGACATCTCTTTTGACCTCATCAGTACCAAGATTGACAACTTCCATTGGCTCTTTGTGCAGCTGAATCTCTTTATGCTCGTGCTCAAGGAGCCTTGCTAGTTCAGCCGGTAATTCGCCATCTTCCTCACCATCTTCTTCGGCTTGGTTAATTGGAATCCCAGAATTACAATGGATGTTTGCCATGTTGTTATCAATGATTTTATTAGTTTTGCATGTTTATGAATATGTTTAGAATGAGCTATTTTAAAAGGTGAAAAATAAAAGAAAAATTTTTCCATTTGTTTATGAAAAATTAAACTAAAAGAAAGAAAATAGAGCATGATTTTGAATGCAAAAAACTTTTATTTATTGATCACATAATATTACAAATGCGTGAGGCCCTTTACAAGCTATCCACTCGTCTCGGGCGAGGACGAGGGAAAGAGAAAGCAAAATACGTTACATGTTTGTTGGAAAAATCACAGGAATCACGGTAGATGTCCAATTGTTGAGCTTGAAACCCGGCGAGCACTTGCGCACAAAGCTTGAAATCTGGTTGCTAGGACCAGCATCATCGATGGCTGCCATGATGTCACCCATTTGAAAATCGGCGCTACTGAACTTGATCAAGTTACACTGCTTCTGGCCAAGTGAACTAGACTGTCGACTAGGACAATAACCCAATCCAAAACGATTATGCTTTTCAACCACATCAATCACATGCCCTTAGCCTGGAAAGGAACCCTTCTCAATGGTCTCTTTAGCGCTCTTAGCGGATGCTATGATCATTTGCGATGAACTACTTTGACTAGTTGAAGCAGAGCTGACATCTTCAAACTCGAGACACTGCAAAGGAACCTTAGTTTTGTCTTCCTCGGTCTAGACGTATCGGAAAGACGATAACTCGCTCACAATCAGATCTTCTTCACCACAGACGATGACCAGCTGATCGTCGAACATGAATTTCAATTTCTGATGTAAAGTGGAAGTAACTGCCCCTGCGGCGTGAATCCACGGGCGACCCAATAGGTAACAGTACGCAGGATTGATATCCATCACTTGGAAAGTAATGGTGAACAAATGCGGTCCAACCTTGATGGGTAAATCCATTTTTCCAATGACTTGCCTTCGAGAACCATCAAAGGCTCTAACAACCAAAGTGCTTGGTCTCATCTCGCTCCCTTCTACCAGTAACTGACTCAATGTGCCCTTGGGCATCACATTGAGGGAAGAATCGATTTCCACTAGGACACGAGATAACTAGATGTCAGTGGAAGTTATAAATATATGCAGTGCTTTGTTGTGGGTAGCTCCTTCAGGAGGCAATTTTGATTCATTAAAACCCATATATCTTCTTGCTGTTATATTGGCCACTACATCATCGAACTCGACAACGGATATATCATGCATCACGTGGGCAGTGTTCAAGACCTTTAACAAAGCTGATCTATGTGCGGGTGAACTCATGAGTAAGGACAAGATTGAGATCCTTGAGGGAGTCTGCCCTAGCTTATCCACAATTGTAAAGTGACTCTTCTTGATCAACTTTAGGAAATCTTGATCATCAATTGTTTCCTTGTTCTTTGAAGCATCCTCATACGGAATAGTTGGCACTAGCACAGCAGTAGATGCCCCTTGTTGAACATTGGGGGTTGCGGATGCGAACTTTTCCTTGGGAGGAATAATAATTGGAATTTGAACAGGCTTTGTAGTGACTTTCAGAGCGAACACTCGTCCACTACGAGTCATACCTCCGGCGGCTGCAATATTCACAATCTCATATTCAACATATCTTATCTATTGACCGCCAAAAAACACATTAGACCCATATCTCCAAGGTACCTCCTTAGAATTCTGATATGGAAACGGCTTTGGCGGGCAAACAACGATAGGTTGAACCTTCTTTTTAGGGGATTCCACAGGAACCTTCCTATAGAAAATGGTGAATGGCTCGATAGCAGCAACCTCTTCAACAGGCTTAGATCTGGCAAATTGAACTTCACCTCGATCCATCAAAATTTGGACACAACCCTTCAGCCTTCGACATTGGTTGGGATTATCATCACAAATTTGGCACTTACCATGCAGCCCTTTCAACAGCCCATGTTCATTCAATCTCTTGAAAACCACAGTCATCGGAGTCTTTAACTCGTCAACATCCACGATCAACTCAGTCATTGAACTATCCTCAATCATGTTAACAGTAGGTCCACTGTGATTAGCCAACGGATTATACTGAATGTTAGGACCTTCCGCAGCGAACGTCAAAATCTTTTGATCAATGAGCTCATGAACCCTGGTTTTGAAAACAATACAGTCCTCTGTCGTATGACCTATATATCCAGCGTGATAAGCACAAGGTGCGTTCGGATTATGCTTCGGGCCGAATGGAGGAATCGCAGGTGCGATCTCTTTGGGAACAATTGCCCCTTGGTGAACCAAATAAGGAAACACTTCAGTATATGACACCGGAATTCTGTCAAAATTCAGACGCTTGTGATTTCCTTGATTGTTGTTGCTTTGACGGTTTTGATTCTGCTGATTTTTGTTATTTTGTTGATTCTGTTGTTGACTGTTGCGGTGAGAATCGGATAACAAGCTATTAATTAACTTGCATCGCAAAACTTTGAATTCCACCACCGACTTTGATTTATCCAAAGGAAAGGTTCAAGATCGAGAAAAACCTAAAGGGGGGGAGATCTAAGGTTCGGGGGTTGGTTACGCCTAGGGAAGGTATTAGCATCCTAAACGTCCGTAGTACTCTACGGGAACCTCTTGTTTTAACTTGTTATGTCTTACTCGCTTGATAAGGGTGCTATGCTAAAGGTTGAAACCCTAGGGGTTAGTATCTAAGTATACTCGACAAAGTATCGCACTTTGCGCCTACGTATCCTGACGGGAGTGGAATCAGAGTATCCGTAGTTCACCGATCTAAGGGTGAAGGAGAGGAACCATTGGCTATGGCCAAAGTTCCAAGGGGAAATGAGTATGAGCTCATTTTAGAGTTCACGATAACTCTCTAAATCTACGTTATAGGGGGGAAATGAGTTCTCATGATGATGAGAATCACACAGAGTTCAAAACTCCAACCTATTTTTGAGTTATGATTTCATTGGCCCTCATGAGGCCAAGAAATAGGATAAACCTAAAAGGATAGGGTAGGGTGGTTTTTTAGTGACTCAAGAGTCAATTTTAGGATGATCTCCCTTTGGAATGGGGGGAGAAGATAACAGTTGTAAAATTACTAAGAAGATAAAGAGTATAAATTCAAATATGATGATGCAAAAAGACATAAATAAGATAATGAAATGAAATCAAAGCTTATGAAGTCATGCAAAGTTAGAATCATACATCTTAGACAATGATCAAACATGATAAACAAAGATAGCATGGCAAGATGAATAAGGAAGTGCAATAAAACCCTAATAGGTATTTCTAATCTTAACATAAATAAAGGCAAATAGTATTAACCATTTCCAACCATTTCTTTTTATATTTAAAAAGTAGATTCAATTAGAATAACATAGCAAAAAGAATGGAGGAAAAAGGATGGAAAATGAACAAGTTATGGCATTTTGAAATTAAGGCACAAACATTGAAAACAAATTAAATAAAACAACCAAGTCATAAAAAAGAAGGAAAGGGAACTCCTAGGGATTGAACCCAGGACCCTTCGCTAACAGGTTAAAACCCAAAGCCATCTAAACCAAAGCGCGCACCTTAACACATAATAGATAACACAAATACATACGCAAAGAGAAGCGAAATTCAGAAAAATAAACAAAAGGACTGGGGCGAGGGGGATTCGAACCCCAGTCCTAAGGGTGGTAGGGCATGTGATAGTGTGTGCTTGCCACTGGGGTGGCTGTTACATCTGGTAATAATCACAACTCAAATAATATATAAGCTTTCTATGCGCGCATATTTCAAGTTAACAATACAAACCAAACATTACACAGTCTGCTCACGGAAAGGGAAACATATAAGCTATGCCATTCAAAATCTGCCATGGTCAAATAAAATGAAGCATAAACATGTAATTACCATCTCAAAAATCATGAATTGCTACATGTATATCAAGTGAGTGCTTTATTCATACAAATTGGTAAAGTAGAAGAACATTTGAATGTGTGAAGCAATAAATTCCAGCACAGTCATAGCAGCAAGCATATTCAAAAGAGGTTCAATAAACATCTTGAAAAGCAACTAACAAACAAACATCCAGTTCAAGGATCCAAATGGCAATTAGGTTTAGTTTCATGTATCAAAACATCCTCAAGACTTAACATACTTAATGGAGGGTAGCAGAGATGTTTAGGACTAAAATCATATGGTAGGCAAGGTTAATGCTCAAAATGCAAGAACATAGAAAGATAGATTAAGACATTGCAGTCAGTTCCAAAGATACTCTCAAAGTTCAAAAGCAATTCAAACATGTCACAATGAGTGGTGAAAGAAAAGGGGCAGGCCAGATCAAATATGAAGGCATATTCTGAGGTCAACCTAATTGTCAGTGGTAGTTCTAGGATATATTAAAAGGATGTTAAGAAATGATGGCAACAATCTCAACAACATAAGTAGTCAGCAACATACTAGTAACATGTCATTAGGGCAAACACATTCCACAAGGCAGAGAGCTATCATACAACACACTCAAATGGAATTTCATGCAATGATACAACTTGGACACAACTGATAAACAATATATAGATCATGGACTCCAAAACAGTATGGCATGGATTCAACATAAATTTAATGTAAACAAATAAATCAGTGCAAGAGCAAGGTAAGTTAGAAACACATTACTGTCATAAAAACAAAGGCTCAAACATAATGTCATCTAAATCAAGTAACAGCTAGACAAGAGTATTAGATACACAAAACAGCTACACACATCATGTTGATAAAGGAAAAAATATCAGTCATGTTACAATGATAAGTACACAAACAATATGATGGTCAAAGGCCTTTATGAATCATACACATATATTCAAGATAGAATAGGACATATCATAGTAACCAAGTTCAAATTCAATCAAATGGTATCATTTAACACAGACAGTAGTATAGGACTTAGTAAAAACCAAATTAGGCAACAATCATACAAGCACATTTATCACACAAATATGGACTATGTTCAAGGTGGTTTGGTAAATGTTAGAAGCATAAAGTAATATCCAATGTAACACCCAAATATTTAATTATTTATTTAATTGATTTTTTTTTAATTAATTGGTTGTGAATTAATTCGGTTGATTTTGGTGTTGCGGTGAATTAAGTCGTTAAGTCGGTATATTAAGTTGATAAGTCGTAGAAATAATATTAGAAATAATATTATAGTCGCGGAATAATATTAGTAGTAATATTATAGTCGTAGGAGAGTATTCAAATTAAGTGGGCTTGGCTTCGTGTCGGAATTAGTAAATTAAGGGGTGTATGTCTTAGGCCCATTAGATATTATAATTGAATATTATTATTTTAATAAAACAAATAAAACAAGAGAAATAGAAAAGAGTGGGGAGTTTTGTTGTATCAGTGGAAAAAGGAGAAGTTATACGAGGGATTTGGAAGAACAAGGTTGGAAGGGAATAGAGTGGAGAAGAGGATATGAGGAAAAAAATTGCCACCGATAACCAAGTCCGAATATTCGAGCTACCTTCAATCCAATCAGGTAAGGGTGGGTTCGATTATTATAACCGGGTTAGGATGAATTAATACGTGGGATTGGGTTATATAATTTCTCTACTGTGGTGTTGATTTTGTGTTGATTTTATTATGGAATTTATTCTGGTATTATGTGTTTAGGAATATTTTTCTGGAATTACTAAATTTTGGGTATTTAGAAATTGATTTTTTATGATAGGCTAGAGACCCATTTGATATTTGGGGTAGTTACTGATGTTGAAAATCTGGGAAATACTCCCCTGTTTCTATTTCAAAGTAGCACATAAAGTATATATATATATATATTTGATAGAAAGTAGGTGGATTAATTAATTAATTAATTGGTTTTAATAATTGTTTGGTTTTGTTTTATATGCGTATTGTCTTATTAACCACGGAAAGGGATTATACGCTTAAAGTTTATACTGTTATCATTATCATTGCTTTCTTTTTTTAAATTGATTAGAAATGTGGCGCCAGCCATAGTTTTGGATGAAGGGTGGCCCAATTTAAATCTTACACTGTAATAACACTTCCCAAATTAATTTAAATTGCTGATGAACCACCTTTGGACAAAGCATGTGGCGCAAGCCACTGCTTAAGAAAACCACTGTGTGGTGTAATGAATTGTTTTGGGTTTAGTGACCGTAGGTTAGCTCAATTAAGTGACCTCACAGTATTAAATTTACATGTAAGAATAGAATGTAGCAGGAAAATAATATGTCCTCTAATTATTTATATACAGAAAACTAATATGTTCACTAGTGATTTATGTAGCAGAAAATTAGCAGTTTTGGGCAGAAACTTAACTAAGTAGCAGTGGTAATTTTGACAGCAACAGGATTAATAACAATTCATGACAGAAACTTGGAAATGATTTTAAGGAAATCGTAACAGAAAGTAGAATTTTGTAATAAACTGGGATTAAATGACAGAAGTTAAAATAGTGCAGTTTTAGTCGGTTTAGCCGGTTTAGGCGGAAAACTTAGTTGTCCGGAATTTAACGAAAATTGTCGGGGTAAGTCGGGTAATTTAGTAGGTGACTTTTGTTGAATTGTTTTGTTGAAATGATGTCGAAAAAGTGAATTCGCAGGTACAGCTGATTTTGTTGTTTCGTTCCGGTACGCGGACGAATTTTAAGTTGAAGGCGTAATAGCCAAAGTTGATTACGTTGTTTACGTCGTAAAAGTTGCTATGTTGTTTAAGTTGATCATGTTGTTGATGTTGTTGAGTTGTTATGTTGATGAGTTGTGCATGTCATAAAACATACATTTCATTTTATGTCGGAGCGTTGCTCACACCACGTTGGCCTGGATTGGCATATGTTGAAAGTTGAAAGTTGAAGGCTTATGCCTTGATGCCTCGATAAACTGGAAATATTAAGTTGGGAGTTTTACTCCGATGGTACCACATGCATAACATTGTCGAGTCTCATTAAAGTTGCATTTTCTTAAGTTGTTGTTGATTATTATTTGTTGTTGTTGATTTTTACTTGTTGGTTGTTGATGTGAAGTGGTGATTGTTTGTAGGATTCTTGCATATGTATTATTTCTCATACTCCGTTTATAATTTTCGGTAACTCACCCCTTCTGTTTGAATGTTGTCCCTATGTTGGCAACATCCAGGTAATCAAGAGGAGTAGCCGGTTACCTTAGTTCGAGTCGGTGGTTGTCGCTCTGATACGTAGCACTCGGGGGGATAACGCATGTCTTTTATTTATTTGTCTACATGCTAAATGTTTAGTGCATTTGCTGAAAAATACTTTGTTGTCTAATTTGAAGTTGTTTTATGTTGAATAAAGATGCTACTAAGTTGTTAATGAATACGTTGCGTTGCATTTACTAAAGTTGAATAAAGTTGAAGTTTATTGTTGGTTTATGTTCCCTCGAATCGTTATGTACCCTTCACGATTAACTATTATGTGATTAAATTTTAAAGTTGAGAATGTGATATCCCGTTTTATGTCGAAAATTTTATAACTCTGATTTTAATATAATTATCGGGTAGAAATGGGGTGTTACATTAGTGGTATCAGAGCAGGTCGGTCCGTCCGGCCAAGTGTCGAGTCGTAGTTGTTTAACAATCGAGTATTGTTATTTGGTTCTAACTTTTGTTTGTGTTGTAGTGATACGTTGAGATGGCTGGAAGGAACGATGCTGCAATGGCTGCTGCAATGCAAGCAATGGCTCAGGCTGTGCAGAATTTACCGAACGCTAGCGAGAATGATGGATCTCGTAGTCTGGTGACTTTTCAGAGGGAGAATACGCCTACCTTCAAGGGCAAGTATGATCCTGATGGAGCATTGGACTGGTTGAAAGAGATTGAGAGGATCTTCCGTGTGATGGACTGCACTCCAGCGCAGAAGGTTCGTTATGGGACTCATATGCTAGCAGTCGAAGCTGATGACTGGTGGCTAGAGACTCGTCAGAGGTTGGAGACTACAGGTGAAGTTATCACTTGGGATGTGTTCCGAAGAGAGTTTCTGAGGAAGTATTATCCAGAGGATGTCCGTGGTAAGAAGCAGATTGAGTTTCTTAAGCTGAAGCAAGGAACTATGTCGGTTACTGATTATGCTGCGAAGTTTGTTGAGCTGGCTAAGTTTTATCCGTACTACACCGGTGATGATGCTGAGTTTTCTAAATGCATCAAATTTGAGAGCGGGTTGCGCTCTAAAATCAAGAAAGCTATTGGGTATCATAAGATTCGTGTCTTTTTTTATTTGGTCGATAGTTGCAGAATTTATGAAGAGGACAATAATGCTCACTACAAGATTGTTAGTGATAGAAGAGGCAAGCAACAACAGAACCGTGGCAAGCCTTATGATGCTCCAGCTGGAAAAGGTAAACAGAGAGCAACTGAGGGCAAGAAGACTAGTAGGGGAGATGCTACTGCTGGCATAACTTGTTTCAAATGTGGAAAATCTGGTCATAAGAGTACTGTGTGCACTGCTGAGGCGAAGAGGTGTTTCCGATGTGGTAAGATTGGACATGCAATATCTGATTGCAAGCATAAGGAGATGATCTGTTTTAATTGTGGTGAAGAGGGACATATTGGTAATCAGTGTCAGAAGCCAAAGAAAGCTCAGACCGGAAAAGTGTTCGCGTTAGCAGGAACTCAGACAGCTAATGAGGACAGACTTATCAGAGGTACATGTTTCATTAATAGTACTCCTTTAATTACTATTATTGATACTGGTGCTACACATTGTTTTGTTTCTGCTGATTGTGTTCAAAGATTGGGTCTTAAATTGTTTGCTATGAATGGAGAAATGGTCGTCGAGACTCCGGCTAAGGGATCGGTGACTACTTCTCTTGTGTGTTTAAGGTGTCCTTTATCGATCTTCGATAAAGACTTTTATGTTGATTTGGTTTGTTTGCCGTTGACCGGAATGGATGTAATCCTAGGTATGAACTGGTTAGAGTATAACTATGTTCATATAAACTGTTATCGCAAATCGGTGAGGTTTTCTACTCCAGAAGAGGAAGGAGTTGGATTGTTGTCTTTCAGAGAATTGCAGAAATTGATGAAGGAGGAAGCTCAGATGTTTTCATTGATGGCAATGCTGTCTGTTGAGAGTAAAGCAAAGATTGATGAATTGCAAGTGGTGAATGAATTTCCTGAAGTTTTCCCTGATGAAATTCCTGATGTGCCGCCAGAGAGAGAGGTTGAATTTGCAATTGATATTGTACCTGGTACTAGACCTGTTTCGATGGCACCATACAGAATGTCAGCATCCGAGTTATCTGAATTAAAGAAGCAGTTGGAAGAGTTACTTGAGAAGAAGTTTATAAGACCAAGTGTATCACCGTGGGGAGCTCCAGTGTTGTTAGTAAAGAAGAAAGATGGAAGTATGAGACTTTGTGTTGATTATAGACAGCTGAATAAAGTAACAATCAAGAACAAGTATCCACTTCCGAGAATAGATGATTTGACGGATCAGTTAGTGGGTGCTCGTGTGTTTAGCAAGATTGATTTGAGATCGGGCTATCATCAGATTAAAGTGAAAGATGAGGATATTCAGAAGACAACGTTCAGAACACGGTATGAACATTATGAGTATTCGGTGATGCCTTTCGGTGTTACTAATGCGCCGGGAGTATTCATGGAATACATGAACCGCATTTTTCATACTTATCTGGATCGTTTTGTGGTTGTATTCATTGATGACATTCTGATTTATTCTAAGTCAGAAGAAGAGCATAAGGAACATTTGAGAACAGTGTTGGAAGTTTTGAAAGACAAGCAGTTGTATGCGAAGTTGTCCAAGTGTGAGTTCTGGTTGAAAGAAGTTAGTTTTCTGGGTCATGTGATTTCAGGTAGTGGTATTGCCGTGGATACTTCTAAAGTAGATGTTGTGTTGCAATGGGAAACTCCAAGGTCGGCTACTGAGATTAGAAGTTTTCTGGGACTAGCTGGCTATTATAGAAGATTTATTGAAGGGTTTTCTAAGTTGGCACTTCCGTTGACTAGATTGACTTGTAAAAGTAAAGCTTTTGTGTGGGATGTTCAGTGCGAAGAAATTTTTACAGAATTGAAGAAGAGGTTGACGTCGGCTCCGGTTTTGACATTACCGAATCCAGGAGAACCGTTTGTGGTTTATTGTGATGCTTCGTTGATGGGTTTAGGAGGTGTGCTGATGCAGAATAATAAAGTAATTGCCTATGCGTCTCGACAGTTGAGAACTCATGAAAGGAATTATCCTACGCATGATTTGGAACTTGCTGCAGTGGTTTTTGTGCTGAAGATTTGGAGGCATTATCTCTATGGCTCTAGATTTGAAGTTTATAGTGATCATAAGAGCTTAAAATATTTGTTTGATCAGAAAGAGTTGAATATGAGACAGCGCAGATGGTTGGAATTACTAAAGGATTATGATTTCGGTTTGAATTATCATCCGGGCAAAGCCAATGTTGTGGCTGATGCTTTAAGCCGAAAGACCTTGCATATGTCAGCAATGATGATTAAGGAATTGGAATTAATTGAGCAGTTTCGAGATATGAGTTTGGTTTGCGAAGTGACACCGCAGAGTGTTATGCTGGGTATGTTGAAAATTAACAATGATTTTCTGGACAGTATTCGAGAGGCTCAGAAGCGGGATATGAAACTAGTGGACATCATGAATGGTTGTGGTCAATCGGATAAGAGTGACTTTAAGATGGATGCACGAGGTGTGTTGAGACTGCATGATCGAATTTGTATACCAGATGATACAGATATGAAAAAGAAAATTCTTGAAGAGGGTCATAGAAGTAATCTGAGTATTCATCCGGGAGCTACTAAAATGTATCAAGACTTGAAGAAGATATTTTGGTGGTCTGGAATGAAAGAAGATGTGGCACGATTTGTGTATGCATGTTTGAATTGTCAGAAGTCAAAAGTTGAGCATCAGAAGCCTGCTGGGTTGATGCAACCGTTAGAGATTCCAGAATGGAAATGGGATAGCATTTCTATGGACTTTGTGACAGGGCTGCCTATGACTTCAAGAGGACATGATTCAATTTGGGTGATTGTTGATAGGCTTACGAAGTCGGCTCATTTTATACCTATTAACATCACCTACCCGATTGTGAAGTTGGCAGAGATTTATATCCGAGTGATTGTGAAGTTGCATGGTGTTCCTTTGTGTATTGTGTCGGATAGAGATCCGAGGTTTACGTCGGAGTTTTGGAAGAGCCTACAGGAGGCGTTGGGTTCTAAGCTGAGGTTGAGTTCGGCGTATCATCCTCAAACAGATGGTCAAACTGAGAGAACTATTCAGTCGTTGGAGGATTTGTTGAGAGCTTGTGTGCTTGAGCAGGGAGGTTCGTGGGATACCTATCTTCCATTGATCGAGTTCACTTATAATAATAGTCACCATTCTAGTATCGAAATGGCACCTTTTGAAGCGTTGTACGGTCGGAGGTGTAGAACTCCGTTGTGTTGGCATGAATCTGGTGAGAGTGTAGTACTTGGACCGGAATTAGTTCGAGAAACTACCGAGAAAGTGAAGTTGATTCGAGAGAAGATGAAAGCTTCTCAAAGTAGACAGAAAAGTTACCATGACAAGCGGAAGAAGGATTTGGAATTCCAAGCGGGTGATCATGTGTTTTTGAGAGTCACACCTGTGACTGGGGTTGGGAGAGCTTTGAAGTCTAGGAAGCTCACTCCTCGTTTTATTGGGCCGTATCAGATTTTGGACAGAGTTGGGAAAGTTTCTTACCGAATGGCATTACCGCCAAATCTTTCGAATATGCATGATGTGTTTCATGTGTCGCAGCTTCGGAAATACATTTCAGATCCGTCTCATGTGATTAATATGGATGATGTGCAAGTACGGGATAATCTCACGGTGGAGACGAAGCCTGTGCGAATCGCGGATCGTGAAATGAAGACTTTGCGAGGGAAAGAGATCGCGTTGGTGAAAGTTGTCTGGTTGGGAGCTACCTGAGAAAGCATGACATGGGAGTTGGAGAGCAAGATGCGAGACTCCTATCCCGAGCTGTTTGAATCAGGTAAATTTTCGAGGACGAAAATATTCTAAGTGGGGGAGAGTTGTAACGCCCGAATATTTAATTATTTATTTAATTGATTTTTTTTAATTAATTGGTTGTGAATTAATTCGGTTGATTTTGGTGTTGCGGTGAATTAAGTCGTTAAGTCGGTATATTAAGTTAATAAGTCATAGAAATAATATTAGAAATAATATTATAGTCGCGGAATAATATTAGTAGTAATATTATAGTCGTAGGAGAGTATTCGAATTAAGTGGGCTTGGTTTCGTGTCGGAATTAGTAAATTAAGGGGTTTATGTTTTAGGCCCATTAGATATTATAATTGAATATTATTATTTTAATAAAACAAATAAAACAAGAGAAATAGAAAAGAGTGGGGAGTTTTGTTGTATCAGTGGAAAAAGGAGAAGTTATACGAGGGATTTGGAAGAATAAGGTTGGAAGGGAATAGAGTGGAGAAGAGGATACGAGGAAAAAAATTGCCGCCGGTAACCAAGTCCGAAGATTCGAGCTGCCTTCAATCCAATTAGGTAAGGGTGGGTTCGATTATTATAACCGGGTTAGGATGAATTAATACGTGGGATTAGGTTATATAATTTCTCTACTGTGGTGTTGATTTTGTGTTGATTTTATTGTGGAATTTATTCTGGTATTATGTGTTTGGGAATATTTTTCTGGAATTACTAAATTTTGGGTATTTAGAAATTTAATTTTGATGATAGGTTAGAGACCCATTTGATATTTGGGGTAGTTACTGATGTTGAAAATCTGGGAAATACTCCCCTGTTTCTATTTCAAAGTAGCACATAAAGTATATATATATTTGATAGAAAGTAGGTGGATTAATTAATTAATTAATTGGTTTTAATAATTGTTTAGTTTTGTTTTATATGCGTATTGTCTTATTAACCATGGAAAGGGATTATGCGCTTAAAGTTTATACTGTTATCATTATCATTGCTTTCTTTTTTTAATTTGATTAGAAATGTGGCGCCAGCCATAGTTTTGGATGAAGGGTGGCCCACTTTAAATCTTACACTGTAATAACACTTCCCAAATTAATTTAAATTGCTGATGAACCACCTTTGGACAAAGCATGTGGCGCAAGCCACTGCTTAAGAAAACCACTGTGTGGTGTAATGAATTGTTTTGGGTTTAGTGACCGTAGGTTAGCTCAATTAAGTGACCTCACAGTATTAAATTTACATGTAAGAATAGAATGTAGCAGGAAAATAATATGTCCTCTAATTATTTATATACAGAAACCTAATATGTTCACTAGTGATTTATGTAGCAGAAAATTAGCAGTTTTGGGCAGAAACTTAACTAAGTAGCAGTGGTAATTTTGACAGCAACAGGATTAACAACAATTCATGACAGAAACTTGGAAATGATTTTAAGGAAATCGTAACAGAAAGTAGAATTTTGTAATAAACTGGGATTAAATGGCAGAAGTTAAAATAGTGCAGTTTTAGTCGGTTTAGCCGGTTTAGGCGGAAAACTTAGTTGTCCGGAATTTAACGAAAATTGTCGGGGTAAGTCGGGTAATTTAGTAGGTGACTTTTGTTGAATTGTTTTGTTGAAATGATGTCGAAAAAGTGAATTCGCAGGTACAGCTGGTTTTGTTGTTTCGTTCCGGTACGCGGACGAATTTTAAGTTGAAGGCGTAATAGCCAAAGTTGATTACGTTGTTTACGTCGTAAAAGTTGCTATGTTGTTTAAGTTGATCATGTTGTGGATGTTGTTGAGTTGTTATGTTGATGAGTTGTGCATGTCATAAAACATACATTGCATTTTATGTCGGAGCGTTGCTCACACCACGTTGGCCTGGATTGGCATATGTTGAAAGTTGAAAGTTGAAGGCTTATGCCTTGATGCCTCGATAAACTAGCAATATTAAGTTGGGTGTTTTACTCCGATGGTACCACATGCATAACATTGTCGAGTCTCATTAAAGTTGGATTTTCTTAAGTTGTTGGTGATTTTTATTTGTTGTTGTTGATTTTTACTTGTTGGTTGTTGATGTGAAGTGGTGATTGTTTGTAGGATTCTTGCCTATGTATTATTTATCATACTCCGTTTATAATTTTCGGTAACTCACCCCTTCTGTTTGAATGTTATCCCTATGTTGGAAACGTGCAGGTAATCAAGAGGAGTAGCCGGTTACCTTAGTTCGAGTCGGTGGTTGTCGCTCTGATACGTAGCACTCGGGGGGATAACGCATGTTTTTTATTTATTTGTCTACATGCTGAATTTTTAGTGCATTTGCTGAAAAATACTTTGCTGTCTAATTTAAAGTTGTTTTATGTTGAATAAAGATGCTACTAAGTTGTTAATGAATCCGCTGCGTTGCATTTACTAAAGTTGAATAAAGTTGAAGTTTATTGTTGGTTTATGTTCCCTCGAATCGTTATGTACCCTTCACGATTAACTATTATGTGATTAAATTTTAAAGTTGAGAATGTGATATCCCGTTTTATGTCGAAAATTTTATAACTCTGATTTTAATATAATTATCGGGTAGAAATGGGGTGTTACATCCAACATCCATAACCTAGGAGTATGTTAAAAAACACATCAAAGCTAGCACATATATCATGAACCCAATGTTAACATGGAGAACAAAAGTATGATGCCACATAACATGACTTTCTGAAATTAACAGTTCCAACATAACAGTCTAAGCATGCACAAATTAAAATATCATGGCAGGTCATGGAACATCATGATTAAATAGGAATAATTCAAAGCAAACTGACAACAGCACAATCTTACCCTAAATTCAACATTCATGAACATAAGCCTTAAACATATATTAAACCAAAATCAATCGAACGAGATGCAACACTAATCAATAGCTTGCATATACTAACAGTTCAAATAATCCAAGCTCAGACACATAGCCAACCAAAATCAATGCCAAGGAAAAGTGATGCATACCAATATAAGCACATACACTAATAGTCAAAATGTAAACCAAGCATCAACAACAATGAAGTTCAAAACCATGACTTGAGAACACAAAGTGATCATATATTGATGGTGGCAGAAAAAGAAACTAGGGCTACTTTAACAAGAACAACTTAACAGTATCAATCAATCATTAAACCAACAACAAAATGGATAGGTTCAACCATCCCACGACTTATGAGTGTCGCTCCCGGGATTTTCATCCAAGTACAAACGCGAAAGTGGCACAAAACAGAGTCTCCAGCAATGTGTATTTATCCCAAGAGAGGGAAAGGTCTTCTTGCAATTTGATTCCAACATCAAATATGTTCTATGATGTCTCCTCTTTCTAATGACACCAAAAACTCATCAAGCCATCCACCCTACATAAAGAATTCCACCCTCAAACATCCCTAGTTTCGTTAAGGTTTTGCTGCCAAAATCAGGATGTTATGTCATGGTTGTTGTTGGTCATTTTGTTTTGTACGCATACAACAAACACTACACACCTCCCCACTCTTTACTTCATTTGAACCAACATGGTCTTACACACATACATGCCATACATCTCCATGCATCAAAGAGGAAATAAGGGGAAACTTGTTCTACAAGCATGCTGCACCAACGCATAACATCACCATCATCATTTCTCAGCTCCACCATAAACTTCATGAGCTCACCATCACCATAACCAAACCCCAACTCGTGTCACTAACTAACCTCACTCAGTTAGTTAACTCAAACTCACTTGACTCAACTCATTTAACTCTCTTTCCAACTGTTAACCATTCTAGTTAATAAGTAACCAGCCCTATATAAGTTACATTCTAACACAATTGAAGAGGACTTCATTTTTCACACATTTCACAAATCATTCTCACACTTTCTCTCTGAAAATTCTCTCGGCATTCTCTCTCTTTGCACGAGTGTTTCCACAAACTCCCTCAGTTTCTCATCAAGTTCATCATCATCAATCATCATCCAACACCATTGATGGATTGAAATCAAGCTCAACACCACCACTGCAGATCAAGATCTACTTTACTTCTATCTGAATTTTCGCATTCCAAAGCCTTTATTTGGCCAAATCTTGAGTTCAAGAATTCAAGAAGGAACCTCTGGTATTCTTACAACATTCATCTCATCAAGTTCAGGTTTCATCATATTAACTTTTTCTCTCTAATTCAAGCTACTTTGAGTTCATTTGTGCTTGTTTAAAGTTCATTAAGAACTATTTGCATCTCCGGCTAGTGATAGGCTCATTAGGAGCGTAGTTGTGTTTTTTAGGGCAAAATGTTTGTGATTGATTCTTGCTGTGTGTGCATTGTATGGTGTTTTTAATGTTAGATTTGGATTCTACATAAGTTCAGCTTTCTATTGATATACGTTTCATAGATTTCTGGAGGGTTTGAGGATCTGCAGGTGGTGGTGATTCGCCGGAGAAGATGATCGGAGGTCCTTCTCCGGCCGGTAAGATTTTCAGATTAGGGTTTTTCAACTTTAAAACGTAGCCGTTAGATGCGTTTTGATCATACGTTTCTTATGCTGCCAACGCATTAAAAATCATGTGACATGCGCATGACTTCATTTTTGGTATCAGATGATTGCATGTGTGTGCGTGCGTGATAATTGTCATGTGCATGCTTTATGAAACGTTGGATTGATAGTTGATCTTGTTGACTTGGATGTGTGGCTGTGATTGCGTCAAACATGTTGACTAAAATGCACCTTAATCACACACAAACACGCACTGTTAATGGACTGAACTTAAATGCTTTTCACACCCCCCAAGTTCTGAGCCCAAACTCATTTTAACTACTTTTTACTTTCGCCACACCCCCTGCACTCTTTTACTTGCATTTTATTTTATTTTTTCCATATTGTTTCATTTTATTTTATTAAAAATACTAAAATGCATCTAAAAATTCTACAAAAATTCATGAGTCATGTTTAGACATTAAAATAATTTTGTATTAGTTTTATTTCTGATTTTGTGAATATATGATCATATTTTTTGAATTTCCTTTTATTTTCTTTTTTGTATGATCTCCTTCTTGATACTTGACCTTTCTCAAATTCTTTTGCATAACTCTAAAATCATTTTGCATCCAATCATTTTGATATGATTAAATAACATCTTAAAGCATCTAAAAGTAATTTTCTTATATTTTTTAAAGTCATTTTATCATGTATTGTGATGGGCATCTTTGTGCATTCCTTTGCCATGCTTCAATGTGGATTTGTGAATTCATTTGAACCATTTTCTTTTTTAGTTTTGGTGTGAGGTTATGACATGTGGTTTTTTTCTGACCTAAGTACTTTGTGACCTAATTTCATAATTTTTCCAGGTCTTCTTCTATTTTTACTTTGTTTGATGGTTATAGGTCATAATTGTGTGTTTTTCTTGAGCTTTTCACTCTTAATTAATTAGGAGGCACTTGTGCCATTGCATTGTGATTTGTGTGATCATTTTATAGGTCATTTCATAAACATCACAGGTCACTCATGTTAGATTATAGGTCACTTATCTTTCTATTTTGGTTCATAAATACTTGTTGATTATGTGAGCTACTTTGACCTAATTGTGTGTATCTTCTTCTATGTGTCTTAACATGTTGTGTGTGCATCTTTGTGACATCTTTCATGCATCCTAATATGATCAAGCATATCATACACTTCTGAATTGCATCCATTCTTATCCATACTCATGTTTCATTTTTCATTCTTAACTTGCATTACAAGTATGCCATCCCATGTGAACTTGAACATTGTTTGAATTGCTTGTCACCTTTTCTTCTACTTGAATCACTTTATCTATACTTGTATGATTATTCATATGCATTGTAAGACATTCATAAATGATGTATACTTCTGACCTTGCAATTTCATTAAGCATGAATACATGTTCATCTTACATTTTTATTCATGTTTCATCAACTAATTTCATGGTGTAATTTCTTGGATGGTTAAAACATTGTTTGTGTAAAGTTTGTTGGTGTTTGATCTCTTAACCTTAGAGAACATTCTTATGGTTTAGGTTCTGACCTTGAGTGCTTTTCAACCTTTAGGACCTTTATTCTTTAGTTCTTAACTTGTTTGGTCTTTACTTGTTAGTCTTTCATTATTTCTTTACTTGTAAATGGTTTTGCTAACATTTTCAGGGGCTTATGGTAAGTCAAGTGTGTGGGGGTGCACCCACATACAACTTCTTTCCTCTTATCTTTTTAAGTTTTTAAATTGTGATTGTGATAAGCATCTTATGCTTTCTTTGTTAAATTGCTTTCATTCCCTTTGAGTTCTTAACTTAACTTCAATCTTTGAAGTAAGTTAGAACTCACTTTTCTTTTCTTTTAGACTTAGACTTCTCATACAACACTTAACCTTAGGATCATCCATGCATGATAACAAATAGGATTATTAGTCTCCCTTTAGACTTTTACCTTTCTTACCCTTTGAGTCTCTCTTCTTCTCATCTCAAAAACAAAAGCAAAAACACTTAATAAAGGCATAACATGTATTGTATTTGAGCCTTTCATATGAGAATAAGATAGTGAGGAGTCTTCTCTCACTTTCTTAGAATCTTTAGCATACGTCCCGTCTTGGGTCGATATGCGAGGCATTCGATCCTACGTGAAAGACTTAAATACAATATGTGTTGTAAACACAAAAATAATCAAAACACTATCATAAGTAATTTATGTTTTATATAAATTCGCTACTGATGGGTTTCGAACCCAGAACCTAAGTGTATGTATCGCAACGGTTTATTATCATAACCGTTGTGATATATGGCGCGCGTCCTGCCTTTCAACAACGGTTTCCAGACCGTTGTTGAAACAGCGAACTTACAACGACAATCTACATAACAACGCCTTCGCCCGCGTCATTATATGTCATTCCCAACCGTTGTTAATAGTGTTTTTCGTAGTAGTGGAGAGAATATGTAGGCCTAGGACAACGATAATGTCATATCGAGTCACTTCTTTTTCCTCTCCTTTCTCCTTTCCACCTTTCATTTCCGGTTCTCTAGTTAGCAGTTGATATCCAGTTTCCTACACCCTTTGATCGAAACAGCGAGCGTGGATCCCATCGAGTACGATGGACGCGTGGGGGTGCTAATAACTTCCCTTCGCGTAACCGACTCCCGAACCCAGTTCTCTTGGTCGCAAGACCATGTTCTTTCCTTTCCCTCAGGTTTACGCAGTGTTTCCTTTCCCTCTCTTGGGATAAATACACATTTCTGGCGACTCTGTTTTGTGCCACTTTCGCGTTTGTACTTGGATGAAAATCCCGGGAGCGACAGCTGGCGACTCTGCGGGGGACCGAACCCAGAATCTCTGGTTCCCTAAACGAGTCAATCCTAGCGCTTGTCTGTTTTTCTTTCATTGGGTGTTCACTGTTGTGCTATATTTTGTTGTTTTTACTGTATTGATGTTTACTGTATTATTACTTTACTGAACATTACTGTATTTACCGCACTTATTGCATTTTCATTTCATTATTATACTGGACTGTGATGTGCTGGTTTTCTGTTTGGCGGGATAGGTATTCTGAGAGATAAGCCCATTACACAGGCTTGAGTACATACATAGGATTAGAGTGGAAAGTAGTGTGGCCTACGTAGCGTCTTGTTATGTATGGTTTACACGAAATCCACAACCATACGAGGTTTTCTGGGGAGATGTTCTGATTTGCGCGTCTTGTGCATTCTGGAGTGTTAACCTAGAAAGCTGTCGACTCTGGTGACCGATCATTAAGGACCTTAGTGGAAACATCCCTCTTTAGTGGTGACAGTGGCAGACCACATTCTGTGGCAAACCCATTCGCACCCGAGGGCCCACTTTGGAACTTGCATAGGATGGCCTTTACTTTTGGGGAATCAGATGACGATCTCTTTGTTTGGCGATAGTATTGTATCCTACGGGATGAATGTGCTATTGCTTCTCATTCCAAGATCCGAATCTGAGGATCTTACATTTTAGTACCCACATGTGAGTATGGGCGGGTGTGTATAGGTTTGCAGGTGACCATGCCTCCTACATACCCTGGTATTCTGGTATTTTCACGTGATGTAACCTATTACAGTCAGTTGGTTGCTATCTACAGTAATATTCCCAGATTTGTACAGACACCGTGCACACAGTCCAGCACAGACACAGAGTACGCTGATACCATGCCCTTTTGCATTGCATTGTCATGTCATAACATTCATGTTTGTCATTTACAGGTGCTTATTACACTTTTGATTCCATCAATGGGCTCTACAGAGATAGTTGCCAAGAGAAAGAACAATGTTGCTTACAAGTTCCCAGAATCTACTTTGGATTTACTGCATAAGGGGATAGTTATGGCTTATCCGGGTGTTCTTGTCAACTTCTAGAAGAAATATGGGAAATTGGTGGAGATGGTCCGCAGAATCACACAGTATGAACATGATTCTCTTCACACTTTGCTACAGTTTTATGAGCCTTCGTTGAGATGCTTTCTCTTTCCTGATTACATTTTGATGCCTACTTTGGAAGAGTTCTCATTTATTTTGGGAATTCCGGTCGAATCAGTAGTGCCATTCTTTTCTGGTAGTCACCCTAGTATAGAGGAGATTGTAGCTGCGGTACAGGTGAAAGATTCAGTGCTAAAAGGGAATTTGGCTATAAAAAACGGGGTCAAAGGTTTTCACTTAGCATTTCTTGCCGGTCAAGCTCAAGAGGCTGCTGGCACAAAGAATTGGGCAGTTTACAATTCCATCCTGGCTTTATGCATATATGGCATTGTTCTTTTCCCTAATCAACATGATTTTGTGGATATGCAGGCTTTAAGAGTTTTTATTATCAAAAATCCGGTTCCTACTTTGTTAGGAGATTTTTACTACTCTGTGCACTTCAAGAATGAAAAAAGAAGGGGCGGATCTGTCAACTGTTGCACTCCGCTTTTATCTCATTGGTTTTTGAAGCATTTACCTCAGACAGGTGCTTTTGTAGATGCAAAAGATTCTTTAAAGTGGTCAAGCGGATGATGGGATTAACTGCTAATAACATTGTCTGGTTTGATCGTAAGTTGCTGCGAGTAGAGATTATCACCAGTTGTGGGAGTTTTCCCAATGTGCCTCTAATTGGTAGGAAAGAGGGAATCAATTATAGGCATATCTTGGCCATTAGGCAGTTTGGATACGCTTCCAGGTATCCTCCCACCGAGCGGGATGTTGAGAAATCTTTGTTCTTTACAGGTACTGAAGATGAGGAAATGCTGCGAGAAGTTGTGAATGCTTGGGGGCACCTGCGCAAAACAGGAAAAATAGATTTTGGAAAAATGGATTGAAGATCTTATCCTGATTATGAGAGATGGATTGAAATGAAGGTAAACGAACTACTCTTGCCTTTTTCAAGGGAACCCCCTCTGTATCCCGTAATGCCAGAGCAGCCTACTACGGTAGCCATCGAGGAGTTTGACAAGCTGCAGAAGTTGGTGAAGGAGCTTCGGGTGGAGAATTCCGATCTGAGTAGCCTTCTTCAAAATGCTCTACATGCCAACAAAGAGTTAGCGCATAAAGCCCAAGACGTCGGAAAGATCCTAGCTGCAAAAGAGAAAGATTTTTCCGAGAGAGCTCAACATTTCCAGAAAATTAGTAAGGGTGCCGATGCTGCCACTCAAGCTTATAAGAAGACCAAATAGACCTTGGCCCAGACTAAGGACACGCTAGCCAAGTTTCAGCAAGCCTGGGATGAGGTTAGGATCATAAATGCAAAGTTGTAGGAACAGCTAAAGATTAAGGATGACAGTTTAAAAAGGCACACGAACAACGGAGGAGGTATCGGGAGAACCTTGGCAAAAGTCAAGAGCAATTGGAAAGCGCCAGAGAGGAGCTAAGGACTTCCAAGAAGGAGTTTGAAGAGGCTATGGTAGATATGGGGAAACTCAAAATGCAAGCCGGCGTGAAAAGGCATAAAGGGGTCTGTGATGATGAAGCTCTCCTGATGCATATGGGTTCGCTGACTGAAGCTCTCACAAAAAGAGATGTTCTGATTAAGGAGTTAATCGAAAGACCAAATCACCAGCGCACTTGCATACTCTTCGAGGAAGTCAAGCACTCAAGTGAAAAGTTGAAGGATTTGGAGTTGTCAGATTGACAGTTTTTCTCTCATTCTCTTGATGTAATTTTGTTGATGGATATCATCAGGCTTGTTGATGAATCCACTTTTTTTATGTATGATGTTTGAACTCATTGTTGAACGCTGTTCGTATGTCTGTTTTCTTTTTGATTGAAACAAGCAGTTTATTCAGAAGTGTTCCTTTGGCTGTTATCTTTACACAAGCACATAATCACGGCACGTCTCTTTATATCACGATTTCTGATCTTCAGGTTTCTGTGATTAAGATTGGAATCTGGGTGTAAGGTACCTCGGAAATGATAAACATGGCATTGCATATCATCTTGCACATCATTTTTTTTGTATGACAGGTACTCGTTGCAGGTCCTCTAACCTTTATTTGGTTTCAGGAACTATAGCTGATAACCACGTCCACCGATACGTAACTCGCAGAAACCAAGCTAAGATCATGGAGAAAATGCAGACTGAGTTGACTGAGCTGAGGAACAGGATGGACCAGTTCATGACATTAATGACTGGTATAGACCAAAATCAGGAAAGACTCGGGACAATGGTCGAGCAGCCACAAGTAGAGGTGCAGAATGGCAACGTTAATAATGGAGATACTGGTAATCAGACTGGTGTTAATGCAGGTGTTGACCCTCCGAGAAATACTGGGGTTCGTCATGTTGTGGAAGATAACCAAGATGAGTAGTTCACTCTGTTAGATGCTGAAGATGAGAACGCTCGCATATTTGACGAGCTCGATAAAAAAATCAGGTCTATTGAATCCCAAAACACTCTTGGTTTTGATGTTTCCAACTTGGGATTGGTACCTAGAGTCAGAATCCCGCATAAGTTCAAGCCACCAACATTTGACAAGTACAATGGCACTACTTGTCCTAAGACCCATCTTCAATCCTATGTGGGGAGGATAGCTGCTCATACTGAGGATGAGAAATTGTGGATGTACTATATCCAAGACAGCCTTACTGGGGCATCTCAGGAATGGTATATGAGCAGGACCTCTGTAAGAAACTGGAAGGAGTTAGCTCATGCTTTTGTCAAGCAGTATCAATACAACATGGATATGGCTCCAAACCGTACTCAGCTACAGAGTATGGCTTAGAATGCGAAAGAGAGTTTTAAAGAATATGCTCAAAGATGGTGCCAGTTGGCTGCCATGGTTGAACCTCCACTGCAGGACCGAGAGATGCTGACATGTTTATGGGTACTCTTTAGGGAACTTATCTTGATATGTTGGCTGCTTGTCCTTCAACTGGGTTTGCGGACATTGTAATCGCTGGGGAAAGGATTGAAAGTTTGTTGAAGCTCAGAAAAATACTGGATGTCAGTGGTGCTAGTTCTTCAGGAGCGAGGAAGCCATTTGCTGGAACTACAAGAAAGAGAGATGGGGAGACCAGTGTTGTTTATGGGAGCAGAGCAAGAGGTAGAGGCTATCAAGATTCTTATGATCAAGTTGCTGCTGTTACCATTCCTAGTCCACAAGTTCTATCACAGCCACAGTAACAGAATGTTCAGCCACAGAATAATCAATAGCCATGGAGATCATATCAGCAGAGACAAAATGACAGGCGTATAGACCCTCTACCCTTGACTTACGCAGCTTTGTTACCTCAATTGTTGAAGCTTAATCTGGTGGAGCTTCGTACGATGGGTCCGGCTCCTGCTGTATTACCAAAGGGTTATGATGTTAATGCCCGTTGTGAGTATCATTCTGGGGCTCCAGGTCATAGTATCGAAAAGTGTCGGACATTTCAGCATAAGGTACAGGACTTGATTGATGCCAAGGCAATCAATTTCTCACCTCCACCGAATGTGCTTCAGAATCCTATGCCAGATCATAATGTGCCAAAGGTCAACGCCATTGAAGATGGGAAAGTTTTGAATTTGGTAACTGATGTGAACAGGGTAAGGACTCCTTTGAGTTTTGTGAAGGCTCGATTGTTGAAGAAGGTTGTGTTGATTACAAGAATCAGAGTAATGGTTGTGATAAGCTGAAGGCCGGTGTTCAGAACTTGATTGATGAAGGTTGTCTCCAGTTTGATTAGCAGGACAAGAAAAACGATGATGTGTCGGCTGTTACCATTTATTTTACGCCAGCTGAAATTCAAGTGCCAGCACCTGCTGCTATTATGGTGCCTGATGTAGTGAGTCCTGTTACTATTACAGTACCAGGACCAGTTCCTTATACTAGTGAGCGGGCTATCCCATGGCACTACGGTGCAGATGTTTACTACTAAGGAGAAAAGCAAGAAGTGGAAACTCCAGCTGGGGGTAGTTCCAGTATTGATAATGTCGGAGGTCTTGGTGGCTTTACCAGAAGTGGACGCTTGTTTGCTCCACAGACTTTGAGAACTAATGCTGAAACTGAGGCAGCAGCCAAAGCCAAGGGTAAGCAGGTAGCTACAGAGGATGTTGTTGTTCCTGAATCTGTGCAGAAAGGTACTCTTGAGAAAGAAGTTGAGGAGTTCATGAGGCTTATCAAAAAGAGTGATTATAAAGTGGTTAATCAGTTGAACCAAACGCCATCAAAGATTTCTATCCTGTCATTGCTTATGTGTTCTGCAACTCATCGAGAGGCATTGCTGAAGGTCTTGAATATGGCCTACGTACCTCAAGAGATTACTGTGAATCAACTGGAGTCTGATGTTTCTAATGTCAATGCTAGCCACGGGCTAGGTTTTACAGATTATGATTTGACTACTGAGGGTCGCAATCACAACAGGGCATTACACATCACCCTGGAATGTAAAGGTGCAGTATTATCTCATGTGTTGGTAGACACGGGATCTTCCTTGAATGTGTTACCAAAGAAGGCCTTGATGAAGTTAGACGCTGACGGAATTATTTTGAGACCAAGTGATTTGGTAGTGAGGGCTTTCGATGGTTCAAAACGTCCTGTATTCGGAGAGGTAGAACTCCCAGTAAAGATCGGTCCTCAAGTGTTTAAATACGTGTTCTACGTGATGGACATTCAACCCGCATATAGTTGCTTGTTAGGCAGACCGTGGATTCATGCCGCTGGGGCAGTGACATCTACGTTGCATCAAAAGTTGAAATATGTGGTTGATGGTCAAGTAGTGATCGTATGTGGAGAGGAAGATATCTTTGTCAATCAGCTGTCTACCTTTAAGTACGTGGAAATGGATGGAGAGATCCAGGAGATGCCGTGTCAAGCATTTGAGGCCGCATTTGAGGCCGTCGATATGAGTGATTCGTCTTCAAAGGCAGTATCTTCTCAGAGTCAAGAACAGGTGGGTACTTTTATTGCTTCTTACAAGCAGGCAATGGAAGTAGTCAAAGCAGGCAATGCCCAAGGCTGGGGCAAACTGATTGAAGTCTCTGCAAAGGAAGATAAGTTCGGCGTAGGCTATAATCTGTATCAAGCTACTGCAACAGAGCGCAGGGGGCCGATTACTTTCTATAGCGGGGGAATCATTGATCCTAATCAGACGTGTGCTGCAAGTTAAGATGGCATCGATAGTGATTATGATCTCGACAATTTGGTGCGCCCGTGTGTGTCGGGTCAAGAGCTTTGCAATTGGTTTGTTGAAGAAATTGTTCAAGTTACTCTTCAAACAGAGTAATTTTCTTTGTTTTTCTCTGTTGCATGTTAATATCTCGCGCTCTGCCCAAGGCGTGTAGATCCATTTGTAGGTCCTTATAATTGCATTTGCAAGGTTTTTTATCATTAATAAAGAACGTTTTACATGCAAATTTTATGTTCCCTGTCTTTCTTTTTTATGTTTGCAGAAAAAACAATAAAATGGCAATGTTTTATTTTTGTTTACTTTTCAAAAAGTCTCATTCTAAAATAAAGCATGACCACCAATCATGCAGACTTAATCATCTGGATTTCATTGATAACGATTCTGCTATGGCCAAGTATGACTTTGATAATCCAATCTATCAAGCAGAAGAAGGGGATGAAGAAGACTGTGAAGTTCCCGAGGAATTGGCTATATTGGTGAAGCAGAAGGAGAGGGTCATTTAACCTCACCAAGAGACAATCGAGGTTATCAACATTGGTTCCGAGGACGCAAGGAAAGAAATCAAGATTGGAGCCAGTCTGCAGGCCGAGGTAAAGAAAGAGCTGATCAGTATGCTGCGGGAATACGTCGACATCTTTGCTTGGTCATATCAAGATATGTCAGGGTTAGATACAGACATTGTTGTGCATAGGTTGCCGTTGAAAGAAGGACGTCCTCCTGTCAAGCAGAAGCTCCGGAGAACTAAACCAGAAATGGCTCTCAAGATCAAAGAGGAGGTCCAGAAACAGTTAGATGTGGGATTTCTGGCAGTCACCAATTACCCACTATGGGTTGCAAATATTGTTCCTGTGCAGAAGAAGGATGGTAAGGTCAGAATGTGCGTTGATTACCAGGATCTAAATAGAGCAAGTTTGAAAGATGACTTTCCTTTACCTCATATTGATGTACTGGTTGACAACACCGCTCAGTTCTCGGTATTCTCCTTCATGGATGGCTTCTCCGGGTATAATCAAATCAAGATGGCATCGGAAGACATGGAGAAGACAATGTTCATTACCCCGTGGGGTACCTTCTATTACAAGGTGATGCCTTTTGGGTTGAAAAACGCAGGGGCAACGTATCAGCGAGCTATGGTAACACTATTCCATGATTTGATTCACAAAGAGATCGAATGTTATGTGGATGATATGATTGCCAATTCTCGAACAGAAGAAGAGCATCTGGTAAATATAAAGAAGTTGTTTGAAAGGTTGAGGAAGTTTCGACTAAGGATGAATCCGAACAAGTGCACTTTCAGAGTGCGGTCCGGTAAATTGCTGGGTTTCATCGTAAGTGAAAAAGGAATTGAGGTTGATCCTGTCAAAGTAAAAGCGATACAAGAAATGCCTGTACCAAGAACAGAAAAAGAAGTACGTGGTTTCCTGGGTAGATTGAACTACATTGTACGGTTCATATCTCACCTCATAGCCACTTGTGAACCAATATTTAAGCTATTATGAAAAGAACAAGCGGTCAGGTGGAATGACCATTGCCAAAGGCTTTCGAGAAAATAAAATAATATTTGCGGGAACCTCGAATTCTCATGCCTCCAGTTCCAGGGAGACCATTGATCATGTATTTGACTGTGCTTGAAGGATCCATGGGTTGTGTCCTCGGTCAACATGACGAGACAGGTAAGAAAGAGTATGCTATCTATTACCTGAGCAAAAAATTCAATGACTGCGAATCACGATACTCAATGCTTGAGAGGACATGTTGTGCACTTGCATGGGCTGCTAAACGATTGAGGCAATATATGCTCACTCACACAACCTTGTTGATTTCAAAAATGGATCATGTCAAGTATATATTTGAGAAACCAGCATTGACCGGACGGGTTGCACGTTGCCAGATTAACCTTTGATGTCACCAACAATGAAGCAGAATATGAAGCTTGCATTATGGGCATTGAAGAAGCCATTGATTTAAGGATCAAGACTCTTGAAATATTTGGGGACTCTGCTCTAGTGATCAATCAGATCAATGGAGATTGGCACACCCATCAACCAACCTTGATTCCTTACAGAGACTATGCGAGGAGGTTGTTGACTTTCTTTACAACGGTGAATTTGTACCACATACCTCGAGATGGAATTCAGATGGCTGGCGCGTTGGCAACGTTATCTTCCATGATTCAAGTGAATGGGTGGACCATGTGCCCAAAATTGAGGTGTCTCGTCTTGACAGGCCTGCACATTGTTTGCTGTTGACGCGGTGGCTGATGACAAGCCGTGGTTTCATGATATCAAATGCTTCTTGAAGAGTCAAGAATATCCGGCTGGAGCATCCAACAATGATAAAAAGACTCTGAGGAGGTTGGCTGGTAGTTTCTTCTTGAATGAGGATGTGTTGTACAAGTGAAATTTTGACATGGTTTTGTTCAGATGCGTGGATAGACACGAAGCAAACATGTTGACGCAAGAAGTGCACGAAGGCTCTTTCGGTACCCATGCCGGAAGACATGCAATGGCAAAGAAATTGTTGAGATCGGGGTACTACTGGATGACTATGGATACAGATTGTTGTTCATACGCCCGCAAGTGCCACAAATGTTAGATTTATGCGGATAAAGTGCATGTACCTCCGAATCCATTAAATGTCATGTCTTCTCCTTCGCCCTTTGCAATGTGGGGCATTGATATGATAGGAAAGATTGAGCCAACTGCTTCCAACGGCCATCGCTTCATCCTGGTCGCTATTGACTACTTTACCAAATGGGTGAAAGCAGCGTCTTATGCTAATATCACCAAGCAGGTGGTAGCCCGATTTCTGAAAAGAGATATCATCTGTCGCTATGGAGTGCCCGAAAGAATCATTACTGATAATGGTTCCAATCTCAACAACAAAATGATGGCAGAATTATGTCGGGACTTCAAAATTAAGCATGACAATTCTTCGCCGTACCGTCCAAAGATGAATGGCGGTGTTGAAGCGGCCAACAAGAACATCAAGAAGATTGTGCAAAAGATGGTGGTGACCTACAAAGATTGGCATGAGATGTTACCGTTTGCCTTGCATGGGTACCGAATGTCAGTCAGGACATCTACTGGGGCAACACTGTTCTCACTTGTGTATGGTATGGAAGCAGTCCTACCAGTTGAAGTTGAGATTCCCTCGCTGAGGGTTATAATGGATGTCAAACTAGATGAGGCAGAATGGGTCCACACCCGATTCAATGAGTTGAGCTTAGTTGAGGAAAAGAGACTAGCAGCTATTTTCCATGGTCAATTGTACCAGAGAAGGATGAAGCGGGAATTTGATCAGAAAGTACGACCTCGGGAGTATCAAGTGGGTGAACTGGTACTTAAAAGGATCCATCCTCCAAACACAGATCACAGGGGAAAATGGACACCGAACTATGAAAGTCTATTCGTGGTTAAAAAGGTTTTCTCTGGCAGAGCCTTAATTCTTACAACCATGGATGGTGAAGATTTTCCATCCCCTGTCAACTCAGACGCAGTCAAAAAATACTTCGCATAAATAGACCCGCTGGACGAAAGAAAAGAAAAGTCCAGGCAAAAAAGGCATCCCGACGAACCATAAAAACAGAATAAATAAGTTCGGGCAAAAATTAGGGACAAATAAATAAAAAAATTTGTACACCCGGTGAGTTGAAAACCCGCAAGGACAACTCAGGCAAAAATGGGTATCCTGGTGGATTGAAAACCCGAAAAAGGGCGGTCCACGCAAAAGAGGGAATAAGCGAAGACTGCAATTTGAGTCATCTACACTACCTCATCGTTTCACTCAACTGGCGATCTTCAAAAGGCAGGAATCAGTCCAATTATCCTCTTTATAAAGCGAAGATAATCGGAAAGTCTTGAAGACATACTGGTCATAGCAGAATTGAAACTCAGTGAAAGGACGTTTTCACGTTGCCATTAGGATAGTTTCTTTTCTCAATTTTTCAGCGATCACCTCTTTCCAGGGATTGCTTCCTGATGTACTTTCCTATTATGGGCATTTCACTCAATAAAGTTGGTTATTCAGTCAAAAAGCTTCGTATTAGTTTTCATTTTACTGTTTTGTATGCAAAAACGTCTGAATTTTTTATAAAAAACATTGCATTGTTGGAAACATGGAGGCTTTATAATAACATGCGCAGGGAAAACCTTTAAAATTGCTTTGAATGTTGATTAACCCTGGACAGTGGATTCAAACCATGCAGTCTCCGGGGCATATGTGTGCATTTCTTTTGTTGCAGGTTTGCATTCGGGAGCCTAATATGAAGTCATCTTCAACACCAAGCATGGTTAGATGCTCTCCCCAACTAATGGTGGTTCAGGGTTGGATTTCCTCAGTTGTAGAAGTTATATCCAGCACGGGGCATACGTGCTCATCCTTTTGTTCGCCAGTAGCCTCGTATTAGGCTCAAAATCAAGAAGGAAGCCTTTTCAAGAGCCTGGGCCACTTCTTCCATACAAATAATCACTTATCCCCATGCAGAATGTCGGGGCAATTATGTTCAGGAAAAGGTTCACGTGTCATCTTTTTGTCACAACTTTTACTGATTGAGTCTACTAATCAGATGACGATCGCTCACGACGATTCGATATCGACAAATTAATCCCAACTGGGTATCGTTGTATCTTATTAAGTCGATTCTCCCATTCAGTACTTCCAACAGCTACAAGCTTTTCTGTGTCGATAACAGTTATGAACTCCCCAGTAGAGTTGCTTCACAGACCTTACAGCTAATGTTCGAGACTCGGTGAGTGTCCAGGAGATTGAAGATGCCAAACCTTCTGTAAAATCCTCTTAGGACAATTTCTTCAGATCAGCCTTGTAGCATGGGGCAAAAGCGAGTTTCTGACCCTCCTAAGCATGGGGCATCGTGAAACCCCTCCGGCAAGGGGTGTTCCAGATCTATTGTCCCCAGTAGAGTGACCTCCCAGTTTATATGTCTAGCTCAAGTCTCAGTATTTGTCTAAGAGTTTGAAGATGCTTGGTCTTCTGTAAAATCCTCTCAAGAGGCATCCCCAGCACGAGACGCTTTGAAGCGGTCCTCTCGAGCAGAGTTTGTTGCCAACTCATTACCCCCAGTGGAGTCGTCAAGCGGGAGGTTTGCCTAGCATGGGACATCATGGCTCTTAGTTTAAGTTCGACGGATTGGATCCTCAACAGATCACAGTGGATTTTCTTTGTGTTTTCCCAGCAGATCTCTAAGGACTCTTTCCCAGCAAGTCGCGACAGAACGTATTCTAACCAGGATTTGCGTATTCCTGAAGGAGTAGTTCCGATCCCAAACAGGATCGTATCTCTGGTAGTTGTACCCCCACAGAGTTCAGCATTGCATCTTGTCAGTTACGCTCCCCAGCTGAGTTATTTTTTCTCCCCGCAGAGATTTAGAGATCAACAGAGTCTCTTCCTCAGCAGAGTGTAAGTACATTCTTTCCCCAGCCAAATCGGGAAGTTTTCATTCCTCCAACGGAGTTGCTATGATCAGAATTCATCCCCAGGCAGATGAAATAATTCTTGGCAGAAT
Source organism: Lathyrus tuberosus (assembly GCA_022829125.1). NCBI lineage: Eukaryota > Viridiplantae > Streptophyta > Magnoliopsida > Fabales > Fabaceae > Lathyrus > Lathyrus tuberosus. The sequence goes on from JALAZF010000842.1 coordinate 828,593, forward strand.
CATCACTCCCTTATATCTCATAGTCCAATTTATTTTTGGAAAGCGCGACAATTCGAAGCAGACGGATTGTTCATTCATTCTCCAACAGAGATATTATCCTTTTAAGAGTCTCTGAGGTCAAATCGTTGATCATCATTCCTCAGCAAAGTTAGCAAGGATGTCTGACATGCATGCAGAGCATAATCCAGTGTTAGAACATTTTTAAAAGCCCACCGGCAGCGTGGCAATCCAGTAGTCGTCTGGCGTCGTACAAAAGATATCCTTAAAAGCCCACCGGCAGCGTGGCAAGCCAGTAGTCATCTGGCGTCGTACAAAAGACATCCTTAAAAGCCCACCGGCAGCGTGGCAAGCCAGTAGTCATCTGGCGTCGTACAAAATACCTTCTTAAAAGCCCACCGGCAGCGTGGCAAGCTAGTAGTCATCTGGCGTCGTACAAAAGACATTCTTAAAAGCCCACCGGCAGCGTGGCAAGCCAGTAGTCGTCTGGCGTCGTACAAAAGACATTCTTAAAATCCCACCGGCAGCGTGGCAAGCCAGTAGTCATCTAGCGTCATACAAAATACATTATTAAAGTCCACCGGCAGCGTGGCAAGCCAGTAGTCATCTGACGTCGTACAAAAGACGTATTCCAAGCCCACCAGCAGCGTGGTAAGCCAGTAGTCGCTTGGCGTCGTTCAAAAGACATCTCTCCAGTGTTATGGTTATCGTCAGAGTTTTATCCAAGCAGAGTTCATTTGGAAGGGTTTATATCCCTTTTCTTCTTCATTCAACGTGCAAATTTTCTGGTTGTTTTGGTATTCAATCACAATTCACCTTGATTGTCTGAATAGCCGGTGCTTTCATCCTTCTCAGGTCAACAGATGATTGAATAGGGGCAGCTGTAACACCCCAAAATTTGCCCTCTTGTTGTTGCCTAGCTTATGTTTCTTTGCATTGAATTTACACCTCATTGCATCACATAGCATACATCTTGCATAAGGGCATGTGATCAGTGGACTTCAGAGTATTGATCTTCCAAAGCAAGAGAACAAGACCCTAGGGTCTCCCAACAAGTCTCAAGGGTCTCTTACATCTCATGTGATCTCAATTGATCCCACTAGTCATGGGAAAATAGGAATTCATCAAGAAGATTGGACAGTTCATCATCTCCTATCAAAAAGTCCAAATTAGGGTTTGTGATCCAAGCATTCTCCTGATGAAATTTTGGGTCAAACTTGATCTCAATGTTTTCTACATGGTATTAAGTATCTAAGGATGGAAGATTGCTCATTGGTTCATTTCAGAAGAGGTTCAATTGGTCAGTTGCTTGAGAATCAAGAAATTTGGGGAAAAGTCAACTGTGCAGTGGAAAAAGTCAACTCCTGACTTTTTAAGGTCAAATTCATGAAATTCAAGCCACATATGTTCATTGGATATGATTTGATCAAGAAATTATGGAGGAATCATCAAAAATCAAGAAATGTACAAAGTTTCCATTTTTAGAAAATTAGGGTTTCCAAAAATGGCAAGTTTGGATCATTTTGCACTACACTTTAAGGCATTCTTTCTCCAAGATAAAAGCTTCAAACTTCAGGCCCAAGTTGAGCCAATCAAAGATCACATTCTAAGCTTCAAATCCATATAAAGAACTCTTCCATTGGATCAAAATTGAGGGAGTTATGATCAATCAAAGTTGGTAAAATCAAAGGCAAAAACCAAGTCATGGCAAGGCAAGTTCAGGCCCCCAGGCCATAATTTCATCAAACACTTGGTGTGCCAAATTTCAAGCCATGTTTCTCAAGGAAGAAATCTTCAAATAAAAAAATTTTGAACATCAAAGTTGTTCATCTCCATGTCCTCTTCAACTTTGATGTTGGACATTTTTCCATTTGAACAAGTTATGAGGGAGTTATGATGGTCCAAACATAGAGGTCTCATGCTGAAATTCCATAGGCCATGATGCCATGCCTGCAGACCAAGTCACACGCCTATGATGCAGTTTTGATTCCTTGGTTTTCAAGTCATTTTCAAGTGAGTTAAAGGTCTTCTTGCAATTTGATTCCAACATCAAATATGTTCTATGATGTCTCCTCTTTCTAATGACACCAAAAACTCATCAAGCCATCCACCCTACATAAAGAATTCCACCCTCAAACATCCCTAGTTTCGTTGAGGTTTTGCTGCCAAAATCAGGATGTTTTGTCATGGTTGTTGTTGGTCATTTTGTTTTGCACGCATACAACAAACACTACACACCTCCCCACTCTTTACTTCATTTGAACCAACATGGTCTTACACACATACATGCCATACATCTCCATGCATCAAAGAGGAACTAAGGGGAAACTTGTTCTATAAGCATGCTGCAGCAACGCATAATATCACCATCATCATTTCTCAGCTCCACCATAAACTTCATGAGCTCACCATCACCATAACCAAACCCCAACTCGTGTCACTAACTAACCTCACTCAGTTAGTTAACTCAAACTCACTTGACTCAACTCATTTAACTCTCTTTCCAACTGTTAACCATTCTAGTTAATAAGTAACCAGCCCTATATAAGTTCCATTCCAACACAATTGAAGAGGACTTCATTTTTCACACATTTCACAAATCAGTCTCACACTTTCTCTCTGAAAATTCTCTCTGCATTCTCTCTCTTTGCACGAGTGTTTCCACAAACTCCCTTAGTTTCTCATCAAGTTCATCATCATCAATCATCATCCAACACCATTGATGGATTGAAATCAAGCTCAACACCACCACTGCAGATCAAGATCTACTTTACTTCTCTATGAATTTTCGCATTCCAAAGCCTTTATTTGGCCAAATCTTGAGTTCAAGAATTAAAGAAGGAACCTTTGGTATTCTTACAACATTCATCTCATCAAGTTCAGGTTTCATCATTTTAACTTTTTCTCTCTAATTCAAGCTACTTCGAGTTCATTTTTGCTTGTTTGAAGTTCATTAGGAACTATTTGCATCTCCGGCTAGTGATAGGCTCATTAGGAGCGTAGTTGTGATTTTTAGGGCAAAATGTTTGTGATTAATTCTTGCGGTGTGTGCAATGTATGGTGTTTTTAATGTTAAATTTGGATTCTACATAAGTTCAACTTTCTATTGATATACGTTTCTTAGATTTCTAGAGGGTTTGAGGATCTGCAGGTGGTGGTGATTCGCCGGAGAAGATGACCGGAGGTCCTTCTCCGGCCGGTAAGATTTTCAAATTAGGGTTTTTCAACTTTAAAACGTAGTCGTTAGATGCGTTTTGATCCTACATTTATTATGCTGCCAATGCATTAAAAATCATGTGACATGTGCGTGACTTCATTTTTGGTATCAGATGATTGCATGTGTGTGTGTGCGTGATAATTGTCATGTGCATGCTTTATGAAACGTTGGATTGATGATTGATCTTGTTGACTTGGATGTGTGGTTGTGATTGCGTCAAACATGTTGACTAAAATGCACCTTAATCACACACAAACACGCGTTGTTAATGGACTGAACTTAAATGCTTTTCACACCCCCCATGTTCTGAGCCCAAACTCATTTTAACTACTTTTTACTTTCGCCACACCCCCTGCACTCTTTTACTTGCATTTTATTTTCTTTTTTCCATATTGTTTCATTTTCTTTTATTAAAAATACATAAATGCATCTAAAAATTCTACAAAAATTCAAGAGTCATGTTTAGACATTAAAATAATTTTTTATTATTTTTATTTCTGATTTTGTGAATATATGATCATATTTTGTGAATTTCCTTTTATTTTCTTTTTTGTATGATCTCCTTCTTGATACTTGACACTTCTCCAATTATTTTGCATAACAATAAAATCATTTTGCATCCAATCATTTTGATATGATTAAATAACATCTTAAAGCATCTAAAAGTATTTTTCTTATATTTTTTAAAATCATTTTATCATGTATTGTGATGGGCATCTTTGTGCATTCCTTTGCCATGCTTCAATGTGGATTTGTGAATTCATTTGAACCATTTTCTTTTTTAGTTTTGGTGTGAGGTTTTGACATGTGGTTTTTTTCTTACCTAAGTACTTTGTGACCTAATTTCATAATTTTTCCAGGTCTTCTTCTATTTTTACTTTGTTTGATGGTTATAGGTCATAATTGTGTGTTTTTCTTGAGCTTTTCACTCTTAATTAATTAGGAGGCACTTGTGCCATTGCATTGTGATTTGTGTGATCATTTTATAGGTCATTTCATAAACATCACAGGTCACTCATGTTAGATTATAGGCCACTTATCTTTCCATTTTGGTTCATAAATGCTTGTTGATTATGTGAGCTACTTTGACCTAATTGTGTGTATCTTCTTCTATGTGTCTTAACATGTTGTGTGTGCATCTTTGTGACATCTTTCATGCATCCTAATATGATCAAGCATATTATACACTTCTGAATTGCATCCATTCTTATCCGTACTCATGTTTCATTTTTCATTCTTAACTTGCATTACAAGTATGCCATCCCATGTGAACTTGAACATTGTTTGAATTGCTTGTCACCTTTTCTTCTACTTGAATCACTTTACCTATACTTGTATGATTGTTCATATGCATTGTAAGACATTCATAAATGATGTATGCTTCTGAACTTGCAATTTCATTAACCATGAATACATGTTCATCTTACATTTTTATTTATGTTTCATCAACTAATTTCATGGTGCAATTTCTTGGATGGTTAAAACATTGTTTGCGCAAAGTTTGTTGGTGTTTGATCTCTTAACCTTAGAGAACATACTTATGTTTTAGGTTCTGAACTTGAGTGCTTTTCAACCTTTAGGAACTTTATTCTTTAGTTCTTAACTTGTTTGGTCTTTACTTGTTAGTCTTTCCTTATTTCTTTACTTGTAAATGGTTTTGCTAACATTTTCAGGGGCTTATGGTAAGTCAAGTGTGTGGGGGTGCACCCACATACAACTTCTTTCCTCTTATCTTTTTAAGTTTTCAAATTGTGATTGTGATAAGCATCTTATGCTTTCTTTGTTCAATTGCTTTCATTCCTTTTGAGTTCTTAACTTAACTTCAACCTTTGAAGTAAGTTAGAACTCACTTTTCTTTTCTTTTAGACTTAGAGTTCTCATACCACACTTAACCTTAGGATCATCCATGCATGATAACAAATAGGATTATTAGTCTCCATTTAGACTTTTACCTTTCTTACCCTTTGAGTCTCTCTTCTTCTCATCTCAAAAACAAAAGCAAAAACACTTAATAAAGGCATAACATGTATTGTATTTGAGCCTTTCATATGAGAATAAGATAGTGAGGAGTCTTCTCTCACTTTCTTAGAATGTTTGGCATACGTCCCGTCTTGGGTCGATATGCGAGGCATTCGATCCTACGTGAAAGACTTAAATACAATATGCGTTGTAAAAACAAAAATAATCAAAACACTTCTCCTTAAAATACAAAAACAAACAAATAATCCTCTTCTCATCTTCTTTCTTTCTATTCCTTAAGGACTCGTCATGTCCGTTCTACCGTAAATAGGTAACGCCTAAGTCTCCATTCAGCGAGCTGCAACACCTAACTGCTGGGACGCGCACTCTGACGTTTCCATTAAAAAACACAAACAAAGCAACCCTTGTTGAGCCGAACAACGTTTACTCTGATTCTTCTTTATCGTCTGATTGAAGAAACGTAGGCACGAGATGCGATATCTCGACGAGCAACCTATCCCCGTAGTCCGTCGAACTACGTTGACTCTGACTTTCCCATTGCACTGAGGGAATACATAGGCCTAGGACAACGATAATGTCCTATCTAGTCACTTCTTTTTCCTCTCCTTTCTCCTTTCCACCTTTCATTTCCGGTTCTCCAGTTAGCAGTTGATATCCAGTTTCCTACACCCTTTTATCGAAACAGCAAGCGTGGATCCCATCGAGTACGATGGACGCGTGGGGGTGCTAATACCTTCCCTTCGTGTAACCGACTCCCGAACCCAGTTCTCTTGGTCGTAAGACCATGTTTTTTCCTTTCCCTCAGGTTTACGCAGTGTTTCCTTTCCCTCTCTTGGGATAAATACACATTGCTGGCGACTCTATTTTGTGCCACTTTCGTGTTTGTACTTGGATGAAAATCCCGGGAGCGACAATGAGCATATTTGAAACACATAGGGAACTAAGGTTCATGAACCTCTTATCTCAAAGTAACATCTAAGCACCATATGTCATACAAGTAGGTTAACAAGAAAATCAAACATCTAAACTTGACAATACAATACCACAATGAGAACTTATAATGTTGCAGTCATTCAATGAACAAAACCAGAGGCATTATAACTTAACACAAAAAGCATACTGTATATCATGTCAATGAACAACATCATCTATTTTATGACATCAAGCCAAGAGCACATAAACAACATATTCAAGCATATATTAGCAAGATACACATGTAACAAACAACAAAATGCAAATGACACAATGATATCAAATGAGCATGATTAACAAGAAGGAAAGAAAGTGATACCAAGTGGAGTAATGTCCACTGCCTTCAAGTATGCTGGCTGCTTTCCTTCCAAAGCACTCCAAAGATAACTTTCACCTTGCTTGCTCGAACTTAGGAAAACTTCAGAGAATATTTGAGTGTTTTTTAGAATTGTTGGTGTCTTGAAGTGTAGAAGCAAGCTCCTTTTATAGGCTGAACAAATGGGCTTGGGTTGCTCTGAGTCCAAAGAGCAAACACTTGGTGTGCTGAGTGAAAAACTAGGGTTGCAACGTCTCACTTCAAAATTCAAACTTGGTCCACTCCTTGGAGACAAATACGCTTCTCATGTTGCACAAAATTTCAGAGGTTGCAGGGTCCATTTCACCACTTCGTATATTGCTTCAGAACTCCTTATTTGTTGTCATATGGAGGGGTATCAGATGAGGTAAGGATTGGGATTTCCTGAAGAGATTTGCAGATGAGAACAGGTTGGATGCTGAAATGAGCAATGCCTCAGAGCTACTTTTAATGAGCCAAACCACTGAAAGCTTAAACGTGCAATGCTCTTGGAGAATTCAAAATGAATAAATAACGCGCCAAGAAATTGAGGTTGAAACGATTTTGGATGAATAAATTCAATTGTGTTTGAATTTCTTCTTCCAATCTGAAGCTCGCAAGCACGACCAAGGAAGAAGAGCAAACTTAGATTGTTTTGCCTCTTTGTATGCCATATGTCGCCTCTCCATTGGTCAGAAAAACTAAGTTGAAAAGTCAAAGAAAATTGCTCATTTCCTATTGGTCCTTGGCTAATGAACTTTAATTTAATATTTTTGTAACATGTTTTTGGTCCTGATGGGCCTATCATGGTGGGCTTAAAGATCACATATTAGAATTGGTTTTTTTTTCCTTCTTTTTTGTTATAAAAAGAAAAAATGGTTTAGAAAAATAAATGAATAAGTGAATTAGGTAATTGAAATGGTTATGGATATGGTTTAGGAGAATTATCATTGAGAAATTGGATAAAATTGGTTAATAGATGATTGTTGAAATTGGTTAGGAATACAAAATGATAATTGAGGGTAGACAAGGTGGGTAGAAATTAGGTTATGGAGAGGATCATGGAGAGGGTTATAGAGATATCTCTTTGAAATGAGAGACTTGCTTGATTCAATGCTCCATCCAAAATCTTGATTAATCACTTCTTGAATCTCCTTAAGATAACACCTGATTCACAAATGAGACAATCACAAACAAAACCTGATAAAAGGGTTATCTATGCAATATGATTGACCTAATATGACATGCAAGAGATCAATGGATCTAAGGGTAAATTTTGGGGTACAACAGTTGCCCCTATTTAAATATCTTCACCGGATGACATGAGAGATGAAAATCCTCAAGAAATCATGGTGAAAGATATTTAAATACAGATAACCGAAAATTTTTCCCTTAGATGCAAAGACATGCAATGCTACTAATATGATGATATGATGCCATGAAAGATGCAAAAATGCAGACAAAACAGGACACCAAAGAAAAAGAGCTACCTAACACAGAGGAGCTTACTATGGAAGAAATAAGGTTGGTAGCCACAAGGAAAACTCACTGGGGATACAGTCTAACCAACAAAAGAGACTCACTGGGGAGACCCTAAGGCAACACCGGGGATAGAAACAAGAAAAGGTATTCTCCATTGGGGAAAGATCCAGGGAGGTGGACGACAGGTTCAAATGTGACCGGACGACACTGGGGAAAAAGACACATTCTTACTGGGCATAAAACCAGAAAGAAGACATGATCTCCACCGGGGATCAGTTGAAATAAAAGCATAGATACCCAAAAAATATTTTCTGGAGATTTCTTATACTGAAGAGTTCAAACGGGATCTTCAAGAAAAACCAGAAAAGACAGAGACGAACTCTGCGAGCCAGATAAATAAAACAACTAGAGTTTAAAGGGGAACAAGGCTAATGAGCCAAAAATAGATTCTGGTGCTCATAAGAGTTGGTTGAGATAACAAATAATCTGCTTTATGAGGAAAACCAGTATGAGCTGGATTTGTAATTTGGTTTAGGTTCATATTTGACCTGAGTTTAAGCAGTTTTAGGTTCACGATAACCCGATATAAAAAACTGGTTCACGATAACCGGAAACAAATAACTGGTTCACGATAACCAGAGGTTTAGGTTCACAATAACCTGATATAAACAACTGGCTCACGATAACCAGAGGTTTAGGTTCACGATAACCTGATATAAAAAGTTGGTTCACGATAATCGGAAACAAACAACTGGTTCACGATAACCAGAGGTTTAGGTTCTCGATAACCTGAAATAAACAACTGGCTCACGATAACCAGAGGTTTAGGTTCACGATAACCTAATATAAACAACTGATTCACGATAACCAGAGGTTTAGGTTTACGATAACCTGATATAAAAAGCTGGTTCACAATAACCGGAAACAAATAACTGGTTCATGATAACCAGAGGTTTAGGTTCATGATAACCTGAAATAAACAACTGGCTCATGATAACCAGAGGTTTAGGTTCACGATAACCTGATATAAACAACTGATTCACGATAACCAGAGGTTTACAATGCCAGCAGTTACTGAAATTTCGGGTTTCCAAATGAGGTGATATAGGTAACAAGATGTTTGCAAGTTAAACTTCCTGGGGAATACTGCACAAAGGGTCAAAATCTGGCACACAGAGGTGAAAGACCGGCCACAAGCGAAACAAAGACAAAGAACCAAAGACCCACAAAAGGGGAAAGAGGAAAGAAAAACAAAACCACACAAACAAAACACCCAAATGCAAAGATGCTTAATGCTATGGTATGATACGAATGCTCAATGATATGCAATAAACGACTCCGACAAGAGACGACAGACCGAGAACAGCAAAAGGGAAAACACTGTGTTCACCACAAAGAAACACACTGAAATCTGAGCAGGTAATCAGTTTTAAAGCCAACGTGAGAACATCTTTAATTGACTGGGGAAACAACTTCTCAACAAACATTTTGTGTAGATACCGGTGAGACATCCTTTGTATTAGTGGTCAGCCATTGTTGAAACATTTAAATCAGGAAATACTGCCAATCCTCTTTTAGTGACAAAGAGAGAATTCAAAGTTTTCAAAACATTCCGCTTTTAAAACCATTATTAATAAATAAGTGAAGTTTTACATAACAAGGAAAATATCAGAGTAGTGATAAAAATAAAACAAAGAATGGCTTAAAAATCTAACTTCATTAGAACGGTAACTTGCCAATAGCGAAGTTCCATAGATCATTACAATTGAAAAATGGCAATGGGAAAGGATTACATCATATTCAATGACCAACTCCCTAATGACTAAAAATTCTCGAATTCTATGTTGGTGATACAGACAAAAGGACCTAGATTCTCAAGCGTAGTATTTTCGTACTGAGTCAGTATTTACAGGGTGTGTGAGTTGTTCACCATCCATTGTTGTGAGGAATAAAGAACCTCCTGAAAATACAGTCTTTACCACAAATGGACCCTCGTAGTTAGGTGCCCACTTTCCACGAGCATCCCTTTGAGATGGCAGAATCTTCTTGAGTACAAGCTCTCCTTCTCGAAATTCCCGGAAACGAACCTTCCTGTCAAAAGCTCTCTTCACTCTTTTCTGATACAAATGACCATGACACATAGCAGTCAGTCGCTTCTCGTCAATGAGGTTTAGTTGTTCATATCTCTCTCTAACCCATTCAGCTTCGTTAAGCTTAGTTTCCATCAGGATTCTTAAAGATGGTATCTCCACTTCGGTGGGGAGGACCGCATCCATTCCATATACAAGAGAAAAAGGGGTTGCCCCTGTTGAGGTTCGAACCGAAGTTCTGTATCCGTGCAGAGCAAAAGGTAACATCTCGTGCCAATCCTTATAAGTCTTGACCATTTTCTGCAGGATCTTCTTGATGTTTTTATTAGCAGCTTCGACAGCTCCATTTATCTTGGGACGGTAAGGTGAGGAATTGTGGTGCTCAATCTTGAAATTGTCACACAACTCTTTCATTGTTTTGTTGTTCAAATTTGTCCCGTTGTCAGTGATGATCTTGTTGGGGATCCCATAACGACAAATGATATTATTCTTGATGAAACAAGCAACTACTTGCTTGGTCGCATTGGTAAAAGAAGCAGCTTCAATCCATTTGGTGAAATAATCAATGGCCACTAAAATGAAACGATGGCCATTAGAAGCTTTCGGCTCAATAACTCCAATCATATCAATGCCCCACATAGAGAAAGGCCAAGGGGATGACAACACATTCAACAAGGTCGGAGGAACATGCATCTTATCAGCGTAGGTCTGGCACTTATGGCATTTCCTGGCGTATTGGATGCAATCAGCTTCCATAGTTAACCAATAATATCCAGCCCTCAAGATTTTCTTAACCATGGCATATCCATTGGCGTGAGTGCCAAAGGCCCCTTCGTGAATGTCGTGAATCAATAGGTCTGCTTCTCGTTTATCAACACATCTTAGCAGGACCATGTCGTGATTCCTTTTGTAAAGCACGTTGTTACTGAGAAAGAACTTGGATGACAATCTTCGCAAAGTTTTCTTATCAAGACTGGAGGAATTGGCGGGGTACTCTTGAGTTTTCAGATAATTCATGATGTCATGAAACCATGGTTTTCCATCAGCCTCTTCTTCAACTTCCTGGCAATAAGCGGGTTTGGTCTTGCGTTCAATACTGATGAGAGGTGCTTCATTGTGAAACCTGACTTGCCACATTGAAGTTAACATGGCTAGGGAATCAGCTATGTGATTTTCAGTGCGAGGTACATGACGAAAAGTGATTTCATCAAAATACTTAATCAATTCCATAATGTAAGCACGGTAGGGAATGAGTTTTTCATCCTTGGTTTCCCATTCACCCTTGACTTGGTAAATGACCAAAGCAGAATCACCCATAACTTCAATAACATTGATTCCAAGATCAATTGCAGCTTCTAGACCCAAAATACATGCTTCGTACTCAGCAATATTATTTGTGCATCCAAAGTCCAATCTTGCTGTGAAAGGAGTATAACCACCATCGAGGTTTATCAATACAACACCTACACCATGTCCTTTGAAATTGGAAGAACCATCAAACATCATCTTCCATCTAAAACCATTCTCAGGACCTTCATCAGGGCCAGGCTCTTCACAGTCCTTTACTACCATAATGCCTTCATCAGGGAAATCAAACTTGAGTGGTTCATAATTTTCAACAGGCTGATCTGCAAGGTATTCTGATAATACACTCCCCTTGATAGCCTTCTGAGGTACATATTGGATATCATATTCTGACAATAGCATATGCCAACGGGCAAGTCTTCCTGTTTGAGCAGGCTTCTCAAAGATATACTTTATTGGATCCATTTTCGAGATCAACAAAGAAGTGTGAAATATCAAATACTGCCTCAAACGTTTGGCGGCCCATGCTAAGGCACAACAGGTTTTCTCAAGCAGTGAATAACGGCTTTCACTACTAGCGAACTTCTTACTCAGGTAATAAATGGCATGTTCCTTACGACCAGTTTCATCACGTTGGCCCAAAACACAACCCATGGATCCCTCTAGAACAGTCATGTACATGATGAGAGGTCTTCCAGGCACAGGAGGAATCAAGATAGGTGGTTCTTGCAAATAATTCTTGAGCTTTTCAAAGCTTGTTGGCAATCAGAATTCCACTCTACAGTCTGGTCTTTGCGAAGCAGTTTGAAGATCGGTTCACAAATCGGAGTCATGTTGGAAATGAATCTGGATATATAGTTTAAACGACCCAGAAATCCTCTTACTTGTGATTCGATTTGTGGAGCTGGCATCTCTTGAATAGCTCGTACCTTGTCGGGATCTACTTCAATTCCTTTTTTACCGACGATGAAATCGAGCAACTTCCCTGACCTGACACAAAAAGTACATTTGGCCGGATTCAACTTTAACTGATACTTTCGGAGTCTCTTGAACAACTTCAAGAGATGGTCCAAATGTTCCTCCTCACTTCGGGATTTAGCAATCATATCATCCACGTATACTTCAATTTCCTTGTGGATCATGTCATGGAATAAAGTCACCATAACTCTCTGGTAAGTTGCCCCTGCGTTCTTCAAACCAAAGGGCATGACTTTGTAACAATAGGTTCCCCACGGGGTGATAAACGTAGTTTTATCCATGTCAGCTGGGTCCATTCTAATCTGATAGTAACCGGAAAAACCGTCCATGAAGGAGAAAACTGCAAACTTGGTTGTATTATCCACAAGAGTGTCAATTTGCGGTAGTGGGAAATCGTCCTTGGGACTAGCTTTGTTGAGATCCCTGTAATCTACGCACATTCGCACTTTGCCGTTTTTCTCCATAACTAGCACAATGTTGACTACCCATTCCGGGTATTTTGAGACTGCCAAGAATCCTGCTGTAACACCCCAAAATTTGCCTTCTTGCTTTTAGCTAACTGGCTTATGTTTCTTTGCATTTCTTGCATTAGCATTTGTGCATAGCATTGGTTCTAAGCATGGGATCAAGGTACTTGGTTCATCTCAAAGGAGTCTCAAGCCTCAAGGTGGTTTGAGGGGTTCATCATATCATCATAAGATCAAGATTGGCAAAGGATTTCAAGTGAATCTTTCTCTCCTAATCAGATGGTCCAAATTAGGGTTTTGGTTCCAAAAGGCTTCTTGATGAGTTTTGCTTGTTCAAATACATTCTCATAAGGTTCTATATGCTCACAAGTGTTCATGGATAGAGACTTGGCTAGTGGTTCATTGTGGAGGATTTTCAGTGGATTAGTTACTTGTGAAGTAAGCAAAAGTCAACAGTTCAAAAGGAAAGTCAACCATGGGTTTTCAAGGGTCCAAATCATGTTTCCCAAGTCCATGTACCTTTATTTGGTCAAGGAATAGCATGGATGACATCATTCTTCAAGAATCAAGAGTTTGTGCAAAAGTTACTAAATTTGGAAAATGACCTATAATGAGAACTTTCCATTTTTGGCAGTTTTTCCACTACATTCAACTTGAATTTTCATCATCAAGAAAGCTTAAAATGAATTTTCCTCCAACATGAAAGTTGAAGATCTTTCTCTCCCATTTCCAAAAAGTACTAGATGGTTTCCATATCATTTGTGAAACTCAAGTTATGGTCAAAACAATGCAAGGTTCTTTTTAAGGGTTTTCACATGTACCACTTTTTCCACCTTTTGCAAATTGGTTCCAATTGGTTTCAAATGACTTTTATTGGTTCATGTCACATTACAACATCCAAGTACACCTCATGAGGATATTTTTTGACCTTTGAATCAAGTGGACCCATGCCATATTCATCACTTATTTCACATTATGCAAAATGGCAAGATGGTTCAAAACTCACAAACCAAGCAATCTCAAGGCCCATTTCCAATTCATTTGTGATCAGCAAGGGAAGTGTGAGTGATTCATCATGAAAAACATGAGCTTGCACGTGTGGATTAGTGGGTTGATCACAAATTTCATTTTTACAAAACACTCCAAAACTCACTAACCAAGGGATTAATCAATTGCTAATTGTGATCAGAGGTCTAATGAGGGGTATATAAGCTAACTCACACGTCCAAAGCTAGGTCATGCACTCATTCTTGCTCAGAATTTCATTTTTGCTCTCACACTTTCTCTCCTTCGAAACTCTCTCATCTTAAGGGTTTCTGAAGATATTTTTCCATATTCTTGATCTACACACTCCATAGAACAAGAATCAACCAGTGTTTTGATCTGAGAGCAAGGTTTTCATCAAGTTGATTTCAAGAAGGTTCAAGTTCAAAATCGTAGAACTAGCCAGATTCAAGCCTCTATTTGCATTTATTTTGCAAATAGAGCTCAAAAGAGGAAGATCTGCAGCTTTTGGTAGGAGTTCTTGGCGTATTTCAAGCTCTGCAACTTTCAGGTTAGCTTACTTTTCACCATCATAGAACTTGATTTTGTTGTGTGCTTTATGATCTATGATATTCACTGATCATTCTGAGGTGATTTGTATGAGTTTTTGACGTGTATCATGGGAGTATTTGATGATTGAAGTTTTTAGATCTAAACTTGTCTTCTTCGATTTGCCTTATGTGTTGATTGTTTAATGAAATGGTTTGCATATTCTTGATCCTCATGAAAATATGAGTGGAATAGTGCTCTTGTTTGTGGATTCTGGGAAATTTGAAGTTGCAGGTCACCGGAGAAGGTGACCGGAGCTAGGGCTCCGGCACCTGGTCTTTTTTCAGACGGCTAAGGGTTTGTTTAGGGAAGACATAATCACAGCCATTGGTTGTGTTGATCTGATGGCTCACGTTGGGGCACGTCATTTAAATTCTGTTTCTATTTTGTGGTTTGTGTGTTTGTGATTCATGTTTGTTATCGTGTGTCTCAAATCATAGCCCTTGATCTTGCATGCTTTGTGTTTTGGATGACTTGATCTGATGCGTTGATTTAATCTGATGGATGATATATTGCCAGCGCATTAGAAATGCCACATGCCTCTCACGTGTTTCTATTTTAATTGCTGATGATTTGGTGTGTGCATGCTTACATTAATTATTGTGTGCGTGTGATCCTGGGTGTTGATCATGATTATTTATTGCTCTTGTTGACTGATTATTGCGCGTGAGATTGATCTTGTGGTCCTGATTGAGTTTGACCTTTGACTGAAATCCATGTGTTTCTTATTTGACTGCGCTGTTGGACTGTTGATTTGGGCTTGATACCCACACCCCCTTTACTGAGCCCATTTGCCTTTCTAACGTGAATCCCTTGCTATTGGCACCCCCTGGCTGTTTATTTCTTTTCTTTTTATTTTATTCTTGTTGCATTTTCATTTTTAATTTTTAAAAAATAGATTTATGCATCCAAAATTTAAGAAAAAATTCATGAATCATATGTAGGGTTTTATAAAATTTTTCCAAATTTTATTTTCCATTTTTATTTTATTTTTAGCATCTGAATTAATTGTTGCTCTAATTTCTTTTTAAATTGTGCACACTTAACTTGCTGATTTTATTTCTCATCATCTACAAAACATTTTGAACCCATTCTTTTTGTATTGTTTCATCAACATCTTGAAGTGCGTAAAAAAATTTTTCTAATATTTTTAAACTCTTTTCATATTTCATTGTGGTCCCTCTCTTTTGCATATTAGTTCATAATTCCCATGTGACTTTGCATGATTGATTGAAGGACTTATCTTTTGAATTTTTGCATGAGCTTTTGACATGTTGTTTACCCCTGGTTGAGGAGTATTGAGAATTAATTTGGTAATTTTTGAAGATAATTTGCTAATTATTTTATTGCTCTTTATTTCAGGTCTCTTTTATGCACATCTTTGATCATGTTTGATTACTTGTTTGAGAAGGCACTTGTGCCATTGTTTGGGATTGTTTCTTTGACTTCATAAACCATGTTTGAATCATTATAGGTCATTTTAATGCAATTAGAGGTCATTGGTCTGAGGTTGTTGCATATTTTGTGCACATGTTCCATGTTTGATTTACATGCCTTTTTTTTACCTATCTTCTCACTTCTTCTCATCTATGCCTCTTCTTGGTTTGTATTTGGTTTGTGGATACCATGCCATATCTCTTCTTTGCATCTCATTTGATGTATGTTTCTGAACTTGGAGCTTTGCATTCATGTCATATGCTATTCATGTTTCATTTTGCATCCTTTAACATGTTTCACTTACATGCTTCCTTCTCCTTCTTCTAATGATTCTTAATGCTTGGATACTTGCTTGTATGCCTTATGTGACATTTGTACATCATTTTTAGGCACATGTTTAGGTCATCCACATTCTGAATTTGATATTATTTGAAGCATTGTTGCATGATCACCTTGCATATCCACTCATTCTTCTTCTACTCCTTCTTTGATGATCTTCTTGGATGTTTTGCCACTTGTTTGCATTCTCTTTGCTTGATCTTGTTTGGTAAACATTATGGGTCACCTCTAAGGGGTACATTCTGACTTGGATGAGTTTCATTTGGTTTGTAACCATTTCTCTTTGGGTTGTGATTTGTTTGGGTTTCATTTGTCTTATTGTTGCTTATGTTTGTTTTTGCTAACCATGTAGGGGCTAATGGTAAGTGAATGGGATGTGGATAGTTATCCACATTCTAACTTCTCCTTTCTCTTTTAAGCTTTCATACTTGTGTTTGCTTTAGCATTTAAGATGCTTCTTTCTTCTCTCTCACTCTCTCTCATCCCATGAATCTCAAGACTTGATTAAGTCTTGGATTCTTTTCCCTTAGAGCTACCTAGTCCAACTTAATTTTTTATTAAGCTTGGAGTAGGATTAGCATTAGGCTTTAGGTAGTCGTCTCTCCTAATCCTCACTAACCATAGGTTACCCATGCATGACAACATTAGGACTCTTAGTTTCCCTTAGAGTTTCCTTTTGGGTCTTCTCTCTTCTCATCTCAAAACTTCTTCAAAACACTTAATTAAATATAACGTATATTGCGCTCGAGCCTTAAGTGTAGGAAATGAAGAACGAGGGGTCTCCCCTCCTCTTCTAGGGTGTTTAGCATACGTCCCATTTGGGGGCGACCATTCGATTCACTCATTCCCGCATGGTAGACTTTGGTGCAATATAAGTTACGAGCTAACTTAAAACACTTCTGTCTTAAAAAACACCAAAACAAATTCAAATCTTTTTATCCTTCGGGATTGTTGGGCTTCAAACTTCTTTTTTTCAAAAGAGATCGTCGCTCACGTATAAAACACTTACCCATTCGTGGTCGTACCCACGAACTACATTAGCTCTGATTCCTCTCTCTCGTCCGATTGAGGATATGTAGGCACAAGACAGCGATTGTCTTGGCGAGCAACCTTCCCCCACAGTTCCCGTCTGAACTACGTTGACTCTGACTTTCCCATTGCACTGAGAGAGTACGCAGGCCTAGGACAACGATAACGTCCTATCGAGTCACTTCTTTTTTTTTCTTTTCTTCTTCGTTTCTCTGTTCTTTCCGTTCTCGTTTCTTCTCCGGTCCAGTAGCAGTGGAGCTCCAGACGACGACACCCTTTGATGCAGACAACAAGCGTGGATCCCATCGAGTACGATGGATGCGTGGGGTGCTAACACCTTCCCCTCGCATAACCGACTCCCGAACCCGGACTATGGTTATGATGACCATGTCTTTCCCCCTTTCTTTTCAGGTTTATGTAGTGTTTCCTTTCCCGCTCTCGGGATAAATACACATTGCTGGCGACTCTGTGTTTTTCCGCGCCACTCTCACTTTTGTACCGTTGGATGCGAATCTTTTGGGAGCGACAGCTGGCGACTCTACTGGGGACTCTGGTTGACCTCTTGCTGGTCCATCCCCTTTAGCGAGTCTATGCTAGCACTTGTCTGTTTGTATTTCATTGGGTGTTTATTATGGTGCTTTATTTTGTTGTATATTATTGTATTACTGTAATGCCATTTTATTTATTTTACTGTATTTACAGCTTTTATTGCATTGCATTTCATTTTATTACTGTCATACTGGATATTGCTGTGTTCTGCTGCTGGATTTTCTGTTTGTAGGGTGGGTTGGATTCATGAGAGAAAAGCCCAATACCCAGGCTTGAGCATACACCTATGATTAGCATGGAAAGTAGTGTGACTTGTTTGGCATTTGGCCAGACTTAGTATACATGAAAACTCCACATCCAGACGAGGTTTCCTCGGTAATGCTCTATCCTGCTCATTTGGGCAGATGATGGAATATAACCTGGAAAACTGTTGACTCTGGCGACCGTCTCCCGAGGACTCAGTAACGCCTCTCCTCCCGAGATGTGACAGTGGCAGACCATGTTCAGTGGCAAACCCATTGCACATTCTCGATCCGAGGACCCAATGCGGGGAACTTACTATAGGTTGACCTTATTTTTTAGGGGAATCAGTTGAGGCCTCCTCGATTGGTGATGATGCCAAACCAGAAATGGTGAACGTATCATCATTTCTCGACCTGAGAGCCCGTGATATTGAGGATCCTTGGCTTTCTAGAACCCACATGTGAGAAAGGGATGGGTGTTTGCAGGTTTCCAGGTAACCGAAGCCTTCAACCTACCCGGTTTTCTGGATTTCTCATAAGTGTACTGTTATTATCCTGATATTCTGGCAGTTTGATTGGGCCGTTATTCTGGATTTCTGGGTTTTTGGTATTTAGGGTCTTATTCAGTCAGCAGAATAACAGCAGTTTTGAGCATCATGGATACCTTGATCCCATGTTTGCATTTTGCATTATAACATGTTTGTTCATTTGTAGGGTTGCATCCTAACTTTGATTCCGGTTGTCCGAAGACTGTCCATGATGAGTACTAGCACTGAAGAGAGAAAGAATATCATCCTGTACAAGTTCCTAGAGCTTCATTTAGATGTTGTGCACAAGATCTCGGCTATGGAAAAACTTGGGGTATTGGCAGATTTTAGAGGAGAATATGGGAGGATTCTGAGTTTCGCCCGGAATGTTACCAACTATGAGTTCAGGGCCCTGCACACTCTGGCACAGTTTTATGACCCTCACCTTCGGTGTTTTATGTTTACGGATTATTTTTTGGCTCCGACGTTGGAAGAGTATGCTCTCATTTTGGATGTTTCAGTCAAAGAAGAAGCTCTTTTCTATCCTTCTAAGGAATTTCCTGATCTGGAAAGGGTTGCTGCTGCTTTACGTTTGGATCAGTCTTTGTTGAAGAAAAATATTGCTAGTAAAGGGGGTTATCAAGGCTTTCACACGAAGTTTTTGATCGAGCAGGCTGCTACTTGTGCTAAGGCTAAGTGTTGGTCGGTGTTTAATGCCATCCTGGCTATGTGTGTTTTTGGAACGGCGTCGTTCCCTAATGTAAAGGATTTTGTAGACGTGCACTCCGTCCGGATATTCACCACGAAGAATCCGGTACCTACCTTGCTTGGGGATCTATATTATTCAATGCACTATAAGAATGAAAATAGGAGAGGCAGACCTCTTTACTTTTGTGCTCCAATTTTCTATAAGTGGTTTGCTGATCGCCTTCCCAAATCTGGGGCGTTCGAAGACACTAAAGAAACTTTGGATTGGTCAAAGAGATTGATGGGATTAAGGGCTGACAACTTGATTTGGATCAATCGTGATTTGCTGGGCCAGGAGATCTTAGTTAGTTGCGGAGGTTACCCAAACGTACCTTTAATAGGAAGAAAGGGGGGAATTAATTACAACCCCATTCTTGCATTAGGCAATTTGGGTATGCTTTGAAAGAGTCGCCAAAGGGCCAAGATATTCAAGAGTCTCTATTTGTGAGTGAAGAAACCAACCCGGAGGTTTTGAAAGAAGCTGCAAATGCTTGGAGAGATTGCCATAAGAAAGGAAAGACTTCTTTTGGAAAGTGTAACAACAAAGCTTTCCCTGCGTATGAAGACTGGATTCAGAGGAGAGTAGAAAGTGTACTGTTACCGTTCTGCAGAGAACCTCCATCTTACCCCTTGCTGATTGAATCTCCGACCACGATTAAGATAGAGAAGTATAGCAAACTGTGGGGTGAGAATGAGAAACTCCGAGAGGAGAATCGTGAGCTGGGCAGAGAGGTTGGTTAGTTAAAGCACGAAAAAGGGGAAGCTATCCATGCTGCCAGGTTAAAATCAGAACTTTTGGTTGTGAAGGAGAAAGAACTGTCTAAAGAAGCCACAACCAGAGAGAAAGTGGCTCAAGCATTAAAAAGTATTAGCAAGGTCCTTTCGTCCAAAAAGAAAGAGTTGACTTATGCTATGTCAAGAATTCACAGGTTCCATGACCGTCGGAATACAACAATTACCACCAACAGGTTGAACGAGGACAAGTATTTGGAACAGATTAAATGTTTGAAGACAGAGCTTCGGAAAAGGGATAAGGAGATTTTATCAGGGATCTTTGAGAGGAGAGCAGTTGAGGAAAAGCTCAAGGAAACCATGGCAGATATCGAACAGCTGAAGATCCAAGCCGAAGTGAAAAGAGCCAGGAGCGAAGGTCCAAGTTCAGGTGGAGCTTCTGGAGAAGATGATTGGGAATTGCATAGTCGTTATTTAACAGGGATTTTGCACAGGAGGGATTTTTTGATTCAGGAGTTGATTCAGAGACCAGAGCATTCTAATACCAAGAAGCTTCTCAAGGAGGTGCAGGATTGGTGCAAGAAGAATGACGAATGGGGAATTCTAGCACGGCTGAGTCTTGATGATATGCCTTAGTTTCCTTGTTGCTGTTTTCTTTGTATTTTGGGTCACCACCAGAATTGTTGGCTGGGACCTTTGCTTATTTTGTTTTAGGCTCTTTATGGTATCCTGGGTTGTAATTTCTGACAATGATTTTCTCTGATTTATATATGAGCAGCAGTTTCATCCTATCTTATCTGTAAACTAGAATCAAGGGGTGGATCACCCTGCAAACATACAAACATGTTTGCATTTGCATTTGCATAATCATAACCATTCTTGCATTGCAGGTTATCTTGGTTTCTCTGGTTTTCTTATGCTCTCTCTTTTTTCAGTCAGGATTGATCAACCAACTCATCGGTACTCTACCAGGATTAATCAAAGCAGAGTGATGGACAAAGTTCAGGCAGACATGGCAGCTATGCAAACTCGCATCAATCAATTCATGGAGATGATGCAGGGCGTGGTGCAAAGTCAGAATGAATTCAGAACTCTAGTTCAGCCTATGGTGTCGCAGGTTGATGAAAATGGTATCTTACACGGTGGTTTTCTTAATCGTGTTATTCCTCCGGGCGGAGGTGGTACTGGTATCAACATTCCTATTCCTGGCTCTGGTGAACAGGGTGGGATTCCTTCAGTGGTTGGAGAAGGAAGCACTGTTCGGGATATCCATGGCCATCGTATTGATGATCAACAGGATGATGTTTTTTCAGTCAGAAGCTTGGACGCTGGCCTACTTGTGGTCAGTGATGAGAGGATCCGTTTAAGCTTGGACGCTGGGAATAGATTTGGACGACCTAGGGTTGGTCCCTGACATTGTCATTCCACACAAGATTCAGATTCCTACACTGGAGAAGTATAATGGTTCTACCTGCCCGAGAACTTATGTAAAGGCTTATACCAGGAAGATGGCTGCCCATGCCAAGGATGAAAAGTTAATGATGCACTTTTCCCAAGACAACCTATCTGGCGCGTCTTTGGAATGGTATATGGCGCTGGAGAGTAGAGATGTTCGTACTTGGAGAGAGCTAGCTACAACTTTTATCAAGCATTACCAGTACAACACAGACATGGCTCCCAACAAAACTCAGCTGTTGAGCATGTCCCAGAAAAGTGATGAAAGTTTCAAAGAATACGCGCAAAGGTGGCGTGAATTGGCGGCTAGGGTACAGCCACCAATGCTGGAAAAAGAGATGTTGGATATGTTTATGGACACACTTCCTAAACACTATTATGAGAAGCTATTGCCTTGTTCACTAGGCAAGTTTGCAGATGTGATTGCTATCGGACAGAAGGTAGAGGTTGGAATTAAGGCTGGAAAAGTTTCTAGTGGTGACGGATCATCTTCCGGGCATGGAAAGAAGCCATTTGATGGTTATAAGAAGAAAGGAGAGGCCAACGTTGTATCATCTCACAGGGAAAAAGGGAAACAGCGTCAGAGCAATAATCAATAAGTAGCATCGGTAACTATCCCAGCAACGTTACCTCCACCACAGCAACAGAGGAATAATGCTAATCAGAATAGGCAGCAGGGCCAGTATCAGAATAGACAAAGGAATGCAGAGGGGCATTTTGATCAACCACCAATGTCATATGCACAGTTGTTGCAACATTTGCTGCAGTTGCGTCTAGTTGAACTCCGTACCCTGGATCCACCTACAGGGGAACTCCTACGAGGCTACGATGCTAACGCATACTGCGATTTTCACTCTGGTGCTCCGGGGCACACTGTGGAGAAGTGTAGGGTGTTTCATCACAAGGTGCAAGACCTCGTAGACTCCAAGGCTATCAATTTCTTGAATGTTGGGCCCAATGTTATTCAAAACCCTATGCCTGATCACAATGGACCAAGGATGAATGCGATAATTGAGGAATGTGAAGCTCTGAACTTGATCTTGGATGTTGAGGAGTTGAAGACTCCGCTGGCTGTGGTTAAAAATAGGTTATTGAAGGGTGACGTCTATCCGGGTTGTGATGAGAACTACTCAGTTTGTTTGACGAAGGTTAATGGTTGTGATTCTTTGAAGATGGGTATCCAGAGTATGATTAATGAGGGTTGTTTATAGTTTGATCGGTGTAATCAACAAGAAGAGGTTGTTAGTGAGAAGGTTGCTACTATCACCATTCCGTTCAAGACGATTACTATTTCTGGTCCGGCAAGGCCACCTCCAGTTATTATCACAAGGGTTGGACCCATTCCGTATGAAAGCACTAAGGCTATTCCCTGGAATTACGGTGCAGAGGTGTTTGTCAATGGACAAAAGCAGGAATTAATGAATACTTCACCAGTGAGTTCTAGTCCTGAGGTTAAGATTGAAGTTGATGCTATAACCAGAAGTGTTAGAGTGCTTACTCCTGTTAATGATCAACCCAGTACTTCTAGTCAAGATAAAGGAAAACAGGTATTGGATGGTTCTGTTCAGACTCTAGTGGTTACTGATTCTACAGTAAAGCCGGTTGATGATGCTTTTTCTGAAAATGTAGAGGAGTTTATGAGACTCATTGGGAAAAGTGATTACAAGATCGTGGACCAGTTACATCAGACCCCGTCCAAGATCTCTATTCTGTCTTTGTTATTGTGTTCTGATGCTCACAAGAATGCTCTTCTGAAGGTTTTGAATGCAGTATATGTTCCTCAAGAGATTTCTGTTAACCAGCTGGAAGGGGTTATAGCTCACGTGAATGCGGGTAATGGCTTGGGTTTTACAGATCTTGATTTGACTCCTGCTGGGAGGAATCATAACCATGCCCTGCATATTTCGATTGAGTGTCGTGGTTCACTGATGTCACATGTGCTAGTTGATACTGGATCATCGTTGAATGTATTGTCCAAGAAAGAATTAATGAAGTTAGATACCAGGGGACTTATTTGTACACCAAGCGACTTGGTGGTGCGAGATTTTGATGGCTCGAAGAGACCTGTCTTTGGTGAGATTGTGCTTCCGATCAAGGTTGGACCGGAAATCTTTGATGCAACATTTTATATAATGGATATTCAGCCAGCATACAGCTGTTTGTTGGGTCGTCCTCAGATGCATGGTGCAGGCGCTGTAACCTCCACTTTGCATCAAAAGCTGAAATACATGGTTGATGGTCATGTAGTGACAATGTGCGGAGAAGAAGACATAATGATTAGTCACCTGTCAACCTTCAAATACGTGGTAGTGGATGGTGAAATCCATGAGACGTTGTGTCAGGGATTTGAAAGGGTGAAGGTTTTTGAAGAGGTTGTCCAGTCTGAGATTACAGAGCAGTCTGCAGTGGCAGATCAGCCTGAAGTTTCTATGTCTTCGTTTAAAGATGCCAAAGTTGTGGTTGAGGCTGGTAGCTCACAGAGGTGGGGCCAGGTGGTTGAAGTTCAGGAGAAGAGGGATACTTATGGATTGGGATACAAGCCATCCAGGAGAGACGGGGATCCTCCCAAATTCTATGGCCCAGTTCGTTTCACTAGTGTCGGTGTTTTCTTCGACAGAGTTAATGCCATTGAGGAAGAAGGAGACAGTGATTGTGACATGGATGGATGGATCTGCCCTTGCGTCCCAGGAGAAAGTCAGTGCAACTGGTCTTCCGAGAAAGTCATTCAAGTGACTGGCTTTGAGTAATTGCTTTGTTTTCCTATTATGTTAATCATGCGTTCTGCCCAAGACGTAGTGATTTTATTTGTAGGGCTTTTAACTGTTGCATGTTTTGCTTTATCATCAATAAAGGACTTTTCACACTCAAATATTTTGATCTCTGTCTTTCTGTTTTATTTTTATGCATTAAAAACCCACATCAAAATGGCAATGTGTTTCTTTTGTTGCATACATAATAAGACATACGTCATAAATCATGCAGGTCTTTTTGTTCAGATGACACTGATCATGACTCAGCTATAGCTCGGTATGACTTTGACAATCCAATCTATCAGGCTGAAGAAGAGACTGACGAAGATTGTGAACTGCCCGAAGAGTTGGCCAGATTGTTGAAGCAAGAGGAGAGAGTCATCCTGCCTCATCAAGAGGAAATTGAGATTGTGAATCTGGGAACCGAGGACGCCAGAAAGGAAGTAAGGATAGGGGCTGCATTGGAAGACAGTGTCAAGGGAAGATTGATTGAAATACTCCGTGAGTATGTGGATATCTTCGCCTGGTCTTACCAAGACATGCCTGGGCTCGATACTGATATTGTTGTACACCGGGTACCACTTAAAGAAGGTTGTGCTCCGGTCAAGCAAAAGTTGAGAAGAACTAAGCTGGAGATGTCTGTCAAAATCAAGGAAGAGGTTCAGAAACAGTTGGACGCTGGATTTCTTGCCGTAACAAATTATCCGCCATGGGTTGCTAACATCGTGCCTGTACCTAAGAAGGATGGGAAGGTCAGGATGTGTGTTGATTACAGGGATTTGAACAGAGCAAGCCCAAAGGATGATTTCCCGCTCCCTCACATTGACGTGTTAGTTGACAATACTGCTCAGTATTCTGTGTTTTCCTTCATGGATGGCTTCTCTGGGTATAACCAAATTAAGATGGCCCCAGAGGACATGGAGAAAACAACATTCATAACACCGTGGGGAACTTGCTGCTACAAAGTGATGCCCTTTGGATTGAAGAATGCAGGGGCAACTTACCAGCGGGCGATGGTGACTCTCTTTCGTGATATGATTCACAAAGAGATTGAGGTCTATGTTGATGACATGATTGCGAAGTCACAGACGGAGGAAGAACATCTGGTGAATCTTCAGAAGTTATTTGAAAGATTAAGAAAATTCAGACTGAGGTTGAATCCAAACAAATGCACCTTCGGGGTGAGATCAGGAAGATTGCTGGGGTTTATTGGTAGTGAAAAAGGTATCGAGGTTGATCCTGCAAAGGTAAAAGCCATACAAGAAATGCCTGTGTCGAAAACAGAAAAAGAGGTCTGTGGTTTCTTGGGGAGATTAAACTACATTGCTAGGTTCATCTCGCATCTCACAGCCACGTGTGAACCAATCTTTAAGTTGCTAAGAAAAGATCAAGCGGTCAGGTGGAATGAAAATTGTCAAAAGGCGTTTGAAAAGATTAAAGAATACTTGCAGAAACCTCCGGTCCTTATGCCACCAGTTCCAGGAAGACCTTTGATTATGTATCTCACGGTTCTTGAGAATTCAATGGGTTGTGTGCTCGGTCAACAAGACGAGTCAAGTAGAAAAGAGCACGCTATCTACTACTTGAGTAAAAAGTTTACTGATTGCGAGTCAAGGTACTCGATGCTGGAGAAAACATGTTGTGCACTCGCTTGGGCCGGTAAGCGTTTGAGGCAGTATATGTTAAACCACACAACCCTATTGATTTTGAAGATGGATTCGATCAAGTATGTGTTTGAGAAGCAAGCACTTTCTGGTAGAATAGCCCGTTGGCAGATGGTTCTGACAGAATACGATATTTAGTATGTTTCCCAAAAGGCCATTAAGGGAAGTGTTTTGTCAGAACATCTTGCCAAACGGCCAATTGAGGAATATCAACCGATGAAGTTTGAATTTTCGGATGAGCATATCATGTATCTGAAGATGAAGGATTGTGAAGAACCTTTGCCTGATGAAGGACCTGAGATTGGATCTCAGTGGAAGATGGTTTTTGATGGGGCTGTTAATTCATATGGTAACGGAATCGGGGTAATCATTACGACTCCACAGGGTTCTTATATACCCTTCACTGCCCGATTAGCATTCGTATGCACCAACAATGAGGCAGAGTATGAAGCATGCATCATGTGGCTAGAAGAAACGATTGATTTAAGAATTAAGAACCTCGATGTTTATGGTGATTCTGCGTTGGTGGTTAACCAGATTACAAGTGAATGGGAGACTCGTCAAGCAAATCTTGTTCCATATAACAACTATGCCAGAAGTTTGTTACCTTTCTTTGATAGAGTGGAATTCCATCACATTCCCCAGATAGAGAATCAGATGGCTGATGCGTTGGCAACATTGTCATCAATGTATCAAGTGAATCGTTGGAATGAAACTCCTTCAATCAGAATCATGCGCTTGGACAGGCCTGCTTTTGTATTTGCAGTTGAAGGGGTATCAGATGGCAAGCCTTGGTATCATGACATCAAAGTCTTTCTGAAGAGTCAGGAATACCCAGCTGGGGCATCTTCCAAGGATAAAAAGACATTGAGGAGCTTATCAGGAAACTTCTTTTTGAACAAGGACGATGTGTTGTACAACAGAAACTTTGACATGGTCTTGCTACGTTGTGTTGATGAACACGAGGCAGGCCTGTTAATGGAAGAGGTTCACGAAGGTTCCTTCGGTACTCATGCCAATGGGCATGCTATGGCAAGAAAATTGTTGAGAGCGGGGTATTACTGGATGACTATGGAGTCTAATTATTTTAAATACGCCCAAAAATGTCATAAATGCCAGATTTATGCTGATAAGGTGCACGTACCGCCTACTCCTCTGAATGTTTTGTCGTCGCCTTGGCCTTTTTCCATGTGGGGCATTGACATGATTGGAAAGATCGAGCCGACTGCTTCGAATGGACATTGTTTTATCCTGGTGGCTATTGATTATTTCACGAAGTGGGTGGAAGCAGCATCGTATGCCAACGTCACCAGACAAGTGGTAGCCCGGTTTATTAAGAAAGACATCATCTGCCGGTATGGAGTCCCGGAAAGAATCATTAC
The DNA here is from genome assembly GCA_022829125.1 of Lathyrus tuberosus. Lineage (NCBI taxonomy): Eukaryota > Viridiplantae > Streptophyta > Magnoliopsida > Fabales > Fabaceae > Lathyrus > Lathyrus tuberosus. The sequence goes on from JALAZF010000842.1 coordinate 855,861, forward strand.
TGACAATGGTTCGAACTTGAACAATAAGATGATGAAGGAGCTATGTCAGAGCTTTAAAATCGAACATCACAATTCTTCTCCCTATCGTCCGAAGATGAATGGGGCTGTTGAAGCGGCTAATAAGAACATAAAGAAGATTGTGCAGAAGATGGTAGTGACATACAAAGACTGGCACGAGATGTTGTCTTACGCTTTGCATGGATATCGTACTTTGATACGCACATCAACTGGGGCAACCCCCTTTTCACTGGTGTATGGTATGGAAGCAGTTCTGCCATTAGAAGTTGAGATTCCTTCTTTGAGAATTATGACAGATGTGAATCTTGATGAAGCTGAGTGGGTACGTTCCCGGCTGAATGAACTAAACCTCATTGAAGAGAAGAGATTGAAAGCCATTGTGCATGGCCGGTTGTACCAGAGCAGGATGAAGAAAGCATTTGATCAGAAGGTGCATCCTCGGTGTTTCCAAACTGGTGAATTAGTTCTGAAAAGGATCACTCCTCCTCAAACAGATCACAGGGGAAAGTGGACTCCGAATTACGAAGGGCTATATGTAGTAAGACAGGTTTTCTCTGGTGGGGCCTTATTACTTTCAACTATGGATGGCGAAGATTTTACGTCCCCTGTGAACGCGGATGTAGTCAAAAAATACTTTGCATAAAATAGACCCGCTGAACATAAAAAGAAGGTTCAGGCAAAAATGGGGCATCCTGGCGAACCATAAAAAGAAAAGGTTCAGGAAAAAATTAGGGATAAAAGGAAAAAGAAATAAACCCGCAAAGTTGAAAACCTGAAAAGGCAACTTTGGCAAAAATGGGTATCCCGGTGGATTGAAAACCCGAAAAGAGCGATCCAGGCAAAAGTTAGGGATTTAAAAGCAAAGACTACGATCCGCGTTCAATTTGTGATCACTATTCACACTTGGAAAATTCGAAGGAAAGGAATCAGTCCAGTCAGTCGTCTTCAAAGGCCAAAGTATCTACGGATTAACAAGTCATATGGGTTATAGCTGAGTCGAGTCATGGTGGATGTTTGTTCCTCACATTACCACCATGTGTATTTTCTTTTACTTTTTGCGCAATTACCTCTTTCCAGGAATTGTTTCCAAATGGAATTGCCTATTTACAGTCTGATCATTCAATAAAGTTTGCATTTCAGTCAAAGAGCTTTTGTTTCTTGTTTTACCTGTTTTGTTTGTGAAAATGTCCGATATTTTTTATAAACATTACATGCTAAATGTTGAGCTTTATGAAACAAGTTGGAAAACAGTGGTAATTGCTTAGGCGACAGTCACTATGATGATGATCAAGGTAATCATTTTTGCACGTAGACCTTTCTGTTGGTTTTGCAGGATGACAGGTGTACCTCCCCAGTAGAGTTGCCCTCTCCAACTTTGAAGCCTGATCATCCTCAGCAGTTTGCTGCTCTCCCCAGTAGAGTTGCCCTCTACAACTTTGAAGACTGATCGTCCTCAGCAGTTTATTATGTTTCCCCATCAGAGTATAAAGGATCGTCTTCCTCAGTAGAGTATAGAGAAGTGATTCCCCAAGCGGAGTCGTTGAGGATCGTCCCCCTCAGCAGGGTATAAGAGATTTACCCCCAGCCAGAGTTATGATTTGGCGCATCTTTCCTCGGCAGGTAGCCAGAAACTGTCATTTCAACAGCCTCTTCTGCAAGAGATTGATGGAGCATGCTTTGCTCAAAGATGGTGTTTCCCACAGAGTATGGGGCAGTCGTTTTTTCCTCAGCTAGTCAGGAAACAGTGTGTTTATCCCCTAGCAGAGTGGATGTTGACAACTACTATTTTCCAAGCAAATGTGTCGACGAAGATCGTCCCCCTCAGCAGGAGTGCAGAGGATTGTGTACCCAGCCAAAGTTGTGTTTGGATTACTATTCCCCAGCAAACGTTCAGAAGTTAATTGCTTTAAGGTGGATGTTGTTGTATCTCCAGTAGACAGTTCGCGGAAAAAGATATTATTATCCCCGCAGAGTCCTGGTGTCTACTTTCCTCAGTTGGTCAGAAAGTATAGTCTCAACGACAACGGCTTGATTTAATCCCCAGCAGGGTGAGGGTAAAGTTATTTCTCTAGCAGCAGATTAAGCTCATATCCCCAAGCAGAGTCTGGTGGTGAGTGGTATCCCCAGCAGGCCTTAAGTCCAATCGTTTTTTTTTGCAGGCGTCAAATCCAAGTTCTGAAACAGTTGGTCATCCCCAGCGGAGGAGTTTCCATCTTCAGTATTCATCTCCCTCCCCAGTTGAGTGGGTATTCTCTCAGAGTTTCATCCATCTCTAGTAGAATTGTTGATCTTGATATTCCCCAACAGAGTGGGTATTCTATCGGAGTTTCGTCCATCTCCAGCAGAATTGGTGATTGTGATCTTCCCTAGCAGGGTGAAGTTTTCCTCAGCATGTTCTTTGGTTTGATGACAATGTAGTTTGTCGTCCTCGGTGGAGCTGTTTCTGTTCTCAGCGTTTATTTCGCTGGGACGGTCTTTTGCATTGCATAAGCATTTGTTTTGCATGGCATCCTCCTAAAGGCGTAGCATTTCCACTTCGTGTGGAGTATTACGACAAAATTCAAACATATGCATCCGAAACATAAGCCAGGTTTGAGTTTTCCTTCGCCAGGAAAAGCCGGATTTCAGGAGCTATCTTTTGACTTTACTCCACAGGTGTTGGGTTTGGTCATTCAAGGCAATATTTGACATTCCCTTGCAGAGTTGTTTGCCAGGATTATTAATCCTTGATTTCATTTTTTACCCCTTCGTCCAGGTGATCCTTTGGTTTACCCCCTCGAGGTTTTTACTGTCAGACGCTCGTCCGTGTTTCCTTCGACACCCGTCCGTGTTTGAACCTTTTTGTTTCAATACCCGTCCATATTGACCTTTTGATGACACCCGTCCGTGTTGCCTTCCATTCCCCAGCGAGGTTAATCCATAATAAATTTACCTTTTCGATACCCGTCCGTATTGAACCTTTTACACCCGTCCATGTACCTTTTCGATACCCGTCCGTATTGAACCTTTTACACCCGTCCGTGTACCTTTTCGATACCCGTCCGTATTGAACCTTTTTACACCCGTCCATGTACCTTTTCAGTACCCGGCCGTATTGAAACTCTTTACACCTGTTTGTGTACCTTTTTAGTACCCGTCCGTATTGAATCCTTTTTACACCCGTCCGTGTACCTTTTCAGTACCCGTCCGTATTGAAACTCTTTACACCCGTCCGTGTACCTTTTCGATACCCGTCCGTATTGAAACCTTTTTACACCCGTCCGTGTACCTTTTTGATACCCGTCCGTATTGAATCCTTTTTACACCCGTCCGTGTATCTTCTCAGTACCCGTCCATATCTGATATCTTTGATTCCTTGACACCCGTCAGTGTCTATTCCCAGCATAGTTAACACTCGTTTGTGTTTATTTCATGACAGTTCAATACATTGTTTGTATTGGTTTCCAACACTCGTACGTGTTGTGACAGTGCAACATTTATTACTTGTACCCCAGTGGAGTCGTCCCTCCTATGAAGATTGCAAATTTCAGGTTTCTTTTGGTATTCAATCTCCGTGAATCCTTTGAACGCATGATAGCCGTTGCTATCATACCTTCAGGACTACGTTGATTGAATAGGGGCAGCTGTAACACCCCAAAATTTGCCTTATTGCTTTTAGCTAACTGGCTTATGTTTCTTTGCATTTCTTGCATTAGCATTTGTGCATCGCATTGGTTATTAGAATGGGATCAAGGTACTTAGTTCATCTCAAAGGAGTCTCAAACCTCAAGGTGGTTTGAGGGGTTCATCATATCATCATAAGATCAAGATTGGCAAAGGATTTCAAGTGAATCTTTCTCTCCTAATCAGATAGTCCAAATTAGGGTTTTGGTTCCAAAAGGCTTCTTGATGAGTTTTGCTTGTTCAAATACATTCTCATAAGGTTCTATATGCTCACAAGTGTTCATGGATAGAGACTTGGCTAGTAGTTCATTGTGGAGGATTTTCAGTGGATCAGTTACTTGTGAAGTAAGCAAAAGTCAACAATTCAAAAGGAAAGTCAACCATGGGTTCTCAAGGGTCCAAATCATGTTTCCCAAGTCCATGTACCTTTATTTGGTCAAGGAATAGCATGGATGACATCATTCTTCAAGAATCAAGAGTTTGTGCAAAAGTTACTAAATTTGGAAAATGACCTATAATGAGAACTTTCCATTTTTGGCAGTTTTCTACTACATTCCACTTGACTTTTCATCATCAAGAAAGCTTCAAATTAATTTTCCTCCAACATGAACGTTGAAGATCTTTCTCTCCCATTTCCAAAAAGTACTAGATGGTTTCCATATCATTTGTGAAACTCAAGTTATGATCAAAACAATGCAAGGTGCTTTTTAAGGGTTTTCACATGTACCACTTTTTCCACCTTTTGCAAATTGGTTCCAAATGGTTTCAAATGACTTTTATTGGTTCATGTCACATTACAACATCCAAGTACACCTCATGAGGATCTTTTTTGACCTTTGAATCAAGTGGACCCGTGCCATATTCACCACTTATTTCACATTATGCAAAATGGCAAGATGGTTCAAAACTCACAAACCAAGCAATCTCAAGGCCCAATTCCAATTCATTTGTGATCAGCAAGGGAAGTGTGAGTGATTCATCATGAAAAGCATGAGCTTGCACGTGTGGGTTAGTGGGTTGATCACAAATTGTATTTTTGCAAAACACTCCAAAACTCACTAACCAAGGGATTAATAAATTGCTAATTGTGATCAGAGGTCTAATGAGGGGTATATAAGCTAACTCACACGTCCAAAGCTAGGTCATGCACTCATTCTTGCTCAGAATTTCATTTTTGCTCTCTCACTTTCTCTCCTTTGAAACTCTCTCATCCTAAGGGTTTCTGAAGATATTTTTCAATATTCTTGATCTACACACTCCATAGAACAAGAATCAACCAGTGTTTTGATCTGAGAGCAAGGTTTTCATCAAGTTGATTTCAAGAAGGTTCAAGTTCAAAATCGTATATCTAGCCAGATTCAAGCCTCTATTTGCATTTAGTTTGCAAATAGAGCTCAAAAGAGGAAGATCTGCAGCTTTTGGAAGGAGTTCTTGGCGTATTTCAAGCTCTGCAACTTTCAGGTTAGCTTAATTTTCACCATCATAGAACTTGATTTTGTTGTGTGCTTTATGATCTATGATGTTCACTGATCATTCTGAGGTGATTTGTATGAGTTTTTGACGTGTATCATGGGAGTATTTGATGATTGAAGTTTTTAGATCTAAACTTGTCTTCTTCGATTTGCCTTATGTGTTGATTGTTTAATGAAATGGTTTGTATATTCTTGATCCTCATGAAAATCTGAGTGGAATAGTGCTCTTGGTTGTGGATTCTGGGAAATTTGAAGTTGCAGGTCACCGAAGAAGGTGACCGGAGCTAGGGCTCCGGCACCTGGTCTTTTTTCAGACGGCTGAGGGTTTGTTTGGGGAAGACATAATCACAGCCATTGGTTGTGTTGATCTGATGGCTCACGTTGGGACACATCATTTAAATTCTGTTTCTATTTTGTGGTTTGTGTGTTTGTGATTCATGTTTGTTATCGTGTGCCTCAAATCATAGCCCTTGATCTTGCATGCTTTGTGTTTTGGATGACTTGATCTGATGCGTTGATTTAATCTGATGGATGATATATTGCCAGCGCATTAAAAATGCCACATGCCTCTCACGTGTTTCTATTTTAATTGCTGATGATTTGGTGTGTGCATGCTTACATTAATTATTGTGTGCGTGTGATCCTGGGCGTTGATCATGATTATTTATTGCTCTTGTTGACTGATTGTTGCGCGTGAGATTGATCTTGTGGTCCTGATTGAGTTTGACCTTTGACTGAAATCCATGTGTTTCTTATTTGACTGCGCTGTTGGACTTTTGATTTGGGCTTGATACCCACACCCCCTTTACTGAGCCCATTTGCCTTTCTAACGTGAATCCCTTGCTATTGGCACCCCCTGGCTGTTTATTTCTTTTCTTTTTATTTTATTCATGTTGCATTTTCATTTTTAATTTTTAAAAAATAGATTTATGCATCCAAAAATTAAGAAAAAATTCATGAATCATATTTAGGGTTTTATAAAATTTTTGCAAATTTTATTTTCCATTTTTATTTTAGTTTTAGCATCTGAATTAATTGTTGCTCTAATTTCTTTTTAAATTGTGCACACTTAACTTGCTGATTTTATTTCTCATCATCTAAAAAACATTTTGAACCCATTCTTTTTGCATTGTTTCATTAACATCTTGAAGTGCATAAAAACATTTTTATCATTTTTAAAACTCTTTTCATATTGCATTTTGGTCCCTCTCTTTTCCATATTAGTTCATAATTCCCATGTGACTTTGCATGATTGATTGAAGGACTTATCTTGTGAATTTTGGTATGAGCTTTTGACATGTTGTTTGAACCTGGTTGAGGAGTCTTGAGAAATAATTTGGTAATTTTTGAAGATGATTTTCTAATTGTTTGATTGCTCTTTATTTGAGGTCTCTTTTATGCATATCTTTCATCGTGTTTGATTACTTGTTTGAGAAGGCACTTGTGCCATTGTTTGGGATTGTTTCTTTGACTTCATAAACCATGTTTGAATCATTATAGGTCATTGGTGTGAGGTTGTTGCATATTTTGGGCACATGTTCCATGTTTCATTTACATGCCTTTTTTTGACCTATCTTCTCACTTCTTCTCATCTATGCCTCTTCTTGGTTTGTATTTGGTTTGTGGATACCATGCCATATCTCTTCTTTGCATCTCATTTGATGTATGTTTCTAACCTTGGAGCTTTGCATTCATGTAATATGCTATTCATGTTTCATTTTGCATCCTTTAACATGTTTCACTTACATGCTTCCTTCTCCTTCTTCTAATGATTCTTAATGCTTGGATACTTGCTTGTACGCCTTATGTGACATTTGTACATCATGTTTAGGCACATGTTTAGGTCATCCACATTCTGACTTTGATATTATTTGAAGCATTGCTGCATGATCACCTTGCATATCCACTCATTCTTCTTCTACTCCTTCTTTGATGATCTTCTTGGATGTTTTGCCACTTGTTTGCATTCTCTTTACTTGATCTTATTTGGTAAACATTATGGGTCACCTCTAAGGGGTACATTCTGACTTGGATGAGTTTCATTTGGTTTGTAACCATTTCTCTTTGGGTTGTGACTTGTTTGGGTTTCATTTGTCTTATTGTTGCTTATGTTTGTTTTTGCTAACCATGTAGGGGCTAATGGTAAGTGAATGGGATATGGATAGTTATCCACATTCTAACTTCTCCTTTCTCTTTTAAGCTTTCATACTTGTGTTTGCTTTAGCATTTAAGATGCTTCTTTCTTCTCTCTCACTCTCTCTCATCCCATGAATCTCAAGACTTGATTAAGTCTTGGATTCTTTTCCCTTAGAGCTACCTAGTCCAACTTAATTTTTTATTAAGCTTGAAGTAGGATTAGCATTAGGCTTTAGGTAGTCGTCTCTCCTGAGCCTCACTAACCATAGGTTACCCATGCATGACAACATTAGGACTCTTAGTTTCCCTTAGAGTTTCCTTTTGGGTCTTCTCTCTTCTCATCTCAAAACTTCTTGAAAACACTTAATAAAATATAACGTATATTGCGCTCGAGCCCTAAGTGTAGGAAATGAAGAACGAGGGGTCTCCACTCCTCTTCTAGGGTGTTTAGCATACGTCCCATTTGGGGGCGACCATGCGATTCACTCGTTCCCACATGGTAGACTTTGGTGCAATATAAGTTACGAGCTAACTTAAAACACTTCTGTCTTAAAAAACACCAAAACAAATTCAAATCTTTTTATCCTTCGGGATTGTTGGGTTTCAAACTTCTTTTTTTCAAAAGAGCTCGTCGCTCACGTAAAAAACACTTACCCATTCGTGATCGTACCCACGAACTACATTAGCTCTGATTCCTCTCTCTCGTCCGATTGAGGATATGTAGGCACAAAACAGCGATTGTCTTGGCGAGCAACCTTCCCCCACAGTTCCCGTCCGAACTACGTTGACTCTGACTTTCCCATTGCACTGAGGGAGTACGTAGGCCTAGGACAATGATAACGTCCTATCGAGTCACTTCTTTTTTTTTCTTTTCTTCTTCGTTTCTCCGTTCTTTCCGTTCTCGTTTCTTCTCCGGTCCAGTAGCAGTGGAGCTCCAGACGACGACACCCTTTGATGCAGACAACAAGCGTGGATCCCATCGAGTACGATGGATGCGTGGGGTGCTAACACCTTCCCCTCACATAACCGACTCCCGAACCCGGACTATGGTTGCGATGACCATGTCTTTCCCCCTTTCTCTTCAGGTTTATGCAGTGTTTCCTTTCCCTCTCTCGGGATAAATACACATTGCTGGCGACTCTGTGTTTTTCCGCGCCACTATCGCGTTTGTACCGTTGGATGCGAATCTTTTGGGAGTGACACCTGCATCTAGTTGCTTCTTAACCTCATCTCTGATTTGGAGAGCCATGTAACGCCCCAGTTTTGTCAGTTTTATTTAATCGAGTCGTTTTGATTATTTTATTATTATTTTATTTTATTTTTGACTTTTATCTGAAAATATGTTATTTTTCAATGTTGTGATATTTTATCGGGTTTTGGGAGCGTTTACGAGATATTTGAGTGTGGGGGTATTTTGGTCATTTCATAATATTTTTCATTAAGTAGAAAATATAAAATAGAAAGAGAGAAAAATAGAGAGAAAGAAAAAGAGAAGAAAGAAAGAGGGGAGAAAAGAGAAGAAGAAGAGAAATAGTAAGAAAAGCTTGGAAAATCAAAGAAAACAACTTCTAGAATCGATTTAATCGGGTAAGGGTGCGAAACTCAATCATTGTATACTTGTGTATGATTATGTATGTGTGTTTGTGGTTGTTATTGGAATGAATGGGAAAAATTTAGTAAAACCCATATTATGTAAAATTGATCAGAAATCGATTAAATGTGTCGGAAATCATGTTTTTAGTGTTCATTATTGTTGGTACATGATAGATACATGTTGTTAGACATTGTATTGGTAATTTTCTGGTGTGTAGGTGAAAAATGGGGTGATTTTGGTTGAAACTCGTAACACAAAATTCTGCAGAAATTTTTCTGGTTTTTCCAAGTGATACGCGTATGGGGCATGTTCATACGCGTATGGACCTTGGCAATACGCGTAACATGGGCGAGTTTTGGGCCAATACGCGTATGGGATGTCATTTTGCTCGGCCATCCGCCCATTTGCGTATGATACGCGTAACATTTTAGGGCAATACGCGTACGGTGTTGGTACTACGCGTATTGAAATTTTAACGTGAATTTTGGGGAAAATGAGTCTCTGTCCATACGCGTATGGCTCAGGGTAATACGCGTATGGCATGGCGAGGAATCAGGGCAATACGTGTATGGCTCAGGGCAATACGCGTATGGCCAGGAGAATGGTAAAATGGGACTTTTCAAAATATCGTTTTCGTTTTTCTTTCGTAACTTGGTTTCCGTTTATCCGATTTTTACATTCTTGGTATCGTTGGAAAGCTTTTGAGCTGTACTTTCCTATTATGATGATTTGGAAATTGTTAGCCGATTTAATTATGTCAGGAATTTGAAATAGTGTCGGTTTGTCGACTTTTGTCGTTATAATTGTGCGTAATTGATGGGTAATATGCAAGGTGCTGTTGTATGAAGTAAATGCATGTGTTTAGATGGTTCTGAGATGATTTGTGGCCGTATGGAAATTAAATGCATTGTTTTGGGCTTTAGTGCAAAGTGCGATTTTGTTGATTGAGGTGAATGCATATATGTGTGTACTTGAATGTCTTGAGTCCTTGTATGCCAAGCATCATGATATGCATTGTTGTGATGTCCTGAGTGACAGTTTGATTCCAGAGGGAATCTGCTATAACATCGTGAGCCTTAAAAATAAGAGGTATGAATAGCCTTAAAAATAATAGGACCGAAAGCGATGGTTATAGACGATCGTGTGCCCATGTGGGGTGTGAGCGATTGGGTCGTGTGCCCGTGTGGGGTGTGAGCGATCCATAAACGTTGTGTGCCCATGTGGGGTGTGAGCGACGGGGGACATCGTACGCCCGACGGGGAGTTACAGTGATGTAACGAGCGATGATTCCAGCAGAGTTCCTGAGTGAACTAGTGATGAGAAACATTGGAAGTCGGTACCGCATGTGCATATGCATAGAGTCGTTGTGTCGGTCTCTTGCATTGCATAAATCATTAATGGTTGTTTATGTGTGGAATTGTGGATAAAATTGATATATGGATATGTGTTGATGATGGAAATATGAATTATTCCTTGTATTGCCTTGTGTTTGAATTATGGCGTGAGTTGTGGTGAGAACCGTATATATGTGTGTTTTGGTGTTATATATAATTGTATGCAATTATATTATGGTTGTTTTTCTCACCCTTCTGCTGTTTTATAATGCTCTATGAGGAATTGCAGATTAGAGTTGCTGGAGGTATTTTTTGTGAAGCTTTGCGTCTTCATTCTTTTGTCGGTCGGCTCTGATATGTGACACCGGGTAGTTAGGGAGGCCGGTTGGGATTATTTGTATATGTATATATATCTTTTGGCTTATGCATGTATAACTTGATGTATGACAAACTTCTCATGTGATATATATATATATATATATATATATATATATATATATATATGATATTCAGTTTTAGATTTTCCGCTTTTATTCTAAATTCTGAAATATGGGTGTAAGGAACTGAGTTCCTCTGTTGATTGCTACCCCACTGTTGCATATCTATATGAGCAGGTGTTGTATGATTTGTTTCAATATAATGTGATTCCCCCGTCTATGCCATGATAATTTAAATATACTCTGATGAAATTTTGAATTTTCTTTTACTGCTTTATTTAATTGGGGGTATAGATTGGGGGTGTTACAAGCCACATCAGGTCTACTTCTACGGAGCTTTTGTTTCACAGGTGGACATTCAGGCTTGAGTGGTAGCTTATGAACTACTATGTCTGTATCCAATCTAGGCATGTCTTGATAAGACCAAGCAAACACATCTACATATTCTTCCAAAAGCAGGATTAGCCGTTGTCTGATCTCTGCCCCAAGTGTTGCCCCAATCTTGACCTCTTTCCTCTTTTCATCAGAATAAAGACAAAGAATTTTAACAAAACAAACACTTTCATTGATTAATAAGATTTAAAAGCGGTGGCCCATACAAAATAATCCGAAAGCCTCGGGCAAGGCTGCGGAATTGAAAACATCAAAGCAAAGAAACAAATTACTATGGCATAGGGTACAAAGTGGGTATCTCAATGGCTTCCCAATTACTTAAAGCGGCGTCACACCGAAACACCAAGTGATTGATATCTTCGTCTTCAGCGTCTTCAATAATTGCATGGACTTGCTTTCCTCCACTGATGAACACCTCTTGAATGGTCCTTGGTCTTCCCTTTGAAGCAGCTCTTCCCTCAAAAGTTGGTTTTTAACCCAACCCTTGGTATTTCTCTCTTTCTGGGACTTCAACGATCTTGCCCCAGCCTTCAAGTACTCCTCCTCGCAGAGCAGATTGAATGCTTTTGAAAGAAGCAAAAGATGGACAACCAGAGACCCCTGGTTCCTTATCATTAATCATAACGGCATTCGCTATTTCAAGAGCCTGGAAAGAAGTTTCCAAAGCATCTTCATCCGCTTCAATGTAACGAAACGAGGACAAGTTGATGACCATTAGGTCTTGCTCACCATGTATAATAACTAACTTCACGTCAGCCATGAACTTCATCTTCTGATGTAAGGTAGAGGTCACAACACCGGCCTCGTGGATCCAAGGTCTACCCAACAAACAACTGTAGGCAGGGCTGATATCCAAGATCTGAAAAAGAATGTTAAATATTTGAGGGCCAATCAATACAGGTAGCTCGAGCTCTCCCATCACCGATCTTCTTGAACCATCAAAAGCTTTGACAATAAGAGAAGTGGGTCTCATTATAGCTCCTTGGTAAGATAACTTCTCAAGAGTTCTTTTTGGCAAAACATTCAAGGATGAACCAGTATCTACGAGAACTCTAGCCATCGTATCCTCCTGGCATTTCACTGATACATGTAAGGCTAAATTATGATTCTTTTCCTTTCGAGGTAACTCCTCGTCACTGAAGCTAAGAGTGTTACAAGCCGTAATATTGGCGATGACATGGTCAAACTGTCCAGCTGTTATATCTTGGGCTACGTGTGCCTGGGCTAACACCTTCTGCAAAGCTGATCTGTGAACTGGCAAATTGACTAATAGGGATAAGATCGAAATCTTGGATGGTGTCTGATGGAGCTGATCTATCACTTTGTAATCACTCCCCTTGATAATCCTTAGGAACTCTTCATCTTCTTCTCGAGAAATTATCTCATTTCCTTTGTCTTTAGATGATGTGGGGATAACATTTCCCTGGTGTCGCTCCCGGGATTTTCATCCAAGTACAAACGCGAAAGTGGCACCGAACAGAGTCGCCAGCAATGTGTATTTATCCCAAGAGAGGGAAAGGAAACACCGCATAAACCTGAAGGAAGGAAAAGAGCATGGTCTTACGACCAAGAGAATGGGTTCGGGAGTCGGTTACGCGAGAGGAAGGTATTAGCACCCCCACGCGTCCATTGTACCCGATGGGATCCACGCTTGCTTGTCTCGATCAAAGGGTGATAGAAAAGAATACTGGAAAAGAACTGAAAGAAAGAAAGGAGAAAGAATGGAAAAGGAACAAGAAACAAATGTAGGGAAAATAAAAGAAGTGCTCGCATGGGCCCTACCCCACTGCCTACGTATCTCATCGGGAGCATGAGAATCAGAGCGACGTAGTTCCCCTCACTAGGGATGGATTGTTTGTGTTTTTTAAGGAACGACTAACGTTCTAGCTCAGGTGTTGCAGGCTCGCTGGTCCGAGTGCGTTACCATCTTGCAAGAGAACGAGTAGAAAGCACGTTCGTACGTCGAGAATGAGTGAGGTGAGAAAAGAATTCCCGAAGGAGACATTATTGTTTGTTTTTGTCTTTTAAAGAGAAGTGTTTTTATTGCTTCGGTGTTTGCAACATGTATTGTATTTAAGTCCCTCATGTAAGATCGAATGCCTCGCATATCGACCCAAGACGGGACGTATGCTAAACATTCCAAGAAAGTGTGAGAAGATCCCCCACTTCCTTGTTCCCACATGAAAGGCCTAAATACAATATTTGTCATGCCTTTATTAAGTGTTTTGGTTGATTATGAAATGAAGAAATGTTTTATTATTTGTACCCTCAACAAGTATTGCATTTAAGTCCCTCATACAAGATCAAATGTTTAACACATTGACCCAAGATGGGCTACATGCTATACATTCTAAGATTACAAGAGAAGACCCCTTATAATCTTTTCTTTATATGAAAGGCCTAAATGCAATAAATGCCTACCTTTATTAGATATTTTTGTATTTTCTTTGAGATGAGAAGATGAAAGACTCAAGGACGGAGAAAAAGGTAAAAATCTATGGGGAAACTAAGACTCAATCCTAATTGATTAGTTAAGGGAGAGATCCTAATGGTTTGTGAGGTTACAGAACCTAAAGTCTAAAGAAGGAATGAGCTAAACGATTCACTTCTAAAGTAGAAGATGAATTGTAACTCAAAAGGGAAAGTAATGTGTTAACCAAAGAAAGCACATATGTACTTAACAAAACACAATATTGAATTGTAAAAGATGAGAGGAAAGAAATTTGACTGTGGATTCCTTATCCACACTCAATTTCAACTTACCAAAGCCCCTACATGGTTAGTAAACACTATTTACAAGTAACGAAATAAGGAGAAAATAACAAGTAAGATCAAACAAGTAAAGAACCAAAGAATTTAATCCACAATGAGCAATTAAAATCATGGTCAACAACTAATCAACCATAGCCAAATTAGAATTAGAATACTAAGTAAAAACAAGATTAAGTTACTAATAAGAAAACCTAATTTGTCTAATTCTAAAATTAATCCTAAAATTAGTTCAAGGTAATTCTAAACTAAATCTAAAAAAAATAAGCCTAAAGTTAAATCTAGAATTAATTCCTATTAATCCCTAAAGAAATCCCACTTAATTTCTAATTAAAGGTACTTCTAATATTAATCCAATTAATTTCAAGAAAAACTAATTCTAATATTAAAACCTAATTAAAGGAAAATTAATTCTAAAGAAAATTAATTCTGAAATTAAAATCTAATATTCTAATTAATTCCAATTAGCAAAACAATTAAAAAATAAAAACCAAACAAACAAGGGGTGCAAAATAACGTTGGAGTGGTGTAAATAGAAGCTTGGGGCGAATTGACTTTAAGCAATAGGCCCAAGGGTTTGTTTCATTCACAGCCAGGGGTGTATGAGTGAAATAGGTGGTGCGAAACGAAAAACCCAACATCTGGCTTTAGGAGGTTTCAGGCCTAGTTTCATTCAAAGGAAATTGGGGGTGTGATGAGTGATTGAAGTTGGCAAAAAGAAAAAAGAGAAAAACGTATGGGCTTTAAAGAAAAAAACCCGGTCCAGATTTATCTTCCAAAACAAACTAGGGTTAGTAAACCCACTTCAGCCGTGCACTTCATCAACATCACCTTCGTGTTTTCCCTCCCTCTAATCTCCAACGTAACCTCTCCTCTCAGCCTTATTCCTTCTCCTTCAACACAAACCGTCGCCGGAACCATCTTCTCTCAACCTTCAACAAGTTGCCGCCACCAAAACGTCTCTCTCAGTTCGCTCGTCACTTCCGGCGACACCATCTCTCCTCTGTCTCCATTCAAATCGCACCGCCGTCCTTATCATCATCTACGCGCGAACTCCCTCCGTTCGTCAGCAAATCGTCATCGTCTCCGTCACAATGAACACGCCGGCGAACCTCTCCATTCGCACACACAGAACTCACCGTCGTCAACCTCTCAACGGTAACGCAAATCGCAAAACAACCTCCTCGCTCGCTCTTTATCACCACGTAGAACACTCACCACGCTCAAACGAATGTCGCGAAGTTAAGCAAGCCGTCACAAATCAACCGATGCAGATACGAGAAGCATAATAAACACAGATCAAAGAACAATCACGACATGAAATTGGAGTTTGGATCGAGGTCCACGTACCTACCGGAGAACCGTCCGGTGCGTCTTCAGATCGGAGAATTCGAACAGAAATCCAGAGATAAAAACTTTCAGGTATCCGTAACTTCGCTCGATTCCGCTCCTTCTTCTGCTAAATCGCTTCTGAGAATGATCGCGTTGATTCTGATTGTTGCTCTCGTTTTTGAGTTCACAAAATATTGTGTTGCGTGAATCGTTATGTGAATCGTGAATTCTTCTTCTATCTGAATTATGTTGAATTGATTGGTTGATGTTGATTTCTGTAGAATGCCGAAGAGAGTTTCAAGAGTGAAGAAGAGGTGAATTTATAGAGCAGCTTGGAATAATCCAGAAGAAAAAGTTTGTTACAGGAACAATTGATCAGGGCCTTTGATTCAAGAGTTAGTTACCAGAAATGGAGAGTTGAGATTGAATCTTATAAATTTTCTGTTGTAAATTGGTTAGAAAACTGTTAGAGGATTAGTTTATGACTGTAACCATTAGACAAATCTCTTCGTAGCCGTTATGAGTTCTGGTGAAATGTCCTGCTGCTATCATTTTCATTTGTGGATTCTCCTTGGATTTGTAATTTTTTAATTTTCCAATTTTCCTTGCTGTTATGTTATTTTTCTGTGGAGTTGCTGTTGTTATCTGTTGGAAGCTTCAATTATGACTTTTTCTGGTGTAATTTTCTGCACTGATACGCATTTGTTTGATGTGCTGAAATCATCCGCTAATTTTTCCTTCTTTTTTTTTTTACTGTGATAGACTATATGGCCTTGTATTGGGATTATGTGGCCGGAAAAAAGTGACACGCGTGAATGTACATTTATTAAAATGGATACAAGCTTTGAATTGCAAGTTGGTTTAATTGATATTAGAAAAGTGGTTTAAACAAATGGATAAATTTAGAATAAAATGGAATAATGGAAAATGGATATGGATCCCTATATGGACAATTGGGTATTTGGATAGAAGTTGGGTTTGGATATGGGTTAGAAAGTGAATATATCTAAAAATGGTCAATTGGACTTTACAACTTGGACAAATGAATTTGAATTTAAAAATGGACTTAAAAGATGGATATTCGGATATTTCAGATGGATGTGGATAAATTGGTTTGGAAAATGGATATTAAAGTGAAATGGATAATTGGTTTTTAAAACAAATGAATAGTAAAAAATGGATTAAAAAGAATGATTATTGAATGGATTTGTGATTTAGAAAAATGGATTGAAAAGTGGTTTTAAACTAAAGGGAGAAGTTGAAATGTGGGTTAAGAAAAATGAAGTGGACAATGGATATTAATGGATTTAAAAGCGGATTGTAAGTGGAATTTGGAATTTCTGGAAATGGTATCAGAATGGTTATGGGTTAGCAAAAAGGAGTTGTGTCTCAAATTCCAAGTAAGTCATCCGATCACATCCAACCACCTCAACTTGACTTCATACACCGCTTGAGAAACAACCACTTTGAATGCACACTGATAGTCTTCTGAATACGGAGAGCTCAAACTAAAGGAAGATGCCTTGATCACATGTCTTATGAACCCGATGCAATGATATGATTATGAGTTATGACCTAAAATGCAGATGAGCGCGAAGCAAAAGCCAGAAAAAGGTAGGGCAAATTTTGGGGTGCTACAGCTGCCCCTATTCAATCGACTTGGACCTGAAAGGATGATAGAAACTGCTTTCAGACATTCAAGGTAAAAGGCGATTGAATACAAAAAGAACCACGAAATTTGCCCACTGTGGAGAATAAGGAAAAGGGATATAAACCCAACCAAATTAACACTGCTTGAATAACCTCTGATGGTGGAGAAAAACAATGAAGGGGTGTCTTTTAGCACAACGCCAGACGACTACTGGCTTGCCACACTACGGGTGGACTTTAGCACTGTCTTTTGTACAATGCCAGACGACTACTGGCTTGCCACGCTACTGGTGGACTTTGATAATGTCTTTTGTATAATGCCAGACGACTACTGGCCTGCCACGCTACTGGTGGACTTTGCAGCCTCATGCCACCCGAAGACGGACTTTTGCCAATCCACTGTTGGACTTTTAGAATGTGCCACCCTTAGATGGACCTTTCGCCAATCCATTGTTGGACTTTTGCCACCCGAAGACGGACTTTTGCCAATCCACTGTTGGACTTTTGCCACCCTTAGATGGACTTTTGCCAATCCACTGTTGGACTTTAAGGATTTGCCACCCTTAGATGGGCCTTTCGCCAATCCACTGTTGGACTTTTGCCAGAGGTTTGTAGAATCAACTGACCTATAAAGATGACTCCGCTAGGGATAAGAGGGTAGACCATCAGCTCTGAGGTTGAGGAAAAATGGCATCATCTCTGAGATTGAGAAAATTTGAAGTAAACAATAACACTGAGGTTGAGGAAAAGGTAGACATCAACTCTGAGGTTGAGAAAAAACCATAACTTCAACTCTGAGGTTAGAAGAAAGATATACGTCAACTCCGAGATTGGTAAAAGGGGTATACATCGATTTTGAAACCGGAGATAAAACCCTTGACTTCGACTCTGAGGTTAGGTGAAGAAAAGCATTTTCATCAACTCTGAGGTCGAGAAAAGGTTTACAACAACTTTGAAGTTGGGGAAGAAAAGGATATTCATCAATTCTGAGGTTGAGAAGAGGTACACGACAACTTTGAAGTTGGTAAAGACAAGGATATTCATCAACCCTGAGGTCGAGAAAAGGAGGTGCGACAACTCTGAGGTTGGAGAAGGTAGGCGTCAATTCTGAGATTGGGGAGGAAAAGAAGGTACGACAACTCTGAGGTTGGGGACGAAAGGCTTCAACTCTGTGGTTGGACAAAACAGGCGTCAACTCTGAGGTTGGGAAAAAAGGGCGTCAACTCTGAGGTTGGGGAAAAAAGGGCGTCAACTCCGAGGTTGGACAAAACAGACGTCAACTCTGAGGTTGGGGAAAAATAGGCGTCAACTCTGAGGTTGGGGAAAAAAAGGGCGTCAACTCCGAGGTTGGAGAGAAAAGGCTGTTCATCAACTCTGAGGTTGGACAAAATAGGCGTCAACTCTGAGGTTGGGAAAAAAAGGCGTCAACTCCGAGGTTGGAGAGAAAAGGTTGTTCATCAACTCTGAGGTTGGACAAAATAGGCGTCAACTCTGAGGTTGGGAAAAAAAAGGGCGTCAACTCTGAGGTTGGGAGCAAAGGAAGGTACGACAACTCTGAGGTTGGGGACCTCCGCTTTAATTGAGGGTTGATCCGGGCTTTCGTACAAGGTACCAAATCTGGCTTATGCTTCGATGCATGTTCGAATTTTCTCTCTATGGCGTAATGCTCCATACGAAATGGAAATGCTACGCGTTTTGAGGATGTAATGCAATGATGATTACTATATGCAAGAATGAGAGGACACTCCACCGGGGAATGCGTAGAACAGAATAAGCAAACTTCACTGAGGAAGGTATCACCAATATCTGATCTCTAGTAAGGAGATAACCAACTGTACCATCAATAACCACTGGTGATGCCAACTCTGTCGAGGAACTACAAGCTGAATTGCAAACTCTATTGGGGAGATACCAATAAAGATTGGATGTTGAACCGCTGAGAATGCCAATAACCATTGGACTTTGGCTTGCGGGGAATTACCGACTCTGACTTTTGAGGAAAAGAATACTCTGACTTCTCACCGTCTTCAAACTGCTTGAGAATATTCCATCGTCTTACCCTGCTGAGAATGAGGAATCCACCTACGCTGCTGGGGGTAAGGAAGCTTCACAAAGAACCCCTTTCTATGTGAGAATGATTCTCTGCTTGGGGGAGAATATCAATTCCAACACCTTGCTGGGAAAAGATACCTTCTGGCTCTTTGTTGGGGGAGAGACTTAGTACTTCAAGTTTCTACTGATCGACTGCATGCCGATTGTCAGGAGTGAACAACGGTTCTTTTAACTCTCAACTTGCCCCATACCACAGGGCCTAATGGGAGAACTCATCTTAAGAGGATTTTACAGAAGACCGGGCGTTCACACTGCCCCAGGGTCTTCAAACTCTTGGAGAGATTCATCGGATCTCGACGTAACTGCCCCAGACTGTATGATCTGTGAAGGAATTTTCCCTGAGAGGACTTGTAATGATTTGAAATATTCTGCCTCAGTACTTTAAACCTTGAAGAGGTACCTCTGATTAACCGTCTTCTGGAGAGGATAACTTCTCATGCTCCGGAGGTGGCTCGCCTCAATATGAGCTTTGAAGTCACTTTGCCCCTGATCTTTAAATGAATGCCCCAGAATAACTGAACTTTAGAGAGATTTCTCGACGTGACTGCCCCAGATTGGCTATATCTCATCACAACTTACTGGGGAGAGCCCACGGCACTGAGTTTCTTGGCAACATGCCCCTTGATATGACCGTCCTTCATACTTTTCAAGCATCCCGACTTGGCAGGATCAAGCTTCTCGACTAGCATTCACTGTGTAAGCTTCATTGATGCTTAGGCACATGTATGCAAGCAGAACACGTTCATTATGAGAATGATAATTCTAATGCAACAAACATGTTAACCTTGAAGTTTATTGAAAATATGTCATCAAACCTTGTGAACGAGTCACTAGTTACGACATTGATTTTTGAATGAAAAACAATATGCACATGCAATACCAACAAAAATCTTATTAGCACAACTCATGGGAGTCAGGAACGCTATCTCATTGAAGTACGCCTTCAGAATAAACCCTGTTTCAATTAGGACTTTTAAGGGTTGTAACGTGGCCTGGTTCATGGTTTTAGAAAAAAGGATTTATGGCTCAAAATTCGTTTATACCCACCCATTCTCCTTGATGTTCTCCAGTCCTACGTCCAGTTAATTTGGCACAAGCGCTCATCTCCCGAAAGGATTTCTGTGAGGATCGATGGTTAAGGAACCCATGAGGTCTTTGAAATGACATTCACCCCTTTTGTCTTCAGTGTTTCGGTCACACGACTTGTTCTTTATCGAGGATTTTTCTTTTGATCATTTCTTTTTTCATTTTTCGCTTCTTTATTTCCCTGATTTTGCCTGGACTGATTCTTTTTGAATTTTCGATTTTGAATTCCAGCGGGATGCCCTAACTTTTGCCTAAGTCGCTTATTTGAAGTTTGGACTTAGCGGGCTTTTCTTTTTTTCTTTTGATTCTTTTTCTTTTTCTTTCTTTTTTTTTTTTTTTTTTTTTTTTTGAACAAATCGTGTGACACTGTTTGTCTGGCCTGTTTGAAAGGGTTGTGACTATCTCACTCCTTGATCACTGATGGATAACCATTGTGGTTTCACATCTCTTGACCTCCTAATGTGTGAGGGAAGAAAGGTAATGGATCCTCAGATGCACCTTCCTTTTGAAATTTGGGCGCTTGGTTCAATTACTGACAACTACCCTGCCCCTGGTTAAATGTGAGGGTTTTTCGAATGAAAAGAAACTCCTACTTCAAGGCTCAAAGGGGTTGACGAGGGTCTATCTCCCTTATATCTCCGGTGTTTGGGGATTTGAAGCAATGCCTGTACATCCTCAACAGGGTTTTTATCCGAAAGCATACGACCAAAGATTTTGCGTTTTTACCTCATCATCCTCCCTCCAAGAGTTTAAGCAAGAAAATTGGTATTGCAATGCGCAGAAAAATTATATGAATGAATAAAAATGAACTACTTCAAGAAAAACATATTCATTGCATTAAAACATCATTCAGAATACAAACAAGTTTTTTAGGCATACAATGCTTTAACAAGAAATGAAAAACTACAAATGAAAATGCAGTAAAGAAGCTGAAGATTGCCATCGCCGAGGAGGCTTGATTATGTCTGGACGTCCTTGTAAACTGAGTTCTCACTTGAGACAGGAGGCTTCAATTGATGTACATATCATCTTCAGTGAATGCAATGATCTCTGAGTCCACCAGGTCTTGCACCTTGTGCTTGAACACGTTGCAATTTTCAATCGAATGACCCGGTGTGTCTGAGTGATACTCGCATCTAGCATCCAAATCATAATCAGGAGGAATGGGGTCAGGGATAGGCTTGACATCCCTTAGTTCAACCAGAGAACTCTCAAGTAGCCGGGCAAGAACATCACTGTGAGGAATAGGGAGTGGATCGAACCTTCTCGCAGGCCTCCGGGATCTTTGTTGTCTCTGTTGCTGAGGAGCATAAGGTCGCTGATACTGAACAGGCTGTTGAACAACAGAAGGAAAATACACGGCACTAGTTTCTCCTTCCTTTCCCTTGGAGGACCCAGCATAAGGTTTCTTTGCACCTTCAGCAGCAATTCGAATCTTTCCCGTCTTGATGCCATTCTCGACTCTTTCTCCTGCCAATACAAGACCTGAAAATCCAGCTGACACACATCCAACCAATTTCTCATAATAATGCCCCTGAAGCGTATCCATGAACATATCAACAAGCTCTCTTTCCAACATCGGAGGTTGAACTTGAGAAGCCAATTCACGCCACCTCTGGGCGTATTCTTTGAAGCTTTCGTTTTGTCTCTGAGAAAGACCCTGCAATTGCATTCTACTGGGCGCCATGTCCGTGTTGAATTGGTAGTGCTTGATGAAAGCTTCTGCCATATCTCTCCAGCTTTTAATATGCGTTCTCTCTAAGCTCATATACCAATCTAAAGATGCCCCAGTTAAGCTGTCCTGAAAGAAATGCATCAGCAGCTTCTCATCATCCGTATGGGCAGACATTTTGCTGGAATATGCCATGATGTGAAGCTTAGGGCAGGTGGATCCATTGTACTTCTCGAAAGTAGGCGCCTTGAACTTCGGAGGAACCTTCACACCTGGGACCAACCCTAAGTCATACATGTCCATACCCAAATCATTCTGGCCCTTTAAAGCATTCACTATCTCTTCGAGCATACGGAACTTCTTGTCCGCCTCAGTAGGGAAATTCATCTCAGCATCGTAAAATTGTTCCTCCTGATTATCCACCTTCTGATGAGGAACATGAATCTTAGCAGCACTTCCTCTGGATTGACTCATAGGAGAGGGTGAAGGAAGATCAACACGTGGAGGATTCACAACCCCGCCCGGAGTATTACCAACAACATTCCCATTACCAGCCTCTGGGATAACAACAGTCCTTTGAATAATTGCCTCTAGTTCCTCTTGTTGTTGAGCCATGCCCGGCATCATCTCAAAGAACTGAGCCATACGAGTCTGGAATTCCGACAACTCTGCTCGCATCTGATCCATGATCCTTCTCTGATTGCTTCAAGTTGCGTAGTGGTGAGAAGTCAGGTTTGCAGTTCTGGAGACAATAGCAAGTCAGAATAAGAATCCCCTCTTTGAATACCCGTTATGCATATGAGTATGAGAATGCAAAATGACATGCGATGCAAATGCAAAGACACGGGATCAAGGTATCCACAAAGCTCTGGATAAGTGTTGTGCTGATGACTGAATAAGCTCATAGGTCTGCTCTGAAGAGAATATCGGAACCGGAATATCCGAATAATCATAATACCATAACACTAGGCTGATACTGATAAGAAATCCAAAGTACCGGGTAGGTAGAAGGTCAAGGTTACCTGCAAACCTGTAAACACCCGCCCATTCTCACATGTGGGTACTAGGATGTTCAGTATCCCGGGCTCTCAGGTCGAGAAATGATGATACGTTCACCATTTCTGGTTTGGCATCATCATCAATCGAGGAGGCCTCAACTGATTCTCCAAAACGAAAGGTCCTCAGCTTCTGGCACTGAGGTCGAGAAGCAATAGTACATTCATCCCTCGGGGTACAGTACTATCGCTAATCGAGGAGTGCTTCCACTGATTCTCTTTCCAAAAGGGACACCTATAGCAAGTTCCCAGCATTGGGTCCTCGGATCGAGAATATGCAATGGGTTTGCCACATAATGTGGTCTGCCACTATCACATCTCGGGAGGAGTGTCGCAACTGAGTCCTCGGGAATGGTCACCAGAGTCGACAGTTCCTCAGGAGAATAACTACTGGCCTGCATAACATGCAGTAGCAGAAAGCTCCCGATAGAACCTCGTCTGGTTGTGGGTCTCATGAACAACAATACGTGGTCACCACCACGCAAGCGTCATGACTATCCACTCTAATACCTATGTGTATGCTCAAGCCTGGGTAATGGGCTTATCTCTCAGAACACCCATCCCGCCAAACAGAAAACAGCAGCACAGTCCAGCATAATAATGATATGTAATGCAGTAAATGCGATAAATACAGTAAAGTACAGTAAAGCAGCAATACAGTAAATAGCAATACAGTACAACAGTAAGTACAGCAAAACACAGCACCACGGTAAACACCCAATGAAAGAAAAGCAAACAGGCGCTAGGATTGACTCGCTAAGGAAACCAGAGATTCTGGGTTCGATCCCCAGCATAGTCGCCAGCTGTCGCTCCCGGGATTTTCATCCAAGTACAAACGCGAAAGTGGCACCGAACAGAGTCGCCAGCAATGTGTATTTATCCCAAGAGAGGGAAAGGAAACACCGCATAAACCTGAAGGAAGGAAAAGAGCATGGTCTTACGACCAAGAGAATGGGTTCGGGAGTCGGTTACGCGAGAGGAAGGTATTAGCACCCCCACGCGTCCATCGTACCCGATGGGATCCACGCTTGCTTGTCTCGATCAAAGGGTGATAGAAAAGAATACTGGAAAAGAACTGAAAGAAAGAAAGGAGAAAGAATGGAAAAGGAACAAGAAACAAATGTAGGGAAAATAAAAGAAGTGCTCGCATGGGCCCTACCCCACTGCCTACGTATCTCATCGGGAGCATGAGAATCAGAGCGACGTAGTTCCCCTCACTAGGGATGGATTGTTTGTGTTTTTTAAGGAACGGCTAACGTTCTAGCTCAGGTGTTGCAGGCTCGCTGGTCCGAGTGCGTTACCATCTTGCAAGAGAACGAGTAGAAAGCACGTTCGTACGTCGAGAATGAGTGAGGTGAGAAAAGAATTCCCGAAGGAGACGTTATTGTTTGTTTTTGTCTTTTAAAGAGAAGTGTTTTTATTGCTTCGGTGTTTGCAACATGTATTGTATTTAAGTCCCTCATGTAAGATCGAATGCCTCGCATATCGACCCAAGATGGGACGTATGCTAAACATTCCAAGAAAGTGTGAGAAGATCCCCCACTTCCTTGTTCCCACATGAAAGGCCTAAATACAATATTTGTCATGCCTTTATTAAGTGTTTTGGTTGATTATGAAATGAAGAAATGTTTTATTATTTGTACCCTCAACAAGTATTGCATTTAAGTCCCTCATACAAGATCAAATGTTTAACACATTGACCCAAGATGGGCTACATGCTATACATTCTAAGATTACAAGAGAAGACCCCTTATAATCTTTTCTTTATATGAAAGGCCTAAATGCAATAAATGCCTACCTTTATTAGATATTTTTGTATTTTCTTTGAGATGAGAAGATGAAAGACTCAAGGACGGAGAAAAAGGTAAAAATCTATGGGGAAACTAAGACTCAATTCTAATTGATTAGTTAAGGGAGAGATCCTAATGGTTTGTGAGGTTACAGAACCTAAAGTCTAAATAAGGAATGAGCTAAACGATTTACTTCTAAAGTAGAAGATGAATTGTAACTCAAAAGGGAAAGTAATGTGTTAACCAAAGAAAGCACATATGTACTTAACAAAACACAATATTGAATTGTAAAAGATGAGAGGAAAGAAATTTGACTGTGGATTCCTTATCCACACTCAATTTCAACTTACCAAAGCCCCTACATGGTTAGTAAACACTATTTACAAGTAACGAAATAAGGAGAAAATAACAAGTAAGATCAAACAAGTAAAGAACCAAAGAATTTAATCCACAATGAGCAATTAAAATCATGGTCAACAACTAATCAACCATAGCCAAATTAGAATTAGAATACTAAGTAAAAACAAGATTAAGTTACTAATAAGAAAACCTAATTTGTCTAATTCTAAAATTAATCCTAAAATTAGTTCAAGGTAATTCTAAACTAAATCTAAAAAAAATAAGCCTAAAGTTAAATCTAGAATTAATTCCTATTAATCCCTAAAGAAATCCCACTTAATTTCTAATTAAAGATACTTCTAATATTAATCCAATTAATTTCAAGAAAAACTAATTCTAATATTAAAACCTAATTAAAGGAAAATTAATTCTAAAGAAAATTAATTCTGAAATTAAAATCTAATATTCTAATTAATTCCAATTAGCAAAACAATTAAAAAATAAAAACCAAACCAACAAGGGGTGCAAAATAACGTTGGAGTGGTGTAAATAGAAGCTTGGGGCGAATGGACTTTAAGCAACAGGCCCAAGGGTTTGTTTCATTCACAGCCAGGGGTGTATGAGTGAAATAGGTGGTGCGAAACGAAAAACCCAACGTCTGGCTTTAGGAGGTTTCAGGCCCAGTTTCATTCAAAGGAAATTGGGGGTGTGATGAGTGATTGAAGTTGGCAGAAAGAAAAAAGAGAAAAACGTATGGGCTTTAAAGAAAAAAACCCGGTCCAGATTTATCTTCCAAATAAAACTAGGGTTAGTAAACCCACTTCAGCCGTGCACTTCATCAACATCACCTTCGTGTCTTCCCTCCCTCTAATCTCCAACGTAACCCCTCCTCTCAGCCTTCTTCCTTCTCCTTCAACACAAACCGTCGCCGGAACCATCTTCTCTCAACCTTCAATAAGTTGCCACCACCAAAACGTCTCTCTCAGTTCGCTCGTCACTTCCGGCGATACCATCTCTCCTCTGTCTCCATTCAAATCGCACCGCAGTCCTCATCATCATCCACGCGCGAACTCCCTTCGTTCGTCAGCAAATCGTCATCGTCTCCGTCACAATGAACACGCCGGCGAACCTCTCCATTCGCACACACAGAACTCACCGTCGTTAACCTCTCAACGGTAACGCGAATCGCAAAACAACCTCCTCGCTCGCTCTTTATCACCACGTAGAACACTCACCACGCTCAAACGAATGTCGCAAAGTTAAGCAAGCCGTCACAAATCAACCGATGCAGATACGAGAAGCATAATAAACACAGATCAAAGAACAATCACGACATGAAATTGGAGTTTGGATCGAGGTCCACGTACCTACCGGAGAACCGTCCGGTGCGTCTTCAGATCGGAGAATTCGAACAGAAATCCAGAGATAAAAACTTTCAGGTATGCGTAACTTCGCTCGATTCCGCTCCTTCTTCTGCTAAATCGCTTCTGAGAATGATCGCGTTGATTCCGATTGTTGCTCTCGTTTTTGAGTTCACAAAATATTGTGTTTCGTGAATCGTTATGTGAATCGTGAATTCTTCTTCAATCTGAATTATGTTGAATTGATTGGTTGATGTTGATTTCTGTAGAATGCCGAAGAGAGTTTCAAGAGTGAAGAAGAGGTGAATTTATAGAGCAGCTTGGAATAATCCAGAAGAAAAAGTTTGTTACAGGAACAATTGATCAGGGCCTTTGATTCAAGAGTTAGTTACCAGAAATGGAGAGTTGAGATTGAATCTTATGAATTTTCTGTTGTAAATTGGTTAGAAAACTGTTAGAGGATTAGTTTATGACTGTAACCATTAGAAAAATCTCTTCGTAGCCGTTATGAGTTCTGGTGAAATGTCATGCTGCTATCATTTTCATTTGTGGATTCTCCTTGGATTTGTAATTTTTTAATTTTCCAATTTTCCTTGCTGTTATGTTATTTTTCTGTGGAGCTGCTGTTGTTATCTGTTGGAAGCTTCAATTATGACTTTTTCTGGTGTAATTTTCTGCACTGATACGCATTTGTTTGATGTGCTGAAATCATCCGCTAATTTTTCCTTCTTTTTTTTTTTACTGTGATAGACTATATGGCCTTGTATTGGGATTATGTGGCCGGAAAAAAGTGACACGCGTGAATGTACATTTATTAAAATGGATACAAGCTTTGAATTGCAAGTTGGTTTAATTGATATTAGAAAAGTGGTTTAAACAAATGGATAAATTTAGAATAAAATGGAATAATGGAAAATGGATATGGATCCCTATATGGACAATTGGGTATTTGGATAGAAGTTGGGTTTGGATATGGGTTAGAAAGTGAATATATCTAAAAATGGTCAATTGGACTTTACAACTTGGACAAATGAATTTGAATTTAAAAATGGACTTAAAAGATGGATATTCGGATATTTCAGATGGATGTGGATAAATTGGTTTGGAAAATGGATATTAAAGTGAAATGGATAATTGGTTTTTAAAACAAATGAATAGTAAAAAATGGATTAAAAAGAATGATTATTGAATGGATTTGTGATTTAGAAAAATGGATTGAAAAGTGGTTTTAAACTAAAGGGAGACGTTGAAATGTGGGTTAAGAAAAATGAAGTGGACAATGGATATTAATGGATTTAAAAGCGGATTGTAAGTGGAATTTGGAATTTATGGAAATGGTATCAGAATGGTTATGGGTTAGCAAAAAGGAGTTGTGTCTCGAATTCCAAGTAAGTCATCCGATCACATCCAACCACCTCAACTTGACTTCATACACCGCTTGAGAAACAACCACTTTGAATGCACACTGATAGTCTTCTGAATACGGAGAGCTCAAACTAAAGGAAGATGCCTTGATCACATGTCTTATGAACCCGATGCAATGATATGATTATGAGTTATGACCTAAAATGCAGATGAGCGTGAAGCAAAAGCCAGAAAAAGGTAGGGCAAATTTTGGGGTGCTACAGCTGGGTATGGTTTCCTTGAAAGAAGGGGTGTATACTCTACCGCTTCGGGTCATCTTTCCAGTTCCAACTATATTAGTCACATCTTCAACAGTAGTTCACACCTCTTTCCTTGGAACTACGTCTTCAACGACGATTCCCACCTCTTTCCTTGGAATCACGTCTTCTCGTCTTCTGCTACTCATGATATTCTCATAGACCTATGGCACGACCTTGGTCCCTCAGAACCTAAATGGAATAGGTTGTCGGGTGTTGCATTGCTTGGGATGACTAATGATGGAAGCATTAGTCGTTCCAGGATTGTTGAAAATTGGTACTGGTTTATTAAATACAGGAACTACAGACCCAGACTTAGGTGTGTTGGACCCGGATACCTGCCCTCTTGGCTTTGGTAGGCTAAACACAGGCTTGATTGCTGCAACTTTGTTTTCCTTTTCCTTGCTGAACACCTGTAGGAACCCTTCATTGATTAGATACTGAACATCATCTTGGACTAAACGGCAGCCTTTGATACTGACATTACATTCCTCACAGTCATCGTGGCAAACTTTAACTACCCAGCTTTAAACAACTTAGCATGAAAAGTCTTGATAGGGGTTTTGATCTTTGTTGCATCCAAAACTAATACCTCATCCTTTTCATCTTCTATGGCATTAGTAGTCCCATGGGTAGGTAAAGGATTGTTTTTCACATTCGGTTGATTATCAGTAAATGAAAGGATATTCTTCTCCATCAAAACCTTCACTACATTCTTCAACGCTAAACAACCCTCTAAGTCGTGACTAGCTCCTCCTTGATGAAAAGCACAAGTCGCATTTGGGTTGAAGAAAGGCATAGATTTCTCTGTTGGCGGTCCCAAAGGTCTAGTAACGATCAACCCTTGCTCCACTAAAGAAGGGTAGAGCTCTGTATATGACATTGGTATAGGTGGAAATGTTGGCTTTCCCCCTTTCCTTTTGTGGGGACAATTCTGTTGTGGAACCTGTGGTCTTGGTTGCTGATAATTCTGGTTTTTAGGCCATTGTTGATAGGCTGGCGCCGGCTGCGCTGCTTGGTGATTGAAAGTAGCCGTAACAGCAGCTACGTAGGGTTGTTGAGCATACTGCATCTGGTAGATTGGATGCTATGCGAAGTTTGGTCTCTGTTGTTGCTGGTACATTGGTTGCTTCCATCGAGGGCTCTGGGTCTTTCCTGCCATGACGGCATTAGTCTCTCCTTCCCTCTTCTTGTGAGAATGACTAGGGGACTTCTTAGTACTGACGCTAGTTGAACTGCTTGGAGAACTGATCACTTTTCCACTCTTTAATCCTACTTCTACCTTCACGCCAATGGCAACAATATCAGCGAAATTAGCACTGACACTGCTAATCATTCTCTCATAAAACTCAGGCTTTACTGTGTCTACAAACCAATCAGCCAACTCTTTCTCAGTCAATGGTGGTTCGACCTGAGAAGCAGTCTCTCTCCAACGTTGTGCATATTCTTTGAAGGTCTCAGTACTGAAAGCATTACTTAACTCCATTGCCTTCATCTTCCTCTGCATTGTTTCATCACTTTCTCTCAATTTCTCGTGTCTATCATCTCCTTCTTCTGACACATCAACGTAATCGTAGGGATGGTGGTTTTGAAAAACCGGATGCACTTGCATTTGTACTGCTGGTGGAGCATAGGTAGGAATAGCTTGCAGAGTCTCATTGACCAAAGGAACTATTTGCTGTGTGGATGAAGGAACTGAAGCACGGATAAAATCAATGGGTATGCCCAAAGTGTGGTTTGTGACAAGGATGATAGGAGGTTCTACCGTTGTGGTGACGATTTCAGAGACCACAGTGGTCTGGGTGTCCATCTTTGCTCTCATAACATTAATTGCCTCGAGGATTTGTCCTATCCCTCCTCGTATTTCATTCAGCTCATTGTTGACTCTGTCCATTTCTCTGTAAGCCTCTGACATCCTGAATCGAGCTTGGGCCCGAGTGTTGTAGTTGTGTATGGGATTCAGTGTGACGATTCTGGAGAGAACACGGTGTCATGAGACAAAGACAAGGAAAAAAAATGCACATGAAGATGCAAATGAGGATGCAAATGCAAATGCAAGCTAAACTATCAAGAAACCAAAGAAATTTTGCAAACAATATAGATAATAGATTCCTTGACAAAATAAACTTCTTCATTCAAGAGTCTGGTGAACATTACATCAGGAGCAGTGCATCCTCATACTCCAAGTACATAAGTAGAAATACATCAAAAGGGAACGTTAACAACAAAGGAAAAATAACAACAATACTAAGGATTGAATCCACTGGTTGATGATCCCTCTCCTACATTAATCACTCTCATCAACTTGCTGATACGCTCTTTTGTTTCCTCTTTTGCAAGAACCAACTCTCCTAACGCTTCCACCATCTTCTGCTTTGTCTTGGTAGGTGATTCATGGTGAGGATGTGGCTTCATCATTACATGAGCTATGTCACGAGACCATTGTAAGTAGGCCTCTGTGACTGGGCATTCAGCTTTCCATAATTGTCTGTTAATCTGGCGCCATGCGCGCTCCAACCGCGTCTTCATTTCAAAACCTCCTCTCTCATCATAAAACATCATCTGCATATCCTCGTCATCTGGAATTCCCTCCTTCAGATGACCCAGTTAACGGCGTGCAAGGACAAGGTTGTAATTGATACAACAGTTTCTTCCCATGAGAGGCACATTGGGGCAATCCCCACAGCTATGGATTATGATAATTCCTTCTTCAGTTGAATTATACCATTCGATGTCAGTATGCTTCAATTCCATCAGCTTTTTGGACCAAATTTTACAGTCTTCGACCTCCCAGAAAGTCGGAGTCTTTGGCAGATAAGAGATGAACCACTAGTAAAAAAGGGCTACGCAGCATACAATTGGCCCACAGCCTCTTGTGTATCTGGTCTGTATGGAATGGTAAACATCAGCTAGTAGTGTCGGAACTGGATTGTTGACTGTAAAAATCTGGATGGCTTGGGTATCCACAAAGTTCTTGGCACTTGGGAATAGAAACAAACCATATATCATCAGAGCTAGGATTAATTCAAACAAAGCCTCACTTCCTCTGTTCTTGAAGAAAAGAGCCTTTTCCAACAAGAATTGAGCGGGTAGTTCCTCCTTTGTTAGTCAGGTTAGCCTGGATGTCAGATAATCTGATTTTGGTTACTCTGGCGATGTCTCTGGCAGAAGGCATTTCTTTAATCCCAGAAAATATGGGAGCTTCTCTGACAGGAATCCTTATCATGGCTGAGAATTCCTCAAGGGTTGGCACCAACTGGAATTCAGGGAACACGAAACAGCGGTACGCGGGATGATACAACTGGACCAAAACTTCAAGGGGCCCTACAGTCACTGGTGTCTTCATTAGTGGAATGATACATCCATATCTATCAGCGAAAGTTGACTGGTCTTCAACCATCTCTCCCAACCACAACAAACGCTCCACCTCTGGTAGTTCAAAGAAATAAGGCCAAACTCTTTTCCCTGCAGCATCCATTTCTACAAAATCTGCAAAACAAAATTAGTAACTTGATAGTCTAGCAGAGAATGCAAGATGCAATGCAAAGTTTCATGGAACCCAAACACTCGCGAAATATCAAGAGATATCAAAAGACCTCATTTTCATTAAATAAAAGGTGAATTACAAGAGTTGATACACTTTCAAAAGCCCTAAACATGAAGCTAAATAAAAGCTAGAAAGTCCTAAGGAAATTCTCCTAAGAGTCTTGTGTTGAGTCTTCTGATTTCTTTCTCCATCTGATCCCATTCTGCGACGAGGTTGTCGAGGATGGATTTCCCAGCAGGAGGCTGAGTGTTAGAGGAACTTGGATCTTCCAGGGCCTTTCTCTTCTTACATGAGAGTAACTCTTCATTCTTGGTCTGTAGTTGCTTCTAGAGTTCCAGGTTTTCTTCAACGACCACTTGATACTTGAGCTTCCAGGCTTCTTCTGACCGTTGGGCTTGTCTTAAAGAAATCTCCATCTCTTCTTCTTTTGTCATGAAGTATAAAACAGGCTCTTTCTTCAAAGCAATTGGTTCCTGCCTTTTATAGGGCATCTTTAACTCTATAGCCCTCCTTCTGACCCATTGTAGATAGGGCTCCAATGACACACGGTTAGGTCTTCCCAAAGAACTTCTTTCTCTTTTGCGCTTGCTACCCCAAGCGTTCAAAATCAACTTCTTCTGTTCTTTGTTCTTGTCATATGCTTCAAAGTAGATGCTTTCCACATGAATACTGAGAGGTTTATCCTTCAAAGGATACCCTAATTGGTGTCGTGCTAATACAGGGTTGTAGCTGATTCCACCTTTAATGCCAAGAAGAGGCATGTTGCCATAATTTCCACAGCTATCTATAATCAGGATTCCATCATACACCCGATTATACCAGTCAATGTCTGCATGGGAGAGTGTCATAATTCTCTGAGACCACCATCCTTTCTTGGAATCCCAGAATGCGCCTGATTTTAGTAGATGCGAAATAAACCCTCTATACAACACGAGGACACAGTAAATAATCTGTCCATTCCCATGAGCATTTTTTGTATGGATGGAATGATAAGCTTCAGCAAGCAAGGTAGGTACCGGATTCTGTTTCATGAAGATTTTGATTGCATTCAGATCCACGAAGTTGTCAATGTTCTGGAACAAGAAAATT
The DNA here is from genome assembly GCA_022829125.1 of Lathyrus tuberosus. Lineage (NCBI taxonomy): Eukaryota > Viridiplantae > Streptophyta > Magnoliopsida > Fabales > Fabaceae > Lathyrus > Lathyrus tuberosus. The sequence goes on from JALAZF010000842.1 coordinate 888,371, forward strand.
CCATAGATGAGCAATGCAAAAATAGCTTCAAAGGCATCCCAGTTGGAGTGTTTAGCAAAATAACGAGCCTTTTCAAACAAACACTTAGCAGTTAATCCAAAAATTCCTCCCTTAGAAGTTAAATTGCTTTTGACGTCAACTAACTCTAGATGAGTTTTCTTGGCGATTTCTTCCTCTTTAGGATCCTTCTCGAAGATAGGAAACAGGGACTCATCCTTGATAGGCAAACCAATTATCTGAGAGTATTCCTCGAGGGTGGGCAAGAGTTGATAGTCAGGAAACGTGAAGCAGTGATACTTTGGATCATAAAACTGAAGCAGAGTTGAGAGGAGTCCTTCATCAATGGTCTTCTTCAACAAAACCCACAACTTCCCATATCTGTCTATGAATCCTTCAGGGTCTGTTAGAAAATCTCCCAATTTCCTTAGGTCATCCAATTTTGGGCTCTTGAAAGTGTATTTGATGGTGTTTCTTCTTGAGCTATCCATGATATCCCTCTGATATAAGAAAAGAAATCTGAGTTCCATGAAATAGATGCAACATGAATGCTTATGATGTATGAATGCAAGGCACACACAAAGACACACAAAGCACAAACAAAGGGGATAGGTTTGAGCATGGAGCTAGGGTTTACCCCTCCCATTGGTATGTACTATTGGTTTTCATCTGCTGAACAGGGTTCTAAGAAGTTCCCAGAGTCGACAACCCATCTTTCGGATTTTATCGACTTCCCATATGACTTGGTAATCAATAAAATTCTCAAGAGAATCTCATCTGAGTGTAGTATCACGTGACAACCAATTCAGAAATAGACTCCATCATGGTCACCGCACTACATCCTAAAAAGGATAAGTGGGGTTTGGTAACTACGGTTCTCAATATCAAGGGCTCCTAGGTCGAAAGTAGCACGTTTTCACGAATAGACTCGTTCAACATGACTAGACTCTCAAGAGGGCGTCAACTGAGTGATGGTGATTCAAGTCAACTTTTTCAGGAATCGACTCCCTCAAATCCTCCTTGAATATACCATCGTCCTATCATAAGTGCACTCAAATCTGGGTTAGGATTTATCTCACCACTCAAGAACCAAGTCAACAAAAGATCTTAAGCAAAACATATATATAGGCAATCAAACAGATATACACAAATATAGCAAACAAGCATAAATAAAACAAGTAAAACAAAGGTGGGCTTAACCCTCAAAATCCTTCCCCAGTGAAGTCGCCATTTCTGTTGCGGTGAGAATCGGATAACAAGCTATTAATTAACTTGCATCGCAAAACTTTGAATTCCACCACCGACTTTGATTTATCCAAAGGAAAGGTTCAAGATCGAGAAAAACCTAAAGGGGGGGAGATCTAAGGTTCGGGGGTTGGTTACGCCTAGGGAAGGTATTAGCGTCCTAATCGTCCGTAGTACTCTACGGGAACCTCTTGTTTTAACTTGTTATGTCTTACTCGCTTGCTAAGGGTGTTATGCTAAAGGTTGAAACCCTAGGGGTTAGTATCTAAGTATACTCGACAAAGTATCACACTTTGCGCCTACGTATCCTGACGGGAGTGGAATCAGAGTATCCGTAGTTCACCGATCTAAGGGTGAAGGAGAGGAACCATTGGCTATGGCAAAAGTTCCAAGGGGAAATGAGTATGAGCTCATTTTAGAGTTCACGATAACTCTCTAAATCTACGTTATAGGGGGGAAGTGAGTTCTCATGATGATGAGAATCACACAGAGTTCAAAACTCCAACCTATTTCTGAGTTATGATTTCATTGGCCCTCATGAGGCCAAGAAATAGGATAAACCTAAAAGGATAGGGTAGGGTGGTTGTTTAGTGACTCAAGAGTCAATTTTAGGATGATCTCCCTTTGGAATGGGGGGAGAAGATAACAGTTGTAAAATTACAAAGAAGATAAAGAGTATAAATTCAAATATGATGATGCAAAAAGACATAAATAAGATAATGAGATGAAATCAAAGCTTATGAAGTCTTGCAAAATTAGAATCATACATATTAGACAATGATCAAACATGATAAACAAAGATAGCATGGCAAGATGAATAAGGAAGTGCAATAAAACCCTAATAGGTATTTCTAATCTTAACATAAATAAAGGCAAATAGTATTAAACATTTCCAACCATTTCTTTTTATATTTAAAAAGTAGATTCAATTAGAAGAACATAGCAAAAAGAATGGAGGAAAAAGGATGGAAAATGAACAAGTTATGGCATTTTGAAATTAAGGTACAAACATTGAAAACAAATTAAATAAAACAACCAAGTCATAAAAAAGAAGGAAAGGGCACTCCTAGGGATTGAACCCAGGACCCTTCGCTCACAGGTTAAAACCCAAATCCATCTGAACCAAAGTGCGCGCCTTAACACATAATAGATAACACAAATACATATGCAAAGAGAAGTGAAATTCAGAAAAATAAACAAAAGGAGTGGGGCGAGGGGGATTCGAACCCCAGTCCTAAGGGTGGTAGGGCGTGTGATAGTGTGTGCTTGCCACTGGGGTGGCTGTTACATCCGGTAATAATCACAACTCAAATAATATATAAGCTTTCTATGCGCACATATTTCAAGTTAACAATACAAACCAAACATTACACAGTCTGCTCACGGAAAGGGAAACATATAAGCTATGCCATTCAAAATCAGCCATGGTCAAATAAAATGAAGCAGAAACATGTAATTACCATCTCAAAAATCATGAATTACTACATGTATATTAAGTGAGTGCTTTAATCATACAAATTGGTAAAGTAGAAGAACATTTGAATGTGTGAAGCAATAAATTCCAGCACAGTCATAGCTGCAAGCATATTCAAAAGAGGTTCAATAAACATCTTGAAAAGCAACTAACAAACAAACATGAAGTTCAAGGATCCAAATGGCAATTAGGTTTAGTTTCATGTATCAAAACATCCTCAAGACTAAGCATACTTAATGAAGGGTAGCAAAGATGTTTAGGACTAAAATCATATGGTAGGCAAGGTTAATGCTCAAAATGCAAGAACATAGAAAGATAGATTAAGACATTGAAGTCAGATCCAAAGATACTCTCAAAGTTCAAAAGCAATTCAAACATGTCACAATGAGTGGTGAAAGAAAAGGGGCAGGCCAGATCAAATATGAAGGCATATTCTGAGGTCAACCTAATTGTCAGTGGTAGTTCTAGGAGATAATAAAAGGATGTTAAGAAATGACGACATCAATCTCAACAACATAAGCAGTTAGCAACATACTAGTAACATGTCATTAGGGCAAACACATTCCACAAGGCAGAGAGCTATCATACAACACACTCAAATGGAATTTCATGCAATGATACAACTTGGACACAATTGATAAACAATATACAGATCATGGACTCCAAAACAGTATGGCATGCATTCAACATAAGTTTAATGTAAACAAACAAATCAGTGCAAGAGCAAGGTAAGTTAGAAACACATTACTGTCATAAAAACAAAGGCTCAAGCATAGTGTCATCTAAATCAAGTAACAGCTAGACATGAGTATTAGATACACAAAACAGCTACACACATCATGTTGATAAAGGAAAAAAAATCAGTCATGTTACAATGATAAGTACACAAGCAATATGATGGTCAAAGGCCTTTATGAATCATACACATATATTCAAGATAGAATAGGACATATCATAGCAACCAAGTTCAAATTCAATCAAATGGTATCATTTAACACAGACAGTAGCATAGGACTTAGTAAAAACCAAATTAGGCAACAATCATGCAAGCACATTTATCACACATATATGGACTAGGTTCAAGGTGGTTTGGTAAATGTTAGAAGCATAAAGTGATATCCAACATCCATAACCTAGGAGTATGTTAAAAAAACACATCAAAGCTAGCACATATATCATGAACACAATGTTAACATGGAGAACAAAAGTATGATGCGACATAACATGACTTTCTGAAGTTAACAGTTCCAACATAATAGTCTAAGCATGCACAAATTGAAATATCGTGGCAGGTCATGGAACATCATGATTAAATAGGAATAATTCAAAGCAAACTGACAACAGGACAATCTTTCCCTAAATTCAACATTCATGAACATAAGCCTTAAACATATATTAAACAAAAATCAATCCAATGAGATGCAACACTAATAAATAGCTTGCATATACTAACAGTTCAAACAATCCAAGCTCAGACACATAGCCAACCAAAATCAATGCCAAGGCAAAGTGATGCATACCAATATAAGCACATACACTAATAGTCAAAATGTCAACCAAGCATCAACAACAATGAAGTTCAAAACCATGACTTGAGAACACAAAGTGATCATATATTGATGGTGGCAGAAAAAGAAACTAGTGCTACTTTAACAAGAACAACTTAACAGCATCAATCAATCATTAAACCAACAACAAAATGGATAGGTTCAACCATCCCACGACTTATGAGCATATAAGAAACACATAGGGAACTAAGGTTCATGAACCTCTTATCTCAAAGTAACATCTAAGCACCATATGTCATATAAGTAGGTTAACAAGAAAATCAAACATCTAAACTTGACAATACAATACCACAATGAGAACTTATAATGTTGCAGCCATTCAATGAACAAAACCAGAGGCATTATAACTTAACACAAAAAGCATACATGTATATCATGTCAATGAACAACATCATATATTTTATGACATCAAGCCATGAGCACATAAACAACATATTCAAGCATATATTAGCAAGATACACATGTAACAAACAACAAAATGCATATGACACAATGATATCAAATGAGCATGATTAACAAGAAGGAAAGAATGTGATACCAAGTGGAGTAATGTCCACTGCCTTCAAGTATGCTGACTGCTTTCCTTCCAAAGCACTCCAAAGCCAACTTTCACCTTGCTTGCTCGAACTTAGGAAAACTTCAGAGAATATTTGAATGTTTTTGAGAATTGTTGGTGTCTTGAAGTGTAGAAGCAAGCTCCTTTTATAGGCTGAACAAATGGGCTTGGGTTGCTCTGAGTCCAAAGAGCAAACACTTGGTGTGCTGAGTGAAAAACTAGGGTTGCAACATCTCTCTTCAAAATTCAAACTTGGTCCACTCCTTGGAGACAAATACGCTTCTCATGCTGCACAAAATTTCAGAGGTTGCAGGGTCCATTTCACCACTTCGTATATTGCTTCAGAGCTCCTTATTTGTTGTCATATGGAGGGGTATCAGATGAGGTAAGGATTGGGATTGCGTGAAGAGGTTTGCATATGAGAACAGGTTGGATGCTGAAACGAGCAATGCCTCAGAGCTACTTTTAATGAGCCAAACCACTGAAAGCTTAAACGGGCAATTCTCTTGGAGAATTCAAAATGAATAAATAACGCGCCAAGTGATTGAGGTTGAAACGATTTTGGATGAATAGATTCAATTGTGTTTGAATTTCTTCTTCCAATCTGAAGCTCGCAAGCACGACCAAGGAAGAAGAGCAAACTTGGATTGTTTTGCCTCTTTGTATGCCATATGTCGCCTCTCCATTGGTCATAAAAACTAAGTTGAAAAGTCAAAGCAAATTGCTCATTTCCTATTGGTCCTTGGCTAATGAACTTTAATTCAATATTTTTGTAACATGTTTTTGGTCACGATGGGCCTATCATGGTGGGCTTAAAGATCATATATTAGCATTGGTTTTTTTTCCTTCTTTTTTGTTATAAAAAGAAAAAATGGTTTAGAAAAATAAATGAATAAGTGAATTAGGTAATTGAAATGGTTATGGATGTGGTTTAGGAGAATTATCATTGAGAAATTGGATAAAATTGGTTAATAGATGATTGTTGAAATTGGTTAGGAATACAAAATGATAATTGAGGGTAGACAAGGTGGGTAGAAATTAGGTTATGGAGAGGATCATGGAGAGGGTTCTAGAGTTATCTCTTTGAAATGAGAGACTTGCTTGATTCAATGCTCCATCCAAAATCTTGATTAATCACTTCTTGAATCTCCTTAAGATAACACTTGATTCACAAATGAGACAAACACAAACAAAACCTGATAAAAGGGTTAGCTATGCAATATGATTGACCTAATATGACATGCAAGAGATCAATGGATCTAAGGGTAAAATTTGGAGTACAACATTGACGTTGCGGTTGTTGCTGATTCTGAGCATTCTGAACCAATTGTTACGGATGATACTGATACGTAGGTTGTTGATATTGTGCAGCAGCAATGTATGGGTAGGGATAGTATGGCATGGGAGCCATGGGAGCTTGATACTGAGGAGAAACTTGAGTTGTCATAGCATTGGCTTCACCTTCTTTCTTCTTTGACTGACTGTTCTGAGACTTTCTAGTAGTTGGCTGCTGGGAAGCAGCTCCAAGAATCTTTCCAGTCTTCAAACCATTTTCAATATGTTCACCAATGGTTACAACATCAGCTAAGTTCGATGAAGAACTACCCATCATTTTCTCATAGTATGATCCTTGCAATGTGCCCATGAAGATGCCAACCAATTCATTGTCAGAGAGAGCAGGTCGCACTCGAGACGCCATCTCGTGCCACCTTTGTGCATACTCTTTGAATGTTTCGGCTAAGCGCTGAGACTGGTTCTGCAGCTGTAATCTGGTAGGCGCCATATCAAGATTGTATTTGTATTACTTCAAGAATGCTTCAGATAAATCCCTCCAATTACGGATTTTGCTGCGCTCTAAGCCCATGTACCAATCCAATGAAGCACCAGACAAACTATCTTGAAAATAATGAACTAGAAATTTATCATTATCAACATAGGATGCCATCTTCCTGCAATACATAGTGATGTGACTACGTGGGCAACTCAAACCTTTATACTTGGGAAGCTCAGGTATCTTGAATTTCTGCAGCAATACCACATTCAGAACCAGACATAGGTCTTTGGCCTCCAAGCCAAAAGCAGAAAACCCTTCAATAGCTCTGATACGGTCTCCCAATAACTTGTAGTCAGCATGTCTATTCTGATTAGTGGGCTTGACAAGAATCTGAGGATTTGGCAGCTGAGATGCGGCCGGAGCGTGCACTTGCGGAGTAGCAAACTAAGAAGGATATACCAAACCCGGATTAAGCATCTGACCAGCATTCTGACCCATCTGAACACCAAACGGATAATTCAGAGGAGGTACCACAGCGACTGAGGATGCCCCAGGGTAGAACATCCCAGGATGAACATTTTGAACAGCAGTTTGTGCAGCTTGAGATGCAATCGGAACATGAATAGGAGGACCCCTATACACATGCTCTTCTTCATCAGGAGTTTCAACGTCAGCAAACCCAGGAGATTGACGAGTCTGAACTTGAAGATGCTCATGATCATCACTCACCACCGGAGGTGGAACAGGAGTAGACATACCCCACGGATATGCAGCAGTATTCCCATTAGGCATGGACACAACATAAGGTTGATATGGGAGTAGACATACCCCACGAATATGCAGCAGTATTCCCATTAGGCATGGGCACAGCATGCCCCAAGGAAAAGCAGCAGGCATCTTGTTCACACCAGATTGAGAATTTGATGGATGACCAACAGGCTGAATTACAGGCTCAACGGCCACTTCAACAGTAGCAGAAGAAGGAACAACAGCAGGAGTAGCCGTAACAACAGGAAAAACAGTCACAACCGGAGTGACAACAGTTGCATCAGTGACAGTTGCAATAACAGTGCCAACAGCAGCAACATCCTTCTAAGCACGAAGGAGTTCCATGATAACATCCATGTTCGTCTGAAATTGATTCATCCGACCTTGGAATTGAGCCAGAGTCTCCTTATAAGCATCGTTCTCAGCTTCGAAGTCAGCCATGATTCTAGATTTGCTTGAGCGAGTGAAATACCGATGTCGAGTCGTCGTCTTGCTACAAGTGGAAGACGGACAGGGATAAGCAACGGTTTCCGGATGAAGGGATGTGCATATGTGTGCAAATGAATGTATGATATGCATGCAAAAATAAAGTTTTAAATTCCAAGAATTCTTAAACTTATCTTTGTTAACAATAATCATAAAGCATATAAGTAAAGGTGCAAAAGATAAATCTGGCAAGGAACTTCATTCATTTATTCAACAATAAAGGAAAGAAGTACAAGTCAAGTACAAGTCAAATATCTGCCTTTTGGGAAACAATAAAATCAGCATGGATCCTATCAAAGACCACCCTACAAATAGATAAGAAGTGGAAAACAACCCAAGGAAGCTGGTGTGGCAACACATCGACATATGCATCCCTCAACAACCCATGCAAGTCGTCAAGTGCATGCTCAGCAAATCTGGCTAGACGGCCATGCCTCTCACTCCAATACTTCGCATCCTTCATGAGGTTGCGCAGTAAAGAATGATTAGGTCCCTGAAGCATATCCTGAAGAAAGGCCTCTTTCTGATCCAAGAGGTTATGCAGATGACGATTTTGTTGCTCCCAATGAGTACTCTCTGTGTAGAGCTGACTGATTTGCTCTCTGCTTTGATGTGCTTGATCTTGCAACTTCTGAATCTTACCGAAGACTTTGTCGAGCTTAGCTTAACACTGAGAAAATTCTTTTGCTAACTGGTTAGCACGGTCATGCTCACTCTGCCACTTTTTCTTGAACTCAGATAACTTCCCTTGAAGCTCCTCAAGTCGCTTTTTGTAGCTCAACTCATCCTTGTAGGCTTGATACTGGGTATCGGCAAGTTGCCTCTTCTTTGAAGTAAGTCCATCATAGGTACTCTTCAAGGCATCACCCACTTTCCTTCGCTTGTTCTGTTCAAACTCCACCTCTTTGAGCATGCGCTCACGCTTCTGATGGAGATCAATCTATAGGTTATCCCTCTCGGAAGTGACTCTAACAAGGTTGAGACGAAGATCAACATTCTCCTTCTTCAACTTCTCAATAGTCAGCTTGAGTTGGTCGACTTCAGACGGAGGAACAATGGTAAGTGTAGAAAGTTTGGCACTCATGGAAGCTCGGAAGAAAATGGCAACAAGATCTCCTTGACGCGCTCTTTGACCCAAAGTGTGTAAGCTTCCTTGGTTATGCAATTCTTCTTACCCAAATCGGCTCTACCCTCAAGATGAATCTGAGTCCAAGCGGCACTAAACCTCTTCAGCCATCCCATGTCGTCAACCCCTTCATGAAAGATGAACTTTTCCACTACCTTAGGATCTGGCTCGGCAGCCATGGGATATCCCAACTGACGAAAGGCAAGTCTCGGATTGTAGTTAATTCTGCCCTTTGTACCTAGGAGAGGCACATTGGAGAATTTCCCACAACGAAGAATGATCATAGTATCGTCGAAGACTCGGGAATACCAAGAGATGTCATCAGCAGTGAGAGACATGATTCGTTGAGACCACTTGAGACTACCCTTATTCTCAACAAAGGGACCCTTCTGCGAAAAGTGAGACATGAACCATCAGTACATCAGAGGAGCACAACAGGCGATGGTTCCCTTCTTCTTTTCATTCCTCGAATAAATAGAATGATAGGTATCAGCAAGGAGTGTCGGAACAGGGTTCTTGGACAAGAAGATACTGATGGCAGCCTGATCTACGAAATCCTCCATGTTCAGAAACAAGACAATCCCATATACCAGCAAAGCAAGAATGGCGTTGAAAGCCTTCCAGTTTCCATCCTTAGCAAAAGAAGTGGCCTTGTCAACCAGAAACTTCAAAGGAAACCCTCGAATACCCTTCCCTTTGGTCTTGAGATTATCCTCCACATCCTTTTTACTAATGCAAAGAGCATCAGCAATAAGGGGATACTTCGGACAGCCACTAGTGTAGACAAAGGGAACCTGTTTCTTGATCTCAACCCCCAGGATATAAGCATACTCCTCAAGTGTAGGTTCTAGCTGATAATCCTGGAATGTAAAGCACCTAAGTGGCGTGTCATAGAACTGAACCAGAGTATGAATAGCAGTGATGTTGACTTCCGTGTTGAGGATGGACAACAGATTACCATAAGTATCCTTGAAAACCCCTCTGTTATCTTCAACCACACGGGATGCTAAACCTCTCAAAGTGCTCAGCTTAGGCTCCACAAACTATTAGCTAAAGATGCCTCGACAACCAGTACTCATCTCTATGATAATGTCAACAAAGGATAAGTCTTCGAATACCTGGAAATGCACATGCAAAAAATTAATTTACATGATGACATGATATGCAACACAAACAACAAGAATCCAGCACCGTCTGAACAATCAAATCTGAACAATCTGAATATCTGCATATAATTATGTGTCGGTGCAACATAATTTGATGTGTGTGAGAGAACAAAGGTATGAAGTGGCTTGGTTTCCTGCAAAAACCTATCCCCCTCACAGGTGTGATCTAGACACAACAAGGTGGTCCCTAGAAAGGTCGTCCAAACCATAGGACTCAGAGTGAAAACCCCTCGCCGTAGTGAATTCTCATAGGACGGGAGTATTCTCAAGTGAATCACGATGTGGGATGTGGATGTAACGCCCACATATAATACTCGCATCAAATCTCATATTATACATGAGTTCACTTGTGGTACTGAAATATAGTAAGTTCCTAGTTAACACATTATACACATAAATGCCTCTAATACAAAACACTAATAGTCTAAGGCATTACATATACAAGATGTTCCAAAAATGATAAAAGCTAAGAACTAGATCAATACAATGATCTCAAAACATAACGCCATAGCGGAAGCCATGCCATCACAAAAGCTACGATCCGTAAGGAAAGTCATATAACCTTGTCCTTACCCTTCGCCAAACCTGCAGAACCTGTGATGTAAACAACAACAGTGGGGTGAGATACATCAAATCTCAGTGAGTTCCTATCTTAAAGTCCTCTCGGCTTTACAAGGTTCTAATAATCCTAACTCATGTCAACGGGAAAGGGGAAAAGACCATGAGTACACACACAAGTAACCATCACGGTGAGCCTATAAACTCACACTAGTACCGAAGTACCTCTTGAGCCTGTAAACTCAAGGATTCACAAAGTACCGCAGTACCTCTTGAACCATACCAAGGCATCCCCTTTTCCCGTCCGCTTCTACATCTAGAAGACGACCCGAGTCATGGATCCTCGAATTACTTGACATACGAAATGGATACGGGAACAACGGCCTGTTAGCCGTGAACCGTCACTTCTCATGGCCTGTTAACCATCACAAGTCTCTACCCGTAGGTCCCATTCGTACTAAACGCGGGAATCAAACCTGCCAAGTAATGGTGCATATGTTTCAGAGCAGCTCGAGACCCATGAAACGCACTATCCAAAAATAACCGGTTATGATTACACAATACACACGCCTCGGCCTTACTAGCACGAGCGTTGTTACTATTTCATCACACACCACATTGCTTAGGGTAAGTCCTCACTCTTCCTATTTCATTTCAATATTAACATGCATATTCACTCACAACATGTTAAACAATAATAGGATAGGCAAAACGCATCATAAGTGCACAATAGAACAACATACCACAATTTAAACATAATCATATCACTTTGGACTTTCCAGATTATTTAATCGGTCGGTAAAATCGACATGTTTTTACTTCCATTGGGTAGAATATTTCCTCGGCTTTACATCGATATAAAGAACAATCGAAACCGATAAACGAAACCAAAGTTATGAATTTTTCCGTAAAAAGTTATAATTTTTCAACTCCCAGGTCGCGCTCAGCGCGCCCTGGTCCGCGCTCAGCACGCAACTCCCTGCCACGAGAGGTTCCCAGAATTAAACACCGCGCTCAGCGGGCACCTGCGCGCTCAGCGCGCTCTGCGAAACTCAGAAAAATACCTGCTATAACAGTTCAAAACCAGCCCCTCTACACCATCAATACCAATTCCAACAACCATTTTGAGGCATATCCAACATGTTTCTAACCTAGTTCCATCATCAAACTTCACAACCAAGTCTTTTTGAACAAAAACACAATTTCTACATAAACCTAGAATTTCTCATCAAACCAAAATCAACCAAAACATCAAAACAAGCATCAATTCATGTTTCTATTATCATACTAAACATTCATTTCAATTTCTAACCGATTCTATCCGTTAAAACATCGATTTCTACGATTTCGACCTAAAACTCATAATCCCAAAACACAAAGAAAAAGGTTTCTAGCTAAACCCACCTCTAGAGATGATCAAGATGATGAAGTTCAAGAAGTTTGGTGAAGCTTGGATGAATATTGGTGATGATCTTGATGATTCTCTTCCAAAAACCTTGTTCTTCTCTTCTTTCTCCTTCTTCCTCTTTTCTCTCCTCTTTCTCTCTTTCTTTTACCAACTTTCTCTTTCTTTCTATCTTTTTTCTTTTTGATCCAAATGAGAGAAAATACATATATATAGTAAATATTATTAAAACAATACTACTAAATGTCCAAAAATGTCTCTAGAGTCCAATTAAGTAAATGTCTCCGAACAAATAATATTAATTGGATTAATTCTAAGTACCGAAGCTACTCTAATTATTTTATCAAATAATTTCTCAGAGCAACCGGACTCAGTTGATCACAATAATATTCACCAGAGCGTTTATAAATTTACGGGGTATTACATCCTCCCCCCCTTAAATAGAAATTCGTCCTCGAATTTAGAATATTACCTGAACAGATGCGGATAAGAATCGTGCATTTCTGACTCTAGTTCCCAAGTAGCATCACCCGGATGCGTCATATCCCATTTCACCTTAACGAGTGGAATATCTTTGTTCCTTAACACTTTTATTTCTCTTCCCACGATACAACTCAGTTGTGGTTCAAAAGTCAAATCCGCTTCAATTTCCACTGATTCGGGTAGAATGGGCTGAAGAGGATCAGGAATAAACTTACGGAGCTGAGATACGTGAAAAACATCATGCATTTCAGATAGAGAGGGTGGTAAGGCTAATCTGTAAGCAACTTCACCAATCCTTTCTAGAATCTGATACGGTCCCACGTATCTCGGACTTAATTTGCGTGACTTAAACGGTCCTTTCAATCTCAATCTCGGAGTAACCTTCAGAAATACATGGTCACCTTCCTCAAATTCCAAAGGTCTCCGACGATTGTCTGCATAACTCTTTTGACGATCTTGTGCTTGTTTAGCTTTCTCACGGATCATTCGAATCTTTTCCGTAGTCTCTTGAATAATATCGGGTCCCAAAATTCTATCTTCGCCAACTTCTGCCCAACACAAAGGTGTTCTACACTTCCTCCCATACAATGCTTCATAAGGAGCCATACTGATGCTCGCATGGTAACTATTGTTATAGGAAAACTCAATTAACGGCAAAAGTTCCTTCCAATTCCCTCTACTCTCTAGCACACAAGCTCTTAACATATCCTCCATCGTCTGTATTGTTCGCTCAGTCTGACCATCCGTCTGAGGATGATTCGACATGCTTAAACGCAATTTTGTACCCATCGCTTGTTGGAACACTTTCCAAAATCTCGAAGTAAACTTCGGATATCTATCGGACACAATACTAGAAGAAACCCCATGCAATCTCACAATCTCAGCAATAAACAACCTTGCAAGCTGACTCGCCTTATAAGTAGCCTTCGTGGCTAAGAAATGCGCCGATTTCGTTAGTCGATCTACAATCACCCAAATGGAATCATAACCACCTTGCGTACGGGGTAAACCCACTGCAAAGTCCATAGAAATACTTTCCCACTTCCAAACTGGAATATCCAAAGGTTGCAACAAACCACCCGGTCTTTGGTGTTCAATCTTCACCTGTTGGCACACCGCACATTCTGACACATATTCCGCTATATCCTTTTTCATCCCAGACCACCAATAATCCCTCTTTAAATCCTGATACATCTTCGAAGAACCAGGATGTATCGTAAAAGTACCTTTATGAGCTTCATCTAAAATCTTTCTTTTCAGTGCCTCATCCTTCGGAACACAGATCCGTTGATTAAACAGAACAATCCCATCAGTTGCTCGTGTAAAACCCGGTTGAAGTAACAATTCTTGTAACTCCTCCTCTATCACTTGTTCTTGTTGAATCTCAACTCTTAAAGTAGAATTGACATTCAAATTTCCCATAGTTACACCATTCGGAGTCCACTTAAACTGGAGATTAAGATCTCTAAACTTTTCCAACAACGAATACTCCAAAATCATCAATTCTCCATTATAAACCATTTTCCGACTTAAAGCATCCGCTACTTTATTCGCCTTTCCTGGATGATACTTCAGTTCTAAGTCATAATCCTTTAAGTACTCCATCCACCTTCTTTGTCGCATATTCAACTCCTTCTGGTCAAATAGGTATTTCAAACTTTTGTGGTCACTGAACATTTCAAAACGTACACCATACAAATAATGACGCCACACCTTCAGTGGAAACACCACGGAAGCTAGCTCCAAATCATGAGTTGGATAATTCTTCTCGTGAACTTTCAACTGTCGAGAAGCATAAGCTACTACTTGACCGCCTTGTATCAGAACACCCCCTAATCCCCTCTTAGAAGCATCACAGAATACTTCATAAGAGTTGTTAGGATCAGGAATAATTAATACTGGAGTACTCGTCAAACTTTCTTTCAATTTCATAAAACTTTGTTCACAACCTGAATCCCACTCAAAAGCAACATCCTTCCGAGTAAGTTTCGTCAGTGGTAAGGCCAATTGAGAAAAGCCCTGAACAAATCTTCTATAGTAACCTGCCAATCCCAAGAAACTTCTAACTTCCGAAACATTTCTCGGTCTCTCCCAATTAATCACTGCCTCTACTTTCGATGGATCCACTGCCACACCACCTTGAGATATAACATGTCCAAGAAAATTTACTTCCGACATCCAAAACTCACACTTGCTCAACTTAGCAAACAATTGCTTCTCTTGCAATACCGATAAGACAATCCTCAGATGTTCTCCGTGTTCTTGTGGAGTACGAGAATAAATAAGAATGTCGTCAATAAAGATTACCACAAATTGGTCCAAGTAAGCTTGAAATATACGGTTCATGTAATCCATAAAAACAGCTGGAGCATTTGTCACACCGAAAGGCATCACTAAGAATTCGTAATGACCGTAACGTGTTCTAAATGCAGTTTTTGGCACATCGGAACTCTTCACTCGAATCTGATGATACCCCGACCGTAAATCAATCTTCGAGAACACACAGGCTCCTTTCAATTGATCTAACAAGTCGTCTATCCTGGGTAAGGGGTATTTATTCTTAATAGTGACTTTGTTCAGCTTACGATAATCAATACACAACCGCATTCCCCCATCTTTCTTCTTTACCAACAATACTGGAGCTCCCCAAGGTGAAACACTAGGTCTAACAAAATGCTTAGACATCAATCCCTCCAATTGGTCCTTTAATTCTCTTAATTCAAGCGGTGACATCCGATACGGAGAAACGGATATAGGAGTCGTTCCCGGTACCAGGTCAATAGAGAACTCAACTTCTCTCTCCGGAGGGAGAGAAGAAACATCCTCAGGAAACACTTCAGGAAACTCACACACTATTGGAATACTTAGAACTTGTTGTTCACTACTTCCTTCCTGAGTAAGAACCATTAAAACAGATTTCTCCTTCTCGAATAAGAAATTTACCATTCCCACCGTACCTTCTAAAATCGTGGATAACACATCCTTAGGAGTAGCCTCAGCAGATGGAATAATGATTAACTTCTCCTCACAACCGATAAAAACTGAATTAGCTGAAAGCCAATCCATTCCCAGAACAACATCCACTTTCTTGAACGACAAACAAATAAGATCAATTTGGAAGACTCTTTCGTTCACCGACAACACACAATTTTCACACATTAGCGGTGTTTCAACCATTTCATCCATGGCAGTAGTAACCACCATAGGAGGAAACAAAGGAATAGTTTGCAACCCAAGTCGCTTCACGCAACGCGTGGACACAAAAGAATGCGTTGCCCCACAATCAAATAAAACAAAGCAAGGGTGTCCATTTACGAAACACGTACCCGCAATCAAGGAGTTGTCACCCTTTGCTTTCCTCGCATCCAAGGTATACACTCGGCCAGTTATCTTCCCTTTTGTCTGATTTCTACCCTGAGGATAATCCTTAGCCATGTGGCCCACCCTATTACACTGATAACATCTCATTCCTTCCAAACTGCACCTACCATAATGAGTCCGTCCACACATACGACATACCGGAGGCACACTAGTTCTAGAACTCTGAGCTTGCTTCCCTTTGGAAAACTGTTGCCTTTGCCTAAACTGTTGATTCGACCTCCCACGGTCACCTTGAGTTGCCCTGTTTGAATCCACCTCCATTTGTACCTTTTTCAAACTATTCTCCGCCACATAACATTGTCTTAACATTTCTGCATAAGTAGAAAATTCCCGTTGAGACACGCTGTGTGAAATCTCAGCCCTTAAACTAAACAGAAACTGATCGATCATCCGCCTCTCATCAGGAGCATACATGGCCTGTCTAGAGTAGTCAGCCATGTTCTCAAATTTTTCCGCATAGGAAGCCACTAATAAGTTGCCCTGTCTCAACTGTTGGAACTCGAACTCTTTTTGAGACCTTAAAGAACTCGGAAAATATTTCTCCAGAAAAGTCACCTTGAACTGCTCCCACACTTTTGGTACCTCTTGGATTGTCATCAAGGCTGAAGCGTTCTCCCACCACCTCATGGCAAGACCCTTCAACCAGTGAGAAGCAAAGACCACTTTATTCTCCTCACTGCAATGAACTATCAGAAAAATCCGTTCCATACCTGTTATCCATTCGTGCGCCTTCGCCGGATCTAGCCCTCCCTGAAACTCCGGAGGATTCATACGAACAAATTCCCTATAGGTTCCCCCTGCAACTTCAAGAATAACCACTGGAGGATGCAGACCATCAGCCATTTGTTGCATCATTCCCTGCATGAACTGATTCTGCTCCTGCTGCATCTGTTGCATAAATTGGAACAAAGGGGCATTCCCTTCATAACCCGGTGGAACCGTCCCAGCTGGAGTAGTCCTCGGAGTCCTTGGTCTTCCACGGTTGTTTCTACGTCCGTCAGCCATGTTCCTTAAGGTCATACAAATAGAATTAAGTTGATCAGGCCCAATACTATAAGTATAACATGTAAGACCAAAGGCGACACCACGTATATGAAACGGAAAGAATTACTTATTCTATTTCATGGCTAGGTCGAGGATACGACCTGCTTTGATACCAACTGTAACACCCACATATAATACTCGCATCAAATTTCATATTATACATGAGTTCACTTGTGGTACTGAAATATAGTAAGTTCCTAGTTAACACATTATACACATAAATGCCTCTAATACAAAACACTAATAGTCTAAGGCATTACATATACAAGATGTTCCAAAAATGATAAAAGCTAAGAACTAGATCAATACAATGATCTCAAAACATAACGCCATAGCGGAAGCCATGCCATCACAAAAGCTACGATCCGTAAGGAAAGTCATATAACCTTGTCCTTACCCTTCGCCAAACCTGCAGAACCTGTGATGTAAACAACAACAGTGGGGTGAGATACATCAAATCTCAGTGAGTTCCTATCTTAAAGTCCTCTCGGCTTTACAAGGTTCTAATAATCCTAACTCATGTCAACGGGAAAGGGGAAAAGACCATGAGTACACACACAAGTAACCATCATGGTGAGCCTGTAAACTCACACTAGTACCGAAGCACCTCTTGAGCCTGTAAACTCAAGGATTCACAAAGTACCGCAGTACCTCTTGAGCCTGTAAACTCAAGGATTCACAATCAATAACCATACCAAGGCATCCCCTTTTCCCGTCCGCTTCTACGTCTAGAAGACGACCCGAGTCATGGATCCTCGAATTACTTGACATACGAAATGGATTCGGGAACAACGGCCTGTTAGCCGTGAACCGTCACTTCTCATGGCCTGTTAACCATCACAAGTCTCTACCCGTAGGTCCCATTCGTACTAAACGCGGGAATCAAACCTGCCAAGTAATGGTGCATATGTTTCAGAGCAGCTCGAGACCCATGAAACGCACTATCCAAAAATAACCGGTTATGATTACACAATATACACGCCTCGGCCTTACTAGCACGAGCGTTGTTACTATTTCATCACACACCACATTGCTTAGGGTAAGTCCTCACTCTTCCTATTTCATTTCAATATTAACATGCATATTCACTCACAACATGTTAAACAATAATAGGATAGGCAAAACGCATCATAAGTGCACAATAGAACAACATACCACAATTTAAACATAATCATATCACTTTTGAACTTTCCGGATTATTTAATCGGTCGATAAAATCGACATGTTTTTACTTCCATTGCGTAGAATATTTCCTCGGCTTTACATCGATATAAAGAACAATCGAAACCGATAAACGAAACCAAAGTTATGAATTTTTCCGTAAAAAGTTATAATTTTTCAACTCCCAGGACGCACTCAGCGCGCCCTGGTCCGCGCTCAGCGCGCAACTCCCTGCCACGAGAGGTTCCCAGAATTAAACACCGCGCTCAGCGGGCACCTGCGCGCTCAGCGCGCTCTGCGAAACTCAGAAAAATACCTGCTATAACAGTTCAAAACCAACCCTTCTACACCATCAATACCAATTCCAACAACCATTTTGAGGCATATCCAACATGTTTCTAACCTAGTTCCATCATCAAACTTCACAACCAAGTCTTTTTGAACAAAAACACAATTTCTACATAAACCTAGAATTTCTCATCAAACCAAAATCAACCAAAACATCAAAACAAGCATCAATTCATGTTTCTATGATCATACTAAACATTCATTTCAATTTCTAACCGATTCTATCTGTTAAAACATCGATTTCTACGATTTCGACCTAAAACTCATAATCCCAAAACACAAAGAAAAAGGTTTCTATCTAAACCCACCTCTAGAGATGATCAAGATGATGAAGTTCAAGAAGTTTGGTGAAGCTTGGATGAAGATTGGTGATGATCTTGATGATTCTCTTCCAAAAACCTTGTTCTTCTCTTCTTTCTCCTTCTTCCTCTTTTCTCTCCTCTTTCTCTCTTTCTTTTACCAACTTTCTCTTTCTTTCTATCTTTTTTCTTTTTCATCCAAATGAGAGAAAATACATATATATAGTAAGTATTATTAAAACAATACTACTAAATGTCCAAAAATGTCTCTAGAGTCCAATTAAGTAAATGTCTCCGAACAAATAATATTAATTGGATTAATTCTAAGTACCGAAGTTACTCTAATTATTTTATCAAATAATTTCTCAGAGCAACCGGACTCAGTTGATCACAATAATATTCACCAGAGCGTTTATAAATTTACGGGGTATTACAGTGGATCTCGTGGTAACCCAACGCGCGAAACGCATGCCTCGCGACTATCCACGTTCTAGCCTATGTGTATGCTAAGCCCAGTGTTAGGACTTTTCTCTCCAATAATATCTACCCATCCCAACAACAGCAGAATATAGCAGATATCCAGAATATAGAGCATATGAATATTCAAAGCAGTAAAGAAATGCAGTAAATAAACATAAAGCTAAAGTATAAAGATAAAGCAAGTAAAGCAAGAAAGATAAACACCCACGCAAGCAAAAAAGTAAACAAAACTAGGCGATACCCCAACCTGCAAGCGCAAGGACTCCCCAGCAGAGTCGTCAGCTAAAGATGGTTGGTTTATACATGAGTGAATCGCACACTCAAAGATAACACAGAGTCGCCACCAAACTTTATTTAGTCCCAAAGGACAGGGAAAATATCGATAAAACCTAAGGGGAAGAGAAACGGGAACGGAGGTCGGTTATGCAAAAGGAAGGTACTAGCACCTTACGCATCCATCGTACTCGATGGGAACCATTTCTCTTGCTTCCAGGCTTGGATGGGTTATCTATCAAAAGGCTTCTAGCTAAGAGAAAAATAGAGAGAGGAGAAAAGAAAGAAAGAAAAGAAAGTACTCACGGAGGGTTAGGGCCCTCGTGCCTACGTGCCCTCATAGTGCAATGAGGAAATCAGGTCGAGAATCCTCAATAGACGAGGATCCTCAATATCATGGACTCTCAGGTCGAGAAATGATGATACGTTCACCATTTCTGGTTTGGCATCATCATCAATCGAGGAGGCCTCAACTGATTCCCCTCAAAAAATAAGGTCATCCTATGCGAGTCCCTCAGCATTGGGTCCTCGGATCGACAAGTGTAATGGGTTTGCCATTTCTGGTCTGCCATTATCACAGGTCGGGAGGAGAGGCGCAACTGAGGTATCGGAGAAACGGTTACCAGAGTCGACAGATCTCTAGATCGGCACCCTGAAATGCGCAAGACACACACGTCAGAATGCGTCCCAAGATAGCCTCGTCTGGTTGTGAATTTCGTGAACACACAAACGCACCAAGATGACACGTAGGTTCCACTACTCTCCACTCTAGTCTTAGGGTGTACTCAAGCCTGGGTATTGGGCTTATCTCTCAGAACAACCCAACCTGCCAAATAGAAACCAGCCAGCACAACACAGCAATATCCAGTATGACAGTAATAAAATGAAATGCAATGCAATAAAAGCTGTAAAACAGTAATATACAACATAATAAAGCACAACAAATAAACACCCAACAAAAAAACAAACAAGCACTAGGATCGACTCGCAAGAGGGGATGAACCAGCAAGAGGTCAACTTGTCCCCAGCAGAGTCGCCAGCGGTCGCTCCCGAAAGATTCGCATCCAACGATACAAACGCGAGAGTGGCATAGAAAACACAGAGTCGCCAGCAATGTGTATTTATCCCGAGAGAGGGAAAGGAAACACTGCATAAACCTGAAGAGAAAGGGGGAAAGACATGTTCATCGCAACCATAGTCCAGGTTCGGGAGTCGGTTATGCGAGGGGAAGGTGTTAGCACCCCACGCATCCATCGTAATCGATGGGATCCACGCTTGTTGTCTAAACGGAGGGTGAGCTGTCCTACTATCTATGGCTGTACAAAAGAAAACGGGGATGGGGGTGACTAAGACGGACTTGGTAGGACATATTTGATGCCCTAGGCCTACGTACTCCCTCAGTGCAATGGGAAAGTCAGAGTCAACGTAGTTCGGACTGGAACTGTGGGGGAAGGTTGCTCGCCAAGACAATCGATGTCTTGTGCCTACATATCCTCAATCGGACGAGAGAGAGGAATCAGAGCTAATGTAGTTCGTGGGTACGACCACGAATGGGTAAGTGTTTTTTACGTGAGCGACGAGCTCTTTTCTGAAAATGAAATTTGAAACCCAACAATCCCGAAGGACAAAAAGATTTGAATTTTTTTTTGTGTTTTTTAGACAGAGGTGCTTTCATTTTAAGTTAGTTCATAACTTGCATTGCACCAATGTCTAGGGCACAGGGACGAATACTTAACGAATCGTCCCAAGACAGGACGCCCGCTAAGCACTCCAGAAAGATGAGAGGAAGCCCCTCATTTCTCATTCCCCACGCTTAAGGCTCGTGCGCAATACACTTTATCTTTATTAAGTGTTTTCAAGAAGTTTTAAGATGAGAAGAGAGAAGACCCAAAGGAAACTCTAAAGGGAAACTAAGAGTCCTAATGTTATCATGCATGGGTGACCTATGGTTAGTGAGGCTTAGGAGAGACGACTACCTAAAGCCTAATGCTAATCCTACTCCAAGCTTAATCGGAAATTAAGTTGGACTAGGTAGCTCTAAGGGGAAAGGAATCCAAGACTTAAACAAGTCTTGAGATTCATGGGAAGGGAAAGAGTGAAAGAGATGAATGAGAAAGATAAGGATGAGATAAGAAACAAGATAGGGCAGCAAGCACATTATATCAAGTATATCCAACTTACATCAATAAACAAGTCTCAAAGATCATGCAAAACATCTCAAGTAAGCATGCAAAGGTAATCATGAAAGAATGCAAGCATACTTATATGAAATGCACAATTAAGCACCAATGAACTTCATATCAAGATGAAATGAGAAAAATAAGATGAAGATGAAAGCAAGTCAGAATCAAGATCATACCATCATCAACAATTCTCATGTGCAAGAGAAGATCAAAACATGAAACATTATGCACCAAAGAAAGTCTAAGTACAAGCACTTAAAGCATACCCAAACATGATCCACAAATTGCAAAATTTGGTCATAAGGGACCTCAACCAGGGGTAAACATCATATTAAATACTCATGCAAAGAATCCAGAAGAAATTCAAACAATTAGGCATGGCAAAACAATTAGGGTTAAGAGATGTCAAGAGATGATCATGCATAATTCACTTAAGCACAAATAATCAAACATATATCAAATGACATTCAAAAATTGTGGAATTAAAACCCAAGTGACCTAAGTCAGAAGCTAGCAACATGCCAAAAGATCACACAAAAATTCACAGGTTAAGTACCTCAAACAATTCTTCAAAGTTGCATAAGAACAAAGAAGAACAATGCACAAATAGAGGGACTAAAATGCAATATGAAATGAGTTTAAAAATATGATAAAAATGTTTTTAGGAACCTCAAAGTGTCCTCTGAAGTATACAAAAAGAATGGGATGCAAACTATGTACCAATGATGAGAAATAAAATCAACAAGATCAAGTGTGCACAAGTGAAGAAATTCATCAAACACTTAATTTAGGTGCGAAAAATAGAAGAAAAATGGAAAATAAAATTTGACAAAATTTTATAAAATCCTAAAGATGATCCATGAATTTTTTCATAATTTTCTGATGCATTAAACTAATTTTAAAAATTAAAATGCAAAATGTATCAATCAAATAAAATGAAAATAAAATGAAAATAAGCAGAGGGGTGCCACAAGCAAGAAAATCATGTTAAAAACTGGGCTGGACCAAAGGAGGGGGGTGTGAATAGAAAGAAGCCCAAAGCGCTTCCTACCATAGGCTCTGAGTCAACAAAATTGACTTAATCATTGCCACAGGATTGATCCAAAGATCCACACGTAGTCAATGATCCAAAAGTACACATGATGAAAGGCTCAGATCTATGCACACACGGTAACAATGATGAGCAAGCAAGCATGATGATTAACCTGGCCTCCATAGAAAGTCACGTGAACAGCACATGGATATTTAATGCGTTGGCAAAATCAACACCATCCGATCCAATCAACGTGTACAAATGAGTCAACAAATCACAAAATCAAGCAAGATGAGTGGTCAGATCTGTGTGTGCATAATAACAACCATGGAATATACACACACAATCAATAAAACACGTGAGGATTTTAAATGATCTGGCTGAACGTGAACCATCAGATTTGGACCACCAACGGTCCAGATTTCATCTTCTTTCTTTAAACCCTCGCCGGCCTGAAACATGACCAGACGCTGGAGCCCTAGCTCCGGTCGTCTTCTCCGGCAACCTCAACATCAAAATTTCTCAGAAATTCAAAACTCCACCACCATTCAACTCAGAATTCAATAAGGATCATGAATATCACACTCAAATCAACAGATCATGCATAGATTAAACAAATCGAAGACAAAAAGTTTGAACTCAAAAACTACAGATCCACGATTCAGCCATAATACACGTCCAAAATCAAAATAAATCACATCAGGATGATCAGCAAAGTGATGACACTGAATTTCACCGTATTTTTGACTCTGATTTCGCATGCATTCTTAGTCTTTTAATGTCATTTTATTATGTTATTATTATGTTTTTCTTTGTTTTCAGGTTTTTAGTCTAATCGGAGCCCCGAGCGAGAAAAAGAGCGAAAAAGGAGCCGAAATGAGCTAAAATAGAGAAAATCAGCATTTTGCACCTATGGCATCCACTCTGGCGGCCGCCACAGGGTCTTCCATGACGTGGCCATGTCTCAAACTCCTCCCAACTGTTTTTCCCCACGATCTCTAACTGCCCAAGCAATTTTACACTCATGGCGGGCGCCATGGTGTTGTGGCGGGCGCCACAAGAGCAAAGCAAGTTCCCGTCCAAATTCAAATGCTAGGGGCATCCTTGTCTTTTCCACATGTTTCCTTGCCTATAAATAGGACTTTAGATTTTCGTTTTTCTTCATCCAAGTTCAGTTGTTCATAAGCATATATCAGTGTAATAGTGGTAATCGCTTCACATCGAGGTGTTACTACATTCGAAAGATCGAGTCTGTAAGAGCCTGTGAGATTGAGTCTTGGAGCACTCTGGAAGGAAGTTAATCCTGCCGCCATTTTACTTTCAGTTCGCATTTTATTCAACCACTCCGATTGGAGCAGGTTTTTATTACTTTACCTTTTGTCAACTTTATTTCTTGCACTGTCTTTTAATTTCATTTATTTTCCGCACTGCTTTACTTTCATTTACTTTCCGCACTCGCACTACTTTCATTTACTTTCCGCACTCACACTTAAATACCCTTTTTTATGAAAAATCTAAAAATGAACTTTTACTTTACCATGTCTGGCTAATTTTATAAAGGTTAGAATGTGAAGATCATAACTGAACCGATAATCTGTACAATTGTTAGTGGAAACACTTAAGGACTATTTTAACGTTCAATATAAGTTTTCCTGTTCTTAAATTCCGTTGGGTAAGATCGAAAGCCGTCCAACGCCTATCTAAACTTAATTGTTTTTAAACTATTTCAAAAACAGCGAAAGCGCTTTGTTTAGTTTATTAGGAGTTTTTAATTTAAAAGGAAAAGAGATTTTAAAAACATTTTCGGACGCGTTAAGAAGTTTAAAGTCTGGTTCGTAAGAACCTCTTTTTTATAGAAAATCCAGGTTAAAATACTTTTCAACTTGGTCAAGATACTATATATCTTAAAAATAGGTTTACTACTCTAACGCAATGCGCGCCTTTTTATCCGTGACAATAAGAGGGTTTGATTAGGGGGTACAACTCGGTTCTGAGTACGCGAAAGCGACAGTTCCTGTCAAATTAGTTCTTTTCAAAGTAGAAAACATTGCCCGTAAGTAGTTCTATTAGCAAGTACTTGGATTATCAATTGGTTGTGTGAATTGCATTCGAACCTGTCTATATCAATTAATTTTAATTACTTTATTTACTACCGTGCACTCTTCAAAACTACTATTTTCAATCACCTTAGATACACACCTTAACAATAGATAGCGATAGATTGACACTTGGTCTCTATGGATACGATAATCTTTTATATTACTCTGACGCGTTCGTACACTTGCCAAAAAATACGCATCAAGTTTTTGGCGCCATTGCCGGGGACCAATTTCGTCAAATTTCGTACCCTGTTGTTATACCGTTTAGACTAAGGAAGTTACCCGCCGGTCAATGCGAAAAACTCGTAGTACCAGAAGTTTAGTAGACCCTCTAGCTGAACCAGAATGTTACGCTCGCGCACGTTTATATTTCCGTAAACTTAGGAAAGCTATGGCCGAAGATTAAAATCAAAGACCTCTTAAGGATTTCGCCCAACCATCCAACGAGGAACCTAGTTCTAGTATAGTAAATCCAGCCATACCAGCTAATAATTTTGAACTTAAACCATCCCTGCTGCAGTTAGTACAGCAGAGACAATTCGCAGGTCTTGCTACAGAGAACCCAAACCAACATTTGAAAAACTTTCTCCAACTAGCAGACACCTTTAAAACCAATGGAGCCCCTCCTGAGGCGATTCGCTTAAGATTATTTACTTTTTCCCTCAGAGATAAGGCCTTATCTTGGTTAGATTCCCTTCCACCAAATTCCATAACAAGTTGGGAAGACCTTAGAAAAGTATTCCTTGCCAGATATTTTCCCCCGAGTAAGACCGCTGTTCTTCGAAACCAAATAACTAGATTTACCCAAAACCAAGGAGAATCGTTGTTCGAAGCCTGGGAGAGATATAAAGAGCTGTTAAGAGCATGCCCACATCATGGTTTAGAAAATTGGTTAATCATTCAAACCTTCTATAATGGACTTCATTATAACACTAAGATGACCATCGACGCCGCCGCAGGTGGCGCACTGATGAACAAACCTTACCCTGAAGCTAGTGCCCTTATCGAAGATATGGGCCAAAACCATCAATCATGGGGAGTAGAACGAGCGACAGTGGAAAAGAAGGAAGCCCAATGAGGAATACATGAGTTAAGCTCTATAGACATGATGCAAGCTAAAATGGACGCATTAGCCCTAAAAGTTGAGCATATGTGTACAACCCCGAATACTGCAGCCGCAGTTTTGTCAGATTGTGAGATATGTGGGACGAAAGGACACCAATCCGCAGAATGCAGTCTGTTAAACGAGATCAGCTCTGAACAAGTGAACTACACCCAAGGGAACCCATTTTCAAATACCTATAACCCTGGATGGAGGAATCACCCAAACTTTTCCTATAAGAATAATAACCCTATCCAAAATACTTCCCCTCCGAGACAATCAAGTTATCAAGCCCCAAGATCAAATCAACCTATGCAACCTGTACCACTAAAACCGAGCCTTGAGAAAATCGTGGATAATTTTGTCGCTGCTCAAATCCAACAAAACAAGGAGTTCATGAACCAAAACGTTCATGTTAACGAACTAATTACCCAGTTAGGAACCAAGGTTGACCAAATAATCACTCACAATAAGATGCTTGAAACCCAAATCTCGTAGGTAGCTTTAAACCAAGCCCCTCAGACCACACCTGGAGGACAATTCCCTGGACAACCTCAACAAAACCCGAAAGGACAAGCAAATGCCATTACCCTACGAAGTGGGACCGCTTATGATGAACCTTGTAACCCAAGGTTGAGTGATCCCAAAACTTCTAAGGAAGATGACAACATCCCAGATAAAAAGAAGAAACCAGAGGAATCTGTAAACCAGGAAAGTCAAGAAAAAGGAGAAGAACCCAAAGACAAAACCTATATACCACCCCCGCCATACAAACCACCAATACCATATCCGCAAGACTTAAACAAACCCAGATCAATAATCAGTATCAGAAATTCATTAAAGTTATAGAAAAACTTCACGTAGAAATCCCGTTCACAGAAGCCATTACCCAAATACCATCCTACGCAAAGTTTCTCAAAGACATCCTTACCAATAAACGTAGACTTGATGATCCGAAACCCTTGGAATGTAATTCTATTGCCGAAAATAAATTAGCAAAAAAGGATAAAGATCCTGGAAACTTTTCCATTCCTTGTATTTTGGGGAGTCATGTCATCGAAAAAGCTTTTCTAGACTTAGGAGCTAGTGTGAGCTTAATGCCCTTAGCGGTTTGCGAAAGGTTAAATTTAGGAGAGTTGCAACCTACCAAGATGTCACTTCAATTAGCCGATAGATCTGTTAAATATCTGATAGGCATACTTGAAGACGTCCCTGTTAGGATAGGTCAGCTGTTTATCCCTACTGATTTTGTTGTCATGGACATTAAAGAAGATGATGACATACCAATTCTTCTAGGTAGACCATTCTTATCGACTGCTGGAGCCATAATAGATGTCAAAAAAAGGGAAGCTAACCTTTGAGGTAGGGAACGAGAAGATAGAATTTATACTTTCAAAATTTCTTATGGCACCTGTGATAGGAGACGCGTGTTATGCAATAGATATCATTGATGAATGTGTTAGGGAGTTAGAGCAAGAAGAAGTCATTGAAACAATTAAGCTGCCATAAACTCTTATTTTGGAAGATGACAATTATAAGAAACCCTACATCGATGATAACCTTTACGAATGTTTATCCCTTACCCCAGATCCTATGCCTTGCCCTATTAAACCAGCTTTGGAACTTAAGGAACTGCCTAAGAACCTGAGATATGAGTTTCTTGATGAAGAAATGAATCGTCCGGTTATAGTTAGTGCTGCCTTGAAACAAAAAGAAACAGATCAACTCTTGGACATTTTACGAAGATATCCCTCAGCCTTAGGATATAATATCTCTGATCTGAAAGGTATAAGTCCATCCGTATGCATGCATCGAATTTCGTTCGAAGTAGATTCAAAACCTTCCAGAGAACACCAGAGAAGGATAAACCCTATACTGAGTGATGTTGTCAAGAAGGAAGTTCTGAAGTTGCTAGAAGCAGGTATAATATATCAGATCTCGGACAGTAAGTGGGTGAGCCCTGTGCATGTGGTACCCAAGAAGGGAGGCATCACAGTTGTGCAAAATGAGAATGGTGAGCAAATAGCAAAGCGGATAGAAGGAGGTTGGCGTATGTGCATAGACTATAGAAAGTTAAATAAAGCAACTAGGAAGGATCATTTCCCTTTACCGTTCATAGACCAGATGTTAGAACGTCTTGCCAGACATTCTTACTTCTGCTATCTAGACGGGTATTCGGGATTCTTCCAAATACCTATACATCCAGAAGATCAAGAAAAAACTACATTTACATGCCCTTTTGGAACTTTTGCCTACAGACGAATGCCTTTTGGACTCTGTAATGCCCCTGCTACTTTCCAACGTTGCATGATGTCAATCTTTGCAGATTATCTAGATGGAATCATGGAAGTATTTATGGATGATTTCTCGGTTTGCGGTTTTGATTTCCAATATTGTCTTATCAACCTCGAGAAAATCCTGGAAAGATGTGTGGAGGTGAACCTTGTACTGAATTGGGAAAAATACCATTTCATGGTGACTGAAGGAATTGTTTTAGGACATATAATCTATGAAAGAGGTATAGAGGTAGATAAAGCAAAAATAGAAGTTATAGAGAACCTAAAACCACCCAAGACTATCAGGGAAGTTAGAAATTTCCTTGGACACGCTGGATTCTACCGCCGTTTCATCAAGGACTTCTCCAAAATAACAAAACCTTTAATTGGCCTGTTAATGAAAGATGTTGAATTCATCTTTGATGAAAAATGCAATGAAGCATTCAACCTTTTGAAGCAAGCATTGATTTCAGCACCCATTATGAAACCCCCTGATTGGTCTGAACCGTTTGAGATAATGTGTGACGCCAGTGATTATGCTATAGGAGCCGTTCTAGGTCAGAGAAAAGATAAAAGATTACATGTAATATATTATGCCAGTAGAACCCTAGACGCCGCCCAGCTCAATTACGCAACAACCGAGAAAGAACTCCTAGCGGTAGTTTTTGCTATAGACAAATTTAGATCATATCTAGTAGGAGCCAAAATTATAGTTTACACCGATCATGCTGCCATCCGTTACCTACTAAGTAAAAAAGATGCTAAACCCAGGTTACTTCGATGGATTTTGTTGCTACAAGAGTTCGACTTAGATATCCGAGATAAAAAAAGGCACAGAAAATGTAGTAGCCGATCACCTATCTAGGCTAGAATACCTGAATCCTGAATTAGTACCCATAAATGATGATTTTGCCGATGATAGACTGATAGCCCAGTTGGAAACCATTGAAGATAAAAAACCAGACCCTCATGAGCACTTTCAAAAATCCTTAGCTGTAAGTAACGTGCCCTGGTACGCTGATTTTGTTAATTACCTAGCTGCAGATATCATACCCCCTGATCTCGATTACCACAAGAAGAAGAAGTTCTTAAGTGATGTTAGAAACTTCTATTGGGACGAGCCACTTCTTTTCAAGAGAGGTAAAGATGGCATTTTCCGCCGTTGCGTTCCAGAAGACGAGGTAGAAAGTATAATTCAGCATTGTCACTCTGCGCCTTATGGTGGACATGCAAGCACCTCTAAGACCTACGCCAAGATTCTTCAAGCTGGCCTATTCTGGCCTACCATGTGGCGTGATGTCCATGCTTACATTGTCAAATGTGATAGATGCCAACGCACAGGAAATATTTCCAGGCGCGACGAAATGCCTTTAAGAAACATCCAAGAAGTAGAACTCTTCGACGTATGGGGTATAGATTTCATGGGACCATTCCCACCATCTTTAGAAAACAAGTATATCTTAGTTGCAGTAGACTACGTGTCTAAATGGATTGAAGCGATAGCTGCACCCATAAATGACACTAGAGTAGTGATTAAATTATTTAAAAAGTATATATTCCCCAGATTTGGAACACCCTGTTTAGTTATAAGTGATGGAGGATCTCACTTCATATCAAGAATATTTGATAAGCTTTTAAGCAAGTATGGAGTTAAGCATAGAGTAGCAACACCATATCACCCACAGACTAGTGGCCAAGTGGAAGTATCTAATAGGGAGATTAAACAAATTTTAGAAAAAACTGTCTCTGTATCCAGAAAAGATTGGTCGCAAAAGCTTCAAGAGGCTTTATGGGCCTACAGAACCGCTTTCAAAACCCCTATAGGAACAACCCCCTACCAACTAGTCTATGGAAAATCTTGTCATTTACCTTTTGAGTTAGAGCATAAGGCCTATTGGGCCATTAAAACTTTGAATTTGGATTACCTAACTGCTGGTGAGAAACGTATCCTTGACATCCACAAATTGGAAGAACTCAGACAGCAAGCCTACGAGAATGCCATAATATACAAAGAAAGAACAAAAGCTTGGCACGACAAAAGAATCGTAAGAAAAGACTTCAACTTAGGCGACCCTGTTCTCCTGTTCAATTCTAGGCTACGGCTCTTCCCAGGAAAGCTCCGTTCAAGATGGATTGGCCCCTTCAAAGTATCAAAAATTCTGAGGTCTGGAGCTGTTGAAATAAAATACGAGACATGTAAACCATTCATCGTCAATGGACAAAGACTGAAGCTCTACGAAGAAGGAGACATTCCAACAACCTACTCCAGCCACACTCTAAGTGATCCACCAATCCCGACAAGAGATGTATAAGTTCCAGTCGTCAAGCTAACGACGTTAAACAAGCGCTGCATGGGAGGCAACCCATGATTTTCTTACCTTATTTCCTTTTTCTACATTTTGTTTTATCTTATTTCTTGTTATATTTTGTCAGGACTAATGTTTGAAATGTTTGTGTTTTACAGGACCTTCTTCCTAACTCTGTGCAGAATGCAGAATTTTGACGACATGCATGTGACTTTCAGGAATGATGCCCAGAGAGAGCGTTACTTTGTCCACTTCAGGCGTCCTATGGCACCTACGAGGTACCCAGATCAGGCTTGCATGGAGGCTTTAGGCATTGAGCCTAGTGTCAGATTCTTATGCCACCAGCTTTAATGGGACCAGTTCGACGACCTGAACAACACCTATAGGAACCTCACTTTGGAGTTACTCAGCTCGTTTTCTTATGACCCCTGGGCCGGACCAGATGGATGTGCTATTTTCAGGTTACTCTCCTTATCTTATTTCGAAACATTGGGGACAATGTTCGATTTAAGTGTGGGAGGGGATTTTATTGCTTTCTATTTCCATTTTTAGTTAGTTGTTTATTTCTTGTTTTTGTCTATGTCTTTTTTCTAGAAAATGCATGAGTCTGACGAGTCACCAGTACAGTGTATCCCTAGTACACCCTCATTTTTCCCCATTTCTTTAGCCCTACAAAAAATTTTTTGCAAAAAGAAAACATTGTTGTTCTACACGTTTTTTGGGCTTTAAGACAGGTTTGGATTAGGATGTGGTGACTTAGGTGAACTTTTTGAAACATTAGTATCGTTTTAGCACCATAGACTTCACGAATATAGGAATCATTCCAAAACCCCATGTACCATGGCCTTAATTATCATTTCCAAATTTGTCCTAAGTAGTTTATTTCAGCAGTCAGCTCCGGCCTAAGCATGTTCTACGTAGGGGACTGATGAACATAAGTGAATGATCCAGTAAAATAAATAAAGAAAAAGGCAAACTCCGGATAGATGACCCTCACAAGGTCGTTTAAACCAAAAAGTTGAATTGTTGCTATTAAAAAAAAAAAATATATATATATATATATATATATAATTTTAGCTCACCCATTGTTAGTTGATTCAGAGGTATCTGGCGCTGAACTCGGTAGGGCAGATTATGATCCGATCCCCCACAACTGCATTTGGGTTAAATAAAAGGGTTTACACAGTCTTATGTGCCAGAAACCCTATGTTTTGGATCAGAATCACTAACAGGTCACTCTACTATGAAACATGTACGGATAACGGGCTTAATGTGATTGCGCCTGAATGAAAAGGACCCAAAAAGAGATGAAGAGGTAGGCTTAGTTATTGTGGGATGATACGGTTGATTAATATAAGAATGAAGTTTATGTCCGCCTCTGCGGATAAGTGTCATTACGATACCCTTGGTTCACTTAGTACCTGTCACTGCATCCTGACTTGAACTTAGAAGCCCTTTTTGCCCGAATCAGGTGTCAGCACTAGTTTTCTTACTTTGAGCTTTAAATGTTTTGCTTGAGGACAAGCAAAGGTCTAAGTGTGGGAGAATTTGATGACACTGAATTTCACCGTATTTTTGACTCCGATTTCGCATGCATTCTTAGTCTTTTAATGTCATTTTATTATGTTATTATTATGTTTTTCTTTGTTTTCAGGTTTTTAGTCTAATCGGAGCCCCAAGCGAGAAAAGGAGCGAAAAAGGAGCCGAAATGAGCTAAAATAGAGAAAATCAGCATTTTGCACCTATGGCATCCACTCTGGCGGCCGCCACAGGGTCTTCCATGACGTGGCCATGTCTCAAACTCCTCCCAACTGTTTTTCCCCACAATCTCCAACTACCCAAGCAATTTTACATTCATGGCGGGCGCCATGGTGTTGTGGCGGGCGCCACAAGAGTAAAGCAAGTTCCCGCCCAAATTCAAATGCTAGGGGCATCCTTGTCTTTTCCACATGTTTCCTTGCCTATAAATAGGACTTTAGATTTTCGTTTTTCTTCATCCAAGTTCAGTTGTTCATAAGCATATATCAGTGTAATAGTGGTAATCGCTTCACATCGAGGTGTTTCTACATTCGAGAGATCGAGTCTGTAAGAGCCTGTGAGAATGATTCTTGGAGCACTCTGGAAGGAAGTTAATCCTGCCGCCATTTTACTTTTAGTTCGCATTTTATTCAACCACTCCGATTGGAGCAGGTTTTTATTACTTTACCTTTTGTCAACTTTATTTCTTGCACTGTCTTTTAATTTCATTTATTTTCCGCACTGCTTTACTTTCATTTACTTTCCGCACTCGCACTACTTTCATTTACTTTCCGCACTCGCACTTAAATACCCTTTTTTATGTAAAATCTAAAAATGAACTTTTACTTTACCATGTCTGGCTAATTTTATAAAGGTTAGAATGTGAAGATCATAACTGAACCGATAATCTGTACAATTGTTAGTGGAAACACTTAAGGGCTATTTTAACTTTCAATATATGTTTTCCTGTTCTTAAATTCCGTTGGGTAAGATCGAAAGTCGTCCAACGCCTATCTAAACTTAATTGTTTTTAAACTATTTCAAAAACAGCGAAAGCGCTTTGTTTAGTTTATTAGGAGTTTTTAATTTAAAAGGAAAAGAGATTTTAAAACCATTTTCGGACGCGTTAAGAAGTTTAAAGTCTGGTTCGTAAGAACCTCTTTTTTTTAGAAAATCCAGGTTAAAATACTTTTCAACTTGGTCAAGATACTATATTTCTTAAAAATAGGTTTACTACTCTAACGCAATGCGCGCCTTTTTATCCGTGACAATAAGAGGGTTTGATTAGGGGGTACAACTCGGTTCTGAGTACGCGAAAGCGACAGTTCCTGTCAAATTAGTTCTTTTCAAAGTAGAAAACATTGCCCGTAAGTAGTTCTATTAGCAAGTACTTGGATTATCAATTGGTTGTGTGAATTGCATTCGAACCTGTCTTTATCAATTAATTTTAATTACTTTATTTACTACCGTGCACTCTTCAAAACTACTATTTTCAATCACCTTAGATACACACCTTAACAATAGATAGCGATAGATTGACACTTGGTCTCTGTGGATACGATAATCTTTTATATTACTCTGACGCGTTCGTACACTTGCGAAAAAATACGCATCACAAAGCATGAGGAACATTATGCACACAAGAAAATCAAGTTATAAGATCATGAAATTCACACTAACCTGAAACTTGAAACAAGCAAAATACTCCTAGAAAACCAGTGTAAGAGTGCAGATCTTCCTCTTTTGAGCTCTATTTGCAAAATAAATGCAAATAGAAGCTTGAATCAGGCTGGATCTTGAGATTTGATGATGTGCAACTCAAACTCGAATCTAGTGAAAACCTCACTCTAAGCTTGAATCAATGGTGGATTCTTACTCTATTCTCTTCACTGATCAAGAATGTGCAAAGAATTCTCAAGGAAACCTTGTGAGGAGAGAGTTTCGAAGGAGAGAAAGTTTGAGTGAAAATTTGAAATTTGAGCAAATGAGAGTGCATGAGGTGTGAATGAACGTGTGAATCTTCTTATATAGACTTGGTTAGCCCTCTGATCATGATTAAAGCTTTGTTAAACCCTTGATTAAGGCTATTGAAAGTGTTTTGCAAAATTGCAAGTTGTGATGTACACACTTAATCACACGTGCCAAGGTCATGGTAAAAGCATGATTCACTCACATTTCTTCTGCTGATCACAAATAGAATGGACTTGGGCTTTGTAATGACTTGATTTATGAGATATGATCCATCTTGCCATTTTGCACATTGTGAAAAAGTGAGGTATATGGCATGAAATGAATTGATTCAAAGGCTAAATCTGGTCCTCATGGAGTGTACTTGAATATGGCAATGTGACTTGAGTCATTAGAAACAATTACAAGTCATTTTGAACCAAAATGCAAAAGGTGGAAAAATGGATACATGTGAAAACCCTAAAAAGCACCTTGCCTTCTTTTGGTCATATCTTGAGTTTCACAATTGGTATGGAGATAATCTAGTACTTTTTGGAAAGGGGAGAGAGATATCTTCAACTTCCATGTTTGAGGAAAATTCATTTGAAGCGTCTTTGATGATGAAAAGTCAAGTTGAAGATGGTTTGAAAAGTTGCCAAAATTGAAAGTTTCACATTATAGGTAATTTTCCAAAAATAGTAACTTTTGCACAAACTCTTGACTCTTGATGAATGGTATGAATCCTATCCTTTGAGGACCATATGAGGGCATAAGACCTTAAAAATCATGAAGAGGACCTCAAAATTCCATGGTTGACTTTCCTCCTTACAGTTGAATTTTCTTGGTTCACAAGCAACTGATCCACTGAACATCTTCCACAATGAACCACTAGCCAAGCCTTCCTCTATGAGTTTTTGGGAGCATATGGAACCCATGAGAGCATGCTTGAATCCACAAAGCTTTCTCAAGAAGCTCTTTGAACCCATGAACCCTAATTTGGTCCCTCTAGTTAGGAGGGAAAGATTCACTTGAAATCCTTTGCCATTCTTGATCTTATGAAGATATGATGACCTCTACAAAACACCTTGAGGCTTGAGACTCCTTTGAGATGAACCAAGTACCTTGATCCCATGCTAAGAACCAATGCTATGCACAAATGATAATGCAAGAAATGCAAAGAAACATAAGTCAGTTAGCTTCAAAACAAAAGAGCAAATTTTGGGGTGTTACAGCTGCCCCTATTCAATCAACTTGGTCCTGAAGGTGTGATAGCAACGGCTGTCATGCGTTCAACGGATTCACAGAGATTGAATACCAAAAGAAACCTAAAATTTGAAATCCTCAAAGGAGGGACGACTCCGCTGGGGAACAAGCAATAAATGCTGCACTGTCACAACACGGACGAGTGTTAGCTATGCTGGGGATAAACACGGACGGGTGTCAAGGAATCAAAGATATCAGATACGGACGGGTATCGAAAAGAGACACGGACGGGTGTAAAGTGGTTCAATACAGACGGGTATCGAAAAGATACACGGACAGGTGTAAAGAGGTTCAATATGGACGGGTATCGAAAAGATACACGGACGGGTGTAAAAAGGTTCAATACGGACGGGTATCAAAAAGATACACGGACGGGTGTAAAAAGGTTCAATACGGACGAGTATCGAAAAGATACACGGACGGGTGTAAAGTGGTTCAATACGGACGGGTATCAAAAAGATACACGGACGGGTGTCAAGGTAAAAACCTTGAAGGGATGAATCAAAAGACCACCTGGACGAAAGGGGTGAAAAGAGATCATGGGTTCACAATCCTGGCAAAACACTCTGACGTGGGACTGTCAAATATTGCTTTGAATGACTAAACCCAACACTTGTGGAGTAAAGTCGAATGATATTTTCCTGAAATCCGGTTTTCCTGACGAAGGAAAACTCAAACCTGGCTTATGCTTCGGATGCATATGTTTGAATTTTGCTGTAATGCTCCACACGAAGTGGAAATGCTACGCATTTAGGAGGATTCCATGTAAAAAATGCTTATGCAATGCAAAAAGACCATCCCAGCGAAATAAATGCTGAGAACAGAAGCAGCTACACTGAGGACGACAAACTATATTGTCATCAAACCAAAGAAATCATGTTGAGGAAAACTTCACCCTGCTAGGGAAGATCACAATCACCAATTCTGCTGGAGATGGATGAATCTCCGAGAGAAAACCCACTCAATCGGGGAGGAACTGAAAACTGAAGATGGAAACTCCTCCGCCGGGGATGACCAAATGTTTCAGAACCTGGATTCAAAACCTGCTGGGGATACTAACTACCAACAAACTCTGCTTGGGGATAAACTGAAAGAAACTTTGAGGAAAATAGATTGCTCCATGCTCAGTGGGGAAACACTATCTTTAATCAACGAGGACACTCTATCAGACTCTTGCAGGAGAGGCTGTAAAAATAACAACTTCTGGCTACCTGCTGAGGAAAGATGAGCCAAATCACAACTCTGGCTGGGGGTAAACCTCTTATATCCTGCTGAGGGGGACGATCCTCAACGACTCCGCTTGGGGAATTACTTCTTTATACTCTGTTGAGGAAGACGATCCTCGATACTCTGACTGGGGAGAGCAGCAAACTGCTGAGGATGATCAGACTTCAAAGTTGGGGAGCAAATCTACTGGAGAAGTACACCTGTCATTCTGCAAAACCAATAGAAAGGTCTACGTGCAAAAATGATTACTTTGATTATCATCATAGTGACTGTCGTCTAAGCAATTGCCACTGTTTTCCAACTTGTTTCACAAAGCTCAACATTTTAGCATGTAATGTTTATAAAAAATATCGGACATTTTCACAAACAAAATAGGTAAAACAATAAAAAAAAAGCTCTTTGACTGAAATGCAAACTTTATTGAATGATTAGCCTGTAAATAGGCATTCATATTTGAAAGCAATTCCTGAAAAGAGGTAATTGCGCAAAAATTAAAAGAAAATACGCATGTCGGCAATGTGGGGAACAGACATCCACCATGACTCGACTCAGCTATAACCCATATGACTTGTTTATCCGCAGATGCTTTGGCCTTTGAAGATGACTGACTGGACTGATTCCTTTCCTTCGAATTTTCCAAGTGTGAATAGTGATCACAGATCGAACACGGATCGTAGTCTTTGCTTTTAAATCCCTAACTTTTGCCTGGATTGCCCTTTTCGGGTTTTCAATCCACCGGGATACCCATTTTTGCCAAAGTTGCCTTTTCAGGTTTTTAACCTTGCAGGTTTATTTCTTCTTCCTTTTTATCCCTAATTTTTGCCCGAACCTTTTCTTTTTATGGTTCGCCAAGATGCCCCATTTTTGCCTGAACCTCTTTTTATGTCCAGCGGGTCTTTTTTATGCAAAGTATTTTTTGACTACATTCGCGTTCACAGGGGACGTAAAATCTTCGCCATCCATAGTTGAGAGTAATAAGGCTCCACCAGAGAAAACCTGTCTTACTACATATGGCCCTTCGTAATTCGGAGTCCACTTGCCCCTGTGATCTGTTTGAGGAGGAGTGATCCTTTTCAGGACTAATTCACCAGTTTGGAAACACCGAGGACGCACTTTCTGATCAAATTCTTTTTTCATCCTGCTCTGATACAACCGGCCATGCGCAATGGCTTTAAATCTCTTCTCTTCAATGAGGTTCAGTTCATTCAGCCGGGAACGCACCCACTCAGCTTCATCAAGCTTCACGTCTGTTAGAATTCTCAAAGAAGGAATCTCAACTTCTAATGGCAGAACTGCTTCCATACCATACACCAGTGAGAAAGGGGTTGCCCCAGTTGATATCCGTGCAAAGCGTAAGGAAACATCTCATGCCAGTCCATGTATGTCACTACCATCTTCTGCACAATCTTCTTTATGTTCTTATTAGCCGCTTCAACAGCCCCATTCATCTTCGGGGGATAGGGAGAAGAATTGTGATGTTCAACCTTAAAGCTCTGGCATAGCTCCTTCATCATCTTATTGTTCAAATTTGAACCATTGTCAGTAATGATCCTCTCCGGGACTCCATACCGGTAGATGATGTCCTTCTTAATAAACCGGGCTACCACTTGTCTGGTGACGTTGGCATACGATGCTGCTTCCACCCACTTCGTGAAATAATCAATAGCCACCAGGATAAAATGATGTCCATTCGAAGCAGTCGGCTCGATCTTCCTAATCATGTCAATGCCCCACATGGCAAAAAGCCAAGGTGACGACAAAACATTCAGAGGAGTAGGCGGTACGTGCACCTTATCAGCATAAATCTGGCATTTATGACATTTCCGGGCGTATTTAAAACAATCAGACTCCATAGTCATCCAATAATACCCCGCTCTTAACAATTTTCTTGCCATAGCATGCCCATTGGCATGAGTACCAAAGGAACCTTCGTGAACTTCTTCCATTAACAGGCCTGCCTCGTGTTCATCAACACAACGTAGCAAGACCATGTCAAAGTTTCTCTTGTATAACACATCGTCTTTGTTCAAAAAGAAGTTTCCTGATAACCTCCTCAATGTCTTCTTATCCTTGGAAGATGCCCCAGCTGGGTATTCCTGACTCTTCAAAAAGACTTTGATATCATGATACCAAGGCTTGCCATCTGATACACCTTCAACCGCAAATACAAAAGCAGGTCTGTCCAAGCGCATGATTCTGATTGAAGGAGTTTCATTCCAACGATTCACTTGATACATCGATGACAACGTCGCCAACGCATCAGCCATCTGATTCTCTATCCGGGGAATGTGATGGAAGTCTACTCTGTCAAAGAAAGGTAACAACCTTCTGGCATAGTTGTTATACAGAACAAGATTCGCTTGACGAGTCTCCCATTCACCTGTAATCTGATTAACCACCAACGCAGAATCACCAAAAACATCGAGGTTCTAGATTCTCAAATCAATCGCTTCTTCTAACCCCATGATGCATGCTTCATATTCTGCCTTGTTGTTGGTGCATATGAACACCAATTGGGCAGTGAAGGGTATATGAGAGCCCTTTAGAGTCGTAATGATTGCCCTGATTCCGTTACCATATGAATTAATAGCTCCATCAAAAACCAACTTCCACTGAGATCCAATCTCAGGTCCTTCATCAGGCAAAGGCTCTTCACAATCCTTCATCTTCAGATACATGATATGCTCATCCGAAAATTCAAACTTCATCGTTTGATAATCCTCAATTGGCTGTTCGGCAAGATATTCTGACAAAACACTTCCCTTAATGGCCTTTTGGGAAACATACTGAATATCGTATTCCGTCAGAACCATCTGCCAACGGGCTATTCTACCAGAAAGTGCTTGCTTCTCAAACACATACTTGATCGGATCCATCTTCGAAATCAATAGGGTTGTATGGTTTAACATATACTGCCTCAAACGCTTAGCGGCCCAAGCGAGTGCACAACATGTTTTCTCCAGCATCGAGTACCTTGACTCGCAATCAGTAAAATTTTTACTCAGGTAGTAGATGGCGTACTCCTTTCTACCTGACTCGTCTTGTTGACCGAGCACACAACCCATTGAATTCTCAAGAACCATGAGATACATAATCAAAGGCCGTCCTGGCACTGGTGGTATAAGGACCGGAGGTTCCTGCAAGTATTCTTTAATCTTTTCAAATGCCTTTTGACAATTTTCATTCCACCTGACCGCTTGATCTTTTCTTAGCAACTTGAAGATTGGTTCACACGTGGCTATGAGATGCGAGATGAACCTAGCAATGTAGTTTAATCTCCCCAAGAAACCACGAACCTCTTTTTCTGTTTTCGGCACAGGCATTTCTTCTATGGCTTTTACCTTCGTAGGATCAACCTCGATACCTTTTTCACTAACAATAAACCCCAGCAATTTTCCTGATCTCACCCCGAAGGTGCATTTGTTTGAATTCAACCTCAGTCTGAATTTTCTCAATCTTTCAAATAGCTTCTGAAGATTCACCAGATGTTCTTCCTCCGTCTGTGACTTCGCAATCATGTCATCAACATAGACCTCAATTTCTTTGTGAATCATATCATGAAAGAGAGTCACCATCGCCCGCTGGTAAGTTGCCCCTGCATTTTTCAATCCAAAGGGCATCACTTTGTAGCAGAATGTTCCCCACGGTGTTATGAACGTTGTTTTCTCCATGTCCTCTGGGGCCATCTTGATTTGGTTATACCTAGAGAAGCCATCCATGAAGGAAAACACCGAATACTGAGCAGTATTGTCAACTAACATGTCAATGTGAGGGAGTGGGAAATCGTCCTTTGGGCTTGCTCTGTTCAAATCCCTGTAATCAACACACATCCTGACCTTCCCATCCTTCTTAGGTACAGGCACGATGTTAGCAACCCATGGAGGATAATTTGTTACGGCAAGAAAACTGGCATCTAGCTTTTTCTGATCCTCTTCCTTGATTTTGACAGACATCTCCGGTTTAGTTCTTCTCAACTTTTGTTTGACCGGAGCACAACCTTCTTTAAGTGGTAGCCGGTGTACAACAATATCAGTATCGAGCCCAGGCATGTCTTGGTAAGACCAGGCGAAGATGTCCACATACTCATGTAGCATTTCAATCAATCTTCCCTTGACACTGTCTTCCAATGCAGCCCCTATCCTTACTTCCTTTCTGGAGTCCTCGGTTCCCAGATTCACAATCTCAATTTCCTCCTGGTGAGGTAGGATTACTTTCTCCTCTTGCTTTAACAATCTGGCCAACTCTTCGGGCAGTTCACAATCTTCGTCAATCTCTTCTTCAGCCTGATAGATTGGATTGTCAAAGTCATACCGAGCTATAGCTGAGTCATGATCGGTGTCATCTGAACAAAGAGACCTGCATGATTGATGATGTATGTTTTATTATGTATGCAACAAAAGAAACACATTGCCATTTTGATGTGGGTTTTTAATGCTTAAAAATAAAACAGAAAGACAGAGATCAAAATATTTGAGTGCGAAAAGTCCTTTATTGATGATAAAGCAAAACATGCAACAATTAAAAGCCCTACAAATAAAATCACTACGTCTTGGGCAGAACGCAGGATTAACATAGCAGGAAAACAAAGCAATTACTCGAAGCTAGTCACTTGAATGACTTTTTCAGAAGACCAGTTGCACAGACTTTCTCCTGGGACGCAAGGGCGGATCCAGCTATCCATATCACAATCACTGTCCCCTTCTTCCTTAATGGCATTAACTCTGTCGAAGAAAACACCGACACTGGTGAAATGGACTGGGCCATAGAATTTGGGAGGATCCCTGGCTCTCCTGGGTGGCTTGTATCCCAATCCATAGGTATTCCCTTTCGGCTAAACTTTAATCACTTGGCCCCACTTCTGTGAGCTACCAGCTTCGACTATAGCCTTGGCGTCTTTAAACGAAGACATAGAAACCTCAGGTTGATCTGCCACTGCGGGCTGCTCGGTGGTCTCGGACTAATCCTCAAACTGAATAACCCTTTCAGACACCTTCACTTTTTCAAACCCCTGACACAGCGTCTCATGGATTTCACCATCCACTTCCACGTATTTAAAGGTTGACAGCTGACTAATCATTATGTCCTCCTCTCTGCACACTGTCACCACGTGACCATCTACCGTGTACTTCAGC
This sequence comes from Lathyrus tuberosus, assembly GCA_022829125.1. Taxonomy (NCBI): domain Eukaryota; kingdom Viridiplantae; phylum Streptophyta; class Magnoliopsida; order Fabales; family Fabaceae; genus Lathyrus; species Lathyrus tuberosus. The sequence goes on from JALAZF010000842.1 coordinate 930,049, forward strand.
TTTTGATGAAAAGTGGAGGTTACAGTGCCTGCACCATGGATCCAAGAACGACCCAATAGACAGTTGTATGTTGGCTGAATATCCATTATATAAAATGTTGCATCAAAGATTTTCGGCCCAACCTTGATCGGAAGCACAATCTCACCAAAGACAGATCTCTTCGAGCCATCAAAAGCTCGCACCACCAAGTCGCTTGGTGTACAAATAAGTCCCCTGGTATCTAACTTCATTAATACTTTCTTTGGCAATACATTCAACGATGATCCAGTATCAACCAACACATGTGACATCAGTGAACCACGACACTCAATCGAAATATGTAGGGCATTGTTATGATTCCTCCCAGCGGGAGTCAAATCAAGATCCGTAAAGCCCAAAACATTACCCGCATTCACGTGCGCTACAACCCCTTCAAGTTGATTAACAAAAATCTCTTGAGGAACATAGGTCGCATTCAAGACCTTCAGAAGCGCATTTCTGTGAGCTTCAGAACATAACAGCAAAGACAGAATGAAAATCTTCGACGGGGTTTGATGTAGTTGGTCCACGATCTTGTAATCACTCTTTCGGATGAGCCTCATAAACTCCTCTACATTTTCAGAAAAAGCATCATCAACCGGCTTTACTGTAGAATCAATAATCACTGAAGGCTGCACAGAACCATCAGCTACCTGTTTTCCCCTATCTTGCCTAGAAGTACCGGGTTGATCATTAGTAGGGGTAAGGACTCTACCACTTCTTGTTATAGCATCGGTTTCAACCTTAACCTCAGGACTAGAACTCACTGATGAAGTTGCCATTAATTCTTGCTTTTGCCCATTGAAAAACACCTCTGCGCCATAATTCCAGGGAATAGCCTTAGTACTTTCATACGGAATGGGTCTTGCTCTTGTGATAATAACTGGCGGTGGTCTTGCCGGACCTGAAATAGTAATCGTCTTGAAAGGAATGGTGATGGTAGCAACCTTCTCACTGACGACTTCTTCTTGCTGATTGCCTCTATCAAACTGTAAGCAGCCCTCATTAATCATATTCTGGATACCCATCTTCAAAGAATCACAACCATTATCCTTCGTCAAACAATCTAAACAGTTCTCATCACAACCTGGATAGACGCCACCCTTCAATAACCTATTTTTAACCACAGCTAGCGGAGTCTTCAGCTCCTCAACATCCATGATCAAATTCAAAGCTACACATTCCTCAATTATCGCATTCACCCTCGGCCCATGGTGATCATGCATCGGGTTTTGAATAACATTGGGCCCATCATTCGAGAAATTGATAGCCTTGGAGTCTACAAGGTCTTGCACCTTGTGATGAAACGCCCTACATTTCTCCACAGTATGCCCCGGAGCACCAGAGTGAAAATCGTAGTGTGCGTTAGCATCATTGCCTCGTGGGAGTTCCCCTGTTGGTGGAGCCAGGGTACGGAGCTCAACTAGATGCAACTGCAGCAAATGTTGCAACAACTGTGCATACGACATCGGTGGTTGCTCAAAATGCCTCTTTGCATTTCTTTGTCTATTCTGATACTGGCCCTGCTACCTGTTCTGATTAACATTATTCCTTTGTTGTTGTGGTGGAGGTAACGTTGCTGGGATAGTTACCGATGCTACTTGTTGATTATTGTTCTGGCACTGTTTCCCTTTTCCCTTGTAAGATGATACAGCATTGGCCTCTCCTTTCTCCTTATAACCATCAAATTCCTTCTTTCCATGCCTGGAGGACGATCCGTCACCACTAGAAACTTTTCCAGCCTTAATTCCAACTTCTACCTTCTGTCCGATCGCAATCACATCTGCAAACTTACCTAGTGAACAAGGCAATAGATTTTCATAATAGTGCTTAGGCAGTGTGTCCATAAACATATCCAACATCTCCTTCTCCAGCATTGGTGGTTGTACCCTAGCCGCCAATTCACGCCACCTTTGCGCGTATTCTTTGAAACTTTCATCATTTTTCTGGGACATGCTCAACAACTGAGTTCTGTTGGGAGCCATATCTGTGTTGTAGTGGTAGTGCTTGATAAAAGCTGCGGCTAACTCTCTCCAAGTACGAACATTTCTACTTTCCAGCGCCATATACCATTCCAAAGACGCGTCGGACAGGCTGTCTTGGAAAAAGTGCATCATTAGCTTTTCGTCCTTGGCATGGGCAACCATCTTCCTGGTATACGCCTTTACATGAGTTCTCGGGCAGGTAGAACCATTATAATTCTCCAATGTAGGAATCTGAATCTTGTGCAGAATGACAATATTAGGGACCAAGCCTAGGTCGTCCAAATCTATTCTTAGATCATCCTGCTTCACAACCCCTTTCAGTTGCACCTCGATTAAACGGATCTTCTCATCACTGACCACAGGAGGGCCAGCGTCCAAGCTTCTGACCGAAAAAACATCATCCTGATGATCATCAAAACGATGGCCATGGATAGCTCGAATAGTACTTCCTTCTCCAACCACTAAAGGAATCCCAACCTGTCCACCAGCACCAGGGATAGGAATGTTGGTACCAGCACCACCTTTGCCTGGAGGAATAACACGATTAAGAAGACCACCGTGTAGGATACCATTTTCATCAACCTGTGCCACCAAAGGCTGAACCAGAGTTTTGAATTTATTCTGGCTCTGTACCACACCTTGCATCATCTCCATGAATTGATCGATGCAAGCTTGCATAGCTGCCATGTCTGCCTGAACTTTGTCCATCACTCTGCTTTGATTAAGCCTGGTAGAATACCGATGAGCTGGTTGATCAATCCTGACTGTTAAAAAGAGAGAACATAAGAAATCCAGAGAATCCGAGATAACATGCTATGCAAAATGAGATGATTATGCAAATGCAAATGCAAACATGTATGAACATTATCAAGGCGATCTATCCCTTGATTCCAGTTTTAACAACAGAAGAGAACTGAATTCCTGATCATATAAAGAGAATAAGCATCTGTTACAACACAAGTCTGAATAAGCATAAACAAAGACCCCGACCAACAAGCCTGGCGGTGATCCCGGAAATACAAAGAAAACAGCAACAAGGAAACTAAGGCATATCATCAAGACTCAGCTGTGCTAGAATTCCCCATTCGTCATTCTTTTTGCACCAATTCTGCACTTCCTTGAGAAGCTTCTTGGTATTAGGATGCTCTGGTCTCTGAATCAACTCCTGAATCAAAAGATCCCTCCTATGCAAGATCTCTGTTAAATAACGACTATGCAATTCCCAATCATCCTCTCCAGAAGCTCCACCTGAACTTGGACATTCGCTTCTGGCTCTTTTCACTCTGGCTTGGATCTTCAACTATTCCATATCTTCCACGGTTTCCTTGAGCTTTTCCTCAATTGCTCCCCTCTCAAAGATCCCTGACAAAATCTCTTTATCCTTTTTCCGAAGCTTTGTCTTCAAACCTTCAATCTGCTCCAGATACTTGTCCTCTTTCAACCTGTTGCCAGTAATCGTTGTATTCCGACGGTCACGGAACCTGTGAATTCTTGACATAGCATAAGCCAACTCTTTCTTTTTGGACGAAAGGACCTTGCTAACACTTTTCAACGCTTGAGCCACTTTCTCTCTGGCTGTGGCTTCTTTAGACAATTATTTCTCCTTCACAGCCAAAAGTTCTGATTTCAACCTGGCAACATGGATAGCTTTGCCTTTTTCGTGCTTCAACTGACCAACCTCTCTGCCCAGCTCACGATTCTCCTCTCGGAGTTTCTCCTTCTCAGCCCATAACTTATCATACTTCTCTATATCAACAGTCGTGGGAGCCTCGATCATCAAAGGATACAAATGTGGTTCCACCGGGAAGGGAATAAGCTCCTCTTCTACTCTTTTCTTAATCCACTCTTCATAGGAACGAAAAGCCCAGTTATTACATTTCCCGAATGAAGTTTTTCCCTTCTTGGTCACCTGCTTCCAAGCATTCACAATCTTCCTTATCATCTCTTGATCCCCAGTACCATTGAAGAATAAGGACTCTCTGATATCTCGCTCTTCAGGTGGACCTCTCAAAGGATAACTAAACTACCTGATAACAAGGGAAGGATTATAGTTAATTCCACCTTTTCTCCCTATCAAGGGTACATTAGGGAATTCTCCGCACTTGCAAATAATCTCCATCCCTAGCAAGTCATGGTTGAACCAAACAATGTTGTCAGCAGTCAAGCCCATTAACCTCTTTGACCACTTCAGAGAATCTCTCGTATCAACGAAACCGCCAGCTTCGGGGAGATGACTCAGAAACCAAGTAGATAAGAGTGGTGCACAGCAACTCACAGTTTTTCCATGCCTATTTTCATTCTTGTAGTGGACTGAGTGATACACATCACCTAGCAAGGTAGGTATAAGATTCTTTGAAATAAAGATTCTGACAGCATGCATATCCACCAGATTAGGAACATTGGGAAATAGGATAATCCCATAGATGCACATAGCCAGAATAGCTTGGAAAGCAGTCCAATTCCTCTCCTTAACATGTATGCAAGCTTGATCAAACAAGAACTTCAATAAGAAACCCTTAGCTCCTTGTTTCTTCACAATATTACTGCTCAGAGCGGATTCACCAATATGAAGAGCAATGGCCATTTCTTCTATCCCGGGGCGTTCTTCAGAAAAGAATACTATGTCATGCCAGACGGGGATTCCCAAAATAAATGAGAACTCCTCCAACGTTGGAGCCAAGATATAGTCTGGGAAAGTGAAGCAACGCAAAGACGGATCATAGAACTGAAGAAGTGTATGAATGGCATCCTTCTCATACTTGGAGATACTGTAGACAAACTTCAAAAGTCTCCCATACTCTCCACCGAACTCTGTATGAACTCCGGGACCAGCCATACTAATCAGCTTGTGAATCAACGTCAAGGTCGGATCTGGGAACGAATAAGCAACAGTCTTCTTTCTCTGGACATCCATGTTATGGAAACCTCAGAAAACTAGAATCAAGAGTAAGATGCAAGCCCTGAAAAATGTCAAACATGTTAGAATGCAAGAAAAATGATATGCACATGCAAGCATGGGATCAAGGCATCACTGCTGGATGTGTTGTACTGTTAACCGAACGAGAACCACAACCCAGAAAACCAGAATTCTAGAATACCGAACCACTGAGATAACCAGAAACCCAGATAATCAAACGCTGATGAGAAATCCAGAAAACCGGGTAGGTTGAAGGTGTCGGTTACCTGCAGACCTGTAAACACCCATCCCATCTCTCATGAGGGTTCTAAAAAGGCGAGGATCCTCAATATCACGGACTCTCAGGTCTAGAAATGATGATACGTTCACCATTTCTGGTTTGGCATCATCATCAATCGAGGAGGCCTCAACTGATTTCCCTCAAAAATAAGGTCATCTTATGCGAGTCCCTCATCATTGGGTCCTCGGATCGACAAGTGTAATGGTTTGGCCATTTCTGGTCTGCCATTATCACAGGTCGGGAGGAGAGGCGCAACTGAGGTATCGGAGAAACGGTCACCAGAGTCGACAACTCTCTAGATCGACACCCAGAAATGCGCAAGACATACACGTCAGAATGCGTCCCAAGATAGCCTCGTCTGGTTGTGAATTTCTTGAACACACAAACGCACCAAGATGGCACGTAGGTCCCACTACTCTCCACTCTAGTCTTAGGGTGTACTCAAGCATGGGTACTGAGCTTATCTCTCAGAACAAACCAACCTGCCAAACAGAAATCAGCCAGCACAACACAGCAATATCCAGTATGACAGTAATAAAATGAAATGCAATGCAATAAAAGCTGTAAAACAGTAATATACAACATAATAAAGCACAACAAATAAACACCCAATAAAAAAACAAACAAGCGCTAGGATCGACTCGCAAGAGGGGATGAACCAGCTAGAGGTCAACCTGTCCCCAGCAGAGTCGCCAGCGGTCGCTCCCGAAAGATTCGCATCCAATGTACAAATGCGAGAGTGGCGCAGAAAACACAGGGTCGCCAGCAATGTGTATTTATCCCGAGAGAGGGAAAGGAAACACTGCATAAACCTGAAGAGAAAGGGGAAAAGACATGGTCATCGCAACCATAGTCCAGGTTCGGGAGTCGGTTATGCGAGGGGAAGGTGTTAGCACCCCACGCATCCATCGTAATCGATGGGATCCACGCTTGTCTAAACAGAGGGTGAGCTGTCCTACTATCTATGGCTGTACAAAAGAAAACGAGGATGGGGGTGACTAAGACAGACTCGGTAGGACATATTCGATGCCCTAGGCCTACGTACTCCCTCAGTGCAATGGGAAAGTCAGAGTCAACGTAGTTCGGACGGGAACTGTGGGGGAAGGTTGCTCGCCAAGACAATCGATGTCTTGTGCCTACATATCCTCAATCGGACGAGAGAGAGGAATCAGAGCTAATGTAGTTCGTGGGTACGACCACGAATGGGTAAGTGTTTTTTACGTGAGCGATGAGCTCTTTTCTGAAAATGAAATTTGAAACCCAACAATCCCAAAGGACAAAAAGATTTGAATTTGTTTTTGTGTTTTTTAGACAGAAGTGTTTTCTTTTTAAGTTAGTTCATAACTTGCATTGCACCAAAGTCTAGGGCACAGGAACGAATACTTAACGAATCGTCCCAAGATAGGACGCCCGCTAAGCACTCCAGAAAGATGAGAGGAAGCCCCTCATTTCTCATTCCCCACGCTTAAGGTTCGTGCGCAATACACTTTATCTTTATTAAGTGTTTTCAAGAAGTTTTGAGATGAGAAGAGAGAAGACCCAAACGAAACTCTAAAGGGAAACTAAGAGTCCTAATGTTATCATGCATGGGTGACCTATGGTTAGTGAGGCTTAGGAGAGACGACTACCTAAATCCTAATGCTAATCCTACTCCAAGCTTAATCGGAAATTAAGTTGGACTAGGTAGCTCTAAGGGGAAAGGAATCCAAGACTTAAACAAGTCTTGAGATTCATGGGAAGGGAAAGAGTGAAAGAGATGAACGAGAAAGAGAAGGATGAGATAAGAAACAAGATAGGGAAGCAAGCACATCATATCAAGTATATCCAACTTACATCAATAAACAAGTCTCAAAGATCATGCAAAACATCTCAAGTAAGCATGCAAAGGTAATCATGAAAAAATGCAAGCATACTTATATGAAATGCACAATTAAGCACCAATGAACTTCATATCAAGATGAAATGAGAAAAATAATATGAAGATGAAAGCAAGTCAGAATCAAGATCATACCATCATCAACAATTCTCATGTGCAAGAGAAGATCAAAACATGAAACATTATGCACCAAAGAAAGTCCACAAAAGGAAGTCAAAGTACAAGCACTTAAAGCATACCCAAACATGATCCACAAATTGCAAAATTTGGTCATAAGGGACCTCAACCAGGGGTAAACATTATATCAAATACTCATGCAAAGAATCTATAAGAAATTCAAACAATTAGGCATGCCAAAACAATTAGGATTAAGAGATGTCGAGAGATGATCATGCATAATTCACTTAAGCACAAATAATCAAACATATATCAAATGACATTCAAAAATTGTGGAATTAAAAATCAATTGACCTAAGTCAGAATCTAGCAACATGCCAAAAGATCACACAAAAATTCACAGGTTAAGTACCTCAAACAATGCTTCAAAGTTGCATAAGAACAAAGAAGAACAATGCAAAAATAGAGGGACTAAAATTCAATATGAAATGAGTTTAAAAATATGAAAAAAATGGTTTTAGGAACCTCAAAGTGTCCTCTGAAGTATGCAAAAAGAATGGGATGCAAACTATGTACCAATGATGAGAAATAAAATCAACAAGATCAAGTGTGCACAAGTGAAAAAATTCATCAAACAATTAATTCAGGTACGAAAAATAGAAGAAAAATGGAAAATAAAATTTGAAAAAATTTTATAAAATCTTAAATATGATCCATGAATTTTTTCATAATTTTCTGATGCATTAAACTAATTTTAAAAATTAAAATGCAAAATGTATCAATCAAATAAAATGAAAATAAAATGAAAATAAGCAGAGGGGTGCCACAAGCAAGAAAATCATGTTAAAAACTGGGTTGGACCAAAGGAGGGGGGTGTGAATAGAAAGAAGCCCAAAGCGCTTCCTACCATAGGCTCTGAGTCAACAAAATTGACTCAATCATTGCCACAGGATTGATCCAAAGATCCACACGTAGTCAATAATCCAAAAGTACACATGATGAAAGGCTCAGATCTATGTACACACGTTAACAATGATGAGCAAGCAAGCATGATGATTAACCTGGCCTCCATAGAAAGTCACGTGAACAGCACATGGATATTTAATGCGTTGGCAAAATCAACACCATCAGATCCAATCAACGTGTACAAATGAGTCAACAAATCACAAAATCAAGCAAGATGAGTGGTCAGATCTGTGTGTGCATAATAACAACCATGGAATATACACACATAATCAATAAAACACGTGAGGATTTTAAATGATCTGGCTAAACGTGAACCATCAGATCTGGACCACCAACGGTCCAAATTTAATCTTCTTTCTTTAACCCCTCACCGGCCTGAAACATGACCAGACGTCGGAGCCCTAGCTCCGGTCGTCTTCTCCGGCGACATCAACATTAAAATTTCTCAGAAATTCACAACTCCACCACCATTCAACTCAGAATTCAACAAGGATCATGAATATCACACTCAAATCAACAGATCATGCATAGATTAAACAAATTGAAGACAAAAAGTTTGAACTCAAAAACTTCAGATCCACGATTCAGCCATAATACACGTCCAAAATCAAAACAAATCACATTAGGATGATCAGCAAAGCATAAGGAACATTATGCACACAAGAAAATCAAGTTATAAGATCATGAAATTCACACTAACCTGAAACTTGAAACAAGCAAAATACTCCTAGAAACCCAGTGTATGAGTGCAGATCTTCCTCTTTTGAGCTCTATTTGCAAAATAAATGCAAATAGAAGCTTGAATCAGGCTGGATCTTGAGATTTGATGATGAGCAACTCAAACTCGAATCGGGTGAAAACCTCACTCTAAGGTTGAATCAATGGTGGATTCTTACTCTATTCTCTTCACTGATCAAGAATGTGCAAAAAATTCTCAAGGAAACCTTGTGAGGAGAGAGTTTCGAAGGAGAGAAAGTTTGAGTGAAAATTTGAAATCTGAGCAAATGAGAGTGCATGAGGTGTGAATGAACGTGTGAATCTTCTTATATAGACTTGGTTATCCCTCTGATCATGATTAAAGCTTTGTTAAACCCTTTATTAAGGCTATTGAAAGTGTTTTGCAAATTTGCAAGTTGTGATGTACACACTTAATCACACGTGCCAAGGTCATGGTAAAAGCATGATTCACCCACATTTCTTCTGCTGATCACAAATAGAATGGACTTGGGCTTTATAATGACTTGATTTATGAGATATGATCCATCTTGCCATTTTGCACATTGTGAAAAAAGTGAGGTATATGGCATGAAATGAATTGATTCAAAGGCCAAATCTGGTCCTCATGGAGTGTACTTGAATATGGCAATGTGACTTGAGTCATTAGAAACAATTACAAGTCATTTTGAACCAAAATGCAAAAGGTGGAAAAATGGATACATGTGAAAACCCTAAAAAGCACCTTGCCTTCTTTTGGTCATATCTTGAGTTTGACAAATGGTATGGAGATAATCTAGTACTTTTTGGAAAGGGGAGAGAGAGATCTTCAACTTTCATGTTTGAGGAAAATTCATTTGAAGCTTCTTTTATGATGAAAAGTCAAGTTGAAGTTGGTTTGAAAAGTTCCCAAAAATGGAAGTTTCACATTATAGGTCATTTTCCAAAAATAGTAACTTTTGCACAAACTCTTGACTCTTGATGAATGGTATGAATCCTAGCCTTTGAGGACCATATGAGGGCATAAGACCTTAAAAATCATGAAGAGGACCTCAAAATTCCATGGTTGACTTTCCTCCTTACAGTTGACTTTTCTTGGTTCACAAGCAACTGATCCACTGAACATCTTCCACAATGAACCACTAGCCAAGCCTTCCTCTATGAGTGTTTGGGAGCATATGGAACCCATGAGAGCATGCTTGAATCCACAAAGTTTTCTCAAGAAGCTCTTTGAACCCAAGAACCCTAATTTGGTCCCTCTGGTTAGGAGGGAAAGATTCACTTTAAATCCTTTGCCATTCTTGATCTTAGGAAGATATGATGACCTCCACAAAACACCGTGAGGCTTGAGACTCCTTTGAGATGAACCAAGTACCTTGATCCCATGCTAAGAACCAATGCTATGCACAAATGCTAATGCAAGAAATGCAAAGAAACATAAGTCAGTTAGCTTCAAAACAAAAGAGCAAATTTTGGGGTGTTACATGGACCTAAAGTTTTTATTATGTGTGCTCGCTAAGATTTCGCAATCATATGCCTACGTATTCCCGTAATGATAACAGGGAAATCAGAGCAATAGTAGTTCCTCCTATTATATGGGAGGAAAGATGTTTGGTGTCTTGTTTAAAGCCCAAGATTGAAGCTAGATGCTTTGATTGAGAGAGAATTTGTCATTTCTAAAGGGAGGTATGTCATCTGTTTATCACAGTTGTTGGGTAACTGATTATAAAGGAGGATTACTTTAACTGGAATGTATGGAATCCAGTAATGCCATAATTTCCTTTATAAGGGGTTTGTCCTGAAGGAGAAAACTTTAACTTAGTGTAGAGCAATGCCATTTTTCCTTAGGGATTTTCCATGCTAAGAGAGGGACATTGGCTTGGATGTAAATGATCCAGAGGCTTGCAATTTACAGCAATTAGATGAAAGAAGGGATTTACCAGGATAAGAAATGGACTACAGCTTGGATTTTTGAATCAACAAGTGTGCCACTTACAGTAATTATTTGGTGTTAGGGTTTGTTTGATTGTCTGTTTTGATGTGTGATTGTATAGAGAAGTTTCCTTTTACAAAGAGATTTTGATTTCCTTTGAGGGAAAGTTGATTTTTGTGTTCCTTGATCAAAGCCCAAGGTTGAAACAAAAAGGTTGACTCTGTTTAGGGAGTTTTATTTCTGTCTTGTACAAAGCCCAAGATTGAGGCTAAAAAGAGATTGACTCTTCTGGGGAGAGTGTTTTATCTGTCTTGTACAAAGTCCAAGATTGAAGTTAAAAGAGAATTTAACTGACTCAGCTGGAGAATATTTTGTCTGTCTTGTACAAAGCCCAAGATTAAGGCTAAAACTGCTGAGGGAAAATCATTATACAAAGCCTAAGAGGAGGCTAGTTGGGGAATTTTCATATATGAAGCCTAAGAAGAGACTAGCTTATGCCGAGGATTGATTGATATCCAGAGACAGGTCCAAATTGGGGAATCAACTCTTGCTGGGGATTGAGGAAGAGTTGAAATATTTGATGCCTTGAGGTTCTGATTGATGGTTTATTGATAGTAATTTGACCCTAGCTGGGGGAATTTAAAGTGAAAGCTTAAATATTGATTTTTTTGACCTTTGAAGGTTTTAACTCTGTTGGTGATTGATGAAAAGATCATGGTTTTTCCTATTCCTTCAGGAAACTTGAGGATTTCTTTGAGATCCAAGAGGAGATGAGACTGTCCAAGTCTACTGGTATGAGAAGGTTTATTCTTAGTTAGAGGATGATCTTTGTATGATGTCCAAGAGGAGGCTGATATTTTAAGGGATGCGAAACAACCCTAAACTGGTATGATGTTCTGACTCTGAGTCTTTGGAGGATTGAACTAACAAAAGATGACTAAGTTCTATCCTATACCTGTAGGAGGTCTTTGGGTCCTTGTACTAAGCCCAAGAGAAGGCTGAGAACTTCTAAGAAGCCTGAGGGTCCTTGTACAAATCCCAAGAGGAGCTGGGGATGCTTTTGGGAAGACTGTGGGTCCAAACCTAAGAAAAGTTCAAGAAAGGTTTCACCGGGAATAATCCTTTCTTTAGTGAACAGTTCCAGGGTTTGAAGAAACTCAAAAGAGGTTTCACCGGGAATTAATCCTCTTTGGGGAAATGAATTTCTTATACAAATTTCTAATAGTGACAGTCTTGAGAAAAGTTTCACTGGCGTCACACCCTAATTTTTGACCCTAAGATCCATTTTGTTTTTTGCATAGCATCTTTAGGTCATGCAGTCCTTGTGTGTGTGTGTGTTTTTTTTACCAACAAGTGGGTACAGGTACATTGATTTCAAGTGTAGATGATCCTTATTCTCACAGTCCAGCATTTCAGGGCATAACCATTTTGATTCAAGGGTCCTAGAGTTTTCTAATGGTCATTTTCCTCAATATTTCTCAGAAATTTCCCCAAGGAGGATTAGGGTTTTCGGTCCATTTGGTTTGATCATTTGAGAATTGGTTAGAGTTTCGTGACGAGTTCCATTACAAGTTGTATCCTCATTTTTCAGAAGGTTTCTCAAGGCGCGATTCGTGCATCAAGTTTCATCATTATCTAAATCTTTGGTTGTGCGGGAAATAAAGGTCAAGCTTAATCCAATAAAGACTTTTACCTCATTCGTGAAGTCGGATCATCGTGATCTTTTGATCTTAAGAGAAAGAGTTTGGTTTGAATAAAAATCTTGAATGGAGTTCAAATGGATTCATTATTTTCACTAAGCTTAAAATTTAATTTAATTCGTTTAAGTTGCAAAATTCAAGAGTTTTGGATGAGGAAAGGAAAAGTGGTTCAAATCCAAGTTCATAAATTCAAGATTATGATACGAGAAATTCAAATTCAAGTCATTATTTTAAGATAAGTGAAGATTCCAATTTTCAAGATTTACAAATTTGCATCCAAGGTTACAAAGCATCATTTTCTTTATTCAATTTCAAAATGAAACCAAAGTCTTTAACATGGCACAAATCCTGAGTGGTCTAGTTACAAAGATTGATTAAATTCCTTAAGTCTAAAGGTACACTACAGGGCTTTGGACTTTCTAAATTTCACAATCCCAAGCTTATCCCAAGCGGCAAAAGTTTAAACCCAATAATTCAGGTTACAAAAGAATTTCATGTGATTTTCATCAGATTTTAGATTCAAGATTCACGGTTACAAGTTCATATTTTAAAAGTCAAATCTCCACCTCAAGTGGTCATCACAAAGTGTATTACAAGAGAATAATAAAGAAAATACATTGGACTTCTTGGTCAACTCAATACACTTAGGCCTAGTCGTGCCTTTAGTATTAAATGTATATACAATAGGCTGTATTCATAACCCGTGGAAGTTGTTGAGCTACATACAGTACAGGATAGACTCACTCATACGAACCTTTTTCTTCCACTTCATTACTATCAAATTCAAATGTACAATGTAGCGTAAACCCCAATTTCATACTGTTATGTCTCCTTCCGCCACTAATCACCATCCTTCATCATGGAACTCATGAAAGCCAGCCGTCGCTTCCCTTCACGCATCTGTTTCCGACCAAATCCAAGACCTTCTTCAAGCCTGAGCTCGTACTCCTGCCAGCATTTGAAACTAATGTAACGGAATCATCGTAATTCAACAAGAAAGCAGAAGAAGGGAGAAAGAACCAAGGGCCGACGTTTCAGAAGTCGCAGAACAAGAAGAATTATGTTTCAAAATTGAAAACACTCAAACAGTATGCGTAAGTAATTACCTGATAAGCTCCTTCGGTAGAACACCATCTTGCTTCGTGCGACAATATGAGAATATTCCAAAACCAATACAAAGTTAATAAATTCAGAGTGCTTCCTGATCAAGTCCTTGAGACGGCGTTCCTCGAGATACTCAAGCTGGTCTCCCTTGAGGATAAGAGTTATCTTAGTTCCTCTGCCTAGAGCTTCACTAGTTGTATCCCTGGTCACAGTGAATGACCCACCAGTTTTGGACTCCCACACATATTTCTCCTCATCATTTGTGTTTATGGTAACAATAACCTTCTGAGCTACAAGATAAACAGAGTAGAGGCCAACACCAAATTGCCCAATCACGCCAACATCAACTCCAACGTGAAACGGCGATGCAAATACCTCACGCCTAAACCAAAGCCCCACAACCTGCTGCCATCACCTGTCCAGAATGAGTCCAAATCAGCTTCAAGCCATTACAGTCAATTTAAATAGTACAAACAATGCAAGTACGTCGTATCGCAGTCGTGCGATGGGGTTTTCAAATACAAGAAAATGTAAGGACATATGCAGCAGCCGTACACAAACAATTTCAATCACGACTGCAAGTTCAAGAACACAGGATAAAAAAAATCATTTGAATCTCTCAAGTATAACTACAAAGTGCCACCTTTTTTTCTGTTTCTCTAGCTAACAAACATGTCGCCACAAGAATTCTCACCTTCATGTTGACCCATGCATCCTAATCCAAGACTTCATGATCCATAAAGTTTGTTCCAAAACCATGCCTCCTGCCATCAAGGCAAAGCAGTTAGTTCTTAGCACAACTCAATTCACATGGATCAAGTTCATTCTACATAATGGATATAACAGTTTGAATTAGAAAGAAAGATTCATGGGGAGTGTCGATTATGTACAAATACAGAGGAAAATAGTCGGTTATCAGGAGTAAAGCACTTCAAAGCGACATACTTTTTATTCTCCTGAACGATAAAGCAAGATATCAGTTTTTAATTAGACCAAATCAAGAGCGGTTAAATCCAAAATCACATTATTCACGGTTTTGGCAAGAAGTGAGAGTTAATTAGAATCCAAACATTATCAGACATCATCAATCTACTTCCAAAACCATTTCAAACCTGTTCAAGACAAGTGTTAGTATTTTCCAAATCAAAACCAAACATGTCTCCATGATATTAGAAGGCTATTTAATGAGTTGAAAACATGCTGAAACCAAACCGGAAAGTCTTTATCATTGGAAAAACATGTTTCAGACATTTTAAAAAAATATTTCCAAAACAACACTTGACACAAAAGCAAAGTCATTCAACAAGGAAGTCTGAGATGGCTATAAAAGGGAGAGATTCATTCACACCAAGGACAGGGTACGAATTTCACGAAAATTCACATACGCGTTAGCACAAAACTCACAGTTCTTGTCCCAAGGACACACACAAAAAAAAACCACTCATCACAAATCACACCAACCAATTCATATTATATGCCCAGAGACATCAACAAATCAATACAACCAGAAAATTCTTATCATAAAACCATTCACCAGATCAAGAAACCGAATCAATTCATTCATCATACTTACATAAAATCCCTCATCAAATTTTTACACACCTATATAAACCAAACACCATTACAGAACCATCAATGAACATATCAAAGAACCAGACTTAAACCATTCACCAAATCCAACCCAACAAGATACCAGAAACAAATTCATCACACCAGAAACTCATCGACCATACACACACGGCAGCAATCACACAAACAGCAAAGACACAGAGAGATAGCACGCATACGAAGAAGACGGAGAAAAAGAAGAGGACTTATCTATACGCCGGTGGTTCGTGAAAGCTACCTAACTTCGCGTCGGCAATCTGGCACTCCCCCTTTGATTTTCGCATTTTCTTCATTTTATCATCGTATAATCGTTGTAACATGTAATCGTATAATAATAGTGGATTGGGGCTGGGATTTTTGTGGGATTTAGGGTAGTTAGGGTCATTGTTTGATTGATCGAGAGAGATGGAAAGAATGAGAGAGACGAGAGCGGCTGCGCATTTGGGTTTCTCAAACCCAAATCTGCGTTTGAGAGAAGGGAGAACCGTGAGAGGAAAGAACAAAAGTGGGAGTCCGTTTGTGTGTTTCTTTTCATTTTTCTTTTGACTGTTTTTATTCCGTGCGTGTACACCCATGCCACTTATCGTACCCCCTCCGTTAATTACGTTTGATCACAACCATCACACATCTCACGGTAGAGATCAGAGGGTCCATCGTAGACCCTCTCTTCCTTTGCAACACCTTATCACTCCGTCTGTTTCTTTATTTAAAAACAAAAACCTTTCTTTTTTTCTTTTTTTCTTTTTTTTTATAATAATCATTTAATTCTTTTTTTAACAAATAATTAGAACTTTTTCTTAAAAATATTATTATTTTTTATATAAACTAATTAATCTAATTAATAAATAAACCTTTTAAGTTAGTAAGCTTTTAGATAATGAACTTTTTTTATTAATTTAAAAACTTTTTACATTAAAGAATAAAACCTTTAACAAATATTTTCTTTCTTATAAATAATTAAATAATTGATAAAATAAATCTTTTTATTAGTAAACCTTTTTCTAATTGTAACTTTATTAAAATACTTTTTTTAAATAATAAAACTCTTTATTAACCTCCGTAATAACTTAACTTTTTATTAGAAATAAATCTTTTAATAAACTTTTAAAAATATTAACTTTCATTAAAAAATTTTCACCATAAAGATATAAAACTCTTTTTATAATACACCTTAAATCTTTAATTAAGATAAACCTTCGTTTTCTTTTTAATAACATATTAACAATGATAATAAAACTTTTTTTTTTAGTTATTAATCACCCCTTTTTTTATTAATAAAAATACTTAATAACCTTTTTTAAACTAACATTTCTTAATATAATAACTATTAAAATAAACCTTTTACAATTCAACTTTTCCATTAGATTCCTCATCGGGCTTGATTGTACGCTTGTGCACGGAATAGTTTAGTCTTGTTTGATATTATGCTTTGCTCATGTTTTCTTTTTCGTTTACCATTATATGTGATGTATGCATTCTATCTTCTAAACCTTTTCAAAACATAAAAAAAACTCTCGATCCAACGTCGAGCCCATTTCCTACCCATGTAAGTCGATTGCCTTTAGGCATCGCATTCAACCTTTTGGTCACTAGACACAAGACTAGCCCACTTTGCTAGCACCCCCGCTTAAAACATTAATATAATCGAATGCATTAATATCCAAGGGAAAACCCCATGCATGATAATCAAATTATTGTGCATGGTGCACATCATTTGCATTCATAATCGACACCCTTAAGTTAAGACTATTAGACGACTTAGGATGGATTTCGTAGGTTAGTCCCCCCACAATTTTGATTCTTTAATCAAATTTTAGCCTACCTAATTCTCCACACAAGAGAATTAGATGTTAATCATCTCAAAGAAAGGGACATACAATCCCATACCCCACAAATACAAACATTTTCAAAGAACTGTGGTGGTTTTCTTAAAATGATGACTCATCTTCTCTCCTAAAACCTTTAAACATTTTAGTATCCTTAATAAGGAACTACAAGTGCTCTGATTCCCTCCTGACAGGATATGTAGGCACAAGATGCGATATCTTGTCGAGCACACTTAGGATTAAATAATAATAAATCACATACCCTTAATCCCTTAGCAAAACAATAACAGATAACATCAAATAATTAATCAAGAGGTTCCTGTAGAGTACTACAGATATCTAGGATGCTAACACCTTCCCTATGTATAACCAACCCTCGAACTTAGAATCTTAGTGCATTTGCATTGCATTGTGGGAATTCGGTTTTCTCCCTTCCCTTGGAAAAAATCAAAGACCGGTGGTGACATTAAAAATGCGATCCTAGTTAACAAATAACTATGGTATCCAATTTTCACCGCGACAAAAATGGCGACTTCACTGGGGACTTCTCATAAGAGGGTTCCCCCTAACTTGATCATTTTTCTATGTTATCTGTTATATTTGTTTGTTTTGCTGTTTGGAGGGATTCTTGAGTGGTGAGGAGTCCTAGACCCGGACATGAGTATAATTATAGGAGATGATATGGTCAAGGGTACTTTGACGGAGTCGATTCCTGAAAAGTCGAATTGAGAAAATCATCACTCAGTTTAGGTTCTTTTGAACTTAATATTGTTTGAACGAGTTCATTCGTGAAAACGGTATTAACTTCGGCCAAGAACCCTTAAGACTGAGGATCGTAGCACCTTTAAACCCACTTGGCCTCTTAGAATGTAGTGCGGTGACTATGTGGGAGTCTATTTCCAAATAGTTGTCATGCGATACTACACTCGGACGAGATCCTCTTAAGAATATTATTGAATACCAAGTGATTTGGGAAGTCGATAATATCCGAAAGATGGGTCGTAGACTCTGGGAACTTTTAGAACCCATTCGGCAGGTACATTTGAAACCATACTACCTTATGGGATGGGTATACCTTGACTCCGTTCACGCTCCTTCAAACCTAGGACTCTTGTTTATTTGTTTGCTTATGTGTGCTTTTTGCTTTGTTGTTTTGTCTGTGTGTTTGCATCCTTGCATTGCATTAGCATCATATCATAAGGATTCATGGAACTTAGCCTTATTTGTAAACATCGTAAGAATATCATGGACTCTTAAAAAAAAAAAAACGTCGAAGTACACTTACAATAGTCATAACTTAGACGATCTAAGGAGATTAGAGACTTTACTGGAAAATGAAGAAAATTTAAGACAAGATAAAAAGTTATTATCTCCAATTCATGGGGACTAGTTGATGACTAATTATGAAGAACATTCTTAGCTGGCGGAGTTACTATTTCAGGACCAAAGTTCATTTCCTATCTTAGGTTCATATTCAAGCCAAGATAACTACAAAAGGAGGATATATTGGAAAGAAACTATTGCTTGCAAGAAAGGAAAGGTCCAAGACGCCTTATCCCATTTTAATCTCCAGTCAACATTTCTAGAAGAAGCTCAATTGGAGGAAGTCAAAGGACTCAAAAAAGACTGTTGGAAGAGTCTCCTTAGATCCATCGTTATTAGCTTTTATTTAGCTTTACGTTATGACTGTTGTAAGGCGTACAAACGCGTTTTAATTTTGTATTAAATCATTCTTTTAGTATTCTAGTAATAATGATTGTAACCGCTTTTTCATGATTAAAAAGCGAGCATGTCGATATTCCTCAATGATTATAAATAGCCGAGTTCCATGAATCTTGTTGTATAGCATTCGCATTTGCATTTGCATTCCTTTGCGTTCCAGGTTCTCATTCGTGTCTCTCTTCTTAGACTCCGAATCATCGGTACGATACTCTAGTCGGTCGCAAGAAAAGGATGGATCATTTGGAACAGGAAAACCAAGCACTCCGAGCGGAGATTGCCACTCTAAAGGCCAACATGGAAACTTTTTCTACTACTATGAAGAATCTGATAGACACTCAAAAACAGGAAAATCAAGAACTTCGCGACGAGTTTGCAAACTTAAAGGTTACCAAGAGGAGCCTGATGGATTTGGTTAAAGAGTTGGCCATATCCCAACGTCAGGATGGATTTTCTGCTTCCTCAGCCAACCAGCCAGTTGAACGAAGTGGTGAATTTTTTGGGACATCCCTATGCTCTGTGCTAATCTGTTCCATACCCTCCTACAATATGGTTGGATCAAGAAGGAAACTCCACTATCTATCCCGATAACCCATAGGAGTTATCTTAAAGCTAATGCTTTCTGTGCCTTCCATCAAGGGGAACCCGACCATGATATCGAGGAATGTTATGCCTTGAATGAGAAAGTGAAAGAGATGGTTCAGAAGGGAGTTTTGTCTTTCGAAGTGTGTGAACCCCAAGTTGAGATCCATCTCTCACTCGAACAAGAAGCAATCCACTCCTTGCACATGGTGGATTGATACCAAGGACGGTTTCTTTAAGGCTACGTCTCGTCATATTTTTTTGCTTATTTATTGTTTTCATATGCAATTTTCTACGATCGTTAATGCATTTGTTTTGGCATGTAAGAACTTGTTTGTTTTGAATAATTAATGCAATAATAATGTTTGTCTTGAAGAAATCCATTTGTTTCACTCATTTTAAACGTTCTTTATATTTTATAATGCCAATACTACTCCAATCTCTCGCTTTGGCAAATAATTGGAAGGAGGATGATGAAATCAAACGCGAGATCTCTTGTTGTATGCTTTTGAATAAAATTCCGCTAATGATATGAGGCATTGTTTCAAATCCCTAAACACCGGAGATATAAGGAGATAGACCCTCGTTAACCCTTTTGAGCCTTCGAAGTAGGAGTTTTCTTCTTCCAAATAAAAAAAAACCTCATTCTTAACTTGGGGCAGGGTAATTTTCAAAAAAAAATGGGAGTAAAATATCACGAAGACTGGGTGGGCATAAACAAACTTTGAGCCTTATATCCTTTGTTTCTTAAACCGTGAACCAATCCACGATACAACCCTCAAAAGACCTAGTTGAAGCAGGGTTTATTTCAAAAGCATACTCATTGAGACATCGTTTCCTGACTCCCACGAGCTATGCTCAAATTCGTGTTGGCATTATAAAATCGGTAGTTCAACCACCAAAATTTCAAGACAAACATATGTTGCATTAGCAGTTCCAGAATTAACATTTTCTACTTGCTAATAGTGCTTGACATCGTAGAAATTAACATACGTGTGGCATTGATGAGCTAAAATTTAGTACTGTTTCAAGGAGATAATAGTACCCAGGGGCATGTCACCTGAAGACCTTGCTGAGCAGGGGCAAGTTGTTTCCCAACTGTTTCTTTCGCCGTCTGATCTCAAGGAACAAAGTTTGAATACTCAGAACACCGTCAATCTGGGGCAGTTACGTCGAGATTTGGTAAATCTCTCAAAGAATTTGAAGACTCGGTTACAGAACACAGTCAATCCGGGCCAGTTACGTCGAGATTCGACAATCTCTCCAAGAGTTTAAAAAGATTGGGACAGTTGGACGCCAAGTTTTCTGTAAAATCCTCTTGGGATGACTTCTTCTTATGAACCAAGTGATCTGGGGCATTTGAGAAGTGAAGATTGCTTCTCATCCACAACAATTGTTGTGCAAAATGGCGACTACTATGCAGGTTATCAATATAGAGTTACATCAGTCTCACGACTTTATTCACTCATACCTCAAAGGGTTTCTATCCTAAGTGATGTGATGACTCCCCAGTAAATCCTTACTTCAGGTAGTCACGACTAATCCCTGGTAAATCTCTACTACAAGAAGTTATGGCACGTTTGATGCAGGGTTTCTCCAGTCAGCAACCTAAGAATCCTCAGTGAATTTCTTTGGTTTCAACCTTCCCCAACGAAGCGAGTGTTTATTTCACTCCTCATTGGATTCTATCACTATCTCAATCTCCTCCAGTAAAGGCTGATGTTTATTTCATCCCCTCGAAGTTTTATCTCTTACATTTCAACTATTATCGATTCCAGCTTCCCCGATGAAGTGGATATTTATTTTATCCAGTTACAACTTTCATTCAGACTACTTCAGTTCGCAGTGAATATTTATTTTATTCCCCATAAAGTCTTTTCGATCTTGAGTTTGATTCGTTCCCAGTGAATCTTTCTCATCCCCAACAGAATCACAAGGTTCATCTTGACAATCCTAAGTGAAATTATGATGTTCATCCCCAAGTGGAGTGTTCTCTTTTCCCCAGAGAAAACTTGAAGCTGTGAAGTGGGACTTATTTCTATATGGCTTTCCGTTCATCCCCAGTGATGCTTCTTATATCGTGAAGATTGGCTGAGTATTCGTATTGAGATGCCTGTCTTCATCTCTAATTTGCTTCTTGCCGTTTGTTTTGTCAGCATAAGCATAAGCATTGCATGGCATTCTTTCATGTAGATTCATGGTATGGCATTTGTGCATCTTGCATTTTGTGTTTGTTTGTTTGTCTTTCACTTTGGTTGCGCTTATCTCCAAGTGATCGGGTTTGTCTTCTCCCTCCAATGTAGAGTCGTCAACCATAAGCAGAAAGAGCACATACTTTTTAATTCTCCACTGAGTTCGATCCTCATGGAAGATGGTTGCTTTAGTTTTCTTTTCAATTTTTGGATAAAGATAAACCCTTTGAGTTCATTCCTCAATGGATGGAGTCTTGCTTGACCGTTTCTCTTCAGTTATTTCCTGAATTGAATTTTGGTCCCTGACAATCACAAATTTCGGATATTTCTAAGATGTTGAACCCGGACTAAGCGTGCATTTATTTTGCACTCTATCTCCCCAGAGTTTATTTGCAAATCGCTATGGAAGACGAAATTTTTTCTCCAACAGTTATTACAACATTTTCTTGGAATTCATACCAGACGGCAAGTGGCAGCCTCTTTATTTGAGAAACTTGCTTCGTTCTCAAGCTTTCTATTCGGATGACTAATGGCAGTCTCCTCAAAATAATTTGTCTACCCCCAGCAGATAATAGCTTCTCTGTGGACTACCTAGTAAATCGGTAGCAGGCAATATTTCCTTCATGGACTACCCAGTAAATCGGTAGCAGAATTACCTTTTGTTGACTACCCAGTAAATCGGTAGCAGATGATATTTCTTTGTCAACTACCCAGTAAATCGGTAGCAGACAGTATTTTCTTTATAGACTACCTAGTAAACCGGTAGCAGAATTACTTTTCGACTACCCAGTAAATCGGTAGGAAGTAATTTTTCCTACCCAGTAAATCGGTAGCAAGTAATTTTTTCCTACCCAGTAAATCGGTAGCAAGTAATGTTGTTCTACCTAGTAAATCGGTAGCGAGTAATATTTTATTTATAGACTACCCAGTAAATCGGTAGCGGACAATCTTTTTCTTTGCTGGCTACCTAATAAATCGGTAGTAGGTAATATTTTCTTTGTGAACTACCCAATAAACCGGTAGCGGATATTCTATCCCCAAAGAAGAAACTAAGACCAGTCCGTGGCTTATGACCCAAGACAAGGGGAGGTTTATTTTTACCCTTTTCAAGTGAAATACGTGATTAAAGAAGGAACTGAGACCAGTCCGTGGCTTATGACCCGAGACGAGGGGAAGTTTATTATCCTTTAAACAGATTGCTTGATTATCAAAAGGTTTTTTTCCTGGTTATTCTCGGCAGTAGATTTCCAGAAGACCTCGGCAGTAGGTATTTCCCTGGTTATTCTCGGCAGAAGATTTCCAGAAGACCTCGGCAGTAGGTATTTCATATTAAATTCTCTGGTTATTCTCTGCAGTAGATCTCCAGCAGACTTCGACAAACAGTCATTTCTTTCCAGGATCTCGGCAGAAGATTCCCTGGTTAATTTCAAACTTTGACAAACAGTCATTTTTCTCATTAGATTCCCCAGTATCTTTGACAGTGGACACGTTTTCAATAAAACCTTCGAAGAAGGTATTCTCAGAAGAGGTTCTAAATCTCAACAACAGACTTTTCCAGTTGATATCTCTCGAAGATTACTCCGGTTGACCACTAAAGCAGGATCCTCAAGTAGATTTTGTTAGAAGATTTTCATCACAAGTTCATCACCCTATGCTTAAGATACCTTGTGATTGTCAATTGATAGTCTCTTCCCCCAGTGGAGCTAGATCTTTCCCCGTGGAGTCTTATTTTCCTAAGTCGTTCCTCGTCGGATCTTCCATTCTTTAGTTGTGTTTCAGCGTTTCAACATCAGATATCCCCTGTGACATTATTCCTCACAGGATCTTTGTCTTGCATTTCATATCATTTCACAACATGTGCATTCGGTGGTATCTTAGGGCCAAAAATCGTGCATGTTTGTATTTAAGTCTCTCCTATCTCGTCGAGACGAAGATTTCAATCTCCGGATAGAAGAAACTTATATAAGGGAATCTGTCACACCCTAATTTTTGACCCTAAGATCCATTTTGTTTTTTGCATAGCATCTTTAGGTCATGCAGTCCTTGTGTGCGTGTGTTTTTTTACTAACAAGTGGGTACAGGTACATTGATTTCAAGTGTAGATGATCCTTATTCTCACAGTCCAGCATTTCAGGGCATAACCATTTTGATTCAAGGGTCCTAGAGTTTTCTAATGGTCATTTTCCTCAATATTTCTCAGAAATTTCCCCAAGGAGGATTAGGGTTTTCGGTCCATTTGGTTTGATCATTTGAGAATTGGTTAGAGTTTCGTGATGAGTTCCATTACAAGTTGTATCCTCATTTTTCAGAAGGTTTCTCAAGGCGTGATTCGTGCATCAAGTTTCATCATTATCTAAATCTTTGGTTGTGCGGGAAATAAAGGTTAAGCTTAATCCAATAAAGACTTTGACCTCATTCGTGAAGTCGGATCATCGTGATCTTTTGATCTTAAGAGAAAGAGTTTGGTTTGAATAAAAATCTTGAATGGATTTCAAATGGATTCATTATTTTCACTAAGCTTAAAATTTAATTAAATTCGTTTAAGTTGCAAAATTCAAGAGTTTTGGATGAGGAAAGGAAAAGTGGTTCAAATCCAAGTTCATAAATTCAAGATTATGATACGAGAAATTCAAATTCAAGTCATTATTTTAAGATAAGTGAAGATTCCAATTTTCAAGATTTACAAATTTGCATCCAAGGTTACAAAGCATCATTTTCTTTATTCAATTTCAAAATGAAACCAAAGTCTTTAACATGGCACAAATCCTGAGTGGTCTAGTTACAAAGATTGATTAAATTCCTTAAGTCTAAAGGTACACTACAGGGCTTTGGACTTTCTAAATTTCACAATCCCAAGCTTATCCCAAGCGGCAAAAGTTTAAACCCAATAATTCAGGTTACAAAAGAGTTTCATGTGATTTTCATCAGATTTTAGATTCAAGATTCACGGTTACAAGTTCATATCTTTAAAAGGCAAATCTCCACCTCAAGTGGTCATCACAAAGTGTATTACAAGAGAATAATAAAGAAAATACATTGGACTTCTTGGTCAACTCAATACACTTAGGCCTAGTCGTGCCTTTGGTATTAAATGTATATACAATAGGCTGTATTCATAACCCGTGGAAGTTGTTGAGCTACATACAGTACAGGATAGACTCACTCATACGAACCTTTTTCTTCCACTTCATTACTATCAAATTCAAATGTACAATGTAGCGTAAACCCCAATTTCATACTGTTATGTCTCCTTCCACCACTAATCACCATCCTTCATCATGGAACTCATGAAAGCCAGCCGTCGCTTCCCTTCACGTATCCGTTTCCGACCAAATCCAAGACCTTCTTCAAGCCTGAGCTCGTACTCCTGCCAGCATTTGAAACTAATGTAACGAAATCATCGTAATTCAACAAGAAAGCAGAAGAAGGGAGAAAGAACCAAGGGCTGACGTTTCAGAAGTCGCAGAACAAGAAGAATTACGTTTCAAAATTGAAAACACTCAAACAGTATGCATAAGTAATTACCTGATAAGCTCCTTCGGTAGAACACCATCTTGCTTCGTGCGACAATATGAGAGTACACCAAAACCAATACAAAGTTAATAAATTCAGAGTGCTTCCTGATCAAGTCCTTGAGATGGCGTTCCTCGAGATACTCAAGCTGGTCTCCCTTGAGGATAAGAGTTATCTTAGTTCCTCTGCCTAGAGCTTCACTAGTTGTATCCCTGGTCACAGTGAATGACCCACCAGTTTTGGACTCCCACACATATTTCTCCTCATCATTTGTGTTTAGTGGTAACAATAACCTTCTGAGCTACAAGATAAACAGAGTAGAGGCCAACACCAAATTGCCCAATCACGCCAACATCAACTCCAACGTGAAACGGCGATGCAAATACCTCACGCCTAAATCAAAGCCCCACAACCTGCTGCCATCACCTGTCTAGAATGAGTCCAAATCAGCTTCAAGCCATTACAGTCAATTTAAATAGTACAAACAATGCAAGTACGTCGTATCGCAGTCGTGCGATGGGGTTTTCAAATTCAAGAAAATGTAAGAACATATGCAGCAGCCGTACACAAACTATTTCAATCACGACTGCAAGTTCAAGAACACAGGATAAAAAAAAATTATTTGAATCTCTCAAGTATAATTACAAAGTGCCACCTTTTTTTCTGTTTCTCTAGCTAACAAACATGTCGCCACAAGAATTCTCACCTTCATGTTGACCCATGCATCCTAATCCAAGACTTCATGATCCATAAAGTTTGTTCCAAAACCATGCCTCCTGCCATCAAGGTAAAGCAGTTAGTTCTTAGCACAACTCAATTCACATGGATCAAGTTCAATCTACATAATGGATATAACAGTTTGAATTAGAAAGAAAGATTCATGGGGAGTGTCGATTATGTACAAATACAGAGGAAAATAGTCGGTTATCAGGAGTAAAGCACTTCAAAGCGACATACTTTTTATTCTCCTGAACGATAAAGCAAGATATCAGTTTTCAATTAGACCAAATCAAGAGTGGTTAAATCCAAAATCACATTATTCACGGTTTTGGCAAGAAGTGAGAGTTAATTAGAATCCAAACATTATCAGACATCATCAATCTACTTCCAAAACCATTTCAAACCTGTTCAAGACAAGTGTTAGTATTTTCCAAATCAAAACCAAACATGTCTCCATGATATTAGAAGGCTATTCAATGAGTTGAAAACATGCTGAAACCAAACCGGAAAGTCTTTATCATTGGAAAAACATGTTTCAGACATTTTAAAAAAATCTTTCCAAAACAACACTTAACACAAAAGCAAAGTCATTCAACAAGGAAGTATGAGATGGCTATAAAAGGGAGAGATTCATTCACACCAAGGACAGGGTACGAATTTCACGAAAATTCACATACACGTTAGCACAAAACTCACAGTTCTTTACCCCAGGACACACACAAAAAAAACCACTCATCATAAATCACGCCAACCAATTCATATTATATGCCCGGAGACATCAACAAATCAATACAACCAGAAAATTCTTATCATAAAACCATTCACCAGATCAAGAAACTGAATCAATTCATTCATCATACTTACATAAAATCCCTCATCAAATTTTTACACACCTATATAAACCAAACACCATTACAGAACCATCGATGAACATATCAAAGAACCAGATTTAAACCATTCACCAAATCCAACCCAACAAGATACCGGAAACAAATTCATCACACCAGAAACTCATCGACCATACACACACGACAACAATCACACAAACAGCAAAGACACAGAGAGATAGCATGCATACGAAGAAGACGGAGAAAAAGAAGAGGACTTATCTATACGCCGGTGGTTCGTGAAAGCTACCTAACTTCGCATCGGCAATCTGGCTCTCCCCCTTTGATTTTCGCATTTTCTTCATTTTATCATCTTATAATTGTTGTAACATGTAATCGTATAATAATAGTGGATTGGGGCTGGGATTTTTGTGGGATTTAGGGTAGTTAGGGTCATTGTTTAATTGATCGAGAGAGATGGAAAGAATGAGAGAGACGAGAGCGGCTGCGCATTTGGGTTTCTCAAACCCAAATCTGCGTTTGAGAGAAGGGAGAACCGTGAGAGGAAAGAACAAGAGTGGGAGTTCGTTTGTGTGTTTCTTTTCATTTTTCTTTTGACTGTTTTGATTCCGTGCGTGTACACCCATGCCACTTATCATACCCCCTCCGTTAATTACGTTTGATCACAACCATCACACATCTCACGGTAGAGATCAGAGGGTCCATCGTAGACCCTTTCTTCCTTTGCAACACCTTATCACTCCGTCTGTTTCTTTATTTAAAAACAAAAACCTTTCTTTTTTTTCTTTTTTTTTATAATAATCATTTAATTCTTTTTTTTATCAAATAATTAGAACTTTTTCTTAAAAATATTATTATTTTTATATAAACTAATTAATCTAATTAATAAATAAACCTTTTAAGTTAGTAAGCTTTTAGATAATGAACTTTTTTTTTTAATTTAAAAACTTTTTACATTAAAGAATAAAACCTTTAACAAATATTTTCTTTCTTATAAATAATTAACTAATTGATAAAATAAATCTTTTTATTAGTAAACCTTTTTCTAATTGTAACTTTATTAAAATACTTTTTTAAATAATAAAACTCTTTATTAACCTCCGTAATAACTTAACTTTTTATTAGAAATAAATCTTTTAATAAACTTTTAAAAATATTAACTTTCATTAAAAATTTTTCACCATAAAGATATAAAACTCTTTTTATAATACAACTTAAATCTTTAATTAAGATAAACCTTCGTTTTCTTTTTAATAACATATTAACAATGATAATAAAACTTTTTTTTTTAGTTATTAATCACCCCTTTTTTTTATTAATAAAAATACTTAATAACCTTTTTTTAAACTAACATTTCTTAATATAATAACTATTAAAATAAACCTTTTACAATTCAACTTTTCCATTAGATTCCTCATCGCGCTTGATTGTACGCTTGTGCGCGGAATAGTTTAGTCTTGTTTGATATTATGCTTTGCTCATGTTTTCTTTTTCGTTTACCATTATATGTGATGTATGCATTCTATCTTCTAAACCTTTTCAAAACATAAAAAAACTCTCGATCCAAAGTCGAGCCCATTTCCTACCCATGTAAGTCGATTGCCTTTAGGCATCGCATTCAACCTTTTGGTCACTAGACACAAGACTAGCCCACTTTGCTAGCACCCCCGCTTAAAACATTAATATAATCGATTGCATTAATATCCAAGGGAAAACCCCATGCATGATAATCAAATTATTGTGCATGGTGCACATCATTTGCATTCATAATCGACACCCTTAAGTTAAGACTATTAGACAACTTAGGATGGATTTCCTAGGATAGTCCCCCCACAATTTTGATTCTTTAATCAAATTTTAGCCTACCTAATTCTCCACACAAGAGAATTAGATGTTAATCATCTCAAAGAAAGGGACATACAATCCCATACCCCACAAATACAAACATTTTCAAAGAACTGTGGTGGTTTTCTTAAGATGGTGACTCATCTTCTCTCCTAAAACCTTTAAACATTTTAGTATCCTTAATAAGGAACTACAAGTGCTCTGATTCCCTCCTGACAGGATATGTAGGCACAAGATGCGATATCTTGTCGAGCACACTTAGGATTAAATAATAATAAATCACCTACCCTTAATCCCTTAGCAAAACAATAGCAGATAACATAAAATAATTAATCAAGAGGTTCCTGTAGAGTACTACAGATATCTAGGATGCTAACACCTTCCCTAGGTATAACCAACCCCCGAACTTAGAATCTTAGTGCATTTGTATTGCATTGTGGGAATTCGGTTTTTCTCCTTTCCCTTGGATAAAATCAAAGACCGGTGGTGACATTAAAAATGTGATCCTAGTTAACAAAGAACTATGGTATCCAATTTTCACCGCGACAACTGGGAATAATGTCTTTCTCTGTTCCATATTGTATAAGCCCAAGAGGAGGCAAAACTGTATCTGGAATTTCATACGGGGAACTAGTTTTGACTGTGTTGAAAGAGTGACCGTTGGTTTTATCTAAGCCTAGACCTAGTTGCTGGGGAAAACTCTAAGCAAGTATATACGGGTATACATATACAGATGAAATATATAAGCAATTATGTAAAAGAGAATGGTAGAACTTACAGTTGTGCAAGCTTCCAGCATTATAAACACGTCTGTATGGTTAGTTATTCAAGAAATTGAAGAAAGTTTTGATAACAACTATGAATTTGAATCTAAATTAAAAGGAAAGTTTTTTGTAAAAGAAAGTTTGGGGTTTATACTCAAGGAGAGGCCCAGAGAAATTCTTTTGAAAAGGCGATGATTGCGTCGTAGTTTTGAAAATCACAGAGGGACTTATACAATGACTGAGGCCCAAATTTATTATATGTACAAAAGAGGTTGGGTCTTACACTCTATTAGAGGCCCAAACGTTTATTTTTATACAAGAGGTGGGGCTTACAACTCAGAGAGATGCCCAATGAAAGACAGTGATCGCACCATCGTTTTGAAAATTGTATTGGGACTTACAGAATGACTGAGGCCAAAATTATTTATGTACAAAGGGGTTGTGTCTTACACTCTATTAGTGACCCAAAAATGTTTGAAAAGAAGAAATATGGGACTTACAACACAAGGGGAGGCCCAGATGAAAATTATTTTGAAAACGGCGATCGCGCCGAGATTTTTAAAATCATATCGGGACTTATACAATGACTGAGGCCCAAAATGGTTTATTTACAAAGGGGTGTGACTTACACTCTATCAAGAGGCCCAAAATGTTTGAAAAAGAAGTTTGATCAAGAGGAAACCCTAATTTCTTTTACAAATATAATTTTCAAAGAAAAATAAGTAATAAATGATATAAAATACCAAATATATTGAAAAACAAGTTGTAAATTTTGAACAATGTTTTTAAAAATCATGTTTAATCACATGAAGGCTTGAAGTTCAATTGGTTTTGAAAAATCAAGGTGGAAATCTCATTTTTTTTAATGTTTGAAAATAAATAAATGAAATAAATTGCCAAAATTCAAACTATATTAAATAAATAATATAAATTCAATTTTTTGTGAAATAAAATATTTCAACATTTTTGTGAATTTTCAAAAAAAGAACCAATAAAAAATATTTAAAATTGAGAGAGAAATTAATTAATAAAAACCAAAAAAAATATGAAAAATAGCAAAATATGAGAGGAATAGCAAAATGGTCCGGGTGGGTGTTGAACTCATGACCTCTCAACCAAACACACATGCACGCTACCACTGGGATGGTGATACATCCGTGTATCAAAACCACCCCATGTGCATATAAGGGTGACAAGGTTTTAGGTCTGGCCAAGGCGCCTTGGCCTGGCCCTTGCCCAAGGTTGGCCTGGTTTTAGGCCTCTTGCAAGAAGGCCATAACTTCTTCATTTCACCATGGATTTGGACAAAATTTAGATAGATCCTACCTAGAATTTCATGAGGAATCCAATGGTGCTTTTGGAATTTTCTAAAGATGCTTCTATTTTAAAACCCGATAGTGGTTTCAAAATAGGCCAAGATTTGCAAGTTCTATGCTATTTCATCATACAAGCAATAATAACATTGTAAATTTGTTCAAATGCAACATATTTGATATATATATATATATATATATATATATATATATATATATATATATATATATATATATATATATATATATGACATATATATGATCAATGGACCTCAAAGTAATGCATATTTTAAGAGGTCCAGTTATAATGCACTTACCTCTTGAAGCTCCTTGTGCTAACTGCCAAGCTCCTTGTGCCAGAAGTAATCCAATGCTTTAGAAACTCTTGATTGAGCCCTTAGAAGTGTTTAGGATGAGCCAAACCAGTTGGAAACCTCAGGAACAAGAGTTGGCTCTTTCTTGCAAAAGTGGCAAAAGTGACCAAAATGGTAACTCACTCAAATGGTGTTACAGTTTAAGGAAACCAGTTGGGACAGTTTGAGGATGATATTTGGAGTGTATTTGAAGCTTTGTTTAGTTTTGGAAGTGGCTGAATCAAGACATGGCTTGCAAAATGCAGAAAAGTCAAAATTTGAGGTTTTGGAGGTTAACTTTCTGATTTTGAGGTTGTGCAATATGGATGAAGGTTTGAACACCTCCAATGGATGATTTGTGATGTGTTAGGAAGGTTATTTGAGTGGTTTTTGCTCTGGTTTCATGAATTCCCAAATTCCTTCAATGTGACTTGAAATTGAAGTAAGAGAGGGAGAGGGAGAAAAAAGGCTTTGGTATTGTTTTGGTGTGGTTTGAAGCATCAGAAATGACCTCTATTTATAGTAGAGGAAGTTTGTTTTTGAAGGAATAGTGAATGGCAACTAGTTCACTCTATTATCCAATGGATATGCCCATGTATCACTTCCTTAAATGCCAAGGTACCAAGTCTTCACTTGGCCATTGACTTGAGCTGGTTTTGGTAGCTCTAGGTCTTCTGATTTTTGCAACAACCTTGACTCAATTGGACTGATAAGGCTTGGTTCATGAAAGCTTAATGCACCACATCAATTCCAAATGACAAAGCTTGGTTTTGGATTTGCAACATTGATGATCACATGCCAAAGGGATTGGATTCTTGACTCAATGGTCCAATTTTGAAAATATCAAGTGAGTCATCAAGATTCACTCTGATCTTGGAAGAGGACAAAGCTTACAAGATGACAAGAATTGAAATAGAAATTGTGTGGCACAAGAAATGCACTAAATCTGCCTTGAAAACTAGTTTGAGGAAGGCATGTTGTGAGATCCATAACTCCTTGATCAAGTTGAATTAATGGGAGTTCTTGTACTCTTTGGAAAACTCTCATGACATACTTTAACTTTGATGTCCAAGATTGGTCTTGGTTTAGCTTGGATAAAGGTGAAAAATGGCCTCAAAGTTTGGAAAAAAGTGAAATAGATTCTAACTTGAAAATTTCACTAAGTGTTGGAATGAAAATGTCCATTTTCATTTTTTGTGATTTTGATCAATCCATAACTCAAAATCCATAAGGATTTGGAATTTGATGTAGCTGACACTTTGTAAGTATGCTATGTGAACTTTCTTTTGAGCTTTGGATGGAAGAAAAAGGCCTTAGGGTTTGGGAGTTATGACCTTACAAAGTTGGTACCAAACCACTTTTGTTCCATAACTTATAAAATTTTAAATTTCTCAAGGTAGCCCCTTTTGCAAGAAACCTTACTTTTCTTGATTTTTCTTGATGGATAATGATGAAAACTATACATTAACATTGTTTTTGACTTAGGGGAACCATATTTGTGAAAAATTCCAAAAAGTCAAACTTGATTTTAGGCACAGTTGACTTTTTGTCAGATGAATTCCAAACTGTGTGATCCTTTATAAAATCAAGTCCTTGACCTAATTCAAACCTAATGGATGGATTCCATAGGTGTTTTAGGGTGTCTTGAACCATGTCCCAAGGTTTGAGAACATGTCTTGGTCAAAAGTCAAAGATACAATTGACTTTTTCAGCAAAACCCTAATTGTGGTCCAGATGAAATTGAAACTTGTGAATCAAGCTTCTTGGATCAATCCATTGTTGTAAATGGATCAATGTGGTATATTTGAGGCCCTCAAATCATGTCATGATGTCTTGGTTCATGTTTAGCCTCAAAAGTCAACTTAGGGGTGAATTAGGTCAAGAAACCCTAATTCCTGATTTTTGATTAATGCTTCCCCTGAGGTTGTTTTGACTTGATGATTAGGTCCATGAGGTCCCTTTGAGCATCTTGGGTCATGCTTTGAAGTATTGGCTCATGCTTAGATGAAAATATTCATCTGGAAGCCTTGGTCGACTAAAACCCTAATTTGGTGACACTGGCAAATCTTGAGGCTTGATCCACTTGGAATGTTGCAACCTTGTGCTTGATTCTTGATGTGGGAGAACTCTTGATCCTTCATGGATGTTTGAGAGGTTGGACAAGTTAAAGATCATGTCATTTCTTGATTGATCTTTTGTCTAAGTATTCTGAGAGGGCTTAAAACCCTAATTCTTGGTTGTAGTGAATGCTCAACAATCTTTGAGGAGATTGATGAGGTATGATGGCACATCCATATTATGATGATGATTATCACAATGATGGGAAATCTTGGTGGTCAAAATTTGGGGTATGACAGATGCCCCTATTTAATCTTCTTGGACCCGAAGGTGTGAATGGCGAAGGTATTCGGATATTCAGGGTGCAAGAGGATTAAATATCGGAATACCCGAAATTTTGACGGTGGTTATGAATGGCAGTTTGCTCATCCATATTCTTTTGCTAAGCAATGTTACTTAGAAAAAGGTAAAACTTCCCCTCGATCCTGGTCTTCATCCACGGAACTGGTCTCAATTTATTTTGTAATAAACTTCCCCTCGATCCTGGTATTCAGCCACGGAAGTGGTCTTAGTTTCTTTTGAAATAAACCCCCCTCGATCCTGGTCTTCAGCCAGGGAAATGGTCTCAGTTTCTTTTGAAATAAACCTCCCCTCGATCCTGGTCTTCAGCCATGGAACTAGTCTCAGTTTCTTCTTATCGAGTTTCTTTTCTTGACAAGGAATGTTATGTCTAGCGGTCTTCATCAAACTTCTTGCCGAGCTATATTGGGGAGACGCCATTTGATGGAAAAATTTGATGCCAGACTTGTTGGAGAAACCCAATTGTCTGAGTTGTAGAGGTGCACAAACTTCTCCGTTGGAAATGCAATTTATTGACTCTACTGTGGAAACGAGTCTCTTGAGAGACTACTTTTTGCTTGGGGATATTACATCATACTTTTCTTCGAGATCATTTCGGAGAAATGCCATGTGATGCATTGCCGAGAGTCTTTTATTGAGAGGCTTTCTCTGGGGATTTTCCTTAATTCGGGAAAGTAAGAAATATCATCTTTAATGGTTAAGAGTGATGTTCCAGAAGTGTCTGTCGAATGTCTTCTTGCCTTTTAGAGGTTCAAGTTATCAAAGTGGTCGAGGACAGTTTCCAATCCAGAAATAAACTAGGGATAGTTTCCTCAGATGATACATTTCCTAACGAGGAAAGAACTCAAACCGGGATTTTGTCTTATCTGACGCGGAAAGGAAAACTGACAACTTGATCGACAAAAGGCCTTTATTACTCAGAAATGAGTATGACCAGAGTGATAGCAATACTCAGAAATGAGTATGACCAGAGTGATAGCAATACTCAGAAATGAGTATGACCAGAGTGATAGCAATGCAATATGAATATGAATATTAATCAATTATGCATGATGTATGTATGTTTATGCTGACAACACTGACGCGACATACAGACTAGTGAATGAAAATGACTGGATACTCGGCTACTGCGGGGGATGAAAAGTACCATCGGTTAAAGATAACAATCCTGTCTTGCTTTGGAGAGGTAGACCCTGGGGAGGAGAAAGAACCATCAATTGGTCTTTAGAGGTACGAACTCTTCCGGGAATATTAGACGAGATATTATATCTAAATCGGTTGATCCTCCATTCAGGTGTACTGATTTAAAAGGAGTACTTTGATTCTGCATTTTGAGGTTTAATCACTTCCGGAGAAGCTATCGATGTTCTTTTTGATGTCTAGTAGTCAAAAGGAATTGCCATCTTTATTTTAAAAAGAAGAAGAAAATTTTACAAGTAATTTCATTTTTTTTGTTTCAAGAATCGTTGATCATATTAAAAAATGTCATTCTACAAAGCAAAATAAATGAGAATTGCAAACAAAAGCACTAGGGCTCAAATTTCATTGATAGAATGGTAATCATCCAAGCGCGTGATCCCATAAAGCTTTTACATTGTTTAGAAAATGGCAATTTACGGGAAAAAGGCTACATTGAAACATAACGACCGCTATCCTTCTACCATCTTTGAATTCTGGACATTCCGGGCTTCTGTCAAAGGTGACCTTGACTGAAGTTTTCTTGATGGATGGCATTACTGCTGAGGATTTAAACTAATCAGGCGTAGTTACTTTCCATGAATCCCTAACTTTTGCCTGGAATACCTTTTGAGGTTTTTCAATCCATCGGGATGATTTTTGCTTATATCTCTAATTTTTTCCTGGACCACCCTTTCGGGTTTTTAATCCACCGAGACGTTTTTTTTTTATTTAGGCGAAGTATTTCTTGACCACTTGTCTGGTCACATTGGCGTATGATGTTGCTTCGACCCATTTGGTGAAGTAGTCAATCGCTACCAGGATGAATCGATGTCCGTTTGAAGCTTTGGGTTCAATCATGTCAATCATGTCGATTCCCCATATAGAAAAAGGCCATGGAGAAGAAAGAACTTTGAGATGTGTTGGCGGTACATGGATTTTGTCAGAGTATATTTGACACTTGTGACTTTTCCTCATGTACTTGTAGCAATCGGATTCCATTGTTAGCCAATAATATCTTGCTCTCAGAATTTTTATTGCCATTGTATGCCCGTTGGCATGAGTTCCAAAGGATCCTTCGTGAATCTCTTTCATCAACATGTTTACCTCTGGTCTGGCTACGCATCTGAGCAAAACCATGTCGAAGTTTCTCTTGTAGAGTGTATCACCGTTCTGGAAGAAGTTTCCAGCCAATCTTCTAAGAGTCTTCCTGCCTTTTCTCGATGCCCCAGGTGGGTACTCCTGTCTTTGAAGGAAGCACTTGATATCGTGATACCAAGGTTTGTCATCTATGACTGCTTCAATTGTGAAGATGTAGGCGGGCCTTTCAAGGCGCATTATGTCAATCTTAGGTACGTCGTTCCATTGACCTACACTAATCTTGGAAGAGAGAGTGGCTAATGCATCAGCCATGTGATTTTCTTCACGGGGGATGTGATGAAACTCGATTCTATTGAAGAATGGTAACAAACTTTTAGCGTAATCTTTGTAAGGAATCAATCCTGATTGGTATGTATTCCACTTTCCTTTGATCTGATTGATAACCGGGGCTGAGTCTCCATACACATCCAAGTTCTTTATCCTTAAGTCAATTTCTTCTTCGAGACCCATGATACAAGCTTTCTATTCGACCTCATTGTTTGTGCATTTGAAAGTTAATCTGGCAGTGAAAGGAATATGAGTACCCTGAGGTGTTACGATGATTACCCCAATTCTGTTTCCATAAGTCTTGACAGCTCCATCAAATATTAGTCCCCATTGGGAACCTGGTTCTGGCCCTTCACTGGGTAGTGGTTCATCGCAATCTTTCATTTTTAGGTACATGAAATCTTCATCTGGGAATTCAAATCTGACTGATTCCTGATTGTTAATCGGTTGATGAGCCAAATGATCGGCTAAAATACTTCCTTTGACGACTTTCTGAGCATGATACTCGATGTCATATTCTGATAACAACATCTGCCAACGGGCGATCCTTCCTTTGAGAGCAGGCTTTTCAAAGACGTACTTGTCGGATCCATTTCAGAGATTAACCAAGTAGTGTGACAAATCATGTACAGGCGAAGACGTTTAGCTGCCCAAGCCAGAGTGCATCAAGTTTTCTCGAGCATAGTGTATCGAGTTTCACAGTCCGTGAACTTCTTGCATAAGTAGTAAATGGCAGACTCTTTTCTCTTTGTCTCGTCTTGTTGGCCAAGTACACAACCCATGGAGTCTTCCAAGACTGTCAGGAAAATGATCAGTGGTATTCCTTCCACTGGAGGGGACAGAATCGGTGGATTCAACAGATATTCTTTGATGTTTCTGAAAGCTTTTTGGCAATCTTCTGTCCACGAGCAGCTTTGATTCTTTCTGAGTAGTTTGAAGATTGGCGTGCATGTCGCGGTCATGAGGGATATAAACCTTGAGATGTAATTCAGACGTCCCAAAAAATCCTATGACCTATTTTTCAGTGCTTGGTGAAGGCATTTCTTGAATGGCCTTGACCTTGTCAGGATCAACCTCAATTCCCTTTTGGCTGACGATGAACCCTAAGAGTTTTCCTGAACGAACACCGAACGTGCATTTATTAGGATTCAAGCGGAGTTTGTATTTTCTCAGACGCTCGAATAACTTTGACAGGTGTCTCATATGCTCTTCGTCTGTTTTAGACTTCGCAATCATGTCATCGACATACACTTCGATTTATTTGTGCATCATGTCGTGAAACAGAGTTGTCATGGCCCTTTGATAGGTTGCCACTGCGTTCATCAGACCGAACGACATTACCTTGTAACAAAAGGTACCCCATGGGGTGATGAATGAAGTTTTCTCCATATCCTCCGGTGCCATTTTGATTTGATTATATCCTGAGAATCCATCTATGAAGGAGAAGACTTTGAATTTTGTTGTACTGTCTACCAGCATGTCAATGTATGGTAGGGGGAAGTCATCCTTTGGACTTGCTTTGTTCAGATCCCTGTAGTCCACGCACATTCTGACTTTTCGGTTCTTTTTCGGAATAGGTACTATGTTGGCTAACCATTGAGGATATTCTAAGGTGGCGAGAAAACCTGCGTCGATCTGTTTCTGCATTTCCTCTTTAATCTTGATAACCATATCTGGATGAGTCCGTTTCAGTCTTTGCTTCACCGGAGGACATTCTGTCTTTAGTGGCAAATGATGTTCCACGATGCTGGTATCCAATCCTGGCATGTCCTGATAGGACCAAGCAAACACATCTGGAAACTCTTTAAGAAGTTTTATTAAGCCTTCTCTAACAGTTGGACTGAGCAATGCTCCAATCTTAACTTCTTTCTTCTCTTCTTCTGAACCCAAATTGACGGTTTCCAACGGCTCTTTGTGAGGCTCAATAGACGTTTCCTCTTGTCAGAGTAATCGGGAAATCTCTTCTGGGATTTCTTCGTCCTCTTCTTCTTCAGCTTCAAATACCAGGAATTCAATGTTGGGAGAAGGCGTTGGATCGTATGTTTTAATGGGGTTTAAAACAAGCAATATGCATGACGTGATGATTTATTTTTAGAAGAGATAGAGAGAATGCAAGAGTGTGTGCAGTGAATTTTTCTGAAAAATGCTTGTTTTTTATTTGGGGTTGTTTTAGGATTACCATTTTCTGAAAAAAAAACGAGAAGTGAAAACAACAATAAATGCGGAAATTCAGAATGACATTATTTATTTATGATTTGTCGATTCTTGAAATGCAACCCTATAAAACAAAACTCTGTCGCTTTAGGCTAAGCGAAGATGGACATTTACAGAAAAGTGAGCCCTATAAAAACATTTGTTTCACCTGGGCAAGGTGAAAGGTTAAAACAAAGATGGTAATTACTTAGACTTATGGACGACTTTCGGGACATCGACAGCAACTCATTGGCGACGAACTCCTCTGTGAATCACAAAGTCTGGTACCTTCTTCCTTGGTTTATCTTCAGAAACAACGCTGATTTCTGGCGGAGTAGGATCGTTGGAGTCTTCCTCCCAGGCAGAGTTGTCATAGGAGAACTTTTATGTTGTATCTTCCCTAGTGTTTTCACTCTCAAGAGGATCTCCCCATCCAGTGGGATGGATGTCCTCGTATCTGATGCGAGAGCTTTCAGGAGCGGTGTACCTAACTAAGAAGTCGTACTTACCACTCGGATGTCCTAAAGTGTCCCATACTTCCGTGGGAGTGGACGACTCATCTTCCTCAATGACGTTGACTTCAGGAAATGCATAGTTGAAGAACTCTCGTCCTGCAATCTTCTCAGATTCATTATCACGCCCTTGGTTATTTTCGAAATGCCCTAAGTAATGATCCCTTGACCCGGTGGGGACGTGGGTATTCTTTTCAATATTACTCAACTGATAGGCATCGTTCGGCTGACTCTTTTGCCCCTAGTCTTCTGGGTACGGCTTCCAGATAGGCAAGTTATCCAGGGGATCATAATAATCTTGGTTGAAGTTGTCTTTCATCAGATCATCTTCTAGTGAGTTAGGTGGAGCACGACATCCCTCAGGATCACAATCTCCATAGATCATCCGGACGTCTAATCTCGGTATATATCTCGGGCTCTGCTTTGGAAAACAGAATGGCATGCACGTTTCTTCTTGAGACATATAATTGACATCATTGAGATAAGATTTCCATTCTTCATCTGTATCGGAGGAGTCACTCTCATTGATGGTGTGTACTTCTTGAGACACTGGGTGGAGGAAGCCTCCACTGTGGAAGAAATCCTGAATGGGATGAAAACTTTCATCTTTCTTGGCAGTCTGGGTACAGGTTGAAGAGAAACCAAGACCTTTCTTTGTCTTGTTATCCGTAGGAATTATAATTTGTCCCCATCCCTTTACGTCATTACTCTTGATCACTTCGAGAGCATCCTTGTATGAGGAAATCGATGTCCCTCTTTCTGGTTGATTCTCATTGCTCACCGAGAGTGCTTTGAACTAGGTTCCAACAACCTCCTCTGGTTCTACACAGGAGAATAATGATAAGTTGCTCACGATTAAGGCTTGCTCTCTTCATACTGTGACTAACTTGTCATTCTTATGAACTTCAGCTTTTGGTGAAGCGTTGAAGTGACTGCCCCAGCTTCGCGTATCCAAGGTCTTCCTAATAAACAGCTGTATGCTGCCCAGATGTCCATGACCTGGAAATTGACTTGGAAAGTGTGAGGACCGATGGTTATGGGATGATCGACTTCGCCAATAACTTTTTTCTGGATCCGTCAAAGGCTTTGACGATGATCTCACTGCCTCTCATCGGAGCTCCTTGAAATGATAGTGAAAGCACCTGTTGTTTGACTAAATTTTGCCAAAACATTCTGTAGCGTGGTTTTTGTGGTTTCGAATCACTATCGCTTTGGTACTACAGTTCGATTCATTTTTTATCCTGTGAAGCTGAATAAGGAAGGGAAATAGATGTCTCCAATTAACCCTGCTTGCATACTGAGTTTAAACCGTCAAAACTGTTGGTTTACAGATGCTATCAAAATAGGGGGGTTTGTCTTTAGGGTATTTCATTTAAGAACAGAGTGTCTTGACTGTATAGGAGGCTTTTGGTTCGGATACTAGACTAGATTTTCTTTGATGGATGTATGAAGGTACTGGACTTATAGTTTTTGATTAGTATGCTCGCTAAGATTTCGCAATCTTATGCCTACGTATTCCCGTTTAACGAAACAGGGAAATCAGAGCGATCATAGTTTCTCCTATTCTATGGGAGGAAAAAGATGTTTTTGTGTCTTGTTCAAAGCCCAAGATTGAAGCTAAAAGGTTTATTTGTGTCTTGTTAAAAGCGTAAGGTTGAAGCTAAAAGTTTGATTGAGAGAGAATTTGTCATCCCTAAAGAGGGATTGGACTTCCTCTGAGGGGATTGTTGATTTTTGTATGCCTTGATCAAAGCACAAGGTTGATGCTAAAAGGTTGATTGACTCAACCAGGGGATTTCTTTATACAAAGCCTAAGAGGAGGCTAAAGGGTTGACTTCTCCAGGGAAAATGTTCTTTCTATCTTGTACAAAGCCGAAGATTGAGGCTAAAAGGGTTAACTCAACAAGAGAGCGCTCTTTATATGTCTTGCACGAAGCCCAAGACGGAGGATAAAAAAGGTTTGACTCAACAAGAGAGTACTTTTATTTGTCTTGTACGAAGCCCAAGATGGAGGCTAAAAAAGTTGATTGACTCAACAAGAGAGTCTTTTATACTCAACAAGAGAGTGTTTTTATATGCCTTGTACAAAGCCCAAGGCGGAGGCTAAAAAAAGGAGATTGACTCAACAAAAGAGTCTTTTATACTCAACGAGAGAGTATTTTATACTTAACAAGAGAATGTCTTTTATATGTATTATTCAAAGCCCAAGACGGAGGCTAAAAGTGGTTGACTCAACGAGAGAGTCTGAAAAGGTTAGCTCCACTGGGGAGAATCATTGTACAAAGCCCAAGAGGAGGCTGACTTCCTGAGGAAGGATCATTATACAAAGCCTAAGAGGAGGCTATCTTCTGCTTAGGATTATTGTGATCCAACAACATGTTCCACAAGATCAGATGTCTTGAGGTTCTGATTCGGGATAGTGTTATCATGATGATAAATTGATCCTGGTTGGGGAACTCTCATGAGAGAGACAGGGTTTAGGTTCTCCTGGAGATTTATCTAAAATGACCAGGGTTTCTACATTGCTTGAGAATGTCTTAGAGACTCAAGGGGGTTAGACTGTCCAAGTATAGAGTTTTATCTTTTATACAATGCCCAAGAGGAGGCACGGGCATTAAGGGATGAGAATCAACCCTAAAATGGCCGAAGTTTTGACACTGGAAAGACTGCTCTAGCAAACGATGACTAAGTTCTGTCTTATGCCTTTAAGGGGTCGTCAGGGTTCTTGTATTAAGCCCAAGAGAAGGCATGAGAACTTCTAAGAAGCCGAAGGGTCCTTGTACAACGCCCAAGAGGAGGTGGGGATACTTTCAGGAAGCCTGTGGGTCCCCAAACCAAGAGAAGTTCAATAAATGCAATTCACAGAGAAGAGATCATTCCAGGAAAGTTCGAGGATTTGGAAGAAACTCAAGAGATGCCATTCACGGAGAAAAGATCATCTCTAGGGAGTTAGAGTTTCTTTGACAATTTCTAAGGGTGACAGTCTGAGAAAAGGTTCACCGAGAATACTGACTTTCTCTTTGTTCCATATTGTTTAACCCCAAGAGAAGGGAAGAGTGTATCTGGAATCCTATGGGGGATCTAGTTTTGTTTGTATTCGAGAGTGACCAATAGGCTTTACCTAGTTCTAGACGTAGTTGTCGGGGAAAACTCTAAATAACTATACTAGTATTACACAATGGATATGTGACAAGTATATAAAAGGACGTGAAAGAAGACTTACAGTGAAGCAGCCCCACAATACAGTTATATACATATGAAAGCGATAAATGAAAGCGGATAAACACTTACCCGTTGTAGAGCTTCCATGTTGTGTTGTTAGTTGTTCAACAAAGAAATTAAAGAAAGTTTTGATAATAACTATATATTTGGATTCAAAATCAAAGGTGAAAGTACTTGGAAAAAGATGGTTGGGGCTTACAGCTCAAAGAGAGGCCCAAATTTTAACAGGGATTGCCCTGTTGTTTTGAATTTGTTCAGGGACTTATACAAGTGACTGAGGCCCAAATTATTTTGGTTTTCAAAAGGGGTTGGGTCTTACACTCTATTAGAGGCCCAAAGATTTTGAAAATGAATAAAGATGGGTCTTATAGCTCAAGGAGAAGCCCAAATATTTTTGTTAAAAAGGCAACGATCGCGCCGAACTTTTTGACGGTATCGGGACTTATACAATACACTAAGGCCCAAAAGATTTTTATTTATGAAAGGGTGGGACTTACACTCTCTCAAGAGGCCCATGAGTGTTTGAAAATGATTAATGAGGGTTGAATTAATCAAAACCCTAATTTTGTTTAAAAAGGAATTAATTTTGTTAAAAAAATAATAAAAAGTATTGAAAACATGTGAAAAATGAGTGGTGATCTTGGATCAATGTTTCAAAAATCATGTTTATATCCAGAAAATGATTGAAAACCAATTAAATTTGGAAAATCAAGGAGGAAAAAATATTTTAAATGTAAAAAAAACAAATAAAAGATTAATTCTTTGCAAAAATATCAATTATATGAAATAAATAATATTTTTGGGAATTTTTGGCTAAATAAAATATTTTAACATTTTTGTGAATTATTAAAAAAAAGAATCAACTCAAAATCTTTAAAACTCAGAGAGAAATTAATTTTTGAATCAATTAAATAAAAACTCAAAATTCAAATATTCAAATTTGTGAAAAAGGCCCCAAAAACATGGGCCAAGAAGACGCGCGAAGGGAGTTTTGCTCAGATTTGCATTTTCTATCCAATCTCACTGAATACTTGATGAAATCACACAATCCACATATCAATCTGCTCGTTTTCACCTCACGATCATGTCTATGGTCTTTAATTTCATTTATTTTAAGCATGGAATAAGAAATCAAGACAAAACCTCAAGAACCCTAAAATTTGCATGAAGGCTGAAAATTTTGATACACGATTCAAACAAAGCAATTAATTTAGGGGAAACATTCTATGCATGATTATGGACATTTGGCAAAAGTATTGTGCGAGGAAATATGCATAGATTAAGAGATGACCAAGTTTAGGCTTACTTGAAGGTCGTGACAGCAAGAGCAATGTGATTTTCGAGTTGGAGGTATTACAGATGAGTTTTGATGATCTGAACAGCTTCCCTACACCATATGAAGTGTGTTTGAATGCTTGGACTTGATTTAAAATGGCTGGATCACTTCACGGCATCTCAACTGCAACTTGGTTGAAAACATGAGCAACTGGCTGGTGATTCTGAGAAATCAGTGTTACAGTTGTGTGTTTAGTGTTTGATCAGCTCACATATGATGTTTATGATGTGTTAGAGCAATCAGTTTGAGTGGAATTGCTCTCTACTGAAAAATTCGATAGTGACTTGCTAAGAAAGGCATTTTTGCAAGCATTAGTGAATGGCAACTGCAGCAGCTCATTGTCCAATTGCATCACTTTGGAATCTTAAGTCTCCTCTAGCCATTGACTAGAGGTTAGAGCACAGGCCATTGGTTCCCTAGTTCAGAGATCATCCTTGACTCATTCAGTTGGAAAAGGCTCGGTTTATGCCACCTTGGTGCATCCATTGAATGCTCTAAAACAAAATTGGAGTCTTGTCTCCCTTTTAGGAATTTTTAGGTTTGACATGCTAATTTTAGTTCTAAAGACTTGGGAGGCTTATGGATCAGTGTTTGTTCCACCTTGGTCTCCCCCTGAGGTGTTAAGATGGATAAACTTGTTTGTCATTTGCACAATTTGATCAAATCGAGCAAAATGCACAAATCTGCCTTGCCATGACAATTGCAGCAAGGCATATTGCCATTGTCACAACTATTAGCTCAAATGGGATTTGATGGAGTTCTTGGACATTTTGGAAAGCTCTCATATGATACAACATATGGGTGATCATAGTTTGTCTTGACACTTTTTGGATCCAAGTGAAAAATGGCCCTACATTTTGAAAAAAGTGAAACAGATTCTGACTTAGTGAAAATTTCACTAAGTGTTGGAAAAAGTGGCATTTTCATGTTTTTGTCATTTTGGTCACTCCATAACTTAAAATCCATGAGGAATTGGAATGAGGTGTAGTTGAAGCTTTTAAAGTATGTCATGAGAGCTCCAAATCTATCTTTGGATCAGCCAAAATAGTTGTTTGGATCTCAAGTTATGATCCTTGAAAGTTGGTACCCTAGCCACTTTATTTCATAACTTAGAAAAATTCTAAGTTTTTATGGTTACCCCTTTTACAAGTTATCCCACTTTTCTTGATTTTTCTTGTTGAATAATGATCCCAATCACACATTAACATCATTTTAGGGTTAGGGAACCATACTTGATCAAAAAATCAAAAAGTCAAACTTTGACTTTTGGGGACAGTTGACTTTTTATCAGATGAATTCCAAACTGTGCGATCCTCTATGAAATCAAGTCCTTGACCTAAATCAAACTTGATGGATTGATTTCATAGGTGTTATAGGGTGTATTGAATCATGTCCCAAGGTTTGGGAGCATGTCCTGGTCAAAAGTCAAAGGCATAGTTGACTTTTTTCTGCGAAACCCTAACTGTGGTTCTGATGAACTTGAAACTTATGAACCAAGCTTCTTGGATCAATCCATTGTTGCAAAT
The DNA here is from genome assembly GCA_022829125.1 of Lathyrus tuberosus. NCBI lineage: Eukaryota > Viridiplantae > Streptophyta > Magnoliopsida > Fabales > Fabaceae > Lathyrus > Lathyrus tuberosus. The sequence goes on from JALAZF010000842.1 coordinate 974,753, forward strand.
GGATCAATGTGGTGTATTAGGGACCCTCAAATCATGTCTTGAGGTTTTGGCTCATGTTTTGTCCCAAAAGTCAACTTAGGTGTGAATTAGGTCAAGAAACCCTAATTCATGATTTTTTTTTTGTGAATGCATCCCTTGAGGCTAAATTGACTTGATGATGGGGTCCATGAGGTCCCTTGGAGTATCTTGGGTTATGCTTTGAAGTATTGGCTCATTCCCAGATGAAAAATTCCATCTGGAGGCCTCAGTCGACCAAAACCCTAATTTGGTGACATTGGCGATCTTGAGGCTAGATCCACTTAGAATGTTGCAACTTTGTGCTTGATTTTTGATGTGGGAGTCCTCTTGATCCCTTGTGGGTGTTTGAGTGGTTTAGACAAGTTGAAGATCATGTCATTCCTTGATTGATCCTTTGTCTAAGAGCTCTGAGAGGGCTTGAAACCCTAAGTTTGATTGTAGTGGATGCTCACCCATCGTTGGGGGAGACTAATGAGGTATGATGGTTCATCCATATTGTGATGATGATTTTCACAATGATGGGCAATCTTAGTGGTCAAAATTTGGGGTATGACACATTCTGATGATAAACTTGAAGAATCTGCAGAAGAAAAAATGTCGATAGAAATGTCTCGACATCCTGACTGACTTGGTAAGTTAACAGGTTTTAATCTGCTGCAAGAATTAAGGAGCGGATCAAGGAATCACAAGAGAAAAGATTGAAGGCCCAAGACAATAAAATACTATATAAGGAGATGTAGACCTAGGGTTTAAAAGCATTGTACGTTTGTATCACTTGTAACTTTGTAACCTAGTTCCTTTAAGTTGAATAAGGGTTTAGGGTTTGAGAGTCATTGGCTCTCTTAGGAGTTGTAAGTCTCCACTATGTATTATGGGATGCAGGGTGGAAGGCATAGGTACAGGGACACAACCAGAAACCTGTAGGTAATGGTTGTTGTATTGTTCTTGGACGAAGCTTTGAAGCAAGTCCAAGATAACTTGAAAGTCAAGAAACCGTAACAGTTCAAAATTGGCAGAAGACAGGGATATCACAGTTTGTGATTAGGATGTGAGCGGGGTATCTCATATCAAGGTTGTAAACGACTGAGTTTAACCTTGATAAAGATGTTCATTGGGTAGATGTTAGGTATAAAGTTGTAAACGGGGGAGTTTAACTTTGTAACAGTTCTACAGATAGTGAAGTCATCATCCTGGATTGGTATCCCCCAGATGTAGGTGAATTGCACCGAACTGGGTTAATAATTACTGTCTTATTTAACATTTTGCAATTTACAGTTTTGTTAATGTTCTTGACTGACATGTTGGATCAGATGTCGTGACATCTGTGAGGGTGCAGTTCTGATATTCAAGGTATCAGTCTGCTGTTGTGCCTCCAAGTTTAAAAGATTATGTAGCATAATATCTTAACATGTGTTAGGACATCTGTTGTCTGTATAGGCCAGAATTTCAATTGGTATCAAAGTAAGCATCCTGTCTGGTTCTGGATGAGATCTATGGGAGATACTTTCTGGCGTTTAAACAAGGAGGAGTTTTGGAGATCAGGTCAATCAACTCAGACATACTCACGGGTATTAATGGATGAGATGGATGTTCTGGATCGATGGGAACAACACGGAGGTTGTTCATGTTGCTGAGGAGGTTCTACAACAACTACAGGAGAAGTGGCTAGTTCTCTTGTTGGTGTGTCTTATAAGATGTTCTGGCATCTTATTAGGGCAAGTAGGATCTATTCCTTGGTGGTTTTTCTGCATGTGTTTCTGATGGAAGAGCTCTAAAATTATGGGATTCTGGAGTGGTTACTGAAGACTGTTGGTGGAAGGTCTCAATCGTTGGCCTCTATATTTGAAGATATCTGCATTCTTTTATTCCAAAGTCAGGAGCACTGGAGTGAAGGAAGTTGTGGTTAGATATCTGGTATGATGACTTGGTACTTGGAAGCTTGGTTTCCTGGTGCAGTTTGGAGCCAGTTGAAGAGGAGAGGAGTTGGGTTAAAGTTTATCAGGTTCTTGCTCTAGGAGTTTGATAAATGTTTGGTCGGCTAGGTTGTCAAAGATACTTGGGAATTCTCTCAAGTCCACTCATAAAGACATCTATGTCGTGTATCTAGAGTCTTCTAGTTACTCTTCTGACTAGAAGGTGTTTCCTTGAGACACAATCTGAAGAACGTGGAGGTGATTTATTTTCACCATCCGAAAACAGCAAGGAAGGATTCATCTCTCTTGACCCTAAGAGTGGATCCAATTTGATTAAAGATTTGAGGTAAATAAGACTTGTTCAGAGACAGTCTTAGTTACTTGAGTCAAGGGTGGCAGGCTTGGTATCTCAACCTTGTCATTGAAGAAGATACTTGCAAAAAGATTGAATACTCTATAAGTGTTCATGACATGATCTGGTGCAGCTCAGCTACATCAGTGAAGAAGGGTTATTGTACAAGGATTTAAGATCAGTTGCTATTTGTGGAATCCACAAGTATTTAATTGATCATCCTTAAAAGTCAAGATTGAGGATGTTCTGTCAGATGTTCTAACATCTTTTCATCAGAGGCTTGGAGAATCATGGGAGGGGTTCTACATTCGCTCACAAGTCTCCTAGGTGTTGACCGGGATTATTGGCTTAGCATCTGTTCCTGGAAAGTATTGTGAATGACTTGTCCAGATGGTGATGCTGTTGAAGATGGAGATGGAAGACTATGAAGACATCATAATCTTGATGGTTACAGCTTGTATCAGTTTATTTCTGATCCAGGTGCTTTGGAGCATAGTGTTTGCTCTGGTTGTGAAGGTCGAGGATAAGTGGCCGTTATCTCCAGCTTTCTACAGACGGCTCTACTAAGGGAAGTGGCATTCTTTGGTATGGCTATGGGGTTGTCTTGGACTACTTATTTCCTGAAGATTTAGATGTGGCAGGTTTGAAGTCTTTGGAGTTTCAAAGCAAGATGGAGGTTGTCTACTCAAACTTGATTGTTGAATCAAGTCTATGAGAGCATGGAAATCTGTTTCGGCAAAGGGAGGAGGTTCTTCTAAGTGGCAAAAGGAAGAGCTGAATTCAACAGTTGGATGTCATAATGTTTTGACATCTAGCTTAACATCAGAAATCTCAGCTGGTGATGTGGCACATCAGCTTAAGATAAGGTGATCTACATGAGAATGGGAGTGATGGATTCTTCAAATAGGTCTATCTCATGCAGTTTGCGGGAGCTGTGGATGAGAAGATGTTACATGACTAAGAGACTTGGTGGATCCAAGATGTCTTGCTATAAGTAGATCAGGGTATCTTGTGGGAATTCTCAAGATGAGTGAGGTTAATCAGAAGATGGCATTTGATTGGTTTCACAATGTACGTTTAAGCAGGATGCTTGAAACTGATTGCTCTTGTGCACAAGAGTAGTTACTTGAAATTGTATGAAGGTTCTGGTTCTCTGGGAGCTTGTGACAGAAGTTCTGGGTTGAGAATGGAAGCATACCTTCTTTGGTGGTTGAGAGTTTATTTCTCTCTGGGTTTCTGAAGTCTTCTTTGTTCAAGCTGGTGGCTCAGTGTTGTGTGAAGATCTTTAGTGTGGATTACTATGCTGATAGTAAGTCCAGTAGTGGAGCATATCAAGAACCATGGTGTGTGGTGTCTATGATGTGTAGAAGATGTCCTAACTGATGTTAGAACATCTTTGGGTTGGATATCCTTGGTGAAGGATCTCTGGTTCAGTGAAGAACTGGTTACTTGCATCGTGTCCAAGAAGTATCTACATAATCATCTGGGAGAATGATGGAGTAGAAGGGTTCCTTGGAAGGAGGATGTAAGTGTGTTGTGAAGGCTGAAGTGGATCACGTGTTGATTGCCTGGAAGTCTGTTTCCTAAATGCGTTCAGAAGTGGAGATTCACTATAAATCAGAAGTATTCCAGGTTACCATACGTGAGAATGATAAGGAATGACTATCTTGGATTGCGGGGTGTTTATCTATAATGTTGGCTTGGTGGGGTCAGTGGAAAATCTTGCATACGACATTGGTAGTAGTGGATCAATTTAGCAGTTGTGCAGTTCTGGAGCATGCATACGATAGATGACATCGTGATAACAAACTAAGGGACCCTGCGCGTCTCTTTGAGGAATGGGAAGCATTCTGATTCAATTAGTTTGTGCCTCAAGCAACGGGATATCTATACATGAGAATTCAAGAGGAGTTCGTGAGGTGTATATGATGGTTGTGGAATAAGGGGGATCAATGAGAGTTTGATATCAAGCCAAGAGTTTGTTATGGTTTGTATACACGTCCTTACGGGATGTATGAAATTGATCAAGTGTGAGTGATTATTGTTTCTTGTCAATGGGAACAATAAAGAGTTAATGGTTGCGTTCAGCAGGTGTGTTGAACAGAGGGTGCGCTCTTGAAGACATAAAAATGCGTCTTATGTTTTCCAGTCATTAGCTTGGGTGTTTAGTGGAGGAGAACCAGTTACCTTAGTCAGGGGGAGAGGCCCCTTCGTCTAAGATGAATTGCTGCAAGGATGCAGTGGAAATTCCAGTTTGCATTTGTGTGTCAAGCAAACTGAGATGTCAAGGAGGATGTCTTGACATTGGAGTACTGTTGAAAGTTGTGGGAAACTTGGCAGTGCATACTTAAATGGTTCTTATTGGATGCTTAAGAATCATTGATTGAGTCTGGGAGGATTTAATTTTCTCTTGCAGACTGGAATCATAATTTGTGTGAAGAAATCTCTGTAATGTCAAATCAGAAGAAGAACCTAGGAAGAACATACAATATCTGACATGATGTCAGGACATTGTTATACAACATGACTGCATGTAATGGGTTCTTTGGTCGGTGTTCTTAAAAGAAGAAACTGTCAAAGTAGTCATGGTCAAAGCGCTTTTAGTGGAGTTATTATCTTCGATAAATGATCCTTGAATTGACTGGCGTTTTGTTTAAGGTTCCTTACTTCCTAAGGAAATAACTCGGCTATAAATTGGATCACTTTGTTCTTCTTTGTCTCAATACTCTCTCAGGGTTGGTAACAGATGTGGTTCTTCAAAATCTGGGTATGTTGCATATGGGTTTCGAGTTGTCTTGGTCACTTTTGTCATGTTTTGGCTAAAAAGGGGGAGAATGGTTTTCTTTTGTTGTCTGGGTTTGGGTACATTCCACTCTCTTTCTAAATATGTTGAGGGGGAGACTCTCTCAGACTTTAGCTCCAATCAATTCTCAAGACAAAGGAGTCTTGATGAAGGAGCCTTGTTGTGTGCAGAATGCAGAAGAACATGTTTGTTTTAGCCAAAAAAATTCAAAAGGGGGAGATTGAAAGCACTTATTGTTTGACTAAATTTTGCTAAAACATTCTGATGATAAACTTGAAGAATCTGCAGAAGAAAAAGATGTTGATGGAAATGTCTCGACATCCTGACTGACTTGGTAAGTTAGCAGGTTTTAATCTGCTGCAAGAATTAAGGAGCGGATCAAGGAATCACAGGAGAAAAGATTGAAGGCCCAAGACAATAGAAGACTATATAAGGAGATGTAGACCTAGGGTTTAAAAGAACTGTAAGTTTGTATCACTTGTAACTTTGTAACCTAGTTCCTTTGTGTTGAATAAGGGTTTAAGGTTTGAGAGTCGTTGGCTCTCTTAGGAGGTGTAAGTCTCCATTCTGTATTATGGGATGCTGGGTGGAAGGCATAGGTACAGGGACACAACCAGAAACCTGTAGGTAATAGTTATTGTATTGTTCTTGGACGAAGCTTTGAAGCAAGTCGAAGATAACTTGAAGGTCAAGAAACCGCAACAGTTCTGAATTGGCAGAAGACAGAGATATCACAGGTTGTGATTAGGATGTGAGTGGGGTATCTCATATCAAGGTTGTAAAAGACTGAGTTTAACCTTGATAAAGATGTTCATTGGGTAGATGTTAGGTATAAAGTTGTAAACGGGGGAGTTTAACTTTGTAACAGTTCTACAGATAGTGAAGTCTTCATTCTGGATTGGTATCCCCCAGATGTAGGTGAATTGCACTGAAGTGGGTTAATAATTACTGTCTTATTTAACATTCTGCAATTTACAGTTTTGTTAATGTTCTTGACTGACATGTTGGATCAGATGTCGTGACATCTGTGAGGGTGCAGTTCTGATATTCAAGGAATCAGTCTGCTGTTGTGCCTCCAAGTTTAAAAGATTATGTAGCACAATGTCTTGATATGTGTTATGACATCTGCTGTCTGCATAGGCCAGAATTTCAGATAGTCGTATCAGAGTTGATTTTGGCATAACATTCAAAGATGATCCTATGTCCACTAGTACGCTGGCTAAAGCATCGTCTTGGCAGTTGACTGTAATGTTAAGCGCCATATTATGATTCTTGCCTTCTTTCGGCAGTTCTTCATCACTGAATCCTAAGTTGTTGCAGGAAGTGATGTTGGAAATGATGCTGTTAAATTGTCCTACCGTCACATCTTATTCTACGAAAGCTTGCTCTAAGACTTTCTGCAGAGCTTCTCTGTGAGCTTCGAAACTAAGTAGGAGAGACAGTACAGAGATTCGAGATGGAGTTTGCAACAATTGGTCTACAATGTTGTACTCGCTTTTCTGGATGAGATTCAGCATCTCATCGTTGTTCTTTATAAGTTCTGGATTACTGGATTTCCCGACTTGTTGATTTAGAACTTCTGTTTGAGGTTCCTTTTCTTGGCAGGTTCTCCAACTCCTCTATTGAAGATACGGCCGCTCCGAGTAACTCGACTGATGTCCGAAATGTTCACGATGGAAGATAATGGAGTTTCCTTTCCATTTTCGATGGTTGTTGCACTGTACTTGTAAGGGATAGCCTTTTCCGATTTGTACGGTATTGGACCTGGCAGGTAAATAACCATAGGAGCTTTTTGGTTTCTCTGACCGTTATAGGCAACCTCAATCAGTTCCTAGTTGGGAACTTTTCTACCATCAAGAAGGATTCTTAATACCTTGAGTAGAGGGATTATGGCGCATACATCCTTGGTTTTCCCATGATTGGAGATTATGACAACGTTTTCGCTTTGATCAAGGAGATAGTCTTGTATCACGTTGATCGACCCAGAACTTGAACATAGTCGAATCTCTTTCCAGTCCAACTGATTTTGAAGAGCTGCTCGTATGAGATAGCATCCTTGGTTGTTCTCCGAGCATACTTTACAGCGCTCATAGTTATGTGGGGGTACCTTACCACGCCCTATTTGTATGCAGTGCGTCTTTACTAGGTCTGTTTCCATCGAGCGGACATCACGATTTTGATGTCAACCAGGATTCCCGTTAGTCATGCTAATCTGTTGTGTAGCTTCATCCAAGTAGATCGGAAGCCACCGGTGGTCCAATAGATGTTGAAGTGTTCTTTGGACAACCGAACACCCCTGGCCGTCTTCACGGCATTCTTCATAGTCTTGATAATCATGTGAAGCCAGAAAACCGAGCCCGACTTGCTTAGCATGTAATTCCACCAGACTAGTATTCATCAAGCGTATGCCAAAGATCTGAACCATATTGAATTAATGGTCATTTATTTCACGGTAATCTTGGATCCATCTGAGATCCATCTGACGTTGGAGGGCCTCTTGTACAAAAGAGCATCCCTGATTATTTGTAGAGCAGACTGGACAAGTGTTGTAATCGTGTTGTGGCAGATTATAATATTGACTCTGCCTTGAGTGCATTGCCACCAAATTAACGTTCATCGCAAGAATGTTTTGGTTCTGAACAATGTTGGGATGTGCATGGGCCATGTTGACTTCTCGAATCCTGTGATCCTGAATCCAACCAGATCCATTTGTTCTTGTAATGTTGTTTACACTGGTGATAATTGTAAGATGGTACATGACCGTACCTGCTATGTTTGCAATGCATCATCACCAGATTGGTTCCTAATAGGAGTACATCGTGAATTTGATAACTGTGGCTAGATTTTTCCTCTATTAAATTAACTGCAGTCTTCTCATGTTGTGGCAACGGGTTCGTCTTTACATTCGAATTAGTATCTTTGAAAGATAAAACCCCGTTCCTGACAAGTTTCTGTACATCATACTTGAAGCTGAGACAATTCTCAATGTTATGCCCCGATCCTCCTTGATGGTAAGGGCAAGTTTGATCTGCTTTGAACCAAAAAGGCAAATTTTCTGGTACTGTAAGAGGAGTCCTGGTTTGGACGTGCCCCTTGGGCTGTAGCAGTGGAAATAGTTTTGCGTACAAAATCGGTATAGGGTCAAACCCTGATGGTCGTGTCGTACGATTGTTGTTGTTGTACTGTGGACGAGCCTGCTGAAGAGGATGTTGCATCCTTTGCTGATACTGTTGTTGACTTGGTTGGCTTTGAGCAACACGAGGTTGATAAGTTAGAGCCAACGCAGGGTTGATAGCGGGAGTTACTGCCGCTACTGGTTGATACCTTCGCATTTGCTTTCCTAGAGAGATATTACTGATCTCCTGTTCTTTCTTCTTTTGGAAAGCACTACCGTATCTTTTGGTACTGCTAGATGGCTTTGCATCTTTGACCAATCGTCCTTCTTGGACTGCTTCTTCAAGGTGTACTCCCATGTTCACAATTTCAGTGAAGTCACTGAGCGTACTGGCGACCATTTGGTCGTAATAGAACGAGCTTAAGGTTTTCAAAAATATCTTGGTCATCTCCTTTTCCTCAAGAGTGGGACAGATCTGAGCGGCAATTTCACGCCATCTCTGAGAATATTCCTTAAAAGTGTTTTTGTCTTTTTGCGACATTGCTCTGAGCTGACCCCTATCTGGTGCCATGTAAAAATTGTATTTATACTGCTGAACAAAAGCAGCGCCGAGATCTCTGAAAGTATTGATCTTGGTACGATTTAAACCCATGTACCATTTGAGTGCAACACCGATTAAACTGTCTTGGAAGTAATGGATTAATAGCTGTTGATTTTCTGTCTGGGTAGACATTTTTCGAGCGTACATCACCAAATGACTTTGAGGGCAAGAGTTACCTTTGTATTTTTCAAAGTCAGGTACCTTGAATTTGTGCGGTATCTTGACATTAGGGACCAAACAGATGTCTGTAGCGTCCTTTCCGAATAAGTCTTGACCGCAAATGGCATGCAGTTCCTTCTGAATTTCCAAGAATTATTCCTGGAACTCATTCATCCTTTCGTACATGTCTTCATTCCCACTAGAAATTACTTGTTCAATTTGTCCTTCTGGGACAGTGTGTACCACTGGTTGTGGTATAGACATCATAGCGGTGACTCTTGGCGCTTCCATGACCTGAAGTTTGTAACCTTCAGGAGTTGCTGTTGTAACCCTTGCATTTTCATTTTCCTGAAGTTTTTAACCTTTAGGTCCAATGGTTCCTGCTATGGTTTCTAGGTCTTCAGTGACCGGCAGGATGTATCCTTCAGGTATAAAGTTGAGAGACATGCCCCAGGGGCGCCCCTTAGGCATGTTGTACCGAGGATGATTCTCATGTGTCTCCATAATGGGCATAGATGTGATCTTTGAGATTACAGTCTTTTGATTACGCTGCTGCGAGGGATTGCATGTCACTATGAAGTTTTTCCAAACTTTCCTTTAGAGCGTCGATTTCTTCTCTCAACTCTCTCTTCTCTTCATCGAGATAGTCCATTTCTTTTGTCGATTGGCCCGAGTATTGTATGAGTTGTAGCGCAATTTTTGTGGTTTCAAATCACTATCGCTTTGGTACTACAGTTCGATTCATTTTTTATCCTATTGAGCTGATTAAGGAAGGGAAATAGATGTCTCCAATTAACCCTGCTTGCAAACTGAGGCTAAACAGTCAAAACTGTTGGTTTACATACGCTATCAAAATAGGGGGGGTTTTCCCTTTGGGCTATTAATTAAAAATAATGTCTAGGTTATTGGTAAGATGTTAGGACTGATGCTTTTCGATTAATGTATAAAGGTATGGGATTTTAGGTTTTTGATTAGTATGCTCGCTACGATTTTTGTAATCTTATGCCTACGTATTCCCGTTTGACGAAACAGGGATATCAGAGCGATCGTAGTTCCTCCTATTCTATGGGAGGAAAGAGATGTTTTGGTGTCTTGTTCAAAGCCCAAGACGTGAAGCGAATGGTGGTTAGTATCTTATTCAAAGCCCAAGATGTGAAGCTGAAGGGTTTATTTGTATCTTGTTCAAAGCCCAAGATGTGAAGCTAAAAGGTTTTGACTGAGAGAGAATTTCTCATCTCTAAAGAGGAGTTGTTGACGTTTGTATGCTGTGAGCAAGACACAACTTTGATGCTAAAAGGTTGATTGACTCAACCGGGGTTTTTTTTATACAAAGCCTAAGAGGAGGCGGGAAGTTTGACTTTTCCGGGGAAAATGTTCTTTCTGTCTTGTACAATGCCCAAGATTGAGGCTAAAAAAGGGTGACTAACTCAACAAGAGAGTCTTTTATACTCAACAAGAGAGTTATTTACTGTCTCGTACGAAGCCCGAGATTGAGGCTAAGAGGGGATTGACTCAACAAGAGAGCCTTTTATACTCAACAAGAGAGTGTTTATGTGTCTTGTACAAAGCCCAAGACATGGGCGAAAAGGGTTTACTCAATAAGAGAATCTTTTATACTCAACAAGAGAGTGTTTTTCTATCTCGTACAAAGCCCGATATAGAGGCTAAAGGGTTGTGACTCAACAAGAGAGTCCTTTATACTCAACAAGAGAGTGTTTTATATCTCGTACGAAGCCCGAGATGGAGGCTAAAAGGTTGTGACTCAACAAGAGAGTCTTTTATACTCAACAAGAGAGTGATTTATATCTCGTACGAAGCCCGAGATGGAGGCTAAAAGGTTGACTCAACAAGAGAGTTTGAGAGGTTAGCTCGACTAGGGAGAATCATTTGTACAAAGCTCAAGAGGAGGCTACTTGTGCTGATGACTGTTTCAATTGAGTGACAGGTCCAGTGTGTTGGATAAAAGAGAAAATCAGTTCTTATAAAGGGACAGATTGTACGTAAGGTTGTGCCTTGGTATTGATCAGAGGATCAAGGTTATTTCCTGTTCTTTGAGGAAATGGGAAATCCCACGGGTATCGAGACTGTCCAAGTCTACTGGTGTTTTGAGAAATCGATTCTCAGATAGTGAATGATCTTTGTATGATGCCCAAGAGAAGGCTGGTATGTTAAGGGATGAAGGTTAACCCATTAACTGGTCTGACACTTGACTCAGAAAGACAGCTCTAGCAAATTGATGACTAGGTTCTGTTCCTATACCTGTAGAGGTATATGGGTCCTTGTACTAAGCCCAAGAGAAGGTATGAGAGCTTGTAAGAAGCCGAAGGGTCCTTGTACAACGCCCAAGAGGAGGCGGGGATGCTTTTAGGAAGCCTGCGGGTCCCCAAACCCCGAGAAGTTCAAGACATGCTATTCACCGAGAATAGATCAAGCCAGGAAAGTCCGAGAATTTGGAAGAAACTCAAGAGATGCCATTCACAGAGAAAAGATCATCTCTAGGGAGTTAGAGTTTCTTTGACAATGTCTAAGGGTGACAGTCTGAGAAAGGGTTCACTGAGAATGTTGCCTTTCACGTCTCCATATTGTTTAACCCCAAGAGGAGGGAAGACTGTATCTGGAAATCCTACGGGGATCTAGTTTTGTTTGTATTTAAGAGTGACCAACAGGGCTTTACCTAGTGCTAGACGTAGTTGCCGGGAAAAACTCTAAATAACTATACTAGTATTACACAGTGGATATTTGACAAGTATATAAAGGATGTGAAAGAAGACTTACAGTGAAGCAGCCCCACAATACAGTTATATATATGAAAGCGGTAAATGAAAGCGGATAAACACTTACTCGGTTGTAGAGCTTCCATGCTGTTTTATTAGTCGTTCAACAAAGAAAGCTTTGATAACAATATTATATTCTAAATCAAAGGAGAAAGTGCTTTGAAAAGATTGTTGGGGCTTACAGCTCAAGGAGAGGCCCAAGGTTTTATCAGTGATTGCACTGTTGTTTTGAATTTGTATATGGACTTATATAAGTGACTGAGGCCCAAAAAGTTTTTATGTATAAGGGGATGGGTCTTACACTCTACTAGAGGCCCAAAGGTTTATTTTTGTACAAGGGATGGGGCTTACAGCTCGAGGAGAGGCCCAAAATATTTTTTGAAAACGGCGATCGCGCTGAGGTTTTTCTTTTAACGCAGAGTGATTTATACAATGTCTAAGGCCCAAAATGGTTTTGGTTAAAAGGGGATTGGGTCTTACACTCTATTAGAGGCCCAAAGATTTATTTTTATACAAGTGGTGGGGCTTACAGCTCAAGGAGAGGCCCAAGGTTGTATCTAAAAAAGGCGACGATCGCGCCGAACTTTTTGATAGTATCGGGACTTATACAATACACTGAGGCCCAAATTATTTTGGTTTAAAAAAGGGTTGGGTCTTACACTCTATTAGACATTAATTCTTTGCAAAAATATCACATATAAGAAATAAATAATATTTTTGGGAATTTTTGGCAAAATAAAATATTTTAACATTTTTGTGAATTATTAAAAAAAGAATAAACTCAAAATCATTAAAATTCAGAGAGAAATTAATTTTTTAATCAATTAAATAAAATCACAAAATTCAAATATTCAAATATTCAAAAATGGCGCCAAGAACATGGCAAGAACACGCGCCACCCCCTGTTTCTGCAGATTTGCATTTTCTATCCAATCTCACTGAATACTTGATGATATCATGCAATCTACATATCAATCTACTCTTTTTTACCTCACAATCATGTCTATGGTCTTTAATTTCATTTATTTTAAGGATGGAATAAGAAATCAAAGAGAAACCTCAAGAACCCTAAATTCTGCATGAAGGCTTAGAAATTCCACACACGATTCAAACAAAACAATTGATTGAGGGTAAACACTTTATGCATGATTATGAACATATGGCCAAATTATTGTGCAGCAAAAAATGCGTGGATCATAGAGTTAGAAGAGCTCATGCTTACCTCTTGCAGCTGGTGATCGTGTTTTAAGTTAGAGGTGTTACAGCTGGGTTCCAAGGATATGGAAAGCTCCCCTAGGTGCTATGTGATGTGTTTGGATGCTTGGAGTGGATTGAATTGAGCTGGAACTTGATTTGGCACCTCAACTGCAAGTCTGCTAAAAGCTTGAGCAGTTGGCTAATGATTTTGTGGTTTCAGTGTTCTAGATGTTATGTGAGTGTTTGGATCACTTCTATATGATGTTTATGAGGTGTGTGTGTGTGTGATTGGTTTGGTTGGAATTGCTCTCAAGCTCAAAACCCGATAGTGACTTGCTTTGGAAGGAAAGATTGGAGTGAAGGAAGAGATTTTGAGGAAAACATCAGTTTGATGGTGTACTCAAACTGATCATAAATGATGTCTATTTATAGTGCACCAAGTTTGTTTTGGCAGCAATAGTGAATGGCAACTGCTGCATAGGTTTGGCCAATGTTGAGCAATGAGAATCCAAGTCTCCTCTAGCCATTGACTAGAGGTTATGGCATAGGCTGCTGGTTCCCTTGGTCTTGGATATGTCTTGATTAAATTCAGTTGGAAATGGCTCAGTCCATGCCACCTTGGTGCATCCATTAAATGCTCCAAACCAAAATTGGAGTCTTGTCCCTCTTTTAGGCATTTCTAGGTTTGGCATGCTACTTTTTGTTCCAAAGACTTGGGAGGCTTGGGATCAGTGTTTGTCCCTCCTTGGCCTCCCTCTGAGGTGTTCAGATAGATAGAGTTGTTTGTCATTTGTACAAACTTGGCAAATCGAGCAAAATGCACAAATCTGTCTTGCCATGACAGTTTGCAGCAAGGCATATTGGCATGGTCATATCTCATGGCTCAAGTGGAATTTGGAGGAGTTCATGGCCATTTTGGAAAGCTCTTATATGATACAACATATGTGTGATCATAGTTTATTTTGATACTTTTTGGATCCAAGTGAAAAATGCCCCTACATTTGGAAAAAAGGGAAGGCAGATTCTGACTTAGTGAAAATTTCTCCAAGTGTTGGAAAAAGTGACATTTCATGTTTTCAGCCATTTTGATCATTCCATAACTCAAAATCCATGATGAATTGGAATGCGTGGTAGTTGAAGCTTTTGTAGAGGGCCATGAGAGCTACAAATCCAGCTTTGAATGGGTAAAAATGGCCTTGGGGTTTAGGAGATATGATCCTCCAAAGTTGGTACCCTAGCCACTTTGTTCCATAACTTAGAAAATTTTCGAAGTTTTTATGGTTACCCCTTTTACAAGTTATCCCACTTTTCTTGATTTTTCTTGATGAATGGTGATCTAAATCACACATTGACATCATTTTAGGGTCAAAGAACCATATTTGTGAAAAATCTCAAAAAGTCAAAGTTGACTTTTGTGCACAGTTGACTTTTTGTCAGATGAATTCCAAACTGTGCGATCCTCTATGAAATCAAGTCCTTGACCTAAATAAATCTTGATGGACATGTTCCATGGGTGTTATAGGGTGTATTGAATCATGTCCCAAGGTTTGGGAGCATGCCTGGGTCAAAAGTCAAAGGCACAGTTGACTTTTTCCTCAAAACCCTAATTGTGATCCTGATGAAATTGAAACTTGTGCACCAAGCTTCTTGGATTAATCCATTGTTGCAAATGGATTAATGTAGTGTGTTAGAGACCCTCAAATCCTCTCTTGAGGTCTTGGCTCATGTTTTGTCCCAAAAGTCAACTTAGGGGTGAATTAGGTAAAGAAACCCTAATTCCTGATTTTTGATGTATGCATCCCCTGAGGCTAAATTGACTTAATGATTGGGTTCATGATGTCCCTTAGGGTATTTTAGGTTATGCTTTGAAGCATTGGCTCAAGCCCAGAGGAAAATTTCCATCTGGAGGCCCTGGTCGACCAAAACCTTAATTTGGTGACACTGGCGACCTTGAGGCTTAATCCACTTGGAATGCTGCATCCTTGTGCTTGATTCTTGATGTGGGAGTCCTCTTGATCCATTGTGGATGTTTGAGAGGCTTAGACAAGTTGAAGATTATGTCATTTCTTGATTGATCCTTTGTCTAAGAGCTCTGAGGGGGTTTGAAACCCTAAGTTTGATTGTAGTGGATGCTCACCCATCTTTGGGGAGACTACTGAGGTATAATTGTTCACCCATATTGTGATGATGATTTGCACAATGATGGGAAATCTTAGTGGTCAAAATTTGGGGTATGACAGATGCCCCTATTTAATCTTCTTGGACCCGAAGGTGTGAATGGCAAAGGTATTCGGGCATTCGGGGTGTAAGAGGATTAAATATCGGAATACCCGAAATTTTGATGGTGGTTATGAATGGCCGCTTGCGCATCCATCATCTTTTGCTAAGCGTTGATACTTAGAAAAGGTAGAAACTTCCCCTCGACCCTGGTCTTCGACCATGGAACTAGTCTCAGTTTCTGATACAAACTTCCCCTCGATCCTGGTTTCCTACCAAGGAACTGGTCTAAGTTCTTGATTTAAACTTCCCTTCGATCCTGGTTTCCTACCAAGGAACTGGTCTAAGTTTCTGATATAAACTTCCCCTCGATCCTGGTTTCCTACCAAGGAACTGGTTTGAGTTTACTCTCGGAATAAACCTCCCCTCAATCCTGGTCTTCAACCATGGAACTGGTCTTAGTCTCTTTTGTCAATAAACTTTTTTGACAAAGGACGCTGTTTGTAGCGGTTTTCCTCAAACTTCTCGCCAAATTTTCCTGGTGAGATGCCATTTGATGGAAAAAAATTGATGTCAGACTTGCTGGGGGAACCCAGTCGTCTGAGTTGTATATGTGACACCCCCAATCTATACCCCGAGTAATTAAAGCGATAATAAATAATCAGAGTATAATTAAAACATTCATGGTATAGACTGGAGCGTCACATCAAAGTAATGAAATATAACAACCTGCTCATATAGATATGCAACAATCAGGTAGCAACATGAACAGAGGAACTCAGTTCCTAACACCCACAATTCAGATACAGAATAAAAGCGAAAAATCTGCAACTGAAATCTCATATATAAACATAGAAGTTTGTCTGTCATATACAGAGTCATACATGTAAAATCCAAAAAAAGATATATATATATATATATATATATATATATATATATATATATACACATAATCACATAACGATCTCCCCGACTACCCGGTGCCACATATCAGAGCCGTCCAACAAAAGAATGAAGACATAAGCTTCACAAAAAGAACTCTAGCATCTAATCGGCAATGCCTCATAGAGCATTCAAAATAGCAGAAGGGTGAGAAATACAATTATAATATAATTGCATATAATTATGTAACAACACGAAATACGCATGCAAAAACATTCTCACCACAATGTATACCATAATTCAAATACAAAACAACACAATTCATAATTCATGTATCCATCACTAAGGCATATCAATCATGCTCAATACATTTATCACCAATATATATATATATATATATATATATATATATATATATATCAACTCATCAATCTCATTCACAATTTTCCACACATAATCAATCCATTCATGACTTATGCAAATGCACAGAGACCGACACAACGACTCTATGCATGCGGTACCATTCCATCCATCATTCTCATCATCATTAATTCACTCAGGAATTATTGGAATCATCGCTTGTTACTTAGTGTAACTCCTTGTCGGGCAAACGATGTTCCCCGTCGCTTTAGGTCCTCTTTGTATAAGGCACACGACGTTTATGGATCACTTTAGGTCCTCTTTGTATAAGTCACACCATCCGATCGCTTTAGGTCCTCTTTGTATAAGGCACATGATCGTCTATAACGTCGCTTTAGGTCCTCTTTTTATAAGGCACACGACCGTTACAGCAGATTCCCTCTGGAATCGTTTCGTCGCTCACACCCCACAAGGGCACATGACATCACAAGATGCATATCATGATCCTTGGCATACAATGACTCGTGACAATCAAATGCATATACATATATAACCATGTGAACCATCTCAACATCAATAATCATGCATTGCAATCAAACCCAAAACAATGCATTTATTTGTCATAAGGCCACAAACCATCATCACAACATTTCATCACATGCGTTCACATCATATAACAACACACAACTTATACGTTATATATCAAAAGCATATTGCATGATAACACATAAATCGCACACAATTACGACGGTAAAACTCGACAATACAACACGTTTCCAAATTCCCAACACAATTAAATCGGCCACTTATCCCAAAACCATTTTAATAAGAAAGAACATCTCATTAGCTTCCTATGGCTTCGAACGGCGGCTAAAACGGACTTACAGTTCGAAAGATATGAATTTTTAAAGTTTTGAATTTTTGAAATTTTGCCTTGGTTAATCGGTTACCACTTTTGGTTAACCGGTTAACCGGCGACTTACAGGGGCTAGAGACATTTTGGCTAATCGGTTACCACTTTTGGTTAACCGGTTAACCGTTGAAAACTAACGTGAAACACCAAATTTTCACTTGTTAATTGGTTAACGCATTTGGTTAACCGGTTAACACTCTTGCAGAACCACAAAAACTCTGTTTTAATGACAGAAAATCCAACCAAAACCCGATTAAATCCCGTAGACTCATTCCAACAATTCCATCCGATTAAATACAAGCCAATAACAATTATACCAGACCTATCTAAACACCATTCAATCAATCACTCCTCAATTCACACCAAATTCATCAATATATATCAAAAATGCAAAAGTTACAAAATCAACCAAATTCAATCAAACAATCATACTAAATCACGACCTAACATCACTCGACTCCACTACGCGACTTATTCTGACTTTCATCCGCGAAAACATCGATTTCTACTCATATTACTCATTTTCAACCTAGAAATGAAAACTATGGAAAAACAAGTAAACATTGAACCACATACATACATAATCATACACAAGCATAGAATAACTGAGTTTCACACCCTTACCCGATTAATCGTGCTTTGAAGTGTCGGTTGAATCGATTTCTTAAACCTCAAGTTTTCCTTTTTCTTCTTCTTCTCACTCTCTTCTTCTCTTCTCTTTCTCTCTATTTCTCTTAAACTTTCTTTTCTCTCTTTCTAATCTCGATGTTTCTATTTTAAGAAAAATAAAAATATCTAACCATGTAAAATGACCAAAATACCCCTACACTCAATTTTCTCGCAAACGCTCTCAAAACGCGATAAAACATAATAACGATAAACATAACATATTTACCAAATAAAACCCAAGAATAAAATAATATAAAAACAAAAATAATTAAATCGACTCGATTAAATAAATCTAACAAAAACCGGGGCGTTACAACTCTCCCCCACTTAGAAATTTTCGTCCTCGAAAATATTACTTGAGACGAACAACTCCGGATACAAGTCCCGCATCCGACTCTCCAACTCCCAAGTCAAATTGCCCTCAGCAACGCCTCCCCACGCTACTTTCACAAGCGCAATATCCTTGCCTCTTAACTGCTTCAAATCGCGATCCAAAACCCTCACCGGTAATGCCTCAACCGTAAGGTTCTCCCTTACCTCAACCTCATCCATCGGAATCACATGCGACGGATCCGGAACATACTTCCAAAGCTGTGAAACATTGAACACATCATGTAAATTCGAAAGATTCGGTGTCAGCGCCACCCAATAAGCCACAGCACCCACTCTCGCGGATATCTGATAAGGACCAATAAACCGAGAAGTAAGTTTCTTCGACTTCAATGCACGTCTAACACCCGTCACCGGTGTAACTCTAAAAAAAACATGATCTCCCTCTCGAAACTCAAGATCTTTCCTCCTTCGATCATGATAACTCTTCTACCTACTCTGAGAAGCCTTCATCTTCTCACGAATAAGTTTCACCTTTTCCGTAGTTTGTTGCACAAACTCCAGTCCAACCACCGAACTCTCACCAGATTCATGCCAACACAAAGGTGTTCGACATCTTCTTCCATACAATGCTTCAAAAGGTGCCATTCCAATACTCGAATGGAAACTGTTGTTATACGTGAACTCCACCAACGAAAGATAACTATCCCAAGCACCACCTTGCTCAAGAACACAAGCTCTCAACAAATCTTTCAATGACTGAATAGTTCTCTCGGTCTAACCATCCGTCTGAGGATGATAAGCAGAACTCAATCTCAACTTGGAACCTAACGCCTTTTGTAAACTTTCCCAAAATCTGGAAGTAAACCTCGGATCTCAATCTGAAACAATACACAACGGAACACCATGTAATCTTACAATCACACGGATATAAATCTCAGCCAACCTCTCCAAAGAAAAACTGATGTCAATCAGAATGAAATGCGCCGATTTAGTCAGCCTATCCACAATCACCCAAATGGCATTATATCCCCTCTGAGTATTCGGCAACCCTGTCACAAAATCCATAGAAATGCTGTCCCATTTCCACTCGGGAATATCCAACGGTTGCAATAATCCACTAGGCTTCTGATGTTCTACCTTTGACTTCTAACACGTCAAACACGCATAAACAAACTGAGCCACATCCCTCTTCAATCCGGACCACCAAAAGATCTTCTTCAAATCTTGATACATTTTATTAGCTCCCAAATGTATACTCAAACTACTCCGGTGTCCTTCCTCTAAAATCATCTTTTTCAATTCCGAATCATCAGGAATGCAAATTCTACCACGGAATCTCAAAACACCATGATCATCCACTTTAAAGTCACCATTCACACCTTTACCTCCAACCCTCATCAAATCAACAAATTTCACATCCAGCCTCTGTTTCTCGCTAACGGTCAATAGAAAATCATTAGTGACCTTTAACATACCAAGCCTCATGCTATCAGATGTCAATTCACACACCAAACTCAAATCTCTAAATTCTTCCAAAATTTCCCACTCTTTAACCATCAAAGCAGACATATGCAAAGATTTCTGACTTAACGCATCGGCTACCACATTAGCTTTACCAGGATGGTAATTCAAGCTAAAATCGTAGTCCATCAAAAATTCTAACCATCTCCGTTGCCTCATATTCAACTCTTTCTGATCAAACAAGTATTTTAAACTCTTATGATAACTAAAGACTTCGAATCTTGCACCGTAGAGAAAATGTCTCCAAATTTTCAATACAAAAACCACCGCAGCTAATTCCAAATCATGAGTAGGATAATTCTTCTCATGATCCCTCAATTGTCTTGAAGCATAAGCCATAACCTTACCTTCTTGCATCAACACTCCACCTAAACCACTCAAAGACGCATCACAATACACCACAAACGGTTCACTAGGATTCGGTAAGATCAAAATCGGAGCTGTAGTCAATCTTCTCTTCAGCTCACTAAAACTCTCCTCACACTGAATATCCCAAATAAATGCTTTACCTTTACAAGTCAGATGGGTCAAAGGAAGTGCTAACTTGGAAAAGCCTTCAATGAATCTTAGATAATATCCAGCTAAACCCAAAAAGCTTCTAATTTCAGTAACAAATCTAGGAGCCTCCCATTGTAGAATTGCATCTACTTTGGATGGATCCACAGCAATACCATTACCTGAAATCACATGCCCAAGAAAACTCACTTCTGACAACCAGAACTCGCACTTGGACAACTTGGCATAAAGTTTCCTTTCCTTCAAAATTTGCAATACAATACGCAAATGTTCCACATGTTCCTCCCGAGACTTAGAATAAATCAAGATGTCATCAATAAACACAACAACAAATTGATCCAAATGCTCATGGAAAATGTGATTCATATACTCCATAAACACTCCCGGCGCATTAGAAACCCCGAACGGCATCACAGAATATTCGTAATGTCCGTATTGTGTCCTAAAAGTCGTCTTCTGAATATCTTCCTCCTTCACTCTAATCTAATGATAACCTGACCTCAAATCAATTTTACTAAACACACACGCACCTACCAACTGGTCCATCAAATCATCAATTCTCGGAAGAGGATACTTATTCTTAATCGTCACCTTATTCAGCTGGCGATAATCAATACACAATCGCATACTTCCATCTTTCTTTTTCACCAATAAAATTGGAGCACCCCAAGGCGATACACTCGGCCTCACAAACCTCTTTTTTAACAATTCATTCAACTGCTTCTTCAACTCAACCAACTCAGATGCCGACATACGATATGGTGCCATAGATACAGGTCTAGTACCAGGAACTTGATCTATAGAAAACTCCACCTCTCTTTCTGGCGGCACATCAGAAATATTCTCCGAAAACACCTCTGGAAAATCAGACACGACTGGAAACACATCAATTGCAACTTGACTATCCACAGTCAACGATGCAAACAACCCGAACAACTGAGCTTCATCCGCCAAAAGTTCCTTCAACTCTTTGGTAGATAAGAAACTCGATTCCTCATCTTCCTCAAGAGAAGGAAATCTTACCCACTTATGATAACAATCGATATGAACTCGATTGAACTGCAACCAATTCATTCCCAGAACTACGTCTAAACCCTCCAATGGTAGACACACCAAATCCATAGCAAAATCCTTACCATAAATGGTCAAATGACAACTTAAACAAACCAAAGAAGTAGTTACCGACCCCAATGCTGGAGTATCGATAACCATCTCTCCACCCATCGATGATAACAAAAGATTCAAACGCCGCGCACACTTAGATGAAATAAACGAATGAGTCGCTCCGGTATCAATAATAGCAACTAAAGGCGTACTATTAATAAAAAAAGTACCTCTGATCAGATGATCTGCACTAGTAGGCTGAGTTCCTGCCAATACAAATACTTTCCCTCCAGGTTGAGCTTGCTTTGGTTTCGGACACCTCGTACTAACATGACCAGGTTCACCACAGTTGAAACACTTCACCATATTCCTCTTGCAATCTGATGCTACATGTCCTATACCCCCATAATTGGAACACTTCCTCATATCCTTTCTACATTCAAACTGACGATGTCCTAAGTCACCACACTTAAAACATCTCGGGGGATTATACATACCTCCCCCACTTGGCCTTTTATCAAAATTAGCCCTTTGCTTTCCCTTGTCAGCTGGTGCCACATAAGGACCACCACGAAATGGTTGCTTTCCTTTCCTTTCGTTCACACTCTTATAATGAGTAGAACGAGCTTTGCTATCCTCCTCATAAATTCTACAACAATCCACCAAATCCAAAAACCTCCTAATTCTTTGATAACCAATTGCCTGTTTGATCTCGGGACGCAACCCGTTCTCTAACTTCACACATTTGGAAAACTCCGCAGTTGCTTCAGCATAATGTGGATAAAACTGAACAAGCTCCATAAACTTAGCAGTGTAATCAGTAACAGACATGTTACCCTGTTTCAACTCCAAGAACTCTATTTCTTTCTTTCCTCTAATATCTTCAGGAAAATACTTCCTCAAAAACTCACTGCTAAACAAAGCCCAAGTGACAACTTCACCTATAGCTTCCCACACATGACGCGTACTAACCCACCAATCATCAGCCTCCTCCTTTAACATGTGAGTACCCAGTCTCACCTTCTGTTCCTCAGCACAATCCATCACTCGAAATATTCTTTCAATCTCCTTAAGCAAAATCTGAGCACCATCATGATCATGTCTTCCTTTGAAGACAGGCGGTTTGTTCTTCCTGAACTCATCATTCCCACCAAAATTAGGTGCATTCCGCACAGCCTGAGCCATAGCTTGCATAGCAGCAGCAAGAGCGGCATCATTCCTACCAGCCATATTCTGTTCATATCCAATAACAGTAACTATGGTTAAACAATCAGCTCGCCAGACACAACTGACGCACAACAAACAACTTATTCAAAGTGACCGACACGGACTGACTCTGATACCACTTAATGTGACAACCCCAATCTATACGCCGAGTAATTAAAGCGATAACAAATAATCAGAGTATAATTAAAACATTCATGACATAGACTGGAGCGTCACATCAAAGTAATGAAATATAACAGCCTGCTCATATAGATATGCAACAATCAGGTAGCAACATAAACAGAGGAATTCAGTTCCTAACACACACAATTCAGATATAGAATAAAAGCGGAAAATCTGCAACTGAAATCTCATATAAAAACTTAGAAGTTTGTATGTCATATACAAAGTCATACATGTAAATCCAATAAAAAGATATATATACACATAATCACATAACGATCTCCCTGACTACCTGGTGCAACATATCAGAGCCGACCGACAAAAAAATGAAGACATAAGCTTCACAAAAAGACCTCTAGCATCTAATCTGCAATGCCTCATAGAGCATTCAAAACAGCAGAAGGGTGAGAAACACAATTATAATATAATTGCATACAATTATGTGACAACACTAAATACGCATGCAAAAACATTCTCACCACAACGTATACCATAATTCAAATACAAAACAACACAATTCATAATTCATGCATCCATCACTAAGGCATATCAATCATTCTCAATACATTTTTCACCAATATATATATATCAACTCATCAATCTCATTCACAATTTCTGACACATAATCAATCCATTCATGACTTATGCAAATGCTCAGAGACCGACACAACGACTCTATGCATGCGGTACCATTCCATCCATCATTCTCATCATCATTAATTCACTCAGGAATTATTGGAATCATCACTTGTTACTTAGTGTAACTCCCCGTCGGACAAACGATGTTCCCCGTCGCTTTAGGTCCTCTTTGTATAAGGCACACGACGTTTATGGATCGCTTTAGGTCCTCTTTGTATAAGGCACACGATCTGATCGCTTTAGGTCCTTTTTGTATAAGGCACACGATCGTCTATAACGTTGCTTTAGGTCCTCTTTGTATAAGGCACACGACCGTTACAACAGATTCCCTCTGGAATCATTTCGTCGCTCACACCCCACAAGGGCACACGACATCACAAGACGCATATCATGATGCTTGGCATACAATGACTCATGACAATCAAATGCATATACATATATAACCATGTGAACCATCTCAACATCAATAATCATGCATTGCAATCAAATCCAAAACAATTCATTTATTTTCCATAAGGCCACAACCCATCATCACAACATTTCATCACATGCATTCACATCATATAACAGCACACAACCTATACGTTATATATCAAAAGCATATTGCGTGATAACACATCAATCGCACACAATTACAACGGTAAAAGTCGACAAAATGACACGTTTCCAAATTCTCGACACAATTAAATCGGCCACTAATCCCAAAACCATTTTAATAAGAAAGAACATCTCATTAGCTTCCTATCGCTTCGAACGACGACCAAAACGGACTTACGGTTCGAAAGATATGAATTTTTAAAGTTTTGGATTTTTGAAATTTTGCTTTGGTTAATCGGTTACCACTTTTGGTTAACCGGTTAACCGACGACTTACAGGGGCTAGAGACATTTTGGTTAATCGGTTACCACTTTTGGTTAACCGGTTAACCGTTGAAAACTAACGTGAAACACCAAATTTTTCACTTATTAATCGGTTAACACATTTGGTTAACCGGTTAACACTGTTGCAGAACCACAAAAACTCTATTTTAATGATAGAAAATCCAGCCAAAACCCGATTAAATCCCGTAGACTCATTCCAACAATTCCACCCGATTAAATACCAGCCAATAACAATTATACCAGACCTACCCAAACACCATTGAATCAATCACTCCTCAATTCACACCAAATTCATCAATATATATCAAAAATGCAAAAGCTACAAAATTAACCAAATTCAATCAAACAATCATACTAAATCTCGGTATAACATCACTTGACTCCACTACGTGACTTATTCCGACTTTCGTTCTCGAAAACATCGATTTCTACTCATATTACTCATTTTCAACCTAGAAATGAAAACTATGGAAAAACAAGTAAACATTCAACCACATACATACATAATCATACACAAGCATAGAATAACCGAGTTTCACACCCTTACCCGATTAATCGTGCTTTGAAGTGTCGGTTGAATCGATTTCTTAAACTTCAAGTTTTCCTTTTTTTTTTCTTCTTCTCACTCTCTTCTTCTCTTCTCTTTCTCTCTATTTCTCTTAAACTTAATTTTCTCTCTTTCTAATCTCTATGTTTCTATTTTAAGAAAATTAATAATATCTAACCAAGCAAAATGACCAAAATACCCCTACACTCGATTTTCTCGCAAACGCTCTAAAAACGCGATAAAACATAATAACGATAATCATAACATATTTACCAAATAAAACCCAAGAATAAAATAATATAAAAACAAAAATAATTAAATCGACTCGATTAAATAAATCTAACAAGAACCGGGGCGTTACAGTAGAGGTGCACAAACTGCTCTGTTGGAGACGCCATTTGTCGACTTTACTGGGGAAAAAGAGTCTCTTGAGAGACTTCTTTCGCTTGGGGGTGTTACATCATACTTTTCTCGGTATCTTTTCGGAGAAATACCATATGATGTGATCCAATTTTGAGGTGCTGATGACCTTTTTGTTAGTGAATTTTTCAGAGAAAAACTGATGTATTGCCGAATCTTTGATTAAGAGGCTTTCCCTGGGGGTTTTCCTTAATCCGAGAAAGCGAATATATCATCTTCAGTGGCGAAGAGTGATGTTCGTCGAAGGTTCTCTGGCTTTTCAGAGGTTCAAGTTATCAAAGTGGTCAAGGGCTGGCTTCAATCCAGAAATAAACTGGAGGAGATATTGCTCAGACACGACGTTTCCTGACAAGGAAAGAACTGACAACTCGATTGAGAGGACTTTTATCACTAGGGAACAAGACCACCTAGAATGATAGTGATGCAATATGAATATGAAGGTAAATCAATAATGCATGATGTATGTATGTATATGCTGACGAAACTGATGCGACATACAGACTAGTAGATGAACACGACGGGATACTCAGCCACAATGGGAGATAAAGAGTATCACTGGTTCTTGATAGCAATTCCGCCTTGCTTAGGAGAGATAGTCCACGCGGGGAAAATTGTTGGTCGGGCTTAGGAGGTGAGAACTCTGCCGGGGATGTCAGATGAAACATGGTCTCTGATATAGCTGATCCTTCATACAGGCGCACTGATTTAGAAGGAATACTTTAATTCTGCACTTTTGAGGTTCGATTACTTCGGGAGAAGCGATCGATGTTCTTTCGATGTTCGACATTCAAAAGAAATGACCATCTTTATTTTAAAAGCAGAAAAAGTTTTAACAAGTAAATTCATTTTTGTTTTATTTCAAGAATCGTTAATCGTGGTAAAACGTCGTTCTGTAAAGCTAAAACAAATTAGAATTGCAAACAAAAGCACAAGGGCTCAAATTTTATTGATAGGATGGAAATCAGCAAAGCGCGTGATTCCATGGAGTATTTACAAAGTTAGAAAATGGTAATTTACTGGAAAATGGCTTCATTAAAACATAACGACCGTTATCCTTCTACAAAATTTGAATTCCAGACATCCTGAGCTTCCGTCGAAGATGACCTTGGCTGGATTTTTTCCTGATGGATGGTGTAACTGCTGCTGAGGGACTTGCCCCTGTTGGACGTAGTTACTTGCCATTATCCCAAATATTTTCCTGGATTGTAATTTGAGATTTCTAATCCACCAGGATG
This sequence comes from Lathyrus tuberosus, assembly GCA_022829125.1. Classification (NCBI taxonomy): domain Eukaryota; kingdom Viridiplantae; phylum Streptophyta; class Magnoliopsida; order Fabales; family Fabaceae; genus Lathyrus; species Lathyrus tuberosus. The sequence goes on from JALAZF010000842.1 coordinate 1,001,311, forward strand.
ATTTTTTATCATGTCTCTAATTTTTGCCTGGACCGCCCTTTCGAGTTTTCAATCCACCAAGACGATTTTTTATTTTATTTAGGTGAAATATTTCTTGACTACATCAACATTTGTGGGGTAGGCAAATTCCTCTCAGTCCATGGTTGCGAGTCTCAAGGCGCCGCCTGAGAAAGCTTTCTTGACCACATAGGGGCCATCATAATTTGAAGTCCATTTGCCCCGAGAATCAGTGAGAAATGATTGTATCTTTTTGAGCACGAGGTCTCCTTTCCTGAAGACACGAGGTCGGACCTTTTTGTCAAACGCCTTCTTAATTCTTTGATGATACAACTGACCATGGCATAGTGCCGTGATTCGCTCTTCTTCGATCAGATTCAGTTCATCGTGTCGACTTTGACACCATTAAGCTTCTGTTAGCTTAGCTTTCATCAATACCCAGATTGATGGGATCTCTACTTCTATGGGGAGCACTGCTTCCATGCCATATACTAGAGAGAAAGGGGTTTCCCTTGTTGAAGTGCGGACAGATGTGCGATAACCGTGAAGAGAAAAGGGCAGCATTTCATGCCAGTCTTTGTAGGTTACGACCATTTTTTGAACAATCTTCTTGATGTTCTTGTTAGCCGCTTCTACCGCCCCGTTCATCTTAGGTCGGTAGGGAGATGAGTTATGGTGTTCGATCTTGAACTCAACACAGAACTCTTCTGTCATCTTATTGTTCAAGTTAGATCCATTATCGGTAATGATCTGGCTTAGAACACCATAACGGGAGATGAGATTGTTTTTGATAAATCTGACCACCACTTGTCGGTTTACATTAGCGTACGACGCTGCTTCGACCCACTTGGTGAAGTAGTCAATGGCTACCAGGATGAACCGATGTCCGTTTGAAGCTTTGGGTTCAATCATGCCAATCATGTCAATTTCCCATATGGAAAAAGGCCACGGGGAAGAGAGAACTTTGAGATGTGTTGGCGGTACATGGATTTTGTCTGAGTATATCTGACACTTGTGACATCTCCTCATGTACTTGTAGCAATCGGATTCCATTGTCAACCAATAGTACCCTGCTCTTAGAATTTTTCTCGCCATTGTGTGTCTGTTGGCATGAGTGCCAAAGGATCCTTCATGAATTTCTTTTATCAGCATGTTTGCTTCTGGTCTGTCTACACATCGGAGCAAGACCATGTCGAAGTTTCTCTTATAGAGTGTATCACTGCTCAGGAAGAAGCTGCCTACTAGCCTCCTGAGGGTCTTTCGGTCCTTTCTGGATGCCCCAGGTGGATACTCTTGTTTCTGAAGGAAGCATTTGATATCGTGATACCAAGGTTTGTCGTCTAAGACTGCTTTAATCGTGAAGATGTAAGTGGGCCTTTCAAGGCGCATTTTGTCAATCTTCGGTAAGTCGTTCCTTTGACCTACACTAATCATGGAAGAGAGAGTGGCTAATGCATCAGCCATGTGATTCTCTTCACGAGGGATATGATGAAGCTCGACTCTATTGAAGAAAGGTAACAACCTTTCTTCCTCTGAGCTCAAGTTGACCGTTTCTAACGGCTCTTTGTGAGGTTTAATGGACCTTTCCTCTTGTCTGAGTAGTCGGGAGATCTCTTATGGAATTTCTTCGTCACCTTTTTCTTCAGCCTCAAATACCGTGAATTCAAAGTTGGGAGAAGGCATTAGATCGTATGTTTCAAAGGGGTTTAAAACAAGCAATCTGCATGACGTGATGATTTGTGTTTAGAAGAGAAAGAGAAAATGCAAGAGTGTGTGCAGTGTTTTTTCTGAAAACTGCTTGTTTTTATTTGTTGTTTTTTAGGATTACCATTTTCTGAAAAAGCGAAAAGAGAAAATAGCAATTAATACGAAAATTACAGAACGACGCTTATTTATTTATGCTTTTGTTGATTCTTGAAACTACAGCCCTATAAAACAAAACTTTGTCGCTTTGGGCGAAGCAAAGAGGGATATTTACAGAAAGTGAGCCCTATCAAAACATCTGTTTCACCTGGGCAGGATAAAAGGTTAAGATAAAGACGGCAATTACTTTGACTTATGGACGACCTTCGGAACATCAACAGCAACCCACTGGCGGCGAACTCCTCGATGAATCATAAAGTCTGGTACCTTCTTTGATTTGTCTTCAGAAATAATGCTGATTTATGGTGGAGCAGGATCATTGGAATCTGTCTCCCAAGCAGAGTTGTCGTAGGAGGATTCCTCAATTGTATTTTGCAGAGTATTTGTGCTCTCATGTGGATCTCCCCATCCAGTTGGCTGAATGTCTTCGAGCCTGATGCGAGAGCTTTCAGGAGCGGTGTATTTGACCATGAAGTCGTATTTACCACTCGGTTGTCCCAAGGTGTCCCACACCTCTTTGGAACTGGAGGAGTCATATCTCTCGATGACGTTGACCTCAAGAAAGGCACAGTTGATGAATTTTAGTCCTGCAAAGTTTGCAAATTCATCTTTGTGTTGGATATTTTCTGGATGACCTGAGTGTTGATCCCATAACATGGTGGGGACGCAGGTATTCTTTTCAATGATGCTCAGCTGATTTTCATTGTTCGGCTGATTTTCTTGCCCCAAGTCTCCTGGGTACGGCTGCTAGATAGGCAGACTATCCATCGGGCCATAATAGCGTGGTCAAAGTTGTCTTTCATTAGAGTGTCTTTCTCTAATGAGTTTGGTGGAGCACGACATCCTTCCGGATCACAATCTCCGTATATCATTTTGACATCTGCCTCGGGATAAATCTCAGACTCTGTGCGGGATAGAAAAATGGCACAGGCACCTCTTCCTGAGACATATAACTGTCCTCGTTAAGATAGGACTTCCATTCCTCATCTGTGTCGGAGGTATCTCCCTCATTGATGGTATGTACTTCTTGAGACACTGGGTGAAGGAAACCTCCATTGTGGAAGAAGTTCTGAATGGGATGTAGACTTTCACTGTTAGCGGCAGTCTGGGTACAGGTTGCAGAAAAACCAATACCCTTCTTTGTTTTATTATCGGCAGGAATGACAAGCTGTCCCCATCCCTTTGCGTTGTTACTCTCGATTACTTGGAAAGCATCTTTGTATGAGGAAATCGAGGTTCCTCTTTCTGTCTGATTATCACTGCTCACTGAAAGTGCCTAGAGCTAAGTTCCAACAACCTCCTCGGGTTCTACACAAGTGGATAATGAAAGGTTACTCACGATCAGGGCTTGTTCTCCACAGACCGTGATGACTTGGTCGTTCTTGACAAACTTAAGCTTCTAGTGAAGCGTCGAAGTGACTGCCCCAGGCTGGTGTATCCAAGGTCTTCCTAATAAACAACTGTATGTTTCCTGGATGTCCATGACCTGGAAAGTGACTAGAAAAGTGTGAGGACCGATAGTTATGGGAAGGTCGACTTCGCCGATAACTATTTTCCTAGATCCGTCAAATGCTTTGACAACGACCTCACTGCCTCTCATCGGAGGTCCTTTGAATGATAATTGCATCAGAGTGGACTTCGGCATGACGTTGAGAGCCGATCCGGTATCTACCAGTACGCTGGCTAAAGCATCGTCCTGGCAGTTGACTGTGATATTGAGCGCCATGTTGTGGTTTTTGCCTTTTTCTGGCAATTCCTCATCACTAAACCCCAAGTTGTTGCAGGAAGTGATGTTAGAGACGATGATGCCGAATTGCCTTATCGACACATCCTGTTCCACAAAGCCCTGTTCTAAGACTTTCTATAGAGCCTCTCTGTGGGCTTCAGAACTGAGCAAAAGCGATAACACTGAAATTTTTGAAGGATTTTGTAATAGCTGATCAATAATGTTGTATTCACTCCTTTGGATGAGCTTCAGCATCTCATCATCGTTTTTTGAAAGGTCGGGATCACTGGATTGACCGACTGGTGCATTGGGAGCTTTTGTCTGAAGTTCCTTTTCTTTGTTAGGTTCTCTAACTCCTCCGTTGAAGATTCGACTGCTCCGTGTTACTTGACTGATGTCGGCAATATTCACGACGGAGGGTAAGGGAATTTCCTTCCTATTCTCAACTGTTGTTGCACCATATTTTTAAGGGATAGCCTTAGTTGATTCATACGGTAAAGGTCCCGGTAAATAGACAATTACAGGAGCCTTCTGATTTTTCTGACTGTCGTAAGTAACTTCAATCAATTCCCGGTTAGGGACTTTCGATTTGTTAAGTAGTGGGATGATGGTACATACATCCTTGGTACTTTCGTGATCAGAGATCACGAAAATATCCTTAATCTGATCAGCGAAATAGTCTGGCATCTAGTTGATAGACCCCAAAGCCGAATATCGTTGGATTTCTTTGCGGTCCAACTGACTTTGAAGGGCTGCTCGCACGAGGTAACATCCTTTATTATTTTCCGAGTAGACTCCACAGTGTTCGTAGTTATGTGGTAACACCTGGCCACGTCCGCTTTAAATGCAGTGTAACCTCACTAGATCTGTTTCCGTAGATCAGACATCCTGACTTTGATGCCGAGTAGGGTTCCCATTAACCACACTGATTTGATGCGTGTCTTCATCCATATAGATTGGAAGCCACCAGTGGTTCAACAAGTGTTGCAAAGTTCTTTGAACGAGAGCGCACCCTTGGTTACTCTCACAACATACTTTACAGCTCAGATAATCATGTGAAGTGAGAAAACCGAGTTGGACTTGCTTGGCGTGTAACTCCACCAAGCTGGTATTCATCAAACGAATATCAAAGATTTAAACCATGTTAATCTGATAAGGATTTCTATCATGGTAGTCCTGGATCCACCCAAGATCCATCTGACGCTAGAGGGCCTCTTGTACAAAAGAGCATTCCTGTTTGTTTACCGAGCATGTCAGACAGGAATCGTAATCGTGCCGTGGCAGATTATGATACTGGCCTTGCCTTGAGTGCATTGCTACTAAGTTGACATTCATTGCACATATATCGTGGTTCTGAATGATGTTGGAACTCGTATAAGTCATGTTGATCCAATTGTTCCTGTAGAGCTGATTGTACGACAGAACATCCTTGATTGCTTTTAGAGCAGATATCACACTGGTGATAATTATGAGGTTGCACATGGTCGTATCCACTCTGTCTACAATGCATCTTGACCAAATTGGCCCTCAATAAGAGTACATCATGAATTTGATAGCTGTTATTGGACTCCCCCTCTATCAAATTTACCGCAGCTTTCTCGTGTTGAGGCAGCGGGTTTGTGAGAACATTCGGATTCGTATCTTTGAAAGATAAGACCCCGCTCTTGACAAGCTTTTTCACGTCGGATTTGAAGCTGAGACAGTTTTCTATGTTATGCCCTGGTCCTCCTTGTTGGTAAGGGCAAGTCTGATCCGCTTTAAACCAAAAAGGCTGTTTTTCCGGTATTGTAAGAGGAGCCCTAGTTTGGAAATGCCCCTTGACCAGTAGAAGTGGAAACAATTTTGTATACAACACCTGTATAGGGTCGAACCCTGGTGGCCGCGTTGTGCGTTTGTTGTTGTACGGAGGACGAACCTGCTGAAGAGGCTGTTGTGTCCTTTGCTGAAATTGTTGTTGAATCGGTTGGCTCTGAGCAACCTGAGGTTGATACGTAGGCGCAGGCGCGAGGTTGCTGTCAGGAGTTGCTGTCATGCCCCTGACATCTTCGCTTTCCCGAAGTTTGTAACCTTCAGGCCCAGCGGCTCCTGCTGAAGTTTCCGGATCTTCAGTGATTGGAGGAATATATCCTTCCGAGATATAGTTGAGTGGCATGCCCCAGGGACAATCTTTCGGAATTTTGTATCTAGGATCATACTTCTCCACTATGGTCGTTGATGCGGTCTCTGAGATCACAGTCCTTTGTTGTTGCATCTGAGCTTCTGCCAGAGCTTGCATGTCGTTATGAAGCTTTCTCAGTTCCCCTTTCAGAGTGTCGATCTCTTCTCTCAACTCTCTGTTCTCTTCCTCGAGATCATCCATCTTTTTCTGACAATTGGCCCGAGTATTGTACGAATGAGACAGTTTGACTTTAGAATCGAGACGCAAACGTGAGATTTGTAGATAAGAAGAATGCGTTATGCGAGAATGATGAATGATATACAATGATTATATTAATTGTACATTTTTTTTGTTTATTCAAAGTAAACTTTGACAATTGGATTGCAAATATCAAACAATGGGGGAAACCCCGTTTTATTGAATTCAAAGATTGCATAATGGAAATATAGTCATTTACATAGTGTTGCGAAAGGAAATCTAAACTAATGGATCCTGAGTCCTCTCTGAGGAGAGCTCAGGTGCTGGTTCTGGTATTTTTCTTTTCTTTGACCGGGGCTCTTCGGTCGTTGTCGGGTTGTCATTCCTTTGCCAAGTGAAAGGAGCGACCAAATTCCTTTGGTCTTCCTGATTCTCTACAGCATGTTGCTCTAAAATCTCAATCAGAGCATCCTTTTCTCTTAACAGTTGTTGTATTTTCTTGCACTCCACATTGAGAATACGGTACTTGTTCCTCCAAGACCTCTTCTCCTGCTGAACTTTGATGAGAGTAACCTGAAGTTTTTCTGTCTCAGACATAAAATAAAGGGCAGAGTCCCTTAATGGAAGAACTTCCTGGCGAGGGTAAGGCATCCTCAGCTTGAGAGCTCTAGTTTGTACCCAGTGGAGATAAGGCTCCACCGAGACACAGTCTGGTTTTCCTAGAGACTCTCTTCCTTTCTTGTGAATGTGTTTCCAGGCATACACTATTTTTGTCTTTAGTGCCCTGTCATTTTCCCCTTCCTTGAAGAAAAGACCTTCCAGATTAGCATTACGCGGGATATGCCTCATCGGGTATCCAAATTGACGACGAACTAAAATTGGATGATAATTGATACCTCCCTTAGTTCCTATAAGGGGTACATTTGGGAAATTTCCACAACGGTCAATGATCTTGATCCCGTCATAGATTCAATTGTACCAATCGATGTTAGAGTTGGTAAGAGACATGATTCTCTGCGACCAACGTAAAGTATTCTTTTGATCCCAAAATATAGCAGACTTGGGCAAGTGGGACGTGAACCATTTGTACAGCAGGGGTACACAACACGTGATCATTCCTCCGTTATACAAATTCCTTAAGGGTACCAAATGATAATCATCTGCGAGCAAAGTCGGTACAGGATTTCCAATCAGAAAAACCTTAATGGCACTGATATCTACAAAGTTATCGATGTTGGAAAACAGAAATAACCCGTAGGTGAGCAAAACAAAGATGCTCTCGAAAGCGGCCACGTTCCCTATACTAGCAAAGTATAGAGCCTTATTTGTTAAGAACTGGGCTGGCAAACCCTAGATTCCACCCTTAGTGGTCATGTGAGTCCTGACTTCTGACTCGTCCAAATAAATTGCTCTTGCAATGGTTTGATCTTTTGGAATTTCTTCCAGTCCAGAAAATGGAGCTTGATCAGTAATGTGCAGATCAGTCAGGTGAGAGTACTCCTCCAGTGTTGGTGCTAGTTGATAATACGAGAATATGAAACATTGATAGACCGGATCGTAGAACTGGATTAGTGTGGACAGGATTCCTTCAATTACGTGGACCCTTAACAAGGACAACAGTCCTCCATACTTGGCTCTGAAAGCCTCAGGGTTGGTTATCATCTTAGCCAAACCTCTCAAATCCTCTAGTTTTGGAACCTTGAAGGTGTACTTATGAGTTTTCCTTCTACCGAAATTCATTAGCGCAATCTTTTTATCTGACATTTGCAATCACTGTCTTAGGTTAATTTGAAAAAGAGAGACTAGAAGAGAAGATTTTTTTTTTGTTTTAATGTTTTTTAGATGAATGCATGAATGCAGCACACAAAAACATAGAAAAACATGGGGTCAAAGGGTCGGTGTCATGAAGTCAAGGCTCTACCCCCCCCCCCCCTAAAGGTTTATACTGGTGATTTTTTGTACCTGTCGGCAAAATCATTGACCCCTCTTGGGATAACAACAGCAAGTGGATCGCCAACGAGCTGATGTATCCTAGAGTGATCTCAGATGAGGGTAGTATCGCGTGACAACTATTTCCCATAGCTTCCGCACTACAAAATGGTTTAAGCCTACTAAAAACCTCAGCTTCTCAGATAGCCCAGTCGACCACACTACTTTGAACAATCGAAGTCGTATAGACAATGTATTTGCAAAGGGAGTCTCCACTGAGTTTGATGGTCGATCGGGGACTCTTAACTGGATTCACTCCCTGCAATATTACCCGTATTGTCATCACCTATCTTAGGTGTATACTCAATCTTTCCACATGCGGCATCACACGCATTTCCATTAGCAAAAAAATAAACACAGATATCAATTAGGAACATCAGTATATATATTTGTCCTAATCATCCTAGACCTCTAGTCTTATGATCCTATACAGACAATGACTCCCCATCAGAGTCGTCATTTCTGTGAACTGAATTTAGGATTTCAACCCTTGGGAAAGCAAGAAAGAATGCCTCCCACTGTGGTCACCACTTTTCTGTAGCGTGATTTTTGTGGTTTCGAATCACTATGGCTTTGGTACTACAGTTCAATTCATTTTTTATCCTATTAAGCTGATTATGGAAGGGAAATAGATGTCTCTAATTAACCCTGCTTACAAACTGAGGTTCAACAGTCAAAACTGTTGATTTACAGATGCTATCAAAATAGGGGGTTCTCCCTTTGGGCTATTAATTAAAAACAGTGTCTAGGCTATTGGTAAGATGTTAGGACTAATGCTTTTCGATTGATGTATGAAGGTATGGGATTTTGGGTTTTTGATTAGTATACTCGCTAAGATTTTTGTAATCTTATGCCTACGTATTCCCGTTTGACGAAACAGGGAAATCAGAGCGATCATAGTTCCTCATATTCTATGGGAGGAAAGAGATGTTTTGGTGTCTTGTTCAAAGCCCAAGACGTGAAGCGAATGGTGGTTTGTATCTTATTCAAAGCCCAAGATGTGAAGCTGAAGGGTTTATTTGTATCTTATTCAAAGCCTAAGATGTGAAGCTAAAAGGTTTTGAATGAGAGAGAATTTGTCATCTCTAAAGGATGATTGACTCAACCGGGGTTTTCTTTATACAAAGCCTAAAAGGAGGCGGGAAGTTTGACTTTTCCGGGGAAAATGTTCTTTCTGTCTTGTACAATACCCAAGATTGAGGCTAAAAAAGGGTGACTGACTCAACAAGAGAGTCTTTTATACTCAACAAGAGAGTTATTTGTTGTCTCGTATGAAGCCCGAGATTGAGGCTAAGAGGGGATTGACTCAACAAGAGAGCCTTTTCTACTCAACAAGAGAGTGTTTATGTGTCTTGTACAAAGCCCAACACAGGGGTGAAAAGGGTTGACTCAACAAGAGAATCTTTTATACTCAACAAGATAGTGTTTTTCTATCTCGTACAAAGCCCGAGATAGAGGCTAAAGGGTTGTGACTCAACAAGAGAGTCCTTTATACTCAACAAGAGAGTGTTTTATATCTCGTACGAAGCCCGAGATGGAGGCTAAAAGGTTGTGACTCAACAAGAGAGTCTTTTATACTCAACAAGAGAGTGATTTATATCTCGTACGAAGCCCGAGATGGAGGCTAAAAGGTTGACTCAACAAGAGAGTCTGAGAGGTTAGCTCCACTAGGGAGAATCATTTGTACAAAGCCCAAGGGGAGGCTACTTGTGCTGGTGACTATTTCAATTGAGTGACAGGTCCAGTGTGTTGGATAAAAGAGAAAATCAGTTCTTATAAAGGGACAGATTGTAGGTAAGGTCGTGCCTTGGTATTGATCAGAGGATCAAGGTTATTTCCTGTTCTTTGAGGAAATGGGAAATGCCACGGGTATCTAGACTGTCCAAGTCTACTGGTGTTTTGAGAAATCGATTCTCAGATAATGAATGATCTTTGTATGATGCCCAAGAGAAGGCTGGTATGTTAAGGGATGAAGGTCAACCCATTAACTAGTCTGACACTTGACTCAGAAAGACAGCTCTAGCAAATTGATGACTAGGTTATGTTCCTATACCTGTAGAGGTCTCTGGGTCCTTGTACTAAGCCCAAGAGAAGGCATAAGAGCTTGTAAGAAGCCGAAGGGTCCTTGTACAACGCCCAAGAGGAGGCGGGGATGCTTTTAGGAAGCCTGCGGGTCCCCAAACCCCTAGAAGTTCAAGACATGCTATTCACCCTTCGGCTTTTCACGTCTGAGAATTTGGAAGAAACTCAAGAAATGCCATTCACGGAGAAAAGATCATCTCTGGGGAGTTAGAGTTTCTTTGACAATGTCTAGGGTGACAGTCTGAGAAAGGGTTCACTGAGAATGCTGCCTTTCACGTATCCCTTTTTTTCAAACCAATTTCTAAACCAAATTATCCATATCCATTTTTTTTTCTAAACCATTTTTATCCAATTCCTTTATCCATTTTTTATGTCCATATTTCATATCCAATTCCAATTTCATTTTTTTTAATATCCAATTATCTGTTTCTCTAATCCAATTTCTATCCATCATATTCCAATTATCCACTTTGCCTCATTTATACCAATTTTTATCCATTCTTTTCATAAACCATAACCATTTTAAATCCATTCTAAAAATCCATTTTTATTCACTTTATCCATATTCCATTACAAAGCCCATTCATAAAAAAAATTCTACAAAAAAATTCTACTTTTGAATTTAGATAGGCCCATTGTCCTTTTTAGGTTTACAACCATTACAAAAAAAAAATGAGTAGTAATGAAATGCCCATGAAGCTTATTCCATATACCACACGATGAAGCCTCATGCTACAAAGAAAAAGTCAAGCCGTGTACAAGCCAAACCAACTTCCAAGCTGAACAAATATCAGCTGCAAAACGCATGAACCAAAATAACCTTCACGCCATTGCTTTCTAAACTTCCAGCCGTGCATTCCCACGAAACAACGCACAAGCCGTCCAAGCCACTTGTCCAAGCCACAGCAAAATCAAACCAAAACGCAGCTGGAACACATTCAAAACGGCACCGCAAATTCACCTCGTGAGAAAATTGCAAAACGCAGCAAAAACAAATTAAAACGGCAACAAACTTCATCAATTTCATTTTCAACTTGCAACCAAAATTCTCACCTCATTTCATCTATAAATACAGCTTCATTTCTCACAATTTCTCAAGCTTTCACAGCCCCAAAAACTCTGCCAAAATTAAACCAAGCTTAGAAAAACTCCATTGAAGCTCCAATTCCAAAAGCCTCAAATATCACTCCAATTTTCATCAAAAATCGTTTCTAAGAGTGAAATTCTTCACATAACAACAAGAGGAAGAGAGTAGAAGTTGAAGAGAGGTCTTGCTTCCATTTTTTAAGGTAGTTCGAATTTTCCGTCGAAACTTTGAAACTCCGATTCGTCCAATTCTTGCATCGACGGTTAATTGTGATCACATATTTGAAATCCTCTCCATCTCACGATCACAACGGTATATGGTTTGAGCTTCGTCGCTTCGATTTGACGGAGCTCAAAAATTGAAGCATGTTGTTATGGATGAACAGTAACCGCGCGGCCAGTTGTAGAAGAAGAAGATCTGTTTCTTTTTTTTCTTCCTTTTTTTACCTTTTGTTTTATTTTCTTTTTCATTAATGCTTTATTTTCTTTTTTTATTATTTTGGCTTAAAAGATACAAAACTCATCCAAATTCTTTTGTGCTTTTTATGCACCTTTTTCTTTTAAACTTTTCAAAGGAATTTGACATGAGTCATTTTTTTGATGAGATGTAAAACTCCTAACCATGGTATTTTGTTGAAAGTATGGTCGTTTTCCACTTAGATGTTGAAGTGATTAGTCTTGTTGATGTTAATCCAAGCAAATCCTCCATCTTAATGTGATGCAAATGCCACTTCCCCATACCTTTGGGTAATTCGTTGAGTATTCTCTCTTGAGAATGACAGGTTGTCTTTTTCAAGATAAAATAAACCATAACCAATAATTTTTGTTCATTGTACCATGAACTACGAGGTTTTGATCCTACATTGCACATCGTGGGTACGTAGGCATGAGGCGATAAGTCTCTCCAAACACAAAAATATAAAAAACATTTCTCCTCTCATCTCCTCAATCTCTTTACAAGCAAACCATTTTCAGACCAAAAAGCATGAATACATCAAAGGGCTCCTATAGAGTACTATAGATGTATTGGGTGCGTAAAACCTTCCCTTTACATAACCAACCCCCCTTACCCTTATCTCTTTAGGTTTTGTTCGCTCTTTTTTTCCTTTCCTTTATGGATAAAAATAAAAGTGCGGTGGCGACTCTTGCTTATTTTTGAGTTGAGTTAATTAATAGCTTATACTCACATATTTCCCCCCTACAGAAAAGTGGCGACTCTGCTGGGGACAGATTGACCTCTTGCTGGTCCATCCCTTGAGGGGTTTAGCCTACTTTGATTTATTTACTGCTTTTTGTCTGTTTTGTGCTGGCTGGATTTTCTGTTTGGTGGGCAGGGTGTTCTGAGAGATAAGCCCACTACCCAGGCTTGAGCATGCACATAGGTTTTAGTGTGGGCAGGCGTGACGCTCCCGTGGTGTTGGCCACGTGCGGGTGATCACAATCCCTACAATCAGACGAGGTTCTATCAGGAGCTTTCTGCTACTGTATGTTGATACAGGCCAGTAGTTATTCTCTTGAGGAATTGTCGACTCTGATGACCATTCCCGAGGACTCAGTAACGGCACTCCTCCCGAGAACGATAATGGCAGACCAGAAATGCCAAACCCATTACGTTTCTCGACCCGAGGACCCAATGCTGGGAACTTGCCATAGGATATTTTTTTTGAAAGTGAATCAGCGGACGACCTCTTTGATTGGCGATAGCATTGTATCCTTCGGGCTGAATGTGTTATTGCTTCTCAAACCTCTGAAGCTGAGGACCTTTCGTTTTGGAGAATCAGTTGAGGCCTCCTCGATTGATGATGATGCCAAACCAGAAATGGTGAATGTATCATCATTTCTCGACCTGAGAGCCCGGGATACTGAACATCCTAGTACCCACATGTGAGAATGGGCGGGTGTTTACAGGTTTGCAGGAAACCCTGACCTTCAACGTACCCAGTACTTCAAAGCGAACCTCTGTCGTCAGCAGCAGTTATTCCGGATCTGTGGAAGCTTTGATCCCTTGTCTGATGCATTCATATTGCATTGCATTTGCATCAAGCATCATTCTGCATTGTTTCTTGCCTTTCCAGGTGTCTTATTGTTTGTTTTTGGTCCTCGTTCAGCCAAGCTGTCGCACCAGTATAATACTCGGGCTAATCTGAAGAAGAAGATGGATCAGTTGCAGCAAGAGAACCGTGAGCTTCGTGAAGAAGTATCAACTCTGAAGGATAGTTTGGAAAGACTCACTGCTATGATGGAAGCTCTGGTGGCTGCTCAGAATCAGCCACCACCACCTCCTCCTCCGCTTTCAACTCCTGTGCAAAGGACAGTCATTTCTGAGATTATCTCTACGCCCATCTCTGTGGCGCCTGCTAGTGTTCCTCAATACTCCATGCCTCCTAGTTTCCCCTGGGGCATGCCTCATAACTTTGTTCCTGAAGGTTATCAACCACCACCACCTCCTGAAGTTCCAATTATTCCTACCGTTCAACCTGTGATGACTGTACCACCGCTTGTAGTTCACACTATTCCTTTTGGTGAAGAGCAAATTTTCCATACTGCTCTAAGTGAGAATGCCAGCGCTTATGATAGAATGGAAGAAATTCAAGACCAGTTTGCTGAAATGCAAAAAGAGATCAAAGCTCTGAGAGGTAAAGAGCTGTTTGGAAAAAAATGCTCATGAGTTATGCTTGGTTCCGAATGTGAAAATCCCGCATAAGTTCAAGGCCCCTGACTTTGAAAAATTAAAGGGTAATTCTTGTCTGTTGAGTCACTTGACTATGTATGCTCGTAAGATGTTGGCTCATAAGGATAATGATCAGCTTCTCATTCACTACTTTCAAGATAGTTTGTCCGGTGCAGCTTTGAAGTGGTATATGGGACTTGATAGTGCTCGAATTCGCACTTTCGAAGATTTGGGTGAGGCGTTTGTGAAGCAGTATAAATATAATGTGGATATGGCTCCCGATCGTGACCAGCTTCGAGCGATGGCTCAGAAGGATAAGGAGACATTTAAAGAGTACGCGCAGAGATGGCGCGAGATTGCTGCTCAGATCAACCCTCCTTTGGAAGAAAAGGAGATGACCAAGATTTTTCTGAAAACTCTGAGTCCTTTTTATTATGAGCGTATGATTGCTAGTGCCCCGAGTGATTTTACTGAGATGGTTAATATGTGGATGAGATTGGAAGAGGGTGTCCGTGAGGGACGTTTGTCGAAAGATGGCAATTCTGCTGGAAGTTCCCAAAAATATAGTGGAGGATTTGCCAAAAATAAAGAAGGAGAGACCAATGTCATTTCTCGAGAAAGGTATAGAAGACCTCACAATAGAAACAATCAGTGTCAGCAACATGTCGCATCTGTCACTCCTGTTATCAGTTCAGCTCCTGTTGTTCAGGCACCTTCTGCTCAGCAACAACGTTCTAATCAGCCAAACAATCAACGGGGTCGTTTTCAGAAAGATTTTGATCCGATTCCGATGACTTACACGAAATTGCTTCCTTGTTTGATTAAGAAGAATCTTGTTTAGACCCGTCCACCACCTGCTGTTCCAAAAGATTCACCATGGTGGTATAAGCCTGAAGCTCATTGTGCTTTCAATCAGGGAGGAGCTGGACATGACACTGAGAACGGTTATCCATTGAAGATGGAGGTACAGAGACTGGCTAGAAGTGGTATTTTGTCTTTTGAAGATTCTAATCCTAATGTCCAATCGAATCCATTGCCTAATCACGGCAAGGTGTCTGTCAATATGGTTTATGGTTGCCCTGGCACATTCAAAATCTTTGATATCTGTTGGATCCGAAGATCTCTTGTGGAAATGCATGCAGTTTTGAGTGAATACCATGATATTGATCATAATTATGCAGCCTGTTGCATCTGTTCTGTGAATCCTCGTGGTTGTGTGATAGTGAAGAGGTATATTCAAAGGATGATGGACGAAAATTTAATTGAAGTCACTGCTAAGAGAAACGAATATCAGAACGAGGTGAATGCTATTGAGCCACGCTTTAATATTCCTGAAAGAGTTGTTATCTCTTATGACAGTCGGAAGACAGCTGCTACACCTTTGGTCATTCGGTTGCCCGGACCAGTACCCTATGAATCTGACAAAGCTGTTCCGTATAAGTACAATGCTACCATGGTAGAAGATGGTAAGGAAGTGCCCATTCCTTCTTTGTCTTCTGTGGTGAGCATCGCTGATGTGAGTAGGGTGACCCGGAGTGGTCGAGTTTTTGCTCCTGAACCTCCATAGACTGTGGAGAATGTTATTGCTGGCAAACGAACTCAAGAAGAGAGTCATGTTGATGTTTCTGGTCAGTCCAGTGGTTCAAAGTTTTTTGAGGATGAAGTATTGAAATTGATCAAGAAGAGTGATTACAGTGTTGTGGATCAACTCTTGCACACCCCGTCCAAGGTTTCAGTGTTGTCCTTACTGATGAATTCTGAAGCTCATAGGAAATCTTTGCAGAAGGTTTTGGAACAAGCATATGTTGAGCATGATGTGACTGTTAACCAGTTTGATGGCATTGTTGCCAACCTCACCGAATGTAATAATTTGAGTTTCTGTGATGAAGAGTTACCCGAGGAGGGGAGAAATCACAATTTGGCTTTACATATCTCCATGAACTGTCAAGAAGATGCGCTTTCTAATGTGTTGGTTGATACTGGCTCTTTTATGAATGTGTTGCCAAAATCTACTTTATCAAAGCTTGCTTACCAAGGTCCTCCCATGAGGTATAGCGGAGTTGTTGTTAAAGCTTTTGACGGATCTCGAAAGACTGTGATTGGAGAGGTTGATCTCTTGATCAAAATAGGACCGTGTTTCTTCCAGATTACTTTTCAAGTAATGGATATCCGTCCTGCTTATAGTTGTCTGCTTGGCCGACCCTGGATTCATGAGGCTGGGGCAGTGACTTCAACTCTTCATCAGAAGTTGAAATTTGTTAAGAATGATAAGTTGGTAGTTGTTGGAGGTGAGCAAGCGATGCTGGTGAGCCACCTTTCATCCTTTTCATATGTTGATGCTGATGAAACTGTTGGAACTCCGTTCCAAGCTCTTTCTGTTGATGATAAAGCTGTTAAGAAGAATGGGTTACCCATGTCTTCTTTGAAGGATGCTCTGCACGTGTTAGAAACTGGTCGGTCTGACGGTTGGGGCCGAGTCATTTATGTGGTTGATAACCTGGGCAAAACTGGTTTAGGCTTTACGCCTGGTATAGTCAGAAGGGATTTGAAGCATATTAATGAGACTTTTCATAGCGCTGGATTCATCCACAAGGATCACTCTACTGCTGCCATCATTGAAGATGATGAAGAGGAAAAACTTCCCAATTTTGTGACACATGGACAGATCTGCCAGAATTGGACAGCTGTTGACGTTCCTACTATTGTTCATGTTTCAAAGTAATTTGTTTTTGTTTCTTTCAAAAAAATCCTTTCACTCTGCCCAAGGTGAAAGTGAATTTGTGAGGGCTTTGTTTCAAATTTTATCATCATCAATAAAATGTTATTTTGTTTATCCATATTATGTTTTCCCTTTTTGCTTTATTTCTGAAAAATGGTAACATAAAAAACCAAAAAAATAATAATAATGTGATAATCATCTTTATCTGCATAATACTTGCACTTTTTGTTCATATTCTAAAATCAAACATAAATCATTGTGCAGATTAATTGTTAAACCCATTGAAAAGAATGACCCTATGCCCCCTCCCAACTTTGAGTTCCCTATGTTTGGAGCTGAAGAAGATGGTATTGAGGAGATTCCAGATGAAATTTCTCGGTTGCTTGAGCACGGGGAAAAGGCCATTCAGCCTCATGAAGAGCCGTTGGAATTGGTTAATTTGGGTTTAGAGGATGATATAAAAGAAGTCAAGATTGGGGCACTGCTTCAGTCAGATGTTAAGAAGAGGATTGTGGAGCTTCTTAGAGAATATGTTGATGTGTTTTCTTGGTCTTGTCAAGACATGCCTGGTCTTGATACTGATATTGTGGAGCATAGATTGCCGTTGAAGCCTGAATGTCCACCTGTGAAGCAGAAATTGAGAAGAACTCATCCCGACATGGCTGTGAAGATCAAAGAGGAAGTTCAAAAGCAGATTGATGCTGGTTTTCTTGTAACTTCTGAGTATGCTCAATGGGTGGCCAATATTGTGCCTGTTCCAAAGAAAGACGAAAAAGTCCTAATGTGCGTTGACTATAGAGATTTGAATCAAGCAAGTCCAAAAGATGATTTTCCATTGCCACACATTGATATGTTGGTAGATAATACTGCTAAATTCAGTATCTTTTCTTTTATGGACGGATTTTCCGGTTATAATCAAATAAAGATGGCACCCGAGGATATGGAAAAAACAAAATTCATTACACCCTGGGGAACATTCTGTTATAGAGTAATGCCCTTCGGTTTGAAAAATGCTGGTGCAACGTACCAGAGAGCTATGACCACTTTGTTCCATGATATGATGCATAAAGAAATTGAGGTCTATGTGGATGATATGATTTGTAAGTCGAAGACTGAAGAAGATTATATTGAGTACTTATTGAAGTCGTTTCAACGTTTGAGAAAGTATAAGCTCCGTTTGAATCCTAATAAATGCACTTTTGGTGTCCGTTCTGGAAAGTTGTTGGGCTTTATTGTCAGCCAAAAAGGCATTGAAGTTGATCCTGGTAAAGTTAAAGCCTTTCAGGAAATGCCTGCGCCCAAAACAGAGAAACAAGTAAGAGGATTCTTGGGACGTTTGAACTATATTTCCCGATTTATATCCAATATGACTGCCACATGTGCGCCGATCTTCAAGCTTCTTCGCAAAGATCAGGGTTGTGTCTGGACAGAGGATTGTCAAAAAGCGTTTGAAAGAATTAAAGAGTATCTGCTTGAACCTCCGATTTTGTCTCCTCCTGTGGAAGAAAGACCTTTGATCATGTATTTGACCGTGCTGGAAGAATCTATGGGCTATGTTCTAGGTCAACAAGATGAATCTGGTCGAAAAGAATTTGCCATTTATTATTTGAGCATGAAGTTCACCGATTGTGAGTCTCGGTACTCAATGCTTGAAAAGACATGTTGTGGTTTGGCTTGGGCTGCCAAGCGCCTCCGCCAGTATATGTTGAATCATACGACTTGGTTGATATCCAAAATGGATCCAATCAAGTATATTTTTGAAAAGCCTGCTTTAACTGGGAGGATCGCTCGTTGGGAAATGTTGTTGTCAGAATATGATATCGAGTACCGAACTCAAAAAGCGATAAAAGGAAGTGTTTTGGCTGACCATTTGGCACACCAGCCAATTGATGATTATCAACCTATCAGGTTTGATTTTCCTGATGAAGATGTGATGTACCTAAAGGTTAAAGATTGTGAAGAACCATTACTTGGTGAAGGGCCTGAGCCGGGATCCCGTTGGGGTTTGATTTTTGATGGAGCTGTTAATGAATATGGCAATGGTGTTGGGGCAATCATTGTTACTCCTCGTGGTTCTCATATTCCTTTCACTACAAGGTTGATGTTCACTTGCACAAATAATGCGGCTGAGTATGAAGCATGTATTATAGGCTTGGAAGAAGCTATTGATTTAAGAATCAAGATTCTTGATGTATATAGAGATTCAGCCCTAGTGATTAATCAGATTAAAGGAGGATGGGAAACACGCCAACCTGATTTGATTCCTTATCGAGATTATGCAAGAAGGTTGTTAACTTTCTTCAATAAGGTTGAGTTTCACCATGTACCCAGAGCAGCAAATCGAACGGCAGATGCCTTAGCAACTATATCCTCCATGATTGTGGTGAATCGGTGGAATGATGAGCCCAAAATCGATGTTATGCGGCTTGATAGGCCAGGTCATGTATTTTTGGTTGAAGAGGTTGTTAATGATAAACCGTGGTATTATGTTATTAAATACTTTCTTCAAAATCTAGAGTACCCGCTTGGGGCATCCAAGAAAGATAAGAAGACCTTGAGCAGGTTGGCTGGTAGTTTCTTCTTGAATGATGATGTGCTGTATAAAAGAAATTATGACATGGTCTTGCTCAGATGCGTGGATAGACACGAAGCAGACATGTTGATGAAAGAAATTCATGAAGGATATTTTGGTACCCTTGCCAATGGGCATGCAATGGCTAAGAAGATGTTGAGGGCAAGTTACTATTGGCTGACAATGGAATCTGACTGTTGCAAATTTGTGAAGAAGTGCCATAAGTGTCAGGTTTATGCTGACAAAATTCATGTACCACCAACTCCTCTCAATGTTATCTCTTCCCCATGGCCTTTCTCCATGTGGGGCATTGATATGATTGGAATGATTGAGCCTAAAGCGTCGAACGGACATTGTTTCATATTAGTGGCTATTGACTATTTTACCAAGTGGGTTGAAGCGGCATCATATGCCAATGTGACCAAGCAAGTAGTAGTCCGGTTTATCAAGAACCAAATCATCTGTCGGTATGGTGTTCCGAGAAAGATTATCACTGATAATGGGTCGAACTTGAATAACAAGATGATGAAGGAATTATGCGATGAATTCAAGATTGAGCATCATAATTCTTCTCCTTACAGACCTAAGATGAATGGGGCTGTTGAAGCTGCTAACAAGAATATTAAGAAGATTGTTCAGAAGACGGTTGTTACTTACAAGGATTGGCATGAGATGCTCCCTTTTGCTTTGCAAGGGTATCGTACATCCGTCCGCACTTCAACAGGGGCAACCCTTTCTCTCTTGTTTATGCTATGGAAGCAGTGCTCCCGGTAGAGGTCGAAATCCCTTCTATGAGAGTTTTGATGGAAGCTGAATTGTCTGAGGCTGAATGGTGCCAAAGCAGATATGATCAGTTGAATTGGATCGAAGAGAAAAGAATGACAGCCTTGTGTCATGGCCAATTGTATCAACAGAGAATGAAGAAAGCTTTTGACAAGAAGGTTCGACCTCGTGTGTTCAGAGAAGGCGACCTCGTGCTCAAAAGGATCTCGACTTCTACGAATGATTCTAGGGGCAAGTGGACTCCTAATTATGAAGGCCCATATGTTGTTAAGAGAGCCTTCTCTGGTGGTGCATTACTTCTTACAACTATGGATGGTGAAGAGTTCACTCGTCCTGTGAATGCCGATGCAGTCAAGAAATACTTCGCCTAAAAAATAAAAGAACAACTTTCTAAGTTGAAAACCCGAAAGGGCGGCTTAAGTAAAAATGAGCGTCTCGGTGGGCTGAAAACCCGAAAGGGCGGTCCAGGCAAAAATTAGAGACAAAAACAGAAATAATCATCCCGGTAGATTGAAAACCCGAAAGGGCAATCTAGGCAAAAGTTAGGGATTATGGCAAGTAACTGCATCTGGCCAGTCTTGATCATTTGAAAGCAACATTGTCTATCAAGGATTTTGCTTCAATCATCCTCAACTGAAGTTTTGGGCACAGTGGAATTCAAAGTTGTTAGGGAGAATAGTGATCGTTGTATTTCAATGTAACCCTTTCCGTGTATTTACCATTTTTTAAACGTTGTAATGATCCATGGAATTACGCCATTTGCGGACTTCCATTCTATTAATAAAATTTGGGCCTTTGTCCCTTTGTTTGCAATTCTTATTTTGTTTCTGTTTACAGAATTTCATTTATTTTTGATGATGATTTTTGAAACAAAATGTGAATAATTGATTTAAACTTTTGAAAATTATGAAAACATTTTCCTTTGAGTTATGAATGAGAAAAGGAACATCAATGGTTATTCCAAGGACAGTAGGATCGATGTTTTCCTCAGCAGGGTTCGTTCTTGCTCCTTTGGCAGAATTTATTGACAGCTCCCCAGTAGAGTTTGTCGATATTTCCTCAGTATAATTTGTTGATATTTCCTCAGCAGATTTTGTTCCTAGGAATGTGATCAGTTGTTGACAAGGTGATGGGTTTGTTATGATGTGTTGAATTCATAAGGTCCAATGCTGTTTGGTTTCTTCCCCAACTAGGTCTTGGTCTGAATCTTCTCCAACTGATTATGTTATGGTCAGGCATTTGAGTAGTTTTGAGGTCCACACTTTTCCTCAATGGTGGTCCCCATACAGAGATTCATTTTTGCTGTCCCCAGCCGAAATCATATGGGGAATCTTCACTCAGAGTTTTACCCTCTAGACGTGTTGTTGTTGCTTTGGATATCCCCAAACAGAGAGCCATGTTTTTTCCTTTAAGAAGCATGGACTTGGTGGTTGTTTGTGGGATTCTTACCTGTGGTTGTATTTCTTGCCAGGATAATTTATCCTCGCTGATTCCCCAGCGGAGACAAAGCATTACTATTTCGTTTGCCCTCCAATCATAAAGCAGTGAGGTTAATTTCTCATTTCCCCCGGCAAGTCCAAGATGTACTTCTCTCCGGATTGTTTTTCCAGAGATTTATCCTCTAAGTGAAGTTTGTGCATCTCTAATGCGGTTATTCCCCAGTGAAGTCGCTGATGATATTTCTTTTAGTCACCTGTTGGGTTTTCTCTCATTTATGATGAGTTTTGATCTAAAATCCCCCACAGTTTGACCTTTCGCTGTTTTCCTCAGCAAGTCCAGGATGCCTCGCTCAGATTTGGTTAATCCTCAGAGTGTGTTCTCGTATCTCCAGCAGATCTTCCTTGTATCCCCAGTGGATTTTGCATAGATGTTTATATGTCTACGATCCCTAGTGGATTCATTATTTTTCAGCAGCAGATCCCTTCATCCTTTTGAAATGGAAGTTCTTATGAATTTTTACGATCCCCAGGAAGAGTCAGAAAGATTGGGTTTGTATGATTCCCCGACAGATTTCCTGTCGTCCTCAAAGTAGAGTTTATGTTATTATCCTCTTTGTGGATCATCAATGTTAGAAGATTGATATTTGGGTATTTCCCCAAGGAGTGTCTTCCTCTCCAGCAAGATTTGAGCCTTGTAGTAGGATTTATTTTCCTTTGATGGCTTTTGTTTATCCCTTGCAGAATTTTCTCAGCTAAATGCCTAGCAGAGTTGCTAATGATATCTCCATCTTGTTGAGATTAGCCGAGTATTCAGTGGTGTTTTGACGTTTACTCCACCCACTGTTTACCCTTTTTATGTCTGTTTTGTCAGCATATTCATACTCATAAGCATTGCATGTGCATTCATTTATTGTGCATAGCATGTTGTTATTGCATTGTGCATTTTGCATTTGTGTTGGTGCTTCTTTGCTCTCTGATGTTGCTATCCCCGTAGAGCATGTGTGTCCTCTCTCCATTTAGAGCATGGACCCGTAAGCAGAAAAATGCCTATCTTTGCTAATTCCCCACTAAGTTTATTTCTCTTGGAAGATTATTGATTCAGTTTCCTCTCCAGTTCATTATCTGGATGGAATTAGTCCCTAGTCGAGATATTTTCTCCTCGAGATGAGTCTTGTTTGACCGTTTCTCTCCAGCTTGTTCCTGGATTGAACTTTGGTCCCCTGCAATATTTGTTTGGATTTCTAGCCTGTGAAACCTAGATTGAGAGTGGATTTATTTTGCACCTTTGAGGATTCTGCGCCCTTCAGCTGAAATCTGTGTATGATTCTCCCTTTGGATGGTTCAATACTATTTCGTGGCATTCCTTTATTTGAGAATCCTGAGGCGATGCAGTTATTACCTTTTGTGACTCCAATGAATGGTAAGTCTCTTCGGTTTGACAGGACAGTTCGTTGTTGAGATTTTGTGACTCCGATGAATGGTAAGTCTCTTCGGTTTGACGGGACAGTTCGTTGTTGAGATTTTGTGAGTCCGATGAATGGTAAGTCTCTTCGGTTTGACGGGACAGTTCGTTGTTGAGATTTTGTGACTCCAATGAATGGTAAGTCTCTTCGGTTTGATGGGACAGTTCGTTGTTGAGATTTTGTGACTCCGATGAATGGTAAGTCTCTTCGGTTTGACGAGACAGTTCGTTGTTGAGATTTTGTGACTCCAATGAATGGTAAGTCTCTTCGGTTTGACGGGACAGTTCGTTGTTGAGATTTTGTGACTCCGATGAATGGTAAGTCTCTTCGGTTTGATGGGACAGTTCGTTGTTGAGATTTTGTGATTTCAATGAATGGTAAGTCTCTTCGATTAGACGGGACAGTTCGTTGTTGAGATTTGTGACTCCGATGAATGGTAAGTCTCTTCGGTTTGATGGGACAGTTCGTTGTTGAGATTTTGTGACTCCGATGAATGGTAAGTCTCTTCGGTTTAATGGGACAGTTCGTTTTTGAGATTTGTGACTCCGATGAATGGTAAGTCTCTTCGGTTAGACGGGATAGTTCGTTGTTGATATTTGTGACTCCGATGAATGGTAAGTCTCTTCAGTTTGATGGGACAGTTCGTTGTTGAGATTTGTTACTCCGATGAATGGTAAATCTCTTCGGTATGCTAGAGATAGTTCATTGTTGAGGTATTGTTTTTCTCCAGTGGAGCCTTTTTGTGCTAAGTCTTCCCTGTTGAGTTACATCCTTGTTGTATTGTGGTTTATTTCCATATACAATTATCCCCAGTTTGAATCTTTTACTCAGCTGAGTTCCAGTAGTTGTGCGGTATGTTCCCCGACTAGTTGGTGGTATCCTGTGATGTGTTTCCCTGGTGGAGTTTCTTTCTCCCGTTCTTCTTTTTGTGGCATATTCTCCCCACAGCGGTCTTGTGTCTGCATATCATTTGCATAATCATATCATTTTGTGGTATCTTAGGGCTAAGAATTGGGTTTATTATTATATTTAAGTCTCTTCTATCTCGTCGAGACAAAGATGTCAATCTTCTTATCTCCGGATAGAAGAAACTTAAATAGGGGCAGCTGTAATACCCTAATTTTTGCCCCTAAGATCCCACATATCATTTTGCATCTCATACCACAAACAAGATCACTGGTATCCTTGTGTATTTCTCTTTTGCTTTATGTTTGTTTATGTTTACTAACCTCTAACCAAAATACCAAAAATATGTTGTTGTTTGCTTGTGTGTTGTGCAGGTTTGTCAAAGGAAATGAAGTGATTTCAAGTCACGTGTGACTGTTTGTTCTTGATCCAGTTCAGATGGATGTTTGACCTGATCTTGGTCAAACTATCCAGCAATTGTTTCAAGTGCCAGTTATCTGTTTCAGTGGGCTATTTCTCAAGCATTGACTGTCAAGTTGTTGTGTGGTGATGTCTATCAAGTTCATCTGAGTTCTTCAATCAAGACTGTGTTCATCTGTGCATTTATTTTCCAAGATAATTGATTCAGATGAATTTTGAAGTGATTCAGAACTTATTCAAGTGGCCGTTGTTCAGTCGTGGCTTGTTCAGTGGTAGTTGTGTTTTATCAGGGGCTTGTGAAAAAAAGGTTAAGATTGGTTCTGGGCTAAAAAAAAGAAAAAGATTTTGCTATTCATGATCCATTTTCATTTCCATTCCTTAAACCATTTTTTTTTCTAAACCAATTCTTTTATCCATTTTTAAACTAATTTTCATATCCACATTTTAGTAACTAAATATCCATTTTTTTCAAACCAATTTCTAAACCAAATTATCCATATCCATTTTTTTTTCTAAACCATTTTTATCCAATTCCTTTATCCATTTTTTATGTCCATAATTCATATCCAATTCCAATTTCATTTTTTTTAATATCCAATTATCCGTTTCTCTAATCCAATTTCTATCCATCATATTCCAATTATCCGCTTTGCCTCATTTATACCAATTTTTATCCATTCTTTTCATAAACCATAACCATTTTAAAACCATTCTAAAAATCCATTTTTATTCACTTTATCCATATTCCATTACAAAGCCCATTCATAAAAAAAATTCTACAAAAAAATTCTACTTTTGAATTTAGATAGGCCCATTGTCCTTTTTAGGTTTACAACCATTACAAAAGAAAAATGAGTAGTAATGAAAAGCCCATGAAGCTTATTCCATATACCACACGATGAAGCCTCATGCTGCAAAGAAAAAGTCAAGCCGTGTACAAGCCAAACCAACTTCCAAGCTGAAAAAATATCAGCTGCAAAACGCATGAACCAAAACAACCTTCATGCCATTGCTTTCTAAACTTCCAGCCGTGCATTCCCATGAAACAACGCACAAGCCGTCCAAGCCACTTGTCCAAGCCGCAGCAAAATCAAACCAAAACGCAGCTGGAACACATTCAAAACGGCACCGCAAATTCACCTCGCGAGAAAATTGCAAAACGCAGCAAAAACAAATTAAAATGGCAACAAACTTCATCAATTTCATTTTCAAATTGCAACCAAAATTCTCACCTCATTTCATCTATAAATACAACTTCATTTCTCACAATTTCTCAAGCTTTCACAGCCCCAAAAACTCTGCCAAAATTAAACCAAGCTTAGAAAAACTCCATTGAAGCTCCAATTCCAAAAGCTTCAAATATCACTCCAATCTTCATCAAAAATCGTTTCTAAGAGTGAAATTCTTCACACAACAACAAGAGGAAGACAGTAGAAGTTGAAGAGAGGTCTTGCTTCCATTTTTTAAGGTAGTTAGAATTTTCCGTCGAAACTTTGAAACTCTGATTCGTCCAATTCTTGCATCGACGGTTAATTGTGATCACATATTTGAAATCCTCTCCGTCTCACGCTCCGATTTAACGGAGCTCAAAAATTGAAGCATGTTGTTATGGATGAACAGTAACCGCGCGGCAAGTTGTAGAAGAAGAAGATTTGTTTCTTTTTTTTTTCCTTTTATTACCTTTTGTTTTATTTTCTTTTTCATTATTGCTTTATTTTCTTTTTTTATTATTTTGGTTTAAAAGGAAATTGGGCCATGTGAGCCCGTTACTTTACCACCACCATATTTCACTATAGACCTCCCTCATCTCTTTTTCTTTAACTTTTTTCTAACGATTTCTTTTTTTTTTATTGTTCTTAGTGTCTTTTATAATTCATATTTGTAGTTTTTATTTGATTTTGATTTACTATTTTGGTTGATTTTTGATACTTTGAATTTTATTCTAAAAGAAAAATCTCTTGAAATTGTTTTGAGTTTTTTAGCCTTGATTTTATTTTCCTTTTGATTTTGGATTTGAATTACATTTTTTAAGATATTATTTCTCTTTAAATTCATTGGACTTAGGGTGTAGATGAAGTTGGATAAATGTTCACTAATTCAAATCTACCTTTAAAGTGAATTATTTAATTCACTTTAGGTGCTTTGAGCTAATGATATATTTAGCACTTTAATCCACCAAAATGAGTGAATGAACTTAAAGATGGAATTATCTTGAATTTGTAATTCAAATTTGGTTTCCTCTTTCTTCTATTTCTTTTTCTTTTTGATCGATGAAAGTCGAAGTGGTCGTGAAATTTCTTTGTTGAATTTCGATCGAGACGAGATCATTACCACTTTTTCTTTTCGTGTGGCATCGCTTTAGGATAACGATCCCTATATCGTTTATCTCGCGTGCATTAACACATATATCTCATGGCCGGCCTCATTCATAGGGTAATTGCTCAAACAAATTACTCGGTGTGCGCTTAACATAGACCAAAATTTGTCCCGCCTCGGATAAACTATCAAGAATAGTTGATTATTTGTCTTATGGTTCACAACTCATGAAACTTGTTGTTAGGAGGCTTTGGTCTTATCAATCCTCTAATAAGTTTCATCAACCTTGACCTAAGTGCAATTATTCAATTGTTATTGATCACTAACACTAACGATTAACCACTAACTTACTAACAATTTTATTATATTAATTTTGTTTATGTTTCCTTCTCGCTCCTTATCTCTTTTATTTTTTTTATGCTTCATTATTATCATTCCATATCATGTTTATGTTTCCGCAATTTTTTCCTTTGTCTGTTGGACATATGTTTATGTTTCCGCAATTTTTCCTTTGTCCGTTGGACATGTGTTTATGCTTATGCCATTTTTCTTTTGTCCATTTGGACTTAAAACATTAATAAAGGATTAAATCATAAAAAACTTAATTCTCTTTTTGGACTATTGGTTACTATCCTATGCTTTGGAGTGATCTCTTTATGGACCTCTTTTGAAGTAATATTGGACTTATGGACCTAGAATTAGGACTTCTTATCCCTTTGCTTGGAGTATGGATTGAAGACTTGCCTTTACTTGGCCAATTTGCTTAAGGATGGAATTCTTTTAATATTGCTCTGAAGTGGCTCCATTTTGGTTAGATCCTTCTTTTCCCTAGCTTTTATTTCACGCACTAGGATAGTCACTTCTTCTCCTCCCCATTCTTAAATTTTCCAAATCTTCTCCCTTTTTCAAAATCTTCTTCTTGTTTTCAAACTTAAAACCACTTTCATAATAAAACCTTGACTTTTGTCAAGTGACTTTTTAAACTTTGTTTTCTTAATAAATGTCAATCCATTTAACTATATTTTGACTATTTCATAAAAATAAAAAAAATACAAAACTCATCCAAATTCTTTTGTGCTTTTTATGCACCTTTTTCTTTTAAACTTTTCAAAGGAATTAGACATGAGTCATTTTTTTGATGAGATGTAAAACTCCTAACCATGGTATTTTGTTGAAAGTATGGCCGTTTTCCACTTAGATGTTGAAGTGATTAGTCTTGTTGATGTTAATCCAAGCAAATCCTCCATCTTAATGTGATGCAAATGCCACTTCCCCATACCATTGGGTAATTAGTTGAGTGTTCTCTCTTCAGAATGACAGGTTGTCTTTTTCAAGATAAAATAAACCATAACCAATAATTTTTGTTCATTGTACCACGAACTACGAGGTTTTGATCCTACATTGCACATCGTGGGTACGTAGGCATGAGACGATAAGTCTCTCCAAACACAAAAATATAAAATACATTTCTCCTCTCATCTCCTCAATCTCTTTACAAGCAAACCATTTTCAGACCAAAAAGCACAAATACATCAAAGGGCTCCTATAGAGTACTATAGATGTATTGGGTGCGTAAAACCTTCCCTTTACATAACCAACCCCCCTTACCCTTATCTCTTTAGGTTTTGTTCGCTCTTTTTTTCCTTTCCTTTATGGATAAAAATAAAAGTGCGGTGGCGACTCTTGCTTATTTTTGAGTTGAGATAATTAATAGCTTATACTCACAAATTTCCCCGCTACAACAGCTCAAGGAGAGGCCCAAGGTTTTATCAGTGATTGCACTGTTGTTTTGAATTTGTACAGGGACTTATACAGGTGACTAA
Source organism: Lathyrus tuberosus (assembly GCA_022829125.1). Taxonomy (NCBI): domain Eukaryota; kingdom Viridiplantae; phylum Streptophyta; class Magnoliopsida; order Fabales; family Fabaceae; genus Lathyrus; species Lathyrus tuberosus. The sequence continues at coordinate 1,029,522 of JALAZF010000842.1, forward strand.
GGCCTAAAAAGTTTTTACGTATAAGGGGATGGGTCTTACACTCTACTAGAGGCCCAAAGGTTTATTTTTGTACAAGGGATGGGGCTTACAGCTCGAGGAGAGGCCCAATTTTTTTTTTGAAAATGGCGTTCGCGCCGAGGTTTTTCTTTTAACACAGAGGGACTTATACAATATCTGAGGCCCAAAATGGTTTTGGTTAAAAGGGGATTGGGTCTTACACTCTATTAGAGGCCCAAAGATTTATTTTTATACAAGTAGTGGGGCTTACAGCTCAAGGAGAGGCCCAAGGTTGTATATAAAAAAGGTGACGATCACGCCGAACTTTTTGATGGTATCGAGGCTTATACAATACACTGAGGTCCAAATTATTTTGGTTTAAAAAAGGGTTGGGTCTTACACTCTATTAGAGGCCCATGAGTGATTGAAAATGATTTGTTTAGGGGGATTAAGATCAAAACCCTAAATTAGTTTCAAAATGTATTTTAATTAAATGAAAATTTAATTAAAATGATCAAAATTTATCAAACATGTGTGAAAACAAGTGGTGATCTTGGATTAATGTTTGAAAAATCATGTTTATATCCACAAAATAATTGGAAATCAATTAAGTTTGGAAAATCAAGAAGGAACAAATATTTCAAATGTTAAAAACAATTAAACATTAATTCTTTGCAAAAATATCAAATATAAGAAATAAATAATATTTTTGGGAATATTTGGCAAAATAAAATATTTTAACATTTTTGTGAATTATTAAAAAAAGAATCAACTCAAAATCATTAAAATTCAGAGAGAAATTAATTTTTGAATCAATTAAATAAAATCACAAAATTCAAATATTCATATATTCAAAAATGGCGCCAAGAACATGGCAAGAACACGCGCCACCCTCTGTTTCTGCAGATTTTCATTTTCTATCAAATCTCACTGAATACTTGATGATATCATGCAATCTACATATCAATCTACTCGTTTTTACCTCACGATCATGTCTATCGTCTTTAATTTCATTTATTTTAAGCATGGAATAAGAAATCAAAGAGAAACCTCAAGAACCCTAAATTCTGCATGAAGGCTCAGAAATTCCACACACGATTCAAACAAAACAATTGATTGAGGGTAAACACTCTATGCATGATTATGAACATATGACCAAATTATTGTGCAGCAAAAAATGCGTGGATCATAGAGTTAGAAGAGCTCATGCTTACCTCTTGCAGCTGGTGATCGTGTTTTGTGTTAGAGGTGTTACAGCTGGGTTCCAAGGATATGGAAAGCTCCCCTAGGTGCTATGTGATGTGTCTGGATGCTTGGAGTGGATAGAATTGAGCTGGAACTTGATTTGGCACCTCAACTGCAAGTCTGCTAAAAGCTTGAGAAGTTGGTTGGTGATTTTGTGATTTCAGTGTTCCAGATGTTATGTGAGTGTTTGGATCACTTCTATATGATGTTTATGAGGCGTGTGTTTGATTGGTATGGTTGGAATTGTTCTCAAGCTCAAAACCCGATAGTGACTTGCTTTGGAAGGCAAGATTGGAGTGAAGGAAGAGATTTTGAGGAAAGCATTTGTTTGATGGTTTTGGTGTACTCAAACTGATCACAAATGATGTCTATTTATAGTGCAACAAGTTTGTTTTGGCAGCAATAGTGAATGGCAACTGCTGCATAGGTTTGGCCAATGTTGAGCAATGAGAATCCAAGTCTCCTCTAGCCATTGACTAGAGGTTAGGGCACAGGCTGCTGGTTCCCTTGGTCTTGGATATGTCTTGACTGAATTCAGTTTGAAATGGCTCAGTCCATGCCACCTTGGTGCATCCATTAAATGCTCCAAACCAAAATTGGAGTCTTGTCCCTCTTTTAGGCATTTCTAGGTTTGGCATGATACACTGGGTTCCAAAGACTTGGGAGGATTGGGATCAGTGTTTGTCCCTCATTGGTCTCCCCCTGAGGTGTTCAGATGGATTGAGTTGTTTGTCATTTGCACAAATTTGGTAAATCGAGCAAAATGCACAAATCTGCCTTGCCATGACAGTTTGCAACAAGGCATATTGGCATGGTCATATCTCATGGCTCAAGTGGAATTTGGTGGAGTTCATGGCCATTTTGGAAAGCTCTTATATGATACAACATATGTGTGATTATAGTTTGTTTTGATACTTTTTGGATCCAAGTGAAAAATGCCCCCACATTTGGAAAAAAAAAGGGAAGGCAGATTTTGACTTAGTGAAAATTTCACCAAGTGTTGGAAAAAGTGACATTTCATGTTTTCAGCCATTTTGATCATTCCATAACTCAAAATCCATGGTGAATTGGAATGCGTGGTAGTTGAAGCTTTTGTAGAGGGCCATGAGAGTTACAAATCTAGCTTTGAATGGGGAAAAATGGCCTTAGGGTTTAGGAGATATGATCATCCAAAGTTGGTACCCTAGCCACTTTGTTCCATAACTTAGAAAATTTTCTATGTTTTTATGGTTACCCCTTTTACAAGTTATCCCACTTTTCTTGATTTTTCTTGATGAATGGTGATCAAAATCACACATTGACATCATTTTAGGGTCAAAGAACCATATTTGTGAAAAATCTCAAAAAGTCAAAGTTGACTTTTGTGCATAGTTGACTTTTTGTCAGATGAATTCCAAACTGTGCGATCGTCTATGAAATCAAGTCCTTGACCTAAATCAAACTTGATGGACATGTTCCATGGGTGTTATAGGGTGTATTGAATCATGTCCCAAGGATTGGGAGCATGCCTGGGTCAAAAGTCAAAGGCACGATTGACTTTTTCCTCAAAACCCTAATTGTTGTCCTGATGAAATTGAAACTCGTGCACCAAGCTTCTTGGATCAATCCAGTATTGCAAATGGATCAATGTAGTGTGTTAGAGACCCTCAAATCCTCTCTTGAGGGTTTGGCTCATGTTTTGTCCCAAAAGTCAACTTAGGGGTGAATTAGGTCAAGAAACCCTAATTCCTGATTTTTGATGTATACATCCCCTGAGGCTAAATTGACTTGATGATTGGGTTCATGATGTCCCTTAGGGAATTTTAGGTTATGCTTTGAAGCATTGGCTCATGCCTAGAGGAAAATTTCCATCTGGAGGCCCTGGTCGACCAAAACCCTAATTTGGTGACACTGGCGATCTTGATGCTTAATCCACTTGGAATGATGCATCCTTGTGCTTGATTCTTGATGTGGGTGTCCTCTTGATCCATTGTGGATGTTTTAGAGGCTTATACAAGTTGAAGATTATGTCATTTCTTGATTGATCGTTTGTCTAAGAGCTCTGAGGGGGTTTGAAACCCTAAGTTTGATTGTAGTGGATGCTCACCCATCTTTGGGGAGACTACTGAGGTATGATGGTTCATCCATATTATGATGATGATTTGCACAATGATGGGAAATCTTAGTGGTCAAAATTTGGGGTATGACGTGAGTGAGACAGTTTGACTCTAGAATTTTGACACATACGTGAGACTCAAAGATAAGAAAAAATGTGTTATGTGAGAATGATGAATGATATGCAAAGACATATTTTTTAGTTTTTGTTTTAATCAAAAAGAAACTTCAACAAATAGATTTCAAATATCATACAGTGGGGGATACCCCTTTTTATTGAATTTGAAAGATTGCAGTATTTTACTAGGAAAAGTACAGTATTTTATAAAGTGCTGTAAGGAAAATGTATAAGCTCATGGATCCTGAGTCCTCTCTGAAGAGAGCTCAGATGTTGGCTCCAGTAATTTCCTTTTCTTTGACCGGGGCTCTTCAGCCGTTTTCGTGTTGTCAGTCCTTTTCCAAGTGAAAGGAGCGAGTAAATTTCTTCGGTCTTCCTGACTTTCCACAGCATGTCGTTCTAATATCTCAATCAGAGCATCCTTTTCCTTTAATAGTTCCTGAATCTTGGTACACTCTAAATTGAGGATTCGGTATTTGTTTTTCCAAGAGCTCATTTCACGTTGAACTTTGTTGAGAGCGACCTAGAGTTTTTCTGCATCAGGCGTGAAATAAAGGACAAATTCCTTTAATGGAAAAACTTCTTGGCGAGGGTAAGGCATCCTCATCTTGAGGGCTCTAGTTTGTACCCAGTGGAGATAAGGTTCCATAGAGGTATAGTTTGGTCTTCCAAGAGACTCTCTGCCTTTCCTGTGAATGTGTTTCCAGGCATGCACTATTTCCTTCTTTAGTGCCCTATCATTTTCCCCTTCCTTGAAGAAAAGACCTTCCAGATGAACATTATGTGGAATATTCTTTATCAGGTATCCGAGTTGACGGCGAGCTAAAATTGGATGGTAGTTGATTCCTCCTTTAGTTCCAATGAGGGGTACATTAGGGAAATTTCTGCATCTGTCGATGATCTCTATCCCTTCATAAATCTTATTGTACCAATCTATATCAGAGTTGGTAAGAGACATAATCCTTTGTGACCAACGTAGAGTACTCTTGTGATCCCCAAAAAGAAGCAGACTCGGGTAAGTGGGAAATGAACCATTAGTAAAGTAAAGGTATACAGCATGTGATTATTCCTCCGCTGTACAAATTCCTTAAGTGTACAAAATGATAAGCATCTGCTAGCAAGGTTGGTACGGGGTTCCGAATTAGAAATATCTTAACAGCATTGGTATCAATGAAGTTGTCAATGTTGGGAAAGAGGAATAACCCATATATGAGCAGAACAAAGATGTCCTCGAAAGCAGTTATGTTTCCTATACTAGCAAAGTATAGAGCTTTCTCCATCAGGAATTTAGCCGGTAAACCCTGGATTCCTCCTTTAGTGGTTATGTGAGTCCTAACTTCTGACACGTCCAAAGAGATTGCTCTTGCAATTGTTTGTTCCTTTGGAATTTCTTCCAGTCCAAAAAATGGGGCTCGATCAGTGATAGGAAAATTAATCAGGTGAGAGTACTCTTCCAGTGTTAATGCTAGTTAGTAATCCGGGAAAGTAAAGTAGTGATAAACCAGATCGTAGAACTGTATCAGCGAAGATAGGATTCTTTCAACCACATTAACCCTTAACAGAGACAACAGTCCTCCGTGCTTAGCTCTGAAAGCCTCAGAGTTAGTAATCATCCTTACCAACTTCCGTAATTCCTCTATTTTTGGAGCCTTGAAGGTGTACTTGTGCGTCTTTCTTCTACCGAAATCCATAACGCAACCTCTGATATTTGCAATTATTGTTTTAGTTTATTTTGAAAAAAAGAAAAAGGATTTTTTTTCTTTTTTGAAAATAGGTTTTTAGATGAATGCATGAATACAGCACACAAAAACATTTGAAAACATGGGTTCAAGGGTTCAACGTCACGAGCATGGAGTCAGGGCTCTACCCATCCCCAAAGATTGTATTATTTTGGTCAATTTTTTGTACCTGTAGAACGGGTTCTAAGGTTCCCAAAATCATTGACCCCTCCTAGAGATATCAACAGCAGGCTGATTCACTCGAGCGAGCTGTAATATCCTAGGATGAATCTCATTTGAGTGTAGTATCGCGTATCAACTATTCCTGATAGTCACCACACTACCAAATGGACATATGGTTAATATCTACTAAATCCTCAGGGTCATGGGTACCACACTAGGAAAGACAATGCTTTCACGGCATTAGGTCGTTCAACATCGATACTTCTGTACGGGTACCTCGACTGATTCGGTGGAATGCCAAGATAGCTTGTTCGGGATTCACTTCCTATAAGTTTTTCCTGGATATGCCACCCATATCTTAATGTTCTCTCAAACTTTCCACATGCGTATCAATCGCATTCCCGTTTGACAAAAAAAAATAAACACAGGTATCAAGTAAGGTGACAGTAAATATATATATATATATATATATATATATATATATATATATATATATATATATATATATATATATATATATATATATATATATATATATATATATATATAGTATAGAAAATATCAAATAACCTAGACCTCTTAGGAACTCTAATCCTATGACTCCCTAGCAAAGTCGCCATTTTTTTGTAGCGTGCGATTTTTGTCGGTGGCGCGACCACCTTACTACAATTGTTAGAATTAGGTGCTACTTTCTGATTTCTTATTTGCCCTATGAAGCTGGAAAGGAAATGGAAGTTATCTAAAACTAAACTTGCACGAAAATGTTTTCTTAAATAAATGCTAAGAGATTGGGGGGTCTGGGTCAGATTATACAATGGGGAGTTATCAATTACCCAGCGTATATATGGTTATCCATAGATTATTTGGCATTTTCTTCTATCATCTACTTACTGGTGTTTGTCTCTCATAAATTGGGAAAGTTTCTCCTTTGGGAATGTTGAGAGAGTATTTTTGTTAATTTTCGGTTTTTCATTGTTTTTGGTAAGGTATTGGACCTAAAGTTTTTGTTATGTGTCCTGGCTAAGATTTCACAATCTTATGCCGACGTGTTCCCATAATAATAACAGGGAAATCAGAGCAATCGCAGTTCCTCCTATTCTATGGGAGAAAAGATGTTCGGTGTCTTGTTTAAAGCCCAAGATTGAAGCTGAATGAGTATTTGTGTCTTGTTCAAAGCCTAAGGTTGAAGCTAGATGGTTTGATTGAGAGAGAATTTATCATCTCTAAAGGGAGGTATCTCATCTGTTTATCACAGTTGTTGGGTAACTGATTATAAATGAGGATTACTTTAACTGGAATGTATGGAATCCAGAAATGCCATAATTTCCTTTATAAGGGGTTTGTCCTGAAGGAGAAAGCTTTAACTTAGTGTAGAGCAATGTCATTTTTACTTAGGGATTTTCCATGCTAAGAGATGGACATTGGCTTGGATGTAAATAATCCAGAGGCTTGCCATTTACAACAATTAAATGAAAAAAAGGGATTTACCAGGATAAGAGATGAACTACAGCTTGGATTTTTGAATCAACAAGTGTGCCACTTACAACAATTATCTGGGGTTAGGGTTTGTTTTATTATCTGTTTTGATGTGTGATTGTACATAGAAGTTTCCTTTTACAGAGAGATTTTGATTTCCTTCGAGGGAAAGTTTATTTTTGTGTTCCTTGATCAAAGCCCAAGGTTGAAGCTAAAAGGCTGACTCTGTTTAGGGAGTTTTATTTCTGTCTTGTACAAAGCCCAAGATTGAGGCTAAAAAGAGATTGACTCTTCTAGGGAGATTGTTTTATCTGTCTTGTACAAAGCCCAAGATTGAGGATAAAAAAGAATTTGACTGACTCAGCTGGAGAATATTTTGTTTTTCTTGTACAAAGCCAAAGATTGAGGCTAAAACAGCTGAGGGAAAATCATTATGCAAAGCCTAAGAGGAGGCTGGTTGGGGAATTTCTTATATGAAGCCTAAGAGGAGGCTAGCTTCTGCTGAGGATTGATTGATATCCAGAGACAGGTCCAAATTGGGGAATCAACTCTTGATGGGGATTGAAGAAGAGTTGAAATATCAGATCCCTTGAGGTTCTGATTGAGGGTTTACTGATAGTGATTTGACCCTAGCTAGGGGAATTTAAAGTGAAAGCTTAAAGATTATGTTTTTTGACCTTTGAAGGTTTTAACTCTGTTGGTGATTGATGAAAGGATCAGGGTTTTTCCCATTCCTTCAAGAAACTTGAGGGTTTCTTTGAGATCCAAGAGGAGATGAGACTGTCCAAATCTACTAGTATGAGAAGGTTTATTCTTAGAGGATGATCTTTGTATGATGCCCAAGAGGAGGCTGATATTTTAAGGGATGAGAAACAACCCTAAATTGGTCTGATGTTCTGACTCTGACTCTTTGGAGGATTGAACTAGCAAAAGATGACTAAGTTCTGTCTTATACATATAGGAGGTCTTTGGGTCCTTGTACTAAGCCTAAGAGAAGGCTGAGAACTTCTAAGAAGCCTGAGGGTCCTTGTACAAAACCCAAGAGGAGGATGGGGATGCTTTTAGGAAGCTTGTGGGTCCAAACCTAAGAAAAGTTCAAGAAAGGTTTCACCGGGAATAATCCTTTCTTTAGTGAACAGTTCCAGGGTTTGAAGAAATTCAAAAGAGGTTTCACCCGGAATTAATCCTCTTTGGGGAAATAACTTTCTTGTACAAATTTCTAATAGTGACAGTCTTGAGAAAAGTTTCACCGGGAATAATGCCTTTCTCTGTTCCATATTGTATAAGCCCAAGAGGAGGCAAAACTGTATCTGGAATTTCCTACGGGAAACTAGTTTTGACTGTGTTGAAAGAGTGACCACTGGTTTTATCTAAGTTTAGACCTAGTTGCTGGGGAAAACTCTAAGCAAGTATATAGATACATACATATACAGATGAAATATGTAAGCAAGTATGTAAAAGAGAATGGTAGAAATTACACTTGTGCAAGCTTCCAGCATTATAAACACGACTGTATGGTTAGTTATTCAAGAAATTGAAGAAAGTTTTGATAACAACTATGACTTTGAATCTAAATTAAAAGGAAAGTTTGTTGTAAAAGAAAGTTTGGGGTTTATACTCGAGGAGAGGCCTAGAGAAATTCTTTTGAAAAGGCGACGATCGCGTCGTAGTTTTGAAAATCACAGAGGGACTTATACAATGACTGAGGCCCAAATTTATTGTATATACAAAAGAGGTTGGGTCTTACACTCTATTAGAGGCCCAAAAGTTTATTTTTATATAGGAGGTGGGGCTTATAGCTCAGAGAGATGCCCAATGAAAGACAGTGATCGCACCGTTATTTTGAAAATTATACTAGGACTTACACAATGACTGAGGCCCAAATTATTTATGTACAAAGGGGGTTGGGTCTTACACTCTATTAGAGGCCCAAAAATGTTTTAAAAGAAGAAAGATGGGACTTACAACACAAGGGAAGGCCCAGATGAAAACTGTTTTGAAAACAGCGATCGCACCGAGATTTTTAAAATTGTATCGGGACTTATACAATGACTGAGGACCAAAATGGTTTATTTACAAAGGGGTGGGACTTACACTATATCAAGAGGCCCAAAATGTTTTGAAAAAAAAGTTTGATCAAGAGGAAACCCTAATTTCTTTTAGAAATATAATTTTCAAAGAAAAATAAGTAATAAATGATATAAAATACCAAATATATTGAAAAATAAGTTGTAAATTTTGAACAATGTTTTTAAAAATCATGTTTAATCACATGAAGGCTTGAAATTCAATTGGTTTTGAAAAATCAAGGTGGAAATCTCATTTTTTTAATGTTTGAAAATAAAAAAATGAAATAAATTTCCAAAACTCAAACAATATTAAATAAATAATATAAATTCAATTTTTTTGTGGAATAAAATATTTCAACATTTTTGTGAATTTTCAAAAAAAGAACCAATAAAAAATATTTAAAATTGAGATAGAAATTAATTTTGGAATTAATTAATAAAAACAGAAAAAATATGAAAAATAGATAAATATGAGAGGAATAGCAAAATGGTTTGGGTGGGTGTTGAACCCATGACCTCTCAACCAAACATACATGCGCGCTATCACTGGGGTGGTGATACATCCGTGTATCAAAACCACCCCGTGTGCATATAAGGGTGACAAGGTTTTAGGCCTGGCCAAGGCACCTTGGCCTGGCCCTTGCCCAAGATTGACCTGGTTTTAGGCCTCTTGCAAGAAGGCCACAACATCTTCATTTCTCCATGGATTTGGAAAAAATTTAGATGGATCCTACCTAGAATTTCATGAGGAATCCAATGGTGCTTTTGGAATTTTCTAAAGATGCTTTTATATTAAAACCCGATAGTGGTTTCAAAATAGGCCAAGATTTGCTAGTTCTATGCCATCTCATCATACAAGCAACAATAGCATGGTAAATTGGTTCAAACACAACATATTTGATATATATGACATGTTTATGATCAATGGACCTCAAAGCAATGCATATTTTAAGAGGTCAAGTTATGATGCACTTACCTCTTGAAGCTCCTTGTGCTAACTGTCAAGCTCCTTGTGCCAGAAGTAATCCAATGCTTTAGACACTCTTCATTGATCCCTTAGAAGATTTTAGGATGATCCAAACCAGCTGGAAACCTCAGGAACAAGAGTTGGCTCTTTCTTGCAAAAGTGGCAAAAGTGACCAAAATGGTAACTCACTTAAATGGTGTTACAGTTGAGGGAAACCAGTTGGGACAATTTGAGGATGATATTTGGAGTGTATTTGAAGCTTTGTTTAGTTTTGGAAGTGTCTGAATCAAGACATGGCTTGCAAAATGCAGAAAATTCAAAATTTGAGGTTTTGGAGGTTGACTTTCTGATTTTGAGGTTGTGCAATGTGGATGGAGGCTTGAACACCTCCAATGGGTGATTTATGATGTGTTAAGATGGTTATTTGAGTGGTTTTTGCTCTAGTTTCAAGAATTCCCAAATTGCTTCAATGTGACTTGAAATTGAAGTAAGAGAGGGAGAGTGAGAAAACAAGGCTTTGGTATTGTTTTGGTGTGGTTTGAAACATCAGAAATGACCTCTATTTATAGTAGAGGAAGTTTGTTATTGAAGGAATAGTGAATGGCAACTGGTTCACTCTATTATCCAATGGCTATGCCCATGTATCACTTCCTTAAATGCCAAGGTACCAAGTCTTCACTTGGCCATTGAATTGAGCTGGTCTTGGTAGCTCTAGGTATTCGGATTTTCGCAACAACCTTGACTCAATTGGACTGATAAGGCTTGGTTCATGACAGCTCAATGCACCACATCAATTCTAAATGACAAAGGTTGGTTTTGGATTTGCAAAATTGATGATCACATGCCAAAGGGATGGGATTCTTGACTCAATGGTCCAATTTTGAAAATATAAAGTGAGTCATCAAGATTCACTCTGATCTTGGAAGAGGACAAAGCTTGCAAGATGACAGAATTTGAAATAGAAATTTTGTGGTACAAGAAATGCACCAAATCTGCCTTGAAAACTAGTTTGAGCAAGGCATGTTGTGAGTTCCATAACTCCTTGATCAAGTTGAATTAATGGGAGTTCTTGTACTCTTTGGAAAGCTCTCATGACATACTTTAAATTTGATGTCCAAGATTGGTCTTGGTTTAGCTTGGATCAAGGTGAAAAATGGCCTCAAAGTTTGGAAAAAAGTGAAACAGATTCTGACTTGAAAATTTCACTAAGTGTTGGAATGAAAATGTTCATTTTCATTTTTTGTGATTTTGATCAATCCATAACTCAAAATCCATGAGGATTTGGAATTTGATGTAGTTGACACTTTTGAAGTATGCCATGTGAAATTTCATTTGAGCTTTGGATGGAAGAAAAAGGCCTTTGGTTTTGGGAGTTATGACCTTGCAAGGTTGGTACCAAACCACTTTTGTTCCATAACTTAGAAAATTATAAGTTTCTCAAGGTAGCCCCATTTGCAAGAAATCTCACTTTTCTTGTTTTTTCCTAATGGATGATGATCAAAACCATACATTAACATTGTTTTTGACTTAGGGGAACCATATTTGTGAACAATTCCAAAAAGTCAAACTTGATTTAAGGCACAGTTGACTTTTTGTCAGATGAATTCCAAACTGTGTGATCCTTTATAAAATCAAGTCCTTGACCTAATTCAAACCTAATGGATGGATTCCATAGGTGTTTTAGGGTGTCTTGAACCATGTCCCAAGGTTTGAGAACATGTCTTAGTCAAAAGTCAAAGATATAGTTGACTTTTTCTTCAAAACCCTAATTATGGTCCAGATGAAATTGAAACTTGTGAATCAAGCTTCTTGGATCAATCCATTGTTGTAAATGGATCAATGTGGTATATTTGAGGCCCTAAAATCATGTCATGAGGTCTTGGTTCACGTCTTGCCTCAAAAGTCAACTTAGGGGTGAATTAGGTCAAGAAACCCTAATTCCTGATTTTTGATGAATGCTTCCCCTGAGGTTGTTTTGACTTGATGATTAGGTCAATGAGGTCCCTTTGAGCTTCTTGGGTTATGCTTTGAAGTATTGGCTCATGCTTAGATGAAAATCTTCATCTGGAGGCCTTGGTCGACCAAACCCTAATTTGGTGACACTGACGATCTTGAGGCTTAATCCACTTGGAATGTTTCAACCTTGTGCTTGATTCTTGATGTGGGAGACCTCTTGATCCTTCATAGATGTTTGAGAGGTTAGACAAGTTGAAGATCATTTCATTTCTTGATTGATCTTTTGTCTAAGTGTTTTGAGAGGGCTTAAAACCCTAATTCTTGGTTGTAGTGAATGCTCAACAATCCTTGAGAAGATTGATGAGGTATGATGGAACATCCATATTGTGATGATGATTCTCACAGTGATGGGAAATCTTGGTGGTCAAAATTTGGGGTATGACAGTATACAGCTGTTGAGCACATTTAATTTGAACAACATTTGAAACCAATTAAGATAATAAACAACAACATTAAATCTTAAAACCATTAATCTCAAGAACAACAACAACACTCAAAATTAAATCTTCAACAAAAACTTCAAACTTCAATATCGACAACATGCATCATATAATACTTACTTTAGATGTTTTTAATTTTCTGACTTTTACTTCTAAAACCATGCAACAAAGGGTATCCTTCGATATCTATACATGTTGGAAAAAATAAATATTAGTAAAAAGAATAAAAAAGTAAAATGAATAAATATACAATACTAAGTGATATACAACATTACTTACTAGCTTTACCATATCCCCTCTTTATGATCATGATGAATAACATGCACATCGTCTGAATCATTTTATTCAGATGAGAGACGTACATGTGTTGTGAAAGCAGGGGTCTCAAAGTTTAAATCTTAATGTTCATCACTATTAGGAATATGTTTTACTTGTAGAACAACTGACCATCTTGTGTTATAAGGATTAGTGACATAAAAAAACTTGTTTTTCTTGGGATGCCATGATGATTGGTTTGTTCATATAAGTTGCCTTTCAAACATTAATCCGTCTGAATCTTAACTCATCGGTTTCTACACCAGTGTTACTATCAATCCACTTGCACTTAAATAAAGGAACTTTAAAAGTAACATAATCAATCTTGTAAATCTTCTCAATGACCCCCAAAGTACGTTCTAGATGCTAGTACATGAATTTTATCTTTGGAACTAGAGAGTTACATGGATTCAACTTCAACCATAACCCTACCATTTTGCATGGTACTATGATCATCCTTTGATTTTGTCTAGAATGAAAATTTAGTAATGTAGTATGCACTCCAAGTTATTATATAAACTTAGACATATATGACATCCATTTAATTTTCTCTAATGCATTACTCTCTTTAGTAACCCTTTCATTTAAACCAATTCATGAAAGTTTTGTTATGCTCTATCAAGATCAATTTTACATTCTTCCAGAGGAATTTCTCCTTAATAAGACTTTTATGAGTGGAAAAGTAAGGTTGAACTTCATCAAAGTTATGCAATATATACAAATGTGCTTGAAGAACTACATATTTGTTCATTGTCTTAACATTTAAACCTTGAGTACCTCTACCCCCATATTTTCCCTCATGACGAGACTCAAGAATTCCTATAGAGTTAGCTTCTGCCAAATAGTTTATACAAAACTCAGTAGCTTCTTCTGTTATGTACCGTTCAGTAATCAAAGCTTTTGGACGGTGATGATTCTTTGTATACTATTTAAACATCTTCGTGTATCGCTTTACTGGATACATCCACCTTAAATAAACTAGACCACAAAATCTAATCTCCCTTACTATAAGAACTACTAAGTGAACCATAATGTCAAAAAATTATGGAGGGAAATACATCTCAAATTGACAAAACATAACTTCTACCTCATGTTCTAACTCATATAAATTTCTAGGATCAATGACTTAATTACATATATCGTTGAAGAATAAGCACAATCTAGTTATAGTTACCCTTACATTTTTTGGTAAAATGCCATGGATAGCCACTGAAAGAAGTTGTTGCATTAAGATATGACCATCATGAGATTTTAAGCCAATTAATTTGAGATCTTTCATTGACACAAGTTTCTTCACATTTGATGAGTATCCTTGGGGAACTTAGATACCCTGTAAACAATCGTAAAAACTTTTTTCTTTTTTAGACAGAGTGTGACATGCTAGGGAAAATATGACCTATGTATTTTGGGGCTAACTCTTGTCGTATACCCATCACCACCACATCAAGATAGGATTTCTTAATATCTTTTGTATTTCCTTTTATGTTGAGAAGTGTTCCAATCAAACTATCATATACATATTTCTCCACGTGCATCACATCAAGACAATGCCGTTCATCAAGACTAGACCAATATATAAGATCAAAGAATACTGACCTCTTTTTCCAAATATTTTTCTCCACGGGCCCTTTTTATTTCTTTCCAAAGACAACATTAATGTGTTGTTGTCTTTTATAAATTCCTTCCCAGTTAAGGGATTTGTAGATATACCAAACTCATGCTCTCCATTAAAAGCATTCTGTAATATACAATATAGATGACTAGGTCTTAGAAATTTTTGATGCCCAAGGTAAACAATCTTTTTCCATTTTGTAATTGGTGGGAGAATGTATCGTCTTCACATATAGGACACGCTTTCTGTCCCTGGACATTGTACCCAGACAAATTACGGTATGCAGGAAAGTCATTGATTGTGTAAAACAACATACCATGCATATTAAAGTTATCACCTGTATACGCATCATAAACATCAACGCCTTCCTCCAACAAAACTCTTAAATCTTCAATCAATGACTTTAAATAAACATATATGTCATTCCCTGGTTGTTTTGGACTCGAATTCATCATTGATAACATCACATATTTGTGCTTCAGGCACAACCACATAGATAGATTATACATTATGAGAAGAATAGGTCGTGAAGTATGGTTAGTACTCAAATTACCAAACGAGTTCATTCTATTGGTGGAATATCCAAGCCTAGGGCTCCTTGGCTCAAACGAAAAATCTGGAAAAAACGAATCAATTTTCTTCCATTGCAATGAATCAGCCACATGGCGAAATTTCCATCACAGAAACTTTCATCTGCATGCCATCTAGTATTCTCTGCGTCATTTACATTAGCAAACAGTCTCTTGAACCTTTGAATTAATGGTAGGTACCACATCACCTTGGAGGGAACTCCCTTTCTAGTTACACCATCATTATCTTCAGCATCATTGTTCTTATGCTTGTAGTGTGACTCCCCCACACCTCGAGCACTCCTTCAATTTTTCATACCTTTTCCTGTATAATATGAAATCATTACGACATGCATGTATTTTTACATAGTCCAAACCCATTGTACATAATAACTTCTTGGGCTCATAACTACAATTCGACAACATCTTACCTTCTGGAAGAATTTATTGTGAAAATTCAAGCAATTTAGTGAAACATTTATCAGTCCACCCACCTCTTGCGTTAAGATTAAATAGTCTTAACACAACTGGCAATCTAGTAAAACTTTTGCATCCCGAATATAACGACTTTTACACGTCTTTTTGCAAAGTATCATTCACATGGGCTTTCTTAAAAGCATCTACTCCAATATCACAAATAATATCTTCTAGAGTATTATTCATAAATTTATCAGCTTCAACTTTATGTGACGCAAGTCTTCTTTATCATTTCACTATTCCATACCCATTTCATGTGATTTTTAATAGGGTTAAATATACAAAACCCCCCTGCAATGTTAGCGAATTTTGCTTTACCCCCCTCCATGCCTTTAGGCAACGGTTTTTTCAAAAAAAATGTTGCCAAAACCTACCTTTGGCAACAGTGGGGGGGTAAAGCAAAATTCGCTAACATTGCAGGGGGGTTTTGTATACTTTACCCTTTTTAATAATTCCATCACAGTCTAAATGATTGAATTCAACATCCCTTGGATGTTTTTGTGTAATTCGACATTTATTACAAGGACACCAAAAAATCGTATTATCATTAGGAAGGTTTTATTTCTGTGAATTCAAGAAATCGAATCACTTCGTTCTCATACTATTTACTTAATCTATTGTTTTTTCTTACTTCGGAGTAGACTATTCCATCAGTGAAATAAAGATTTGAGAAAAACATCTTGACCAATAATGGTTACACTTTTCTTGGAAGGGTGCAGAGGAATATGTATAATTTTAACTCTTTAAATATTTAATAACTCACATTCCTCATAATCCTAAGTGTGAATTCTCAAGACACTTCTACTTGTGAAGTCTTGGAAGAATCTTCCTTCTTGTTGTTGAGATGTAAAATCATCGGTGAGAGGGCTAGAGGCAAATCTTAACTTCCTAGATTCCCTGGTGATGATGATGGAATATTGAAGTAATGATCTCTCTCTCACACACACACACGTACACACACACAGAGTGATAGATAGATAGATAGATAGATATATAGATAGATAGAGAGAGAGAGAGAGAGAGAGAGAGAGAGATGAGATGCAAAGAATGAAAAAGGGCTAGAGGCACAAGATCAATGAGGATTATGCCCAATAAAGATCAGAACCAACTCTTCCCAAAATTGCTTTTCTAATTGATTTTCTTAAGACTCTAATCGATTGGATCCTTATATGTTTAAGGATGTTATGCATTTGTCATAGTTGCACATATTTGATTGACTAGGAGGTGGAGTTTCTATCTGATTTCATTTGAAAATTTAAGCGTGAAGGTAATCCATCGATTGGCTTATGGTCCCAATCAATTGGACTTTTCATTTCACCCTCCTATGTGATTTTTTGGCCTTTTGCTAGATTCTGCTTTGGTTTTCTAAAATTTTGCACCCCTGGAAAACTCATTTGTGCCCTTGTCTAGAGAAACACTAGAAATATCATTTGTTTCATTAGAAAAAATATATTTTAAATTTATGAGAAAATATTAAACTGATTACTTTAAAGGATTATGCCGACTTTTTGATCATTTAACCTTTAAAATAGTGTTCTGCCTTTGATTATAAAGAAACCTTGATAAAAACTTCCCATTTTGAGGGAATGCCAACATAATGTGGCATTTCCTTTTCAATGAGTTGTTGGATATGAGAGTTGGTTAAACCACAAGATAGATATGTCCATCAACAACTTATCTTCTCAACCTACTAAGAGGTTAGCATATCATCATAGATCAAAGTTGTTGAGACCATCCTCAATGAAAGACTTGCTTTGATCACGCTTTGATATACGTCATCAGCGAGCATCCTTGGATCATAATATTCAATATTAACATTATTGTATACTCGAGAGTATAGTATTTTCTTTGCACAACTTCTTTTAATATGTAACGAGGCTTCATAAAATCTACAAAGCATTCTTGCAAAAACATACTAGGATTTCACCTTTGGTACCTATATTTTCTTGGGTCCTAGTGCGTTAGTACTTCAAAAAGGTATATGGTTACTACCTTTATATGAAGACAAGATTTTGTGAAAATGATCTTTTGATGAAGACAAATCAATGAAAAGAAGGAAATGATGTATCAAGGAAGTTTCAAGACAAAGGATTGAATTTTGTATAAAAATGGATTGATCAAGCTCGTATGTTTCATGGAAAAAAGATCATTGGCTAAGGTACAATATTCAATTCATTACTTATAACCTTTAGGTGCTCACAAACTTTCAACTAAACCTTTCTTAGATTACCATATCATTTAAGCATGATTCCACTTCAAAACATTCTTTTAACTTAGCAAAATTTTAAGTTTTTATTTGGAACAATCGATTGTCGCATAAGACTAATCTATTTCCATGAAGGTACTGGATTACAAAACTTATTTTTCAATTAAACACAAAACAATTGATGTCATGGGAAAATCGATTGAGGGGGTGATTTTTTAACCCCACAAACGATTAGGGTGTTGCTCAATCATTTTTTCCTTTGATTTTCTTCAAATTTTTGAATGTTGGAATAAAAACAAACGATTGTCACCATAGACCAATCGATTGTCACCTCTAGCTTCTTGTAAAATTTTGAATCAATTACATACATCTTCATTCCATATGATCATAATGCCTTTTCTAAATCATTGCAAACTCTCATGATCATTTTCTCAAACATTGCCACTATTTTTAGAGGTATCATGTGATATATAAATAGTAGAATTTTTCATATTTTGAATTACCTCTTTCATTAAATATTTTCAAACAATTCATCTGTGCATTTGCAAAATATTTTCAAACTCTTAAAACTTTACAGCATAATTTTTATTCATCAGAGAAAAGTTTCTTGAGCACTTAGAGTTTTATGATTTTGAATTGTTAAATTGAAAGAGAAGACAAAGTTAGTATATTGTGAATACTCAAAATACATTTGTACTCCAAAATTCATCTGTATTCAATCATATGTATAAGTGTATGTATTTGTTTACCAAGTTTGTGGAAACAATAAGGGTTAGGATAAAGTATGGTTCTTTCTCTGTGTGTTGTAAAATCAGAAAGCGGTGTGCTTTCTTGATCATGTTAGACAATTCAATAGAGTCTTAGTTTGAAGCTGTAACAATTTCTAACATAGTGAAATCTTCACGGGGTATCGAGGGACTAGACTAGCCTTGTTTAGAAATGTGAACCATGATATATCTTGTGTCAATTTTCTTTACCGCACTTTATTTTTCCTGCATTTTCATTCATCTGTTCATGATAACTTTCTTGAAAAATAAAAAGGATTGTACCATCTACAAAATAATAATAAAAAAGTATTAAAAACCTAGTTCACCCCATCTTAAGTTGCACTCTATACTTACATTTGGCATCAAAGCATATTAAGGTAACTTTCTCCTCGATCTAGAAAGATGGCTTCCACAAAACTGTTTCTTGCAGATGGTGGCAGTAACAACAAACCTCCATATTTCGTCGATGAATAATATAACTTCTGGAAAATTCGCATGCAAATGTATCTAGAAGAACAAGGAGAAGAAATATTGGAACTTGTTTAAAATGGTCTATATACGTTCCTAAAACGGTCATCAACGAAGTAGAACAAGTAAAAGTAAAAGGCTCTTGGAATAAAGATGACAAGAAGAGAGTGTTATTTGACAAAAAAAGCTAAGAATATTCTTGCATCGACCCTAGGTATGGATGAATTATTTTGTGTTTCTAATTGTAAAACAAAAACATAAACTTGGGATACTTGCAAGTGACTCGTGGAGGAACGACAGAAGTAAAGAGATCAAAACCAAACACTTTAACACAAGAATACGAGATGTTTAGAATACAACCCGGAGAAATAATCCTATATTTGCAAAAAAGATTCTCACACTTAATAAATCATTTGATGGCTCTTGAAAAAACCTTTTTGAATGAAGAATTAAATCTCAAAGTCCTTAGATTGTTGACAAGGGTATGTCATCCAAATGTGACGAAAATATTAGAAAAGAAAAGTATCTCTAAAATGTCTTCTGCAACATTGTTCCGTAAACTCCAAAAACATGAGATAGAACTTGAAAGATTGGAGAAGCATGAAGAAAAAGAGAAGAAACCCAAAAAATTGCCTTACAAGTAGAATCAAGGGAAGCAATGATAGAAGAGAATCCAGATGAAGATAAGAACATTACACTTCTAGTGAAAAGAATTGGAAAAATTCTTCAAAACAAAAAAACTTTAAAGATTTAGTAAATGAAGAAAAATATTAAAGAAAAAGGAGGCTTCTACATTAAACCATATTTTCACATGTTTCAAATGCGGGAAGCAAGGTCACACGAAAGCAGATTGCCCAAATCTTGTAAAGAAAAGTAGACACATAGGAAAGAAAGAATTCAAATTAAAGAAGGCCTACATTGCTGGGGATGATAATGAAGTAACTTCATCTTCTGACTTGGAAAATTAAGAATGTGAAAACTTTACATTAATGGCGTCACATCATTGCAATGATGAACAAGAGGTTAGTGATTATGAATTAAATGATAAACCTTCATATGGGGAATTACAAAATGCATTTCATGAATTACATGAGGACTGATTTACACTTTCTAGAACTTGTGCAAGACAAAATAAATTAATTTTATCTCTAGAAAGGAATGCTAATGACACAAATGTGGAATTATAAAAGGTAAAAAATTATGCAGGTAATTAATATCAAGAACATGAATCCAAAATTGGTGAACTAAACCAAATTATAAAAAAAATGAAAAATGTCAAATTGGTTTAGAAGATATGCTTAGTAGACAAATGTATTCTATTAGCAAAAACGGGATTGGATTTTCTAATTTTGATAAACCAAGAAAAAGTAAAACAATCTTTGTCAAGGATAGCACAACATCCAACAATGTGGAACCGAAGAAAGTGCATGTTGTAATTCCTCCCAAAAGATCTAATGCAAGAAATAATCCTTACAGTAGAAATTATTCAAATGTTATTAATAATTCTAATGGTCGAAATTAGTCTAATGTTAGAAATAATTCTTATAATAGAAATTATTCTAATAATTCTTATGTTAGAAATAATTCATATGTGTATCATGTTCATGAACCTACATGTTTCTATTGGAACACAAAAGGCCATGCGCTAGTGCTTGCTACATAAAAATCTATAGTGTTGCATATGATGAGTATGTTTAGGTTAATAAAGGATCTAACTAATAAGGAACCAAAGCACATTGGGTACCTAACAAAGTTTAAATTTTTGTGTAGGTATGCTTGAAGAGTGAAGGTGAGAAAAATACACAAGGGGGGTGAAGTGTATACCAAAAATGATTCGCTTCTGATCAACAACTTCAGAGTCTGAACAAAGTTCAGAGTCTGATATAAGAGTTTAAAGAAGCGGCAGAAATAATATGAATCAGAAGCAATAAGCAAAGCAACACACAATCTCTATCCTAGTTCCTCTCCTCAACTAAGAGTAATTCACTCCCCTTGCCTCAACAAGAGCTTTTCACTATAATCAAACTGATTACAGTTTGCTCAAGCAAACTAGCAAAAGACTTTACTACTCAATTAAACCAGAAAGAGACTTCTCCTCAAGCAACCTAGCAAGAGACTTCTGCTCAATCAACCTAGAAAGAGACTTCCTTGCTCAAGCATGCAGGCAAAAGACTTCACTACTCAAGCACGCAGGCAAGAGACTTCCTCTACTTTAAACAAATTGTTTGGTAGAAAAGATAATAACTATACTTTGATATACAATCAGAAGTATGGTAGTTGTGGAACAACAGTTATAAACAACCACAAAGGTTCTCAACTTATTAAGATATCTAAGATATACAAAGATAAGAAATCTTAAGATCTTATGCAATAATTGTTATAAAAAATAGCTCAAAGTTATGCTCAAGATGTTTTGATATTGTGTTATGTCGTTGTTGCCAACTTCTTTCAAATCTCCAACTTCCTTTTATAGAGGCAGATAAAGAGTCGTTGGAAGGTTGAGCATAAGAGCTTTCTTCATGAAAAAGCATGCCAAGAGAGACGTTGGAGGATGTATCTGGTTAGGTACATAGTCTAATGAATAATAGCAATGTCCACAGCATCTTTCAAAGTACTATGTATCTACACAAAGGTAGAACAGACTTAAGATGTCACATCACCATTCCTTGAGCCTTTCAAAACAAAACCCTAGTTGACTCTCTCCAGAAATATGGTGCTTTGACAAGACTGGTCTGCTTTTGGTAAATGGTACGGATCAGAGGCACCTTTAACCTTCAGATTCTGAGCTATCACCAGAGGCTGGAACACCATGATCAGATTCTGAACCTTCAGAGGAAGAACCACCTCGTTCAGAGACTGATCCTTTAAGGGCGTTAGATTTTGATCAATCAAAATCTAAGTTACATTGATTCTCCATAGATGCTTTTAACAAGGTCTATAAAGAGTTGAATTATAAGCTTGTGATTCTGCACACTTGAACATATGTTAATATACCCATTTGTTCTTTAAATACCTTTTCATCATCAAAACCCAAGGGATATGAACAATTTTGTTCCAACAAAGACCACTACCAACATGTGGTATATAGATAGTGGTTTCTCCGTGCACATGATCGTAGACAAGACAAAATTATTATCCATTACCCTAAATCCAAAAGGATATGTCACATATGGAGACAACAAGTAAGTAAGGATTCTTGGTATTGGAAAAGTTGGCACTCTCCATTTTACAGCAATTGATGATGTTCTCTATGTTAAAGGCTTGAAGCATAATCTCATTAGTATAAGCCAACTTTGTGATAGAGGAATCAAAATTAACTTTACCAGAGATGAATTTATTATATAAGATGAAATCACTCATGAAATAAAACTAGTAGGAAAAAGGGTCAACAACATCTTCATGTTATCATTGGACGACTTATATTTGTAAATTAAGTGTCTAGTGGTAAGTAATAATGATGCACGACTTTGGCATAAAAGAATAACACATATTCATATGGAACTTTTGAATAAAATACTCAAGAATGACCTTGTAATTATTATTACCCAAGATGAAATTTATCAAAGATAGGTTGTGATGCATGTCAAAAGGGAAAGCAAACAAAAGTTCCTTCAAACCAAATAATGAGGTAACAACTATAAGGCCTCTCCAATTGATTCATAAGGACTTGTTTGGTCCTTCAAGGACTAGAAGCTTTGGTGGTAATGTTTATGTTTTAGTTATTGTTGGTGACTTTTCTAGATATTCTAGGACATTATTTTTGGTTCAGAAAAGTGACAAAGCAAGTGCAAAATGAGAAGTCCATGAAGATTGTATCAATCAGAAATGACCATGGCAGAGAATTCCAAAATGCATCATTCAAAGAATTTTGGGATGAACATAGCATCTTCTACAATTTTTCAGCACCAAGGACTCCTCGACAAAATGGTGTAGTTTAAATAAAGGATTGGTTCTTAGTCGAAATTGCAAGAACAATGCTTAGTGACTCAAATATTCCAAAATACTTTTGGGCAGACGCGGTATGCGCGACTAGTTATGTAAGAAATTGAGTTATAATAAGACCAATCTTGAAGAATACACCATATGAACTCTTCAATTAAAGGAAACCAAACATCTCACACCTTCATGTCTTTGGATGTAAATGTTTTATTTTCAATAATGACAAAGATAATCTCAGTAAGTTTGATGAGAAATCCGATAAAGGTGTCTTTCTTGGTTACTCTATAACAATTAAGGAATGTAAAATTTATAATAAAATAACTTTAGTTATACAAGAATATATGCATGTTTGCTCTGATGAGTCTAACCCCTCTAAGGAGGATAAAATTGCTTGTGATGATGATGATATAATAGAAGTACCAATTGAAGACAATGTCAAAGATGATTTTGCTGAACAATTGAGAAACCAAGATGAAATTATTCAACAAGAGAAGAACCAAAGTGATCTTCCACGATATTGGAGAACCCATCGTGATCATCCAATCGACAATATTATTGGTGACATTAGCAAATGAGTATCTACATGTATCAATCTCAAGGATGATTTCTTGAACATAACATTTATCTCTCAAATATAACCTTCAAAGATTAATGAAGCCCTAGAGGATGGCCAATGGATACTTGTCGTGAAAGAAGAATTAAACCAATTTGAAAGAAATAAATTTTGGGAACTTGTTTCTGTACCTAATGGTAAACACATCATTGGTACAAAATGTGTGTTTAAGAATAAGCTTGATACACTACTACGAAAAAACCATTTAACAACGGTTGGAAATGACATATAATGATGGGGGCGAAGGCGTTGTTATGTAGAGTGTTGTTGTATATGAGGTACGTACAATGACGGTCTGGGAAACGTTGTTGTATTCCAGTATGCGCGCACCATTTCACGACGGTTAGTTTAGTCAACCGTTGTGATATACTAAACTGTGATCTGGTTCGATTCTCAGCAACAACATTTTTTATTTATATTAGCGTTTGACATACAACTATGGATAGGTTTATAACCGCTGCGAAAAACAGACTGTTTTAAATATAAAATTTATCTGTGTATCAAATTATTCCCATAATTTATCCTGTCAAAACAGCTTCTGTTTACATGCAAACACAATATGTGCATCAAACACAATTCTTCCTACATTTTATACTTATAAATGAATCAGAGAATTTACATCAAAAGCTAAATGAATCAGAGAATTAAACTGCTAACATTGTTTAAATCAAAAGCCAATATTATTGATTTCATTATGTGCATCAAAAGCCAAAACTATTGTTCACATTATGTGCATCAAAAGCAAAAAAAATATGTGCATCAAAAAATGTTGCTGATATATCATACAGCAGGAGCAGAACCCTTAAGCTCATTGTGGATATACGCCCAACGTTTATGAAGATCCACAAAGTCCTCAAGGGGGAATGGGGTTTCATCGTTAAACATCTACATAAGAGCAAAAAGTTGAAGATATATCATGCATGATAATAATTCAATAGTCAACTTATATATTAATATATGTAATCATTTTATGGCATATATTACCGTATCCCATGAATCAACAGTGCCTGCAAGGACGATGTTTAACACGTGTTTCATGAAAAAAATACCCACACTCGTAACTCTCGCGTTGTTTCTTCGTCTACAAATTACATGAATATAAAAACATGAATACAACCACACATGCATGAATTTAAATGAAATAAACAGGTAATCGGGCCACTTACTTTAGGAGCAAGGTATGTGGGCTTTTTTCTAACATTCTTCAATATATTAACTTGCTCCACAATACTGTACATTAAAAATTGAATTAAACATATTACATGATAAACAAATTACAATTAATGCCAAAGAAAATGATATTAAACAAAGACACTTACGTTAATACAAGATCTTTCATTGGTTTGTGGAATGGATCGTGCAAGGAACACAGTAATGTCACCGTATTTCTCCTAAACGATATTACGATCAATTGCCAATGACCATTGAATGAACACGAAAAAAAAAAATATATATATATATATATTATTAGTTGTTACTAAAACAAATAGAAATAAATTATAACAATACTAACCTACATAGGAATGGTGCAAGGTAACGTTCTTTTCCACCGTCATTTAGCCGGATTTTCAAGTAGTTTTCTCTGATATTTTTTTCATTATACGCCCAAGCAATAAAATTTGGGTCCAAGATTCCATAGGTACTTGATTTATTCAATTCTATACAAACACGGTGAATGTACCTAAATGGTCAAAGAAAATGAATAAATTAAGGGAGAAAATACAAAAAATTATAATGTTCTATAATGACATGTATATTCGACTATATACTTACGTGCAC
This sequence comes from Lathyrus tuberosus, assembly GCA_022829125.1. Taxonomy (NCBI): domain Eukaryota; kingdom Viridiplantae; phylum Streptophyta; class Magnoliopsida; order Fabales; family Fabaceae; genus Lathyrus; species Lathyrus tuberosus. Next base: position 1,054,590 of record JALAZF010000842.1, read on the forward strand.
CAAACTTGCAAAATAGATATGTCAAGCCACTTATATCCTGCGAGAAAATCCCTCACATCTTCAGGAGTGTAATACACTAAATCCAATTTTGGGCAATGTTCTAGCGGGAGAGCTTGCGCAAGGTCTGTTGTTGAAATGTAGTAGTATAAACTTGTTATTTCATTTGGACTAGGGTCAAATATCCCATTGCGGTTATCTACAGGTGGGGGAGGGGCTGTACAATTACTCCCTTTTGTAGAAGCGTGATTTACGACACTTCTACTTGGAGTTTGATCATCACCAACGCAACTACGATCTTCATTAGTTCGTTGTTCGAGGCTTTCACTTAATCTCTACATCATAACATTCAATTAGAACATAAAACAAAAATAAGCACAATATATTCAATTAGAACATATAATATATATCATACAAAAATAAGTGCGATTTACGACACATACCGAATACATCTCTTGTAACCTTTCCACTTCTTTCTCCCTTTTTTCCCTCTCCTCCTCAAACAGCCTCCTTTGCTCCGCCAATTTCTTCTCAACATTATCAATCTTTTGTCGTTGAGCAAGAAATTCAGCGGTTTCGGTGCTTCTTCTTTGAGATCCAAAGTATGACCTCAAGCCGACACCATCTCCAACACCACGGACACGGCCTCCATGCTCAGCTGTTCTGATAGCTTCGACTAATATGTCATGTCGTGCTTCCGGAACAAATGTGCCTTCACGCGCCGCCACAACCAAGTTATCCTACACAACACGAGCAACTTACATAAGCAAACATATTTAAATAACAACTCATGAGCAATTTACATATGCAAACACATTTAAACAAAACATATACTTACAATTTTCTCAGCAACTACTCTTGAAGCCTCAGGGTGTACTCTCCATTAGGTCTTAATCGAGCCCTCTTCCATTTCTCATGTCTTGAAGGTGGAGATGGAATGTCACCATCTCCTCCTTCTTGTAGTTTTTTCTGCAGGATCCTCTTCTCAAGTTTCCTGTAACCCCCACGAGACAATCTATGGGGGTACATGTTTTTCTCCTTGTTCTGAATTCCTACTTCGCTTTTAGCCTGTTATTAACATAGTGAAAAATGTGTATGATTAGTATCTATAACTCATTAGCATAACATTGTAGGTTACATAAGACTAGTACTAACCTTGAATTCCTCAGAACGGTGTTTCTTCGCAAACTTGTGCCACACCTTCTTCGATAAAAAACAATACCGAATCCATGGAGGTTGAAGACCGCTCTTAGGCTTCGTAATATAGTCAGTCGTGAGTCGTGACTTAAATCCCCTCCAACGAACACCGGCATAAGTTATCCACTTTCTTTTCAATTTTGAGTCATCGGTAAACTCAAAATTCAACTACATTAAATCAATATATAAGTATGAATTAGAAACTATAGGTAGTGATATCAAATATATGAAAATTAAAGTATGAAATACCTTAACGTCTGTCCATATGTTGTCTTTGACATTACCATCCACTTCTCTCTAATCATCAATCAGTATACTGACTGTGCTACGTGCAAGGAACGCAACATAACTCCTAAAAGTAGCGTAATATGGACAATCCACTAATCTGTAGTGCGAATCAAACTAGATCGGAATTTTTGCACCAGATGAGTTGCAGATTGATGTGAATTAGGGCATCATTGTGACACTTCTTTGTGATCTTTTCGTTTGACTTTCAGTTGTTTGAGTTTCATTGGCTAACCTTTCATTTGTTTGAGTTTCTTCGCTGGTTTCTGATGAAGAACTCGACAAGGTCGACATCTAAGTTCAAAAACAACAACAACAACATGAACAACAATGGCAAAAGAGTTTACTGTAGATGTATGGGGAAAATATTTTATGTACCCTAAACGTGACGACGAAGTAAACGATGTTGGTGTTGGTGTTGTTGTTGTCTTCCTTCCTTACGGCAACGACGGTGTTGTTGTTATCTTCTTTCTCGACGGTGACGATGATGACGACGGTGTTGGTATGTGCATAATCTTCTATTTTCTTCACTATCGTGACTATGATGATGAAAATGACAACAAATAGATACTGATGATGCAAGCTTTGGTGGAATAGTGTATTGTTTCACAGTATTGAAGGTTAGGGTTTAGGGTTGAAATCGTGTAACGTTTCGTCTGGTTTCTATTTTCAATGGAAAAAAGGGTACTGAAGAGACAATGAGACTAGCTAGTTTGGAGACTATTGAAACACGACTGCGACGGTCAAGAATTTACACCGTTATGATATATTATTTACATAATGAAATTTCATTTTAAGCGCTAGAGTTATTTTTAGAATTAAAAATTAAAAAAACATACAAAATATATCACAACGGTGTATATAAACAACCGTAGTCATAACTTTTAATTTTTTTAATTAAAAGTAAATAAAAAAGTAAAGGCGCGCTTTAACATAAAAGGAATAATATATATGAATGCGCTGAGGTTCGAACACATGAAAGCTTGAAGGTATCACCACGGTTGATTTATCAACCGTTCTTATATACAGATAATCACCACGGTTGGTTTATCAACCATTGTTATATACAGATAAGTTTTATTCAATAAACAAATAAAATACAACCGCGCCTTAGTTTAGATATGTCACAACGGTGTAGGGATGAAGCGTTGTGAGCATGGGGTCGTTGGTTACGCATTTTATAGTAGTGATAAGAATGGTATAGTTGTTCAAAACAAGGCAAGATTGGTGTCCCAGTGATATAATCAAGAAGAAGGAATCGATTGACGAAACATTTGCTCTGGTTGTAAGGTTAGAAGTTATTCGCTTATTACTTGTTTATACTTGTTCATTAAATTTTCAGTTATTCCAAATGGGTGCCGAGAGCGCCTTCTCTAATGTTTACATCAATGAAGAAATCTATGTCAATCAACCTCCCATTTTTTAAGAATTCAAAAATCCTTTACATGTGTACAAGTTGATAAAATCTCTTTATAGGTTAAACAAAGCACCAATGGCGTGGTATGACAAACTTAGCAACTTTATATGGGAAAAAGAATTTGAAAAAGGAAGGGTTGATACAACTTTGTTCATCAATAGAATCAAATATCACACCTTACTCATTAAAATCAATGTTGATGACATCATATTTAGATCAACAAATAAGGACTTACGTGAATAATTTTCAATGATGATGCAAGGATAATTTGAGATGTCTAAGGTGGGTAAGTTGAATTACTTTCTTAGACTACAAATCAAGTAATCAAAGAATGTTATCTTCATCAATCAATCTGTCATACCCCAAATTTTGACCACAAGATCTCCCATCATTGTAATGATCATATCCACAAGATATCCACAATATGGATGTGCCATCATGCCTCATCAATCTCCTCAAGGATTGTTGAGCATTCACTACAATCAAGAATTAGGGTTTTAACCCCTCTCAGAGCATTTAGACAAAGGATCAATCAAGAAGTGACATGATCTTCAACTTGTCTAACCTCTTAAACATCCATAAAGGATCAAGAGGACTCCCATATCAAGAATCAAGCACAAGAGTGCAACATCCCAAGCTGATCAAGCCTCAAGATCACCAGTGTCACCAAATTAAGGTTTTGGTCGACCAAGGCCTCCAGATGAAAATTTTCATCTGGGCATGATTTAATACTTCAAAGCATGACCCAAGATTCTCCAAGGGAGCTCATGGATCCAATCATCAAGTCAAATTAGCATCAGGAGGAGCATTCATAAAAAATCAGTAATTAGGGTTTCTTGACCTAATTCACCCCTGAGTTGACTTTTAAAGGAAAGACATGAACCAAGACCTCAAGACATGATTTGAGGGCCTCAAATACACCACATTGATCCATTTGAAACAATGGATTGATCCAGGAAGCTTGATTCCCAAGTTTCATTTTCAACTGGACCACAATTAGGGTTTTGAAGAAAAAGTCAACTGTATCTTTAACTTTTGACCAATGCATGTTCTCAAACCTTGGGACATGGTTCAAGACACCCTAAAATACCTATGGAGTCCATCCATTAGGGTTGAATTAGGTCAAGGACCTGATTTCATGAGGAATCACACAGTTTGGAATTCATCTGACAAAAAGTCAACTGTGCCTAAAATCAAGTTTAACTTTTTGGAATTTTTCACAAATATGGTTCCCCTAAGTCTAAAACAATGTTAATGTATGGTTTTGATCATCATTCATCAAGAAAAATCAAGAAAAGTGAGGTTTCTTGCAAAAGGGGCAACCATAGGAAACTTGAAATTTTCTAAGTTATGGAGTAAAAGTGATTTTGTACCAATTTTGTAAGGTCATAACTCCTAAACCATAAGGCCTTTTTCTCCCATCCAAAGCTCAAATTAAAATCATCTTGCATACTTTAAATATGTCAACTACACCTCATTCCAATACCTCATGGATTCTGAGTTATAGATTGATCAAAATCACAAAAAGTGAAGATGACCACTTTTTCAACACTTAGTGAAATTTCCCAAAAAATCAGGATCTGTTTCACTTTTCACCAACTTTGAGGCCAATTTCCAATATAATGCAAGTTAATTCAAGACCAAAGTTGGACATCATGTTAAATTAGGATACATAAGCTTTCCAAAGAGTGCAAGAACTCTCCCTAATTCAACTTGATCAAGGAGTTATGAATCCCACAAAATGCCTTGATGCAAATAGCCTTCATGACAGATTTTGTGCAAATCTTGTGCCACACGATTTGCATCTTCAAGTTTGTCATCTTGCAAACTTTGGTATTATCCAAAATCAGAAGAAACATTGCTGAATCACATGCTATAAGTAGCTTTGGATCATTGAGTCAAGGATTCCACTTTGCATGTGTAAATTCATCATGACATGAACCTTGATTTTCAATTTTTGCATCAAGCATTTATGTGATGCATAGAGCTGGCATGTATTAGTCCATAACCTTGCAAATGAGTCAAGATGAACTCAATCATCAGAGGACCATAGGCCTGCTCCATTGACCCAAGTCAATGGGTAGAGAAGACTTGAACACCTTTATGCCACAATTGGCCAAAGGCCTGTACCAGTTGTCAAACACTATTGCAGCCAAAAAAAACTTGCTCTACTATAAATAGAGCTCATTTGTGATCAATTTTAGTACACCAAAGCAACCAAACTGATGCTTTCCTCAAATTCTCTCTTTCACTCCAAAAAACACCTTCTCTTGCAAGTCACTATCGGGTTTGGAGTTAGAGAGCATTTATGTCCAAACCAATGATGCAAACATCTTACATACATCATATGTAAGTGATTCAAACACATAAACAACATCTGGAACATCAGAATCACAAAGTGATACCCCATCTGCACAAGCTTTTAGCAGATTTGTAGTTGAGGTGCCATATCAAGTTCCAGCTCGTTTCAAACCCCTCCAAGCATTCAAACACACTCCTTGGCATCTAAGGAAGTTGTTCAGATCATTGGAACCAACTTGCAACACCTCCATCACCAGGCTCGATCACCAGTTGCAAAAGGTAAGCCTGAACCCTTCAAACTCTATGATCCATGCATCATAAATGAATTTTTGAATTGCCATCTTGTTTATACGTGTATGTAGAGTAATAACCCTCAATCAGTTTCATGAATCAATCGTGTATGGAATTTCATTGTGTTCATGCTGAAATTAGGGTTCTTGAGGTTTTCCATTGATTTCTTCCTCCATACATAATATAAATGCAATTAAACTACATGGTTGTGATCCTTGTTAAAAAAACGAACAAGATTGATACTTGAATCATGCAAAACCATTGAGAAAACATGGAGAAAGGTGAGAAAACACAAATCTGCAGAAACAGGGTGCGCGCGTGTTCTTCCTTGACCGTTGGCGCCCTTTTTCAAAAGTTTGAATTTTTGAATATTTTGGTATTTTTGTTAATTGATTCAAAAATTAATTTCTGTCTGAATATTTGTGTTTCTGAATTGATTCTCTTTCTCAAAATACATAAAAATATTAAATTATTTTATTTTACAAAAAAATCCAATTTATATTATTTATTTAATATAGTTAAAAAATTTGTAATTAATTTCGTTTTAATTATTTTTTAAACATTTTAAATGAAACTCCCACTTTGATTTTTCATTTCAAATGAATTTCAAGCCTTCATGTGATTAAACATGATTTTTCAAAATATTTTTCAAAGTGTGCATCTTGTTATTGAATATATTTGGTATTTTATATCATTTTTATTTAATTTCCTTTGAAAATTATATCTTTTAAATTCAAAATTAGGGTTTTCTCTAGATTTTGTTTTTTCAAACACTTTTGGGCCTCTAATAGAGTGTAAGACCCAACCCCTTTGTAAATACAAACTTTTTTGGGCCTCTGTCATTGTATAAGTCTCACTGTGTTTTCAAAAATCTCGGCGCGATAACCGCTTTCAAACAAAATCATCTGGGCCTAACCTTGTGTTGTAAGTCCCATTTTTTTTCTTTTTTCAAACATTTTGGGCCTCTAATAGAGTGTAAGACCCAATCCCCCTTTGTACATAAATAAATTTGGGCCTCAGTCATTGTATAAGTCCCAGTACAGTTTTCAAAATAACAGTGCGATCATTATTCATCTGGGCCTCTCCTTCAGTTGTAAGCCCCATCTTTTGTACAAAAATAAAATTTGGGCCTCTAATAGAGTGTAAGACCCAATCCTATTTGTAAATAAAAATAAATTTGGGTCTCAGTTATTTGTATAAGTCCCTCTCAGTTTTCAAAACTACGGCGCGATCGTCGCCTTTTCAACAAAATTCATCTGGGCCTCTCCTTGAGTATAAGCCCCAAACTTCTTTTCAAAACAACTTTCTCCTTTGATTTAAATTCAAATTCATAGTGTTGTCAAAAATTTCTTCAATTTCTTGAATAACTAACCATACAGCTATAAGATTGGAAGCTTGCTCGCCTGTAAGTTTTTACCAGCTTTCTTTTACATACTTGTCTATATATTTCAACTATATTTATATACTTGTATATCTACTTAGAGTTTTCCCCGACAATTAGGTCTAAGATTATATAAAGCCAGTGGTCACTCTTTCAACACAGTCAAAACTAGTTCCCCATAGGAATTTCCAAATACAGTCTTGCTTCCTCTTAGGCTTATACAATATGGAACAGAGAAAGGCATTATTCCTGGTGAAACTTTTCTCAGACAGTCACTATTAGAAAATTGTCAAAGAAATTCATTTGCCCCAGAGAGGATTAATTCCCGGTGAAACCTCTCTTGAATTTCTTCAAACCCTAGAATTGTTCACTAAAGAAAGGATTAATTCCCGGTGAAACCTTTTTTGAACTTTTCTTAAGTTTGGACCCACAGGCTTCCTAAAAGCATCCCCAGCCTCCTCTTGGGCTTTGTACAAGGACCCTCAGGCTTCTTAAAAGTTCTCATGCCTCCTCTTGGGCTTAGTACAAGGACCCAGAGACCTCTTAAAGGGATAGGACAGAACTTAGTCATCCTTTGTTAGAGCAGTCTTCCAGAGTCAAAACATCAAACCAATTTAGGGTTGATTCTCATCCCTTAAAACATCAAGCCTCCTCTTGGGCATCATACAAAGAAAAACTTTTTCCATACCAGTAGACTTAGACAGTCTCATCTCCTCTTGGATATCAAAGAAACCTTTTAATTTCCTTAAAGAACAGGAAATAATCCTGATCACCTGATCAATCTCCAAGCAAGAGTTAAAACCTCCACATATCTCATAACTCAATCTTTAAAATCTCACTTTAAATTTCCCCCAGCTAGGGTCAATCTATTATCAGAAAACTCTCAGAAAAAAATCAGAACCTCATGGTCTCTGATATTTCAACTCTTCTATAATCCCCAGCAAGAGTTGATTCCCCAATTTGGACCTGTCTCTGGATCTCAATAATCCTCAGTAGAAGCTAGCCTCCCCTTAGGCTTCATATAAGAAATTCCCCATCCATCCTCCTCTGGCTTTGTATAATGATCATCCCTCAATAACTTTCAGCCTCAATCTCGGGCTTTGTACAAGACACCCCAAAAATACCTCTCTAGTAGAGTCAGTCATTTTCTTTCAGCCTCAATCTTGGGCTTTGTACAAGACACCATATAACTATCCTACAGCTGAGTCAGTCAGGATTTTTTAGCCTCAATCTTGGGCTTTGTACAAGACACCCATAAGTGTTCTCCCCAGTGGAGTCATAATCTTTAGCCTTAATCTTGAGCTTTGTACAAGACATATATAAAAACTCTCTAAGCAGAGTCAACCCCTTTAGCGTCGATCTTGGGCTTTGTACAAGACAGATAAAACCTTTCCCCAAAAGAGTCAATTCTCTTTTAGCCTCAATCTTGGGCTTTTTACAAGACAGATAAACACTCTCTTGTTGAGTCAAACTTTTCCAGCCTCCTTTTAGGCTTTGTATAATGATCTCCCTAGTGGAATCAATCAATCTCTTAGCTTCAACCTTGGGGTTTGATCAAGGCACACAAAAATCAACATACCCCTTAGAGAAAATCAAAAATCTCTCTGCAGGAAGACATTTCTCTGTACAAATCACACACCAAAACATACATTCCAAACAAACCCTAATCCCAGATAACTGATATAAGTGGCACACTTATTGATTCAAATATCCAAGTTGTAGTCCATCTCTTATCCTGGTAAACTTCATCTAATTGCTCTAAGTGGCAAGCCTCTGGATTATTTACATCCAAGCCAATGTCCCTCTCTTAGTATGAAAAATTTCCTAAGGAAAATGGCATTGCTCTACACAGAGTTAAAGTTTTCTCCTTCAGGACAAATCCCCTGTAAAGGAAATTATGGCATTGCTGGACTCCATGCATTCTAGTTAAAGTAATGCTCCTTTAAAAACCAGTAACCCAAACAATTGTGATAAACAGATGAGATATCTCCCTTTAGAGATGACAAATTCTCTCTCAGTCAAACCCTTTCAGCTTCAATCTTGGGCTTTGAACAAGACACAAATACTCAACCTTTAGCTTCAATCTTGGGCTTTGAACAAGACATCAGACCTCTTTCCTCCCATAGAATAGGAGGAACTACGATTGCTCTGATTTCCCTATTTTTTTTAAACGGGAATACATAGGCATAAGATTGCGAAATCTTAGCGAGCATACTTATCAAAAACCTTAGGTCCAGTACCTTACCAAAAACATCAAAAAACCCGAAAAACAACAAAAATACTTTCTCTCTCTCTCAACATCCACAAAAAGAAACTTTCCCATTTACAGACAAACACCATCAAGTAGAAAACAGTATAACAGTAGAAAATTTCTATCAACCCATGGATAACCATGTATAGGATGGGTAATTAACAACTCCCCATTGTATAACTTAACCCCGAACTCCCTAATCTCTTAGGCGTTTGTTCAGTTAAACATTCGAATGCAAGGTTAGTTTTAGATAGCTTCCCTTTCCTTTCAACTTCCCAAGATAAATAAGAAATCAGAAAGTAGCACCCAATCCCTACCATTGCAATGAGGAAAAACCAATGGCGATAAGGTGGTCGCATCACCGACAGAAATCAAACGCTACAGAAAAATGGCGAATCTGTTGGGGAGTCTTAAGGATTATAGTTCCTAAAAGGTCTAGGTTATTAGCAATTTTCCTACATACTACTATATATATTTACTGCTTTTCCTACTTGATATCCGTGTTTACTTTTCTGTCAATGGGAATGCGAATGATACGCATGTGGAAAGTTTGAGAGAAACCATAAGATAAGTGATGGCATAGACGGGGAACATTTATCGGGAGTGATTCCCAACTAAGTTGAACCTGGTAGACCATCAAATCAATGGAGATACCCGTGTGAATACTATGTTGAACGACCGCTCGTTGTGAAAGCAGACGATATCTCAGTGCGGTATCCGTGAAACTGAGGATTTAGTAGACATTAACCATATGGCCATTTGGTAGTGCGGTGACTATCGGGAATAGTTGATACGCGATACTACACTCAAATTGAGATTCATCCTAGGATGTTACATCTCGCTCAGGTGAACCAGCTTGCTGTTGATATTCCTAGGGGGTCAATGATTTTGGGAACCTTAGAACCCGTTCTACAGGTACAAAAAACTGACCAAAATAGTACAACCTTTGGGGATGGGTAGATTGATGCGGTGTTTTCGCAAGTATACGAATCGCGGAAGAGTAATATAAAATATTATCGATCCCACAGAGACCAAACGTCAATCTATCGGTTTCTATTGTTACGATGTTTATCTAAGGCAAATCAATCGGGAGTGCACAGTAAAAGCGAAGTAAAGTACGAAGATATAAAATTCAACTTAAAACAACAGGCCTGAATGTAATTCACACAGTCGGATAGTATTCCAAATGCTTGTAAATAGAACCACATATGGGGTAATGTTTTCTACTTATGAAAAGAACTAATTTAACGGGAACTGTCGCTTTCGCGTATTCAGAACCGAGTTTATCCCTTAATCGAACCCTCTTATTGTCACTTATAAAAAGGTGCGTATTGCGTTAAAGTAATAAACCTATTTTTAAGAAATATAGTTTCTTGACTCAGTTGAAAAGTATTTTGACTTGGAACTTTTAACAAAAAGAGGTTCATGCGAACTGGACTTTAAACCCATAAACGCGTCCGAAAATAATTTTAAAATCGTTTTTCTAAAGTATTAAAAACTCCTACTTAACTAGAGAAAGCGCTTTCGCTTCCTTTGAACAGTTAAGACTAACCAAGTTTAACCAAAGGTTGGATGGCTTTCGATCTTACCCAACAGAAATAAAGTGCAGAAAACTTGTGTTAAAAATCAGAATAACCCCTAAGCATTTCTATTGACACCTTGTATGGAATACTACTTTAACTATGATCCTTACATTCTAACCTTTAAAATTTAGCCGGACATGGAAATGTAAATAGACATGTTGAAATAAATCATGTTAAAGTAGATTCTTTTTAAGTAAATAGTGCGAGAAAATAGATAGTGCGAGAAAATAAATAGTGCGAGAAAATAAATGGTGCAGGAAAGTAAATGGTGCGGGAAAATAAATGGTGCGGGAAAGTAAATAGTGCGAGAAAATAAATGGTGCGGGAAAGTAAATAGAAACTTGCTCCAAATCGGAAGCTTTAAATCTGGTACAACTAGAAATAAATGACTGGAAATGAAAATGGCGGCAGGATTAACTTCTACCAGAGTGCTCCAAACTCGATTACAGACTCGATCAAACAGTGTGATAACTCCCCGATGTGAGAAGTTTATCACTTTACAATACTGAAAATATATGGCTTAAGTTCTGAAACTAAGCTTGGATGAAGAAAAAGGATCAAGGACTCATCTATTTATAGCCTAGGAAAAACTATGGAAAGACCAAAGTGCCCCCCAACTTCTTTTGGGAGGGAAACTATACGACAAAGGTGGCGCCCGCCACCCCCTTATGGCGCCCGCCATGTGAACCAAGGGAAAAGAAGTGGAGATCGTGGCAGTTGACAGCAGTTGACTCCTATCCAAGTCATGGCCTACCCTATGGCACCCGCCATGGTGGATGCCATGTGTACAACTTCCTCAAAAACTGGTTTTCTTGCTCGTTTTTCTTCATTTCTTCACGAGGAGCTCTAGGAATACAAAGAACCTGAAAACAAAACAAAACACAAGCATAACACAAGAAAATAGCAATAAAATCCTAAGAAACATGTGCAATCCGAGTCAAATACGCAGTGTGATTCAGTGTTATCATAGAGCCATGACTTCATGCTCGTGACGTTGAACCCTTGAACCCATGTTTTTTCAATGTTTTTGTGTGCTGCATTCATGCATTCATCCAAAAATATCTTTTTAACCAAGAAAAAAAATCTTTTTTTCAAAATAAACTAATCAAATTTGCAAATATCAGAGATTACGTTATGGATTTCGGTAGAAGAAAGACGCACAAGTACACCTTCAAGGCTCCGAAACTAGAGGACTTAAGGAAATTGGCAAGGATGATTACAAACCCTGAGGCTTTCAGAGCTAAGCACGTCAGATTGTTAACTCTATTAAGGGTCCATGTAGTTGAAGGAATTATGTCTACACTGATAGAGTTCTACGATCCGGTCTACCACTGCTTCACCTTTTTGGATTACCAACTAGCACCAACTCTAGAGGAGTACTCTCACCTGATTGATCTACCAATCACTGACCAAGCTTCATTTTCTGGACTGGAAGAAATTCCAAAGGAACAAACCATTGCAAGAGCAATCTATTTGGACGAGTCAGAAGCCAGGACTCACATAACCACTAAGGGAGGAATCCAGGGTTTACCAGCTAAATTCCTGACGGAGAAAGCTCTATACTTTTCCAGTATAGGAAACGTAACCGCTTTCGAGGATATCTTTGTTTTACTCACATACGGATTATTCCTCTTCCCCAACATCAACAACTTCGTCGATACCTATGCCATTAAGATATTTCTGATTGGAAACCCCGTACCAACCTTGCACATAGATGCCTATCATTCTGTACACTTAAGGAATTTGTACAGTGGAGGAATGATCACATGCTGTGTACCCCTACTCTACAAATGGTTCATTTCCCATTTGCCAAAGTTTGCTACTTTTTGGGATTATAAGAACACTCTATGTTGGTCACAGAGAATCGTGTCTCTCACCAACTCTGACATAGACTGGTACAATAGGATTTATTAGGGGATAGGAATCATCGACAGATGTGGAAACTTCCCTAATGTACCCCTCATTAGAACTAAAGGAGGAATCAACTACCATCCCTTTTTAGCTCGCCGTCAACTCGGATACCCGATGAGGCATAAGCCCGAGATGGAGGTTAAAAGGGTTTGACTCAACGAGGGAGTCTTTTGTATCTCGTACGAAGCCCGAGATAGAGGCTGAAATTTGTTTGCTCCGCTGGGGAGAATCATTTGTACAAAGCCCAAGAGGAGGCTATTTGTGACTGTTTCAGCTGAGTGACATATCCAAAATGTTGATTTAAAGAGAAAATTAGTTCTTATATGAGTAATGTTTGCACTCAGGGCTTTGATTCGAGGATCAGGGATATTTCCTTTTCTTTGAGGAATTGGGAAATCCAAAGGGTATTGAGATTGTCCGAGTCTACGAGTTTTATCTTCCCATTTTTGAAAGGCGCTTGAGAATGTCTTTGAGACTCAAGAAAAATAGACTGTCCAAGTCTAGAGTTTTATCTTTTGTACTATGCTTTGAGAAACAGTAGTAGGGTCTAGACTCTTTGAAAGACTATTCTATTAAGATGACTAATTTTTGTTCCTATACCTCTAGGAGGTCGCCGGGACAATTTGTACGAGGCCCAAGAGGAGGCTGGAAACTTTTAAGAAGCCGGGAGGCCCTTGTACGAAGCCCAAGAGGAGGCTATCATTCCCGAAGGAAGAAATCATTTATACGAAGCCTAAGAGAAGGCTGTGAATACTTCTAAGAAGCCGACGGGTCCTTGTACAATGCCCAAGAGAAGGCGGGGTGCTTTTAAGAAGCATGCGGGTCCTTGTACAATGCCCAAGAGAAGGCGGATGCTTTTAAGAAGCCTGTGGGTCCAAACCAAAGAAAAGTTCAAGAAAAGTTTCGCCCAGAATAATTCATTTAGTGAACAGTTCTAAGGTTTGAAGAAATTCAAGAGAAGTTTCACCGAGAATAATTCATCTCTGGGGAATAGAATTTCTTTGACATATCCTAAGGGGGACAGCCGAAGATAAGACTGTATCTGGTGCTCCTATGGGGGATCTAGCTTGTCTATTTCTAAGAGTGATCGATAGAGCTTTACCTAGTTCTAGACGTAGTTGCCGGGGAAACTCTAAATATCTATACTATTATTACACAGTTGATATGAGTTTATGAAAGGAGACTTACAGTGAACAGCCCCATAATACAGTTATATGTATATGAAAGCGGTAAATAAAAGCGGGTAAACACATACTAGGTTGTAGAGCTTCCATGCTGTTTGGTTAGTTGTTCAACAAAGAAAGATTGAAAACAAAAGTATATTCAAAATCAAAGGAGAAAGTGCTTTGAAAATAAAGATTGGGGCTTACAGCTCAAGGAGAGGCCCAGGGTTTTATCAGTGATCGCACTGTCATTTTGCATTTGTACAGAGGGACTTATACAAGTGACTGAGGCCCAAGAAAGGTTTTCTATACAAAGGGATGGGTCTTACACTCTCTCAAGAGGCCCAAAAGGTTTAAAGAAAAAGAGTGGGGCTTATAACACGAGGGTAGGCCCAGATGACTTTGTGCTTAAAATGGCGATCGCGCCGAGATCTTTCTTTTAACATAAAAAGGACTTATACAATATCTGAGGCCCCAAAATTGTTTTGGTTAAAAGGGGATTGGGTCTTACACTCTATTAGAGGCCCAAAAGTTTTAAATGGGTCTTATAGCTCAAGGAGAGGCCCATTTGATTTCGTTGAAAAAGGCGACGATCGCGCCGTTTATTTGAAAATGTACAAAGGGACTTATACAATGAGTGAGGCCCACAAATAGGTTTATGTACAAATGGATTGGGTCTTACACTCTATTAGAGGTCCAAAAGTGTTTTAAAATGTTTGATGAGGGTTGAATTAATCAAAACCCTAATTTGTTTCCAAAATGCATTTTAATTGAATAAAAATTCAATTAAAATGATCAAAAATTGTTTAACATGTGGAAAACAAATTTTGATCTTGGATTAATGTTTCAAAAATCAAGTTTTGACCTACAAAATAATTAGAAGTCATTAATCTTTGCAAAACCAAGAAGGAAAAAATATTTTAAATGTCAAAAACAGTTAAAACATTAATTCTTTGTAAAAATATCAATTATATGAAATAAATAATATTTTTTGGGATTTTTTTGTAAAATAAAATATTTTAACATTTTTGTGAATTATTAAAAAAAGAATCAACTCAAAATCATTAAAACTCATAGAGAAATTAAATTTTGAATCAATTAAATAAAAATCACAAAATTCAAATATTCAAATTTTGAAAAAGGGCGCCAAGAACATGGCAAGAACACGTGCCCTTCCTCTGTTTCTGCAGATTTACGTTTTCTATCCAATCTCACTGAATACTTGATTATATCATGCAATCTACATATCAATCTACTCGTTTCAACCTCACGATCATGTCTATGGTCTTTAATTTCATTTATTTTAATCATGGAATGAGAAATTAAAGAGAAACCTCAAGAACCCTAATTTCTGAATGAAGGTTCAGAAATTCCTCACACGATTCAAACAATGCAATTGAATGAGGGAAAACATTCCATGCAAAATTATGAACATATGGCAAAATTATTGTGCAGCAAAATTTGCATGGATCATAGAGTTATAAGAGCTCACGCTTACCACTTGCAGCTGGTGATCGTGTTTTGTGTTGGAGGTGTTACAGCTAGGTTCTAATGATTTGGATAGCTTCCCTAGATGCCATGGAGTGTGTCTGGATGCTTGGACTTAATTGAAATGATCTAGAACTTGAGATGGTACCCCAACTGCAAATTTGTCAAGAACTTGAGCAATTGGCTGGTGATTTTGTGAAATCTGTGTTCCAGATGTTATGTGAGTGTTTGGATCACTTCTATATGATGTATGTGACGTGTGTGTGTGTGTGATTGGTTTGATTGGAAAAGCTCTCAAACTCAAAACCAGATAGTGACTTGCCTTAGAAGCCAAAATTGGAGTGAAAGAAGAGATTTTGAGGAAAGCATCTGTTTGATGGCTTTGGTGTACTCAAACTGATCACAATTAAGCTCTATTTATAGTAGAGCAAGTTTGTTTTGCAAGGAATAGTGAATGGCAACTGCTAAGTAGGGTTGGCCAATGTTGAGCAATGAGAATCCAAGTCTCCTCTAGCCATTGACTAGACGTTAGGGCACAGGCTGCTGGTTCCCTTGGTCTTGGATAAGTCTTGACTGAATTCAGTTGAGAATGGCTCAGTCCATGCCACCTTGGTGCATCCATTGAATGCCCCAATCCAAAATTGGAGTCTTGTCCCTATTTTAGGCAATTATAGGTTTGGCATGCTACTTCTTGTTCCAAGGACTTTGGAGGCTTGACTCAGTGATTGTCCCCTTTAGATTTGATCCTCAGATGTGTCCAAGATGATGACAAGGCTTGGAATTGGCTGATTTTGGCAAATCGACCAAAAATGCAAAATTCTGCCTTGCCTTGGCAGTTTTCAGCAAGGCATATTGCCAATGCCATATCTCATGGCTCAAGTTGAGTTTGGTGATGTTCTTGGCCATTTTGGAAAGCCCTTATATGATACAATAACTGTTTGATCATATTTGGTTTTTATACCCTTTGGATCCAAGTGAAAAATGTCCCTACATTTGGGAAAAAGTAAGGCAGATTCTGACTTAGTGAAAATTTCACCAAGTGTTGGAAAAAAGTGACATTTTCACTTTTTGTCATTTTGATCACTCCATAACTCAAAATCCTTAATGAATTGGAATGAGGTCTAGTTGAAGTTTTTGTAGAGGGCCACGAGATCTACAAATCAAGCTTTGGATGGGGAAAAATAGCTTTGTGGTTTAGGAGTTATGATCCTCCAAAGTTGATACCCTTGACACTTTACTTCATAACTTAGAAAATTTTCTAAGTTTTTATGGTTACCCCTTTTACAAGTTATCCCACTTTCTTTGATTTTTCTTGATTAATAATGATTCAAATTATACATTAACATCATTTTAGGGTTAAAAATCCATTTTTATGAAAAATCTCAAAAAGTCAAAGTTGACTTTTGTGCACAGTTGACTTTTTAGCAGATGAATTCCAAACAGTGCAATCCTCTATGAAATCAAGTCCTTGACCAAAATCAAACTTGATGGATTGATTTCATAGGTGTTATAGGGTGTATTGAATCATGTCCTAGGGTTTGGGAGCATGTCCTGGTCAAAAGTCAAAGCTACAGTTGACTTTTCTCGTGAAACCCTAACTGTGGTTCAGATGAAATTGAGACTTGTTGCTCAAACTTCTTGGATCAATCCATTGTTGCAAATAGATCAATGTTGTATATTAGAGACCCTCAAATCCTCTCTTGAGGTATTAGTTCATGATTTGTCCCAAAAGTTAACTTAGGGGTGAATTAGGTCAAGAAACCCTAATTCCTGATTTGTGATGAATGCATCCCCTAAGGCTAAATTGACTTGGTACTTGGGTTCATGAGGTTACATGGAGCATATTAGGATATGCTTTGAAGCATTGGCTTATGCCCAGAGGAAAATTTCCATCTAGAGGCCCTGGTCGACCAAACCCTAATTTGGTGACACTGACGATCTTGAGGCTTGATCCACCTAGAAGGGAGCAGTCTTGTGCTTAATCCTTGAAGTGGGAGTCCTTTTAATCCTTTGTGGATGTTTGAGAGTGTAGACAAGTTGAGGATCATGTCATTCCATGATTGATCTTTTGCCTAAGAGCTCCAAGACGGCTTGAAACCCTAATTTTGATTGCATTGAGTGCTCAACAATTCTTTGAGGAAATTGATGAGGCATAAAGGTGCATCCATATTGTGATGATGATTTGCCCAATGATGGGAAATCTTAGTGGTCAAAATTTGGGGTATGACACTTATCTCCATTGGGTGCAAACTAGGGCCCTCAAGCTGAGGATGCCTTACCCTCGTCAATAAGTTTTTCCGTTAAAGGAATCTGCCCTTTATTTTATGTCAAATACGGAAAAACTCCAGGTCGCCCTCAACAAAGTTCGACGAGAGAAGAGCTCTTGGAAGAACAAATAATAAATTCTCAATGTAGAGTGTACCAAAATTCAGGAGCTATTAAAAGAAAAGGATGCTCTGATTGAAATATTAGAGCAACATGTTGTAGAGAGTCGGGAAGATCAAAGGAATTTGCTTGCTCTTTTCATTTAGAAAAGGACTGACAACTCGACAACAGCTGAAGAACCCCAATCAAAGAAAAGGAAACTACCAGAACCGGCATCTGAGCTCTCTTCAGATAGGACTCGGGATCCTTGAGTTTAGATATTTCCTTTACAAGCACTTTGTAAAATACTGTACCTCAACAAAATTTGGGGTATGACAGATGCCCCTATTTAATATTCTTGGACCCGAAGGTGTGAATGGCGAAGGTATTCGGGCATTCGGGGTGCAAGAGGATTAAATATCAAAATACCCAAAATTTTGATGGTGGTTATGAATGGTAGCTTACGCATTCATCTTCTTTAGCTAAGCGATGATGCTTAGAAAAGGTAAACTTCCCCTCGATCCTGGTCTTCAGCCAAGGAGCTGGTCTCAGTTTTCTCGATCCTGGTTTCCTACCAAGGAACTGGTCTTAGTTTCTGATTTAAACTTCCCCTCGATCCTGGCCTTCAGCCAAGGGACTGGTCTCAGTTTCTGAAATAAACTTCCCCTCGGTCCTGGTCTTCAGCCAAGGAAATGGTCTCAGTTTCTTTTGTCAATAAACTTTCTTGACAAGGGACGCTATTTGTAGTGGTTTTCCTCAAACTTCTCACCGAATTTTCCTGGGGAGATGCCATTTGATGGGAAAAAGTTTTGAAGTCAGACTCGCTGGGGAAACCCATTCGTCTGAGTTGTAGAGGTGCACAAACTTCTCCGCTGGAGATGCAATTTATTGACTCTACTGGGTGTAGCGAGTATCTTGAGAGACTGTTTCCGTTTGGGGGTGTTACATCATAATTTTTCTGAGGTCTTTTCAGAGAAATGCCATATGATGTACCCCAATTTTGAGGGGCCTTCTCTGGGGATTTTCCTTAATCCGGGAAAGCGAATATATCATCTTCAATGGCGAAGAGTGATATTTGTTGAAAGTTTTCTTGTTTCTCAGAGGTTCAAGTTATCAAAGTGGTCAAGCATCGTCTCTAATCCAGAGATAAACGGGAGAGAGATTACTTAGATGATTCACTTCCTGATGAGGAAAGATCTGACAACTCGATTGAGAGGACTTTTATCACTAGGGGATAAGACCGAATAAAGTGATAGTGATGCAATATGAATGTGAATGCAAATAAAATGCATGATGTATGTATGTATATGCTAACAAAACTGACGCGACATACAGACTGATGGATGAACCATGACGGGATACTTGGCCATCGCGGGGCAAAGAAGTATCGCTGGTCCAAAAGTAGCAATTCTACCTTGCTTAGGAGAGATAGTCCCCGCAGGGAATACCGTTGATCGGGCTTAGGAGATAAGAACTTGGCCGAGGGTGTCATATGAAACATGGTCTCTGACACAATTGATCCTTCGTTCAGGCGTACTGGCTTAGAAGGAGTACTTTGATTCTTCACTTTGAAGCTCGATTACTTCTGGAGAAGCGAGCGATGTTCTTTCGATGTTCAACAGTCAAAAGAATTGCCATCTTTATTCTAAAAGCAGAAAAAGTTTAACAAGTAAATTCATTTTTGTTTTATTTCAAGAATCGTTGATCATGCTAAAATGTCGTTCTGTAAAGCTAAAACAAATGAGAATTACAAACAAAAGCACAGGGGCTCAAATTTTATTGATAAGATGGAAATCAGCCAAGCGCGTGATTCTATAGAGTATTTACAAAGTTAATAAAATGGTAATTTACAGGGAAAGGCTACGTTGAAACATAACGACCATTATCCTTCTACCAACTTTGAATTCGGGGCATCCTGAGCTTCTATCGAAGATGACCTTGACTGGAGATTTCTGACGGATGATGTAACTGCTGCTGAGAGATTTTCCCCTGTTGAACATAGTTACTTGCCATTATCCCTAATTTTTTCCTGAATTATACTGTGGGGTTTCCAATCCACCGGGATTCTTTTTGATCATGTCTCTAATTTTTGCCTGGACCGCCCTTTCGGGTTTTCAATCCACCGAGACGTTTTTTTTTAGTCTAGGAGAAGTATTTCTTGACTACATCAACATTTATGGGGTAGGAAAATTCTTCTTCGTCCATGGTTGCAAGTCTCAAGGCACCGCCTGAGAAAGCTTTCGTGACCACATAGGGGCCGTCATAATTCGGAGTCCATTTGCATCGCGAATCAGTGAGAAAATATTGTATCTTTTTTAGCACAAGGTCTCCTTTCCGGAAGATGCGAGGTCGGACCTTTTTGTCAAACGCCATCTTCATTCTTTGCTGATACAACTGACCATGGCATAGTGCCGTGATTCGCTTTTCTTCGATCAGATTCAGATCGTCGTGTCGACTTTGACACCATTCAGCTTCTGTAAGCTTAACTTCCATTAATACCCTGATTGATGGGATCTCTACTTCTATGGGGAGCACTGCTTCCATGCCATATACTAGAGAGAAAGGGGTTGCCCCTGTTGAAGTGCGGACAGATGTGCGATAACCGTGAAGAGCAAAGGGTAGCATCTTGTGCCAGTCTTTGTAGGTTACAACCATCTTCTGAACAATCTTCTTGATGTTCTTGTTAGCCGCTTCTACCGCTCCATTCATCTTGGGTCGGTAGGGAGATGAGTTATGGTGTTCGATCTTGAACTCTGTGCACAACTCTTTCATCATCTTATTGTTTAAGTTAGATCCATTATCAGTAATGATCTGGCTCGGAACACCATAACGGCAGATGATATTGTTTTTGATAAATCGGACCACCACTTGTCAGGTTACATTTGCGTATGACGCTGCTTCGACCTACTTTGTGAAATAGTCAATGGCTACCAGGATGAACCGATGTCCGTTTGAAGCCTTAGGTTCAATCACGCCAATTATATCGATTCCCCATATGGAAAAAGGCCACGGGGAAGAGAGAACTTTGAGATGTGATGGCGGCACATGGATTTTGTCGGAGTATATCTGACACTTGTGACACCTCCTCATGTACTTGTAGCAGTCGGATTCCATCGTCAACTAATAGTACCCTGCTCTTAGAATTTTTCTCGCCATTGTGTGTCCATTGGCATGAGTGCCAAAGGATCCTTCATGAATTTATTTTATCAGCATGTCTGCTTCTGGTCTGTCTACGCATCGGAGCAAGACCATGTCAAAATTCCTCTTATAGAGAGTATCACCGCTCAGGAAGAAGTTTCCAGCCAGTCTTCTGAGGGTCTTTCTGTCTTTCCTGGATGCCCCGGGTGGGTATTCTTGTTTCTGAAGAAAGCATTTGATATCGTGGTACCAAGGTTTGTCGTCTATGACTGCTTCAATTGTGAAGATGTAAGCGGGTCGTTCAAGGCGCATTATGTCGATCTTAGGTATGGCATTCCATTTACCTACACTAATCATGGAAGAGAGAATGGCTAATGCATCAGCCATGTGATTCTCCTCACGAGGGATGTGATGAAACTCGACTCTGTTGAAGAAAGGTAGCAACCTTCTCGCATAGTCTTTGTAAGGAATCCATCCTGATTGGTATGTGTTCCAATCTCCTTTTATCTGGTTGACGATCAGAGCTGAGTCGCCATATACATCCAAATTCTTGATCCTTAAATCAATCGCTTCTTCGAGACCCATGATACAAGCTTCGTATTCGGCCTCGTTGTTCGTACATTTGAACGTAAGTCTAGCGGTGAAAGGAATGTGGGTACCCTGAGGGGTAACAATGATTGCCCCAATTCCATTTCTGTAATGATTGACTGCTCCGTCAAAGATAAATCCCCATTGGGAACCTGGTTCTGGCCCTTCACTGAGTAGCGGTTCATCGCAGTCTTTCATTTTTAGATACATGACATCTTCGTCTGGGAAGTCAAACCCGACTGATTCTTCATCGTCAATCGGTTGATGAGTCAAATGATCGGCTAAAACACTTCCTTTAACGGCTTTTTGAGCGTGGTACTCTGTGTCATATTCTGATAGCAGCATCTGCCAATGGGCAATGCTTCTTGTGAGAGTAGGCTTTTCAAATACATACTTGATTGGATCCATCTCGGAGACCAACCAAGTGGTGTGACGAATCATGTATTGGCGAAGACGTTTGGCTGCCCAAGCCAAAGCGCAACAAATTTTCTCGAGCATCGTGTACCGAGTCTCGCAGTCGGTGAATTTCTTGCTCAGATAGTAGATGGAAGACTCTTTCCTTTAGGTTTCGTCTTGTTGGCCAAGTACACATCCCATTGAGTCCTCTAGGACTGTTAAATAGATGATCAGTGGTCTTTCTTCCAGTGGAGGTGATAGAATCGGTGGGTTCAACAGATATTCCTTAATACTGTCGAAGGCAGTTTGGCAATCCTCTGTCCAAATGCATTCCTGGTTCTTTTTGAGTAATTTGAAAATCGGCGCACACGTCGCAGTCATAAGGAATATGAATCTGGAGATGTAGTTCAAACGTCCCAGGAATCCTCTGACTTATTTTTCAGTTTTCGGAGAAGGCATTTCTTGAATGGGCTTGACCTTGTCAGGATCAACCTCAATTCCTTTCTGGCTGACGATGAACCCTAAGAGTTTCCCTGAACAGACACCGAAGGTGTACTTGTTGGAATTCAACGGGAGTTTGTACTTTCTCAACCGCTTGAATAGTTTTGACAGGTGGGTCACATGCTCCTCTTCTGTTCTAGATTTTGCAATCATATCATCGACATATACCTTGATTTCCTTGTGTATCATGTCATGAAAGAGAGTAGTTATGGCCCTTTGATAGGTTGCCCCGACATTCTTCAAACCGAACGACATTACCTTCTTTATTTTATTGTCAGTAGGAATGGCAAGTTGTCCCTATCCTGTTGTAGTGGTACTTTCGACTGCTTTGATAGAATCTTTGTACGAGGAAATCGTTTGGAACTGGGTTCCTCCTTCTGATTGATCGCCACGATGTAACGAAATCGTTTGGAACTGGGTTCCGATTATCCCTTCTGGTTCCACATAAGTGGATGATGATAGATTGCTTACGAGCAAAACCTGTTCCCCACAGACTGTGACGAGTTGATCGTTCTGGACAAACTTTAGCTTTTGGTGGAGGGTCAAGGTGACCGCCCCAGCCTGATATATCCAAGGTCTTCCTAATAAACAAATGTAAGTTGCTCGGATGTCCATGACCTGGAAAGTGACTTGAAAAGTGTGAGGACCAATAGTTATGGGAAGGTTGACTTCACCGATAACCGTTTTTCTGGATCCGTCGATCGCTTTGACGACAACCTCGCTGATTCTCATCGGAGGTCCTTTGAATGATAATTGCATCAAGGTGGACTTTGGCATAACATTCAGGGCTGACCCTGTGTCTACCAGTACGCTGGCAAAAGCATCATCCTGGCAGTTGAATGTAATATTGAGCGCCATGTTATGACGGCGACCTTCTTCAGGTAATTCCTCGTCACTAAATCCCAAATTATTGCAGGAAGTGATGTTAGAGACAATGCTATCGAACTGTCTAATTGTTACATACTGTTTCATAAAGGCTTGCTCCAAGACTTTCTGCAGAGCCTCTCTATGCGCTTCGGAACTGAGTAAAGGTGATAATACTGAGATCTTTGAAGGAGTCTGTAATAGTTGATCAACAATGTTATATTCACTCCTTTGGATGAGCATCAGTATCTCATCATTGTTTTTCGAAAGGTCGGGATTACTGGATTGACCGACTGGTGGATCGGGAAGTTCTGGTGGAAGTTCCTTTTCTTTGTTGGACTCTCTAACTCCTCTGTTGAATATTCTACCACTCCGTGTTACACGACTGATGTCTGCAATATTCACGACAGAAGGTAATGGAATTTCCTTTCCATTTTCAACTGTTGTTGCACCGTATTTGTAAGGGATAGTCTTAGTTGATTCATACGGTAGTGGTCCCAGTAGATAGATGACTATGGGAACCTTCTGATTCTTCTGACCATCGTATGTAATCTCGATCCGTTCCCGGTTGGGAACTTTGGATTCGTCAAGTAGAGGAATGATGGAGAAAACATTCCTAGTTCTCTAATGATCAAAGATTACGACAACATCCTCAATTTGATTAGCAAGGTAATTCGGCGACCAATTGATTGGTCCGGAACCTAGATATGGACGAATCTCTCCCCGATCCACCTGACCCTGAAGATCTGCTCTCACAAGGTAGCACCCTTGGTTACTTTCTGAACAGACTCTACAACGTTCATAGTTGTGTGGTGGCACCTGGCCACGCCCGCTTTGAATACAATGTAACCTCACTAGGTTAGCTTCCACAGATCGGACATCCTAACTTTGACGTCGAGCAGGGTTTCTGTTATTGATACTAATCTGCTGAGTACCTTCATCCATATAGATTGGCATCCACCAGTGATTTAACAAGTGCTGAAGTGCTTCCTGAAGAAGGGCACAACCTTGATTGTTTTCGCAACCCGCTTTACAGCTTTGATAGTCATGTGATATCAGGAATCCGAGTTGGATCTGCTCAGCATGTAACTCTACCAGGTTAGTATTCATTAAGCAAATATCGAAGATTTGAACCATGTTGATCTGATAGGGATTCCTATCATGGTAGTCCTGGATCCATCCAAGATTCATCTGACGCTGGAGGGCCTCTTGTATGAAAGAGCATCCCTGCTTGTTTACCGAGCAAATCAGACAAGAACTGTAATCGTGCCGCGGTAGATTATGATACTGGCTTTGCCTTGAGTGCATTGCCACCAAGTTGACATTCATTGCACGAATGTCATGGTTTTGAACGATGTTGGAATTCGTATAAACCATATTAACTCCACGAACTCGATGCTCTTGGATCCATCCGAGATCCATTTGTTCCTGTAGAGCTGATTGCACCACAGAATATCCTTGATTACTTTTAGAGCAGACATCACATTGATGATAATTATGACGTGGCACATGGCCATATCCACTCTGTCTACAATGCATCTTGACCAAATTGGTCCTCAACATGAGTACATCGTGAATTTGATAGACATTGTTAGATTCTCTCTCAATCAGGTTGACTGCAGCTTTCTCATGTTGAGGCAGCGGGTTCGTGAGAACATTGGGATTCGTATCTTTGAAAGATAAGAGCCCGCTCCTAACAAGCTTTTGCACGTCGGATTTGAAATTAAGGCAATTCTCTATGTTATGCCCCGATCCTCCTTGATGGTAAGGGCATGTCTGATCCACCTTAAACCAAAAAGGTAGATTTTCCGATACTATAAGAGGAGACTTAGTCTGGATGTGCCCCTTGGATAGTAGTAACGGAAATAGTTTCGCGTACGATACGAGTATAGGATCAAATCCTGGTGGCCGCGTTGTACGGTTGTTGTTGTATTGAGGACGAGCCTGCTGAAGAGGCTATTGTGTCGTTTACTGTTGATTAGGTTGGCCTTGCGCAACCTGAGGCTGATATGTAGGAACAGACGCGGGGTTGATAGTAGGAGTCACAGCTGCTACTGGTTGATAACGTCGCCTTTGCTTTTCGAGAGAGATACTCCCAATATCTTACTCTTTTTTCTTAGGGAGAGCACTACCGTATCGTTTTGTACTACTTGATGGTCCAACGTCTTTAACTAAACGTCCTTCTCGGACCGCTTCTTGGAGACGAACTCCCATACCGACCATTTCGGTGAAATCACTAGGTGCACTGGCAACCATTCTGTCGAATTAAAATGAGCTTAAGGTCTTTAAGAAGATCTTTACCATCTCTTTTTCCTCAAGAGGTGGATAAATTTGGGCGGCGATTTCACGCCATCTCTGAGCGTATTCCTTAAAGGTTTCCTTGTCCTTTTGTGACATTGATCTGAGTTGATCTCTGTCTGGTGCCATGTCCAAATTATACTTGTATTGTTGGACGAAGGCAGTGCCAAGATATCTGAATGTGCTAATCGTAGCACGGTTTAAACCCATGTACCATTTTAATGCAGCACCGATTAAACTATCCTGAAAGTAGTGAATCAGTAGGTCCTGATTCTCAGTCTGAGCTGACATTCGTCGAGCGTACATCACCAAGTGACTTTGAGGGCAAGAGTTACCCTTGTACTTTTCAAAGTCGGGCACTTAGAACTTTTGCGGAACTTTCACATTGGGGACCATACACAGGTCTGCGGCGTCCTTTCCAAATAAATCCTGACCGCGAATGGCTTGCAGTTCCTTCTGCATTTCCAAGAACTGTTCCTGGAATTCATCCATTCTATCGAACATAGTTTCCTTTCTACCCGAAGGTATCTGTGGAATCTGTCCTTCTGGGACAGTGTGCACCACAGGGGGTGGTACCGTTACTACGGCAGTGAATCTTGGCATTTCCCGAAGTTTGTAACCTTCAGGAGTACTCAATATGCCTCTGGCATCCTTGCTTTCCCGAAGTTTGTAACCTTCAGGCCCAGCGGCTTCTGCTATGATTCCCTGATCTTCAGTGATCGGCGGAACATATCCTTCCGGGATATAGTTAACAGGCATGCCCCAGGGACGATCTTTCGGCATTTGATACCTAGGATCATACTTCTCCACTATGGGCGCTGAGGTGATCTCTGAGATCATAGTCCTTTGTAGCTGAGCTTCTGCCATGGCTTGCATGTCATTACGAAGCTTTCTCATATCCTCTCTCAGAGCGTCGATCTCTTCTTTCAACTCTCTGTTCTCTTCCTCAAGATCATCCATCTTTTTCTGACGATTGGCCCGAGTATTGTACGAATGAGACAGTTTGACTCTAGAACGAGACACAAACGTGAGATTCGTAGGTAAGAAGAATACGTGATGTGAGAATGATGAATGCAATGATTATATTAATTTTTTTTGGTTTTATCAAAATAAACTTTAACAATTAGATTGCAAATATCAAACAGTGGGGAAACCCCGTTTTATTGAATTCAAAGGATTGCGGAAACGAAAATATAGTAGATTACAAGGTGCGGAAACAGAAACCTAAGCTAATGGGTCCCGAGTCCTCTCTGAGGAGAAATCGGGTGCTGATTCTGGTACTTTCCTTTTCTTGGACCGGGGCTCTTGAGCCGTTGTTGGGTTGTCATTCCTTTACCAGGTGAAAGGAGTGAGCAAATTCCTTTGGTCATCTTGGTTTTCTACAGCATGCTGTTCCAAAATCTCAATCAGAGCATCCTTATCTTTCAGTAGTTATTGTATTTTGATACACTCCACATTGAGAATGCTGTACTTGTTCTTCCAAGACCTCCTCTCCCGTTGAACTTTGTTGAGAGTAACCTGAAGTTTTTCTGTTTCAGTCATGAAGTACATGACAGATTCCCTCGGCGGAAGAACTCCGTGACGAGGATAAGGCATCTTTAGCTTGAGAGCTCTAGTTTGTACCCAGTGGAGATAAGGCTCCACCGAGACACAATCCGGTTTTCCTAGAGACTCTCGTCCTTTCTTATGAATATGTTTCCAAGCGTGCACTATTTCCGTCTTTAGTGCTCTGTCATTTTCTCCTTCCTTGAAGAAAAGACCTTCTAGATGAGCGTTGCGCGGGACATGCCTCATCGGGTATCCAAATTGACGACGAACGGGAACTGGATGGTAGTTGATTCCTCCCTTAGTTCCTATGAGGGGTACGTTGGGGATGTTTCCACAATGGTCAATGATCCTGATTCCCTCATAAATCCTATTACACCAATCTATGTCAGAGTTGGTGAGAGACATAATTTTCTGTGACCAACGTAAGGCACTCTTGTGATCCCAAAAAGCGGCAGACTTAGGCAAATAGGAGATAAACCATTTGTATAGCAGGGGTACGCAGCATGTGATCTCCCCTCCGCTGTACAAATTCCCTAAGTGTATAGAATGATACGCGTCTGCGAGCAAGGTCGGTACAGGGTTTCCAATGAGAAAAACCTTAATGGAGTTGATATCGACGAAGTTATTAATGTTGGGCAACAGAAATAACCCGTAGGTGAGTAAAACAAAGATGCTTTCAAAAGCAGTCACATTCCCTATACTAGCGAAGTACATAGCCTTATTTGTCAAGAACTGGGCTGGAAAACCTTGTATGCCACCCTTAGTGGTCATGTGAGCCCTGACCTCTGACTCGTTCAAATGAATTGCTCTTGCAATGGTCTGATCCTTTGGAATTTCTTCCAGTCCAGAAAAAGGAGCTCGATCAGTGATGTGTAAATCAATCAGATGAGAATATTCCTCCAGTGTCGGTGCGAGCTGATAATCTCGAAATATAAAACAGTG
Source organism: Lathyrus tuberosus (assembly GCA_022829125.1). Lineage (NCBI taxonomy): Eukaryota > Viridiplantae > Streptophyta > Magnoliopsida > Fabales > Fabaceae > Lathyrus > Lathyrus tuberosus. Next base: position 1,082,494 of record JALAZF010000842.1, read on the forward strand.
ATAAACCGGATCGTAGAACTGAATAAGCGTCTCCATGATTCCCTCAATCACATGGACCCTTAATAGAGATAGCAGACCTCCGTACTTGGCTCTGAAAGCCTCATGGTTTGTGATCATTCTAGCTAAACCTCGCAAATCCTCTAGTTTCGGAACCTTGAAAGTGTACTTATGAGTTTTCCTTCTACCGAAATCCATTAGCGCAATCTTTTTCTCTTATATTTACAATCACAATCTTAGTTTAGTTTGAAAAAGAGAGACTAGAAGAGAAAATTTTTCTTTGTTTTTTTTTATGTTTTTTTTTATGAATGCAGCACACAAAAACATAGAAAAAACATGGGGTTAAAGGGGTCGTTGTGATGGAGTCAAGGCTCTACCCATCCCAAAGGTTTACTAGTGATTTTTGTACCTGTCTCTCATCATCATCAACTCTTGTCAAGAAAACACCAGCGGGCCGGGAACTGTGCTAGGTGGTGTTTTTTGAAGAGTCCTCAGAAGAGGGTGGCATCGCATGACAACTATTTCCGATAGCCTTTGCGCCACTAAAGGGGTTTTCCTAGGTGTATACTCAATCTTTCCACATGCGGCATCACACGCATTCAAATTAGCAGAAAAATAAACGCATAAATCAATTAGGAAAAACAGTATATATATATATATATATATATATATATATATATATATATATATATATATATATATATATATATATTTGTCCTAATGTCCTAGACTTTTAAGAGCTATGGATCTTATGTTCCTGACAGAAAATGGCTCCCCGACGGAATCGCCATTCTGCGGTTTCTTCCTAATTTAACAGTTTTGACCTAAGATCCTAGTGAAGTTATCAAAAATCCTATCTCAGTGAAATTCCCAAAGAAGAAAGAAGGGCCCCTTTTTTAAGGTTTCCACCTAGGAGACGAGAACGGTGTCCCCAGCAGAGTCGTCATTCTTCTGTAGCGGGTGATTTTGGATGTGGTTGTCAAGCACGATCACTCTGATACTACAGCACGATTCATTTTTTATCTTATTGAAGCTGATGAAGGAAGGGAAATAGATGTCTCCAATTAACCCTGCTTCCATACTGAGGTTAAACAGTTAAAACTGTTGGTTTAAAGATGTTATCCATAGTGTGGGTCTCTCCTAGTTTATTTTGTTAAAAAAAGGGTGTTTAGGCTATTGGTTAAGATGTTAGGACGGATGTTTTTGATTGGTTTATGAAGGTACGGGGTTTTAGGTTTTTGATTAGTGTGCTCGCTAAGATTTTTCTTTCAATCTTATGCCTACGTATTCCCGTTTACCGAAACAGGGAAATCAGAGCGATCGTAATTCCTCTTATTCTATGGGAGGAAATGGGGTTTTGGTGTCTTGTTCAAAGCCCAAGACGTGAAGCGAAAGGTGGTTTGTATCTTGTTCAAAGCCCAAGATGTGAAGCTGAAGGGTGTATTTGTATCTTGTTCGAAGCCCAAGATGTGAAGCTAAAAGGTGTTGTCTTTAGAGAGAATTTGTCATCTCTAAAGAGGGTCTATTTGTCACAACTGTTTATAAAGGAGAATTACTTTAACCGGGATATGTGAATCCAGCAATGCCATAATTTCCTTTATAGGGGGGTTCCAACCTGAAGGAGAAGACTTTAACTCAGTGTAGAGCAATGTTATCTTTCCTTAGGAATTTTTCATGCTAAAAGAGGGACAGTGGCATGGATGTAAATAATCCAAAGGCTTGCCGCTTACAGCAATTAGATGAAGGGAAAGGAGTTGTTGATGTTTGTATACTGTGAACGAGGCACAGCTTTGATGCTAAAAGGTTGATTGTCTCAACCGGGGTTTCCTTATACAAAGCCTAAGAGGAGGCTAATGGATTTGACTCAACGAGGGAATCTTTTGTATCTCGTACGAAGCCCGAGATGGAGGCTAAAAGAGTTTGACTCAATGAGGGAGTCTTTTGTATCTCGTACGAAGCCCAAGATAGAGGCTGAAATTTGTTTGCTCCGCTGGGGAGAATCATTTGTACAAAGCCCAAGAGGAGGCTATTTGTGATTGTTTCAGCTGAGTGACAGATCCAAAATGCTGATTTAAAGAGAAAATCAGTTCTTATATGAGTAATGTTTGCACTCAGGGCTTTGATTCGAGGATCAGGCATATTTCCTTTTCTTTGAGGAAATGGGAAATCCAAAGGGTATTCAGATTGTCCTAGTCTACGAGTTTAATCTTCCCATTTTTGAAAGGCGCTTGAGAATGTCTTTGAGACTCAATAAAAATAGACTGTCCAAGTCTGGAATTTTATCTTTTAAACTATGCTTTGAGAAACAGTAGTAGGGTCTAGACTCTTTGAAAAAATATTCTATTAAGATGACTAATTTCTATTCCTATACCTCTAGGAGGTCGTCGGGACAATTTGTACGAGGCCCAAGAGGAGGCTGGAAACTTTTAAGAAGCCGAGAGGTCCTTGTACGAAGCCCAAGAGGAGGCTATCATTCTCGAAGGAAGAAATCATTTAGACAAAGCCTAAGAGGAGGCTGTGAATACTTCTAAGAAGCCGACGGGTCCTTGTACAATGCCCAAGATAATGCGGGGTGCTTTTAAGAAGCCAGCGGGTCCTTGTACAACGCCCAAGAGAAGGCGGATGCTTTTAAGAAGCCTGTGGGTCCAAACCAAAGAAAAGTTCAAGAAAAGTTTCACCGAGAATAATTCATTTAGTGAATAGTTCTAAGGTTTGAAGAAATTCAAGAGAAGTTTCACCGAGAATAATTCATCTCTGGTGAATAAAATTTCTTTGACATATCCTAGGGGGGACAGCCGAAGAGAAGACTGTATTTGGTGCTCCTATGGGGGATCTAGCTTGTCTATTTCTAAGAGTGATCGATACGGCTTTACCTAGTTCTAGACGTAGTTGCCAGGGAAACTCTAAATATCTATACTATTATTACACAGTTGATATGAGTTTATGAAAGGAGACTTACAGTGAGCAGCCCCACAATACAGTTATATGTATATGAAAGCGGTAAATGAAAGCGGGTAAAAACTTACTCGGTTGTAGAGCATCCATGCTGTTAGGTTAGTTGTTCAACAAAGAAAGATTGAAAACAACAGTATATTCAAAATTAAAGGAGAAAGTGCTTTGAAAAGAAAGATTGGGGCTTATAGCTCAAGGAGAGGCCCAGGGTTTTATCAGTGATCGCACTGTCATTTCGCATTTATACAGAGGGACTTATACAAGTGACTGAGGCCCAAGAAAGGTTTTCTATACAAAGGGATGGGTCTTACACTCTCTCAAGAGGCCCAAAAGGTTTAAAGAAAAAGAGTGGGGCTTATAACACGAGGGTATGCCCAGATGACTTTGTGCTTGAAATGGCGATCGCGCCGAGATCTTTCTTTTAACACAAAGGGACTTATACAATATCTGAGGCCCCAAAATTATTTTGGTTAAAAGGGGATTTGGTCTTACACTCAATTAGAGGCCCAAAAGTTTTAAATGTGTCTTATAGCTCAAGGAGAGGCCCAGTTGATTTCGTTGAAAAAGGCGACGATCGCGCCGTTTATTTGAAAATGTATAGAGGGACTTATACAATGAGTGAGGCCCACAAATAGGTTTATGTACAAATGGATTGGGTCTTACACTCTATTAGAGGCCCAAAAGTGTTTTAAAATGTTTGATGAGGGTTGAATTAATCAAAACCCTAATTTGTTTCCAAAATGCATTTTAATTGAATAAAAATTCAATTAAAATGATCAAAAATTGTTTAACATGTAGAAAACAAATTGTGATCTTGGATTAATGTTTCAAAAATCAAGTTTTGACCTACAAAATAATTAGAAGTCATTAATCTTTGCAAAACCAAGAAGGAAAAAATATTTTAAATGTCAAAAATAATTAAAACATTAATTCTTTGTAAAAATATCAATTATATGAAATAAATAATATTTTTTGGGATTTTTTGGTAAAATAAAATATTTTAACATTTTTGTGAATTATTAAAAAAAGAATCAACTCAAAATCATTAAAACTCAGAGAGAAATTAATTTTTGAATCAATTAAATAAAAATCACAAAATTCAAATATTCAAATTTTGAAAAAGGGCGCCAAGAACATGGCAAGAACACGCGCCCTTCCTCTGTTTCTGCAGATTTGCGTTTTCTATCCAATCTCACTGAATACTTGATTATATCATGCAATCTACATATCAATCTACTCGTTTCAACCTCACGATCATGTCTATGGTCTTTAATTTCATTTATTTTAAACATGGAATGAGAAATTAAAGAGAAACCTCAAGAACCCTAATTTCTGCATGAAGGTTCAGAAATTCCTCACACGATTCAAACAATTCAATTTATTGAGGGAAAACATTCCATGCATGATTATGAACATATGGCAAAATTATTGTACAGCAAAAATTGCATAGATCATAGAGTTAGAAGAGCTCATGCTTACCACTTGCAGCTGGTGATCGTGTTTTGTGTTGGAGGTGTTACAGCTAGGTTCCAATGATGTGGATAGCTTCCCTAGGTGCCATGGAGTGTGTCTGGATGCTTGGACTTGATTGAAATGATATGGAACTGGAGATGGTACCCCAACTGCAAATCTGTCAAGAACTTGAGCAATTGGCTGGTGATTTTGTGAAATCTGTGTTCCAGATGTTATGTGAGTGTTTGGATCACTTTTATATGATGTATGTGAGGTGTGTGTGTGATTGGTTTGATTGGAAAAGCTCTCAAACTCAAAACCCGATAGTGACTTCCCTTAGAAGGCAAAATTGGAGTGAAAGAAGATATTTTAAGGAAAGCATCTGTTTGATGGCTTTGGTGTACTCAAACTGATCACAATTGAGCTCTATTTATAGTAGAGCAAGTTTGTTTTGCAAGGAATAGTGAATGGCAACTGCTGAGTAGGGTTGGCCAATGTTGAGCAATGAGAATCCAAGTCTCCTCTAGCCATTGACTATAGGTTAGGGCACAGGCTGCTGGTTCCCTTGGTCTTGGATAAGTCTTGACTGAATTCAATTGAGAATGGCTCAGTCCATGCCACCTTGGTGCATCCATTGAATGCTTCAATCCAATATTGGAGTCTTGTCCCAATTTTAGGCAATTCTAGGTTTGGCATGCTACTTCTTGTTCCAAGGACTTTGGAGGCTTGGCAAAGTGATTGTCCCCTTTAGATTTGATCCTCAGATATGTCCAAGATGATTACAAGGCTTGGAATTGGCTGATTTTGGCAAATCGACCAAAAATGCAAAATTCTGCCTTGCCTTGGCAGTTTTCAGCAAGGCATATTGCCAATGCCATATCTCATGGCTCAAGTTGAGTTTGGTGATGTTCTTGGCCATTTTGGAAAGCCCTTATATGATAAAACAACTGTTTGATCATATTTGGTTTTGATACCCTTTGGATCCAAGTGAAAAATGTCCCTACATTTGGGAAAAAGTAAGGCAGATTCTGACTTAGTGAAAATTTCACTAAGTGTTGGAAAAAAGTGACATTTTCACTTTTTGTCATTTTGATCACTCCATAACCCAAAATCCTTAATGAATTGGAATGAGTTCTAATTGAAGTTTTTGTAGAGGGCCATGAGATCTACAAATCAAGCTTTGGATGGGGAAAAATAGCTTTGTGGTTTAGGAGTTATGATCCTCCAGAATTGGTACCCTTGCCACTTTACTTCATAACTTAGAAAATTTTCTAAGTTTTTATGGTTACCCCTTTTACAAGTGATCCCACTTTCATTGATTTTTCTTGATTAATGATGATTCATATCATACATTAACATCATTTTAGGGTTAAAAATCCATTTTTATGAAAAATCTCAAAAAGTCAAAGTTGACTTTTTAGCAGATGAATTCCAAACAGTGCAATCCTCTATGAAATCAAGTCCTTGACCTAAATCAAACTTGATGGATTGATTTCATAGGTGTTATAGGGTGTATTGAATCATGTCCTAGGGTTTGGGAGTATGTCCTGGTCAAAAGTCAAAGCTACAGTTGACTTTTCTCGCGAAACCCTAACTGTGGTTCAGATGAAATTGAGACTTGTTGCTCAAACTTCTTGGATCAATCCATTGTTACAAATGGATAAATGTGGTATATTAGAGACCCTCAAATCCTCTCTTGAGGTCTTAGTTCATGATTTGTCCCAAAAGTCAACTTAGGGGTGAATTAGGTCAAGAAACCCTAATTCCTTATTTGTGATGAATGCATCCCCTGAGGCTAAATTGACTTGGTACTTGGGTTCATGAGGTTCCATGGAGCATATTAGGATATGCTTTGAAGCATTGGCTCATGCCCCGAGGAAAATTTCGTCGACCAAACCCTAATTTGGTGACACTGGCGATCTTGAGGCTTGATCCACCTAGAAGGGAGTAGTCTTGTGCTTAATCCTTGAAGTGGGAGTCCTTTTAATCCTTTGTGGATGTTTGAGAGTGTAGACAAGTTGAGGATCATGTCATTCCTTGATTGATCTTTTTCCTAAGAGCTCCGAGAGAACTTGAAACCCTAATTTTGATTGCATTGAGTGCTCAACAATTCTTTGAGGAAATCGATGAGGCATAAAGGTACATCCATATTGTGATGATGATTTGCCCAATGATGGGAAATCTTAGTGGTCAAAATTTGGGGTATGACACTTATCTCCATTGGGTGCAAACTAGGGCCCTCAAGCTGAGGATGCCTTACCCTCGTTAATAAGTTTTTCCGTTAAAGGAATCTGCCCTTTATTTTATGTCAAATACGGAAAAACTCCAGGTCGCTCTCAACAAAGTTCGACGAGAGAAGAGCTCTTGGAAGAGAAAATAATAAATTCTCAATGTAGAGTGTACCAAAATTGAGGAGCTGTTAAAAGAAAAGGATGCTCTGATTGATATATTAGAGCAACATGTTGTAGAGAGTCGGGATGATCAAAGGAATTTGCTTGCTCTTTTCATTTAGAAAAGGAATGACAACTCGACAATGGCTGAAGAACCCCAATCAAAGAAAAGGAAACTACTGGAACCGGCATCTGAGATCTCTTCAGAGAGGACTCAGGATCCTTGAGTTTAGATATTTCCTTTACCAGCACTTTGTAAAATACTGTACCTTTCTTTGTAACATACTGCAATCTTTCATTTTTCAATAAAAAGGGGTCTCCCCTCACTGTGTGATATTTGCAATCCATTTGTTGAAGTTTATTTTTGATTAAAACAAAAACTAACAAATATGTCATTGCATTCATCATTCTCACATAACGCATTCTCTCGAGTCTCACACGCGTGTCTCAATTCTAGAGTCAAAATGTCTTACTCGTACAATACTCAGGCCAATCGACAAAGGAAAATAGACGATCTCGAGGAAGAGAATAGAGAGCTGAGAGAAAAAATCGGCGCTCTGAAGGAAGATCTGAAAAAACTTCATATTGTCATGCAATCCCTGGCAGCGGCTCAGAAGCGGCATCAGCAAAAGACTATGATCTCGGAGATCACATTTACGCCCATAGTGGAGACACGTGAGAATTATCCTTGGTACAACATACCTAAGGGTCGGCCCTGGGGCATGTCTTTCAACTTTATACATGAAGGATACATCCCGCCGGTCACTGAAGAACCAGAAACTGTAGCATGAGCCACTGGTCCTGAAGGTTACAAACTTCGGGAAGGTAAAGACGCAAGGTTTACAACATTAACTCCTGAAGGTTACAAACTTCAGGGCATAGAAGAACCAAGAGTTACAACTATAATGACCATACCATAACCAGAGGTACACACTGTCCCGGAAGGACAAATTCCAAAAGCAATCTCTGGTGGAAACAAAGACATGTATGTGTAGCTAGCGATTTTTGTCGATGATGCGACCACCTTATCGCTGGAGTAACGGGAATTCCTCACCTCAGTGGGAGGAACGCGTTGTACTACTTTCTGATTACTTATTTATCCCGTGAAGCTGGAAGGGAAAGGGAAAGTTATCTAAAATAAACCTTGCACGCATTTGTTTAACTGAACAAATGCTTGACAGAGATTGGGGAGTCCAGGGTCAGGTTATACAATGGGGAGTTGTCAATTACCCATCCTATACATGGTTATCCATGAGATGATAGTTTTAGGATCAGCTTTAATACTTGATTGTGTTTGTCTGTGAAATGGGAAAAGTTTCTCTTGGTGGGATGTGAGAGTGTTTTTGTTGTTTTTCGGGTTTTTCGATGTTTTTTGTAAGGTTAGGGACCTAAGGTTTTTTGTTTAGTGTGCTCGCTAAGATTATCACAATCTTATTCCTAAGTATTCCCTGTTATAGAGTATAGGGAAATCATAGCAATCGTAGTTCCTCCTATTCTAAGGGAGAAACAGATGTCTGGTGTCTTGTTCAAAGCCCAAGATTGAAGCTAAAAGGTTTTGACTGAGAGAGAATTTGTCATCTCTAAAGAGAGATGTCACATCTGTTAATCACAGTTGTTTGGGTAACTGGTTTGAAAAGGGAAATTACTTTAACTAGATTGTATGAAGTCCAGCAATGCCATAATTGCCTCTGCAGGGGATTTTTCCTGAAGGAGAAAATTTTAACTCAGGCGTGAGCAATGCCATTTTTCCTTAGGAATTCATGCTAAAAGAAGGACAAAGGCTTGGATGTTTGTATCCAGAGGCTTGCCACTTACAGCAATTAGATGAAGGTTTTAACCAGGATAATGATGGACAGACAGCTTGGATGTTAATATCAACAAGTGTACCACTTACATCAGTTATCTTGGATTGAGGGTTTGATTTTGATTGACTATTTTTGTATGTGATTAGACAGAAAAAGATATCCTCCTGCAGAGATTTTATGATTTCCTCTTAAGGGATGTTGATTTTTGTGTGCCTTGATTAAAGCCGAAGGTTGAAGCTAAGAGGTTGATTGGATTCCACTGGGGAAAATCATTATACAAAGCTTAAGAGGAGGCTGGAGATTTGACTGACTCAACAAGAGAGTGTTTATTTGGTGTCTTGTACAAAGTCTGAGATTGAGGCTGAAAGAGATTTGACTCTTTGGGGAAAAGGTTTTATCTGTCTTGTACAAAGCCCAAGATTGAGGCTAAAGAAAGATTTGATGACTCCACTGGGGAGATATTTTTATATGTGTCTTGTACAAAGCCCAAGATTGAGGCTAAAAGGATTAACTAACTCAGTTGGAGAATATATGTCTTGTACAAAGCCCAAGATTGAGGCTGACTCTGTTTAGGGAGTGTTATTATCTATCTTGTACAAAGCCGAAGATTGAGGCTAAAAAGATTACTGACTCTACTGGAGAGGTTTTTTATGGGGTGTCTTGTACAAAGCCCAAGATTAAGGCTAAAAGTGGGAAACTCAACTGAGAGGTTATCATTATACAAAGCCTATGAGGAGGTTGTCTTTGCTGAGGGAGAGATCATTATACAAAGCCTAAGAGGAGGCTAACTCTGCTAGGGGAGAGATCATTATATAAAGCCTAAGAGGCGGCTATCTTTGCTGGGGAACAGACAAAGAAAGTGTCTTACCCCAAATTTTGACCACTAAGATTCCCATCATTGTGCAAATCATCATCACATTATTGATGAACCATCATACCTCATTAGTCTCCCCAAAGATGGGTGAGCATCCACTACAATCAAAATTAGGGTTTCAATCCCTCTCAGAGCTCTTAAACAAAGGATCAATCAAGGAATGACATTATCTTCAACTTGTCTAAACCTCTTAAACATCCACAATAGATCAAGAGGACTCCCACATCAAGAATCAGGCACAAGGGTGCAGCATTCCAAGTAGATCAAGCCTCAAGATCGCCAGTGTCACCAAATTAGGGTTTTGGTCGACCAAGGTCTCCAGATGGAAATTTTCCTCTGGGCATGAGCCAATGTTTCAAAGCATAACTTAGGATGCTCCAAGGGACATCATGAACCCAATCATCAAGTCAATTATGCCTCAAGGGATGCATTCATAAAATATCAGGAATTAGGGTTTCTTGACCTAATTCACCTCTACGTTGACTTTAGGGACAAAACATGAGCCAAGACCTCAAGAGAGGATTTGAGGGTCTCTAACACACTACATTGATCCATTTGCAACAATGGATTAATCTAAGAAGCTTGATCAACAAGTTTCAATTTCATCTGAACCACAGTTAGGGTTTCGCGGGAAAAGTCAACTGTACCTTTGACTTTTGACCATGCATGCTCCCAAACCTTGGGGCATGATACAATACACCATATAACACCTATGGAACATGTCCATCAAGTTTGATTTAGGTCAAGGACTTGATTTCATAGAGGATTGCACAGTTTGGAATTCATCTGATAAAAAGCCAACTGTGCATAAAAGTCAAACTTTGACTTTTTGAGATTTTTCACAAATATGGTTCTTTGACCCTAAAATGATGTTAATGTGTGATTTGGATCATCATTCATCAAGAAAAATCAAAGAAAGTGGGATAACTTGTAAAAGGGGTAACCATAAAAACTTAGAAATTTTCTAAGTTATGGAGCAAAGTGGCTAGGGTACCAACTTTGGAGGATCATAACTCCTAAACCACAAGGCCATTTTTCCCCATTTAAAGCTGGATTTGTAGCTCTCATGGCCCTATACAAAAGCTTCAACTACCAGTCATTCCAATTGCTCATGGATTTTAAGTTGTGGAATGATCAAAATCAAGAAAAGTGAAAATGTCACTTTTTTCCAACACTTAGTGAAATTTTCACTATGTCAGAATCTGTTTCACTTTTTCCAAAATATAGGGGCATTTTTCAGTTGGATCCAAAAAGTATCAAAACCAACTATGATCACACATGTGTTGTATCATATGAGGGCTTTCCAAAATAACCAAGAACTTCACCAAACTCAATCTTAGCCATGAGATATGACCATGCCAATATACCTTGCTGCAAACTGTCATGGCAAGGCAGATTTGGGCATTTTACTCGAATTGCTCAAATTTTGCAAAGGGCAAGCAAATTTATCCATCTGAACACCTCAGGGGGAGACCAAGGAGGAACAAACACTGATCCATCAGCCTCCCAAGTCCTTAGAACCAAAAGTAGCATGCCAAACCTAGAAATGCCTAAAAGAGGGACAAGACTCCAATTTTGGTTTGGAGCATTTAATGGATGCACCAAGGTGGCATGGACTGAGCCATTTCCAACTGAATTCAGTCAAGACTTATCCATGAACTAGGGAACCAGCAGCCTGTGCCCTAACCTCTAGTCAAAGGCTAGAGGAGACTTGGATTCTCATTGCTCAACATTGGCCAAACCTCTGCAGTAGTTACCATTCATTATTGCTCCCAAAACAAACTTGCTCTACTATAAATAGAGCTCATTTGTGCTCAGTTTAAGTACACCAAAGCCATCAAACCGATGCTTTCCTCAAAATCCCTTTCTCTAGGCAAAAATACCTTCTCTAGCAAGGTAACTCAGAGTTTTTGAGTTAGGGAGCAATTCCACCACATCTCATGATCCAAACACATCCAATATGTCATATCTAATCTATCCAAACTCTCATAAGTGACCTGTAACACCAAAATCACAAAGTGACCTCTCAAAACCTCAAAATAGGACTTTTTTGCATTTTTCAAGCCATGTCTTGATTCAGTCACTTTCCAAACCAGATAAAACCTCAAACACACTCCAAATATCACCCTTAAACTGTCCTAAATGGTTCCCCACATCTGGAAAACCATTTTAGAGAGTTGTTATTTTGGCCACTTTTGCCCCTTTTGCAAGAAAGAGCTCAAACTTGCTCCAGAGGTTTCTAGCTGATTCCAACCATCCTAAAAGCTTCTAAGAGATCATTTGAGGGTGTCCAAAGCATCAAATCATTTCTGGAACAAAGCACTTGGCAGATTGCACAAAAGCTCCAAAAAGAGGTAAGCATCACAACTTGAATTCTTTGAATCATGCTTTCCTTTGATGTCCACTGATCATACACATCTTATACATGTTATATGTGTTGTGTTTGAACTAATTCATCATATAATTCATGCCTATAACAAGAGATAGCACAGAAAATGTAAATCATGGCCTATTTCAAAACCACTATTAGGTTTTTCAATAGGAGCATGATCAGGAAAAAAAAACACCACCACCATTGGATTCCTTGTGAAATTCTAGGCAGGATAGACCTAAATTTTGTCCCAATCCATGGAGAATTGAGGAAGTTATGGCCTTCACGTTTCTAACCAAAACCTTGTCTTGCCTTGCCTTGGTCAGGCCTAAAATCAAGGCATGCCTTGTATATTTTTAGGTTGAGCTTAGTACACGGATGTATCACCACCCCAGTGATAGGGCGCGCGCACTGCACACAAGAGGTCTGGGGTTCGAATCCCCCTTGCCCCAGATCCTCTTTTTGCAACTTTTTCATATTTTTTGTCATTTTTCATATTATTTTTAAATGATTTGAAAAATTAATAGCTCCCTCAATTTTAATTATTTTTTATTGGTTCTTTTTGCAAAAAATCACAAAAATGTTGAAATATTTTATTCCACAAAAAAACCAAGTTTATATTATTTATTTAATATAGTTGGTATTTTTGTGAATAAATTCATTTTTAGTTATTTTTAAACATTTTAAAAGTGAATTCTCATGTTGAAAATCAAAACAAAATGAATTTTAATTCATCTTGTGATTAAAACATCATTTTCAAATCTCAACCAAAAATCACAAGTTGTTTATTCAAACTTATTTGATATTTTATCATTTTTTTATTGATTTTCCTTGAGAATTTACTTTTAAAATGATGAAATTAGGGTTTCCTTGATTTTCACCCAAATAAATCTTTTCAAACACTCATGGGCCTCTAATAGAGTGTAAGACCCAATCCTTTTGTAAATAAACCTTTTTGGGCCTCACGTATTGTATAAGTCCCTCTGTATATTTTCAAAAGTTCGGCGCGATCGTCGCCTTTGTAACAAAATCAATTGGGCCTCTCATTGAGCTATAAGACCCATTTCTTTTCTTAAAACCATTGGGCCTCTAATAGAGTGTAAGACCCAACCCCTCTTTGAAACCAAAATTATTTGGGCCTCAGTCATTGTATAAGACCCACAGTGTTTTCAAAGATCTCGGCGCGATCGCCGTTGCCAAAAATAATCATTGGGCCTCTCCTTGAGCTGTAAGACCCATCCCCCTGTTCATAAAAACTTTTTGGGCCTCACGTATTGTATAAGTCCCTCTGTATAGTTTTCAAAACAACGGTACGATCATCGTTAAAACTTGGGCCTCTCCTCGAGCTGTAAGCCCCAACAATCTTTTCAAAGCACTTTCTCCTTTGATTTAGATTCAAATACATATGTTGTTATCCAACTTTCTTTGTTGAACAACTAACCACATAACATGGAAGCTCTACAACGGGTAAGTGTTTATCCGCTTTCATTTACCGCTTTCACATATATATAAACTGTATTGTGGGGCTGCTTCACTGTAAGTCTTCTTTCACATCCCTTTATATACTTGTCAAATATCCACTGTGTAATACTAGTATAGTTATTTAGAGTTTTCCCCGGCAACTACGTCTAGCACTAGGTAAACCCTGTTGGTCACTCTTAAATACAAACAAAACTAGATCCCCGTAGGATTTCCAGATATAGTCTCCCCATATCTTGGGGTTAAACAATATGGAGACGTGAAAGGCAGCATTCTCGGTGAACCTTTTCTCAGACTGTCACCCTTAGACATTGTCAAAGAAACTCTAACTCCCCAGAGATGATCTTTTCTCCGTGAATGGCATCTCTTGAGTTTCTTCCAAATTCTCAAACTTTCCTGGCTTGATATATTCTCGGTGAATAGCATGTCTTGAACTTCTTGGGGTTTAGGGACCCATAGGCTTCCTAAAAGCATCCCCGCCTCCTCTTGGGCGTTATACAAGGACCCTTCGGCTTCTTAGAAGTTCACATGCCTTCTCTTGGGCTTCATTCAAGGACCCTGACGACCTCTTAAAGGTATAAGATAGAACTTAGTCATCCTTTGTTAGGGAAGTCTTTCCAGTGTCAAAACTCTGGCCATTTTAGGGTTGATACTCATCTCTTAATGCCCGTGCCTCCTCTTGTGCATTGTACAAAAGATAAAACTCTAGACTTGGACAGTCTAAGCCTCTTGAGTCTCAAAGACATTCTCAAGTTCCCTTTCAAACATAGGAAGAAACTCGGTCACTCCCATGAGAGTTCCCCATACTTAGACCCGCCTCCGGATCTCTAGAATCCACAGTGGTAAGATAGCCTCCGCTTGGGCTTTGTACAAATGATTCCTCCCCAGCGGAGCAAACCTTTTCAGACTCTCTTGTTGAGTCAATCCCTCTTTAGCCTCCATCTTAGGCTCTATAAAAGACACATATAAAACACTCTCTCGTTGAGTATAAAAGACTCTCGTGTTGAGTCAATTTCCTTTTAGCCTCTATCTCGGGCATCGTACGAGACAGCAAATCGCTCTCTTGTTGAGTATAAACGACTCTCTTGTTGAGTCAGTCTCTCCTTTACCCTCCGTCTTGGGCGTCGTACAAGACATAAAAAAAATACTCTCTTGTTGAGTATAAAAGATTCTCTTGTTGAGTCAACCACTTTTAGCCTCCGTCTCGGGCTTCATACAAGACACATATAAAACACTCACTCGTTGAGTATAAAAGACTCTCTTGTTGAGTCAATTTCATTTTAGCCTCTATCTTAGGCTTCGTACGAGACAACAAAACAGTCTCTTGTTGAGTATAAAGGACTCTTTCATTGATTCAATCCCCTTTTAGCCTCTATCTCGGGCTTCGTACGAGATAGCAAATCACTCTTTTGTTGAGTATAAATGACTCTCTTGTTGAGTCAGTCTCTCTTTTAGCCTCCATCTTAGGCGTTGTACAAGACATAAAAACATACTCTCTTGTTGAGTATAAAAGATTCTCTTGTTGAGTCAACCACTTTTAGCCTCCGTCTTGGGCTTTATACAAGACACATATAAAACAATCACTCGTTGAGTATAAAAGACTCTCTTGTTGAGTCAATTTCCTTTTAGCCTCTATCTCGGGCTTTGTACGAAACAGCAAAATACTCTCTTGTTGAGTATAAAACTCTTTTGTTGAGTCAATCACCCGTTCAAATACCCTATTGTTGAGTCAATCATACCTTTTAGCCTCCATCTTGGGCTTCGTACAAGACACATCTAAACACTCCCTTGTTGAGTATAAAAGACTCTCTTGTTGGGTCAATTAACTTTCAGACTCTCTTGTTGAGTCCACCACCTTTTCAGACTCTCTCGTTAAGTCCATCTTCCCTTTTCGCCTCCGTCTCAGGCTTCATACGAGACACCAAATTACTCTCTTGTTGACTATGACAGACTCTTTTGTAGAGTAAAACCCTTTTAGCCTCAATCTTGGGCTTTGTACAAGACAGAAATAATATTTTCCCCGGAAAATTCAACTTCTAGCTTCCTCTTAGGGTTTGTATAAAGAAAACTCCGGTTGAGTCAATCAACCTTTTAGCATCAAAGTTGTGTCTTGCTCACAGCATACAAACATCAACAACTCCTCTTTAGAGATGACAAGTTCTCTCTCAGTCAAACCCTTTAGCTTCATATCTTGGGCTTTGAACAAGATACAAACTACCTTTAGCTTCACGTCTTGGGCTTTAAACAAGACACCAAAAACGACATTTTTCCTCCCATTGAATATGAGGAACTACGATCGCTCTAATTTCCCCGTTTCAGAAATATGTAGGCATAAGAATGCAAAATCTTAGCGAGCATACCAATCAAAAAACCAAAAATCCCATACCTTCATACATCAATCAAAAAGCACCAGACCTAACCTCTTATCATTAGCCTAAACACTGTTTTTTTAACAAAATAACCTAAGAGAGACCCACAATCTTAATAGCATCTGTAAACCAACAGTCATCTGTTTAAACTCAGTTTGCAAGCAGGGTTAATTGGAGACATCTATTTCCCTTCCTTAATCAGCTTCAATAGGATAAAAAATGAATCGAACTGTAGTACCCCAAAGCAATAGTGATTCGCAACCACGCAAAAATTTGCGCTACGGAAAAATGGCGACTTCACTGGGGATCTCGAGATCCTGTTCTCTTTCCATCTCATAGGTAGAAACCTTAAAAAAGTGCCACAGCAGAGTGGCGACCACAGTGGGAGGCATTTTTCTTGTTTTCCCATGGGATGAAACCCTAAATTCAAAAATGACGACTCTGCTGGGGAGTCATTGTCTGTTAGGATCATAGGATCATAGAGGTCTAAGATATTAGGACAAATAAATATACTGCTTTTCCTAATTGATATCTGTGTTTATTTTTCTGCTCATGAGAATGCGTGTGATGCCACATGTGGAAAGATTGAGTATACACCTAAGATAGGTTATGGAAATGTGGGTAATCTTGCGGGGAGTGAATCCCAGTTAAGAGTCCCCGATCGACCATCAAACTCAGTGGAGACTCCCTTTGCAGATACATTGCCTATACGACTTTGGTTGTTGAAAGTAGTATGGTCGACTGGGTTATCTGAGAAGTTGAGGTTTTTAGTAGACTTAAACCATTTTGTAGTGCGGAAGCTATCATAAATAGTTGTCAAGTGATACTACCCTAATTTGAGATCACTCTAGGATGCATCAGCTTACTGGCAATCCGCTTGTTGTTGTTATCCTAAGAGGGATCAATGATTTTGTGGACAGGTACAAAAAATCACCAGTATAAACCTTTTGGGGGGGGTAGAGCCTTGACTTCATGACACCGACCCTTTGACCCCATGTTTTTTCTATGTTTTTGTGTGCTGCATTCATGCATTCATCTAAAAAACATTAAAAAAACTTCTCTTCTAGTCTCTCTTTTTCAAATTAAACTAAGACAATGATTGTAAATGTCAGATAAAAAGATTGCGCTAATGGATTTCGGTAGGAGGAAAACTCACAAGTATACCTTCAAGGTTCCAAAACTAGAGGATTTAAGAGGATTGGCTAGGATGATAACCAACCTTGAGGCTTTTAAAGCCAAGTATGGAAGACTACTGTCTCTATTAAGGGTTCGTGTAATTAATGGAATCATGTCCACACTAATCCAGTTCTATGATCTGGTCTATCATTGTTTCACATTCCCGGATTATCAGCTAGCACCAACGTTGGAGGAATACTCTCACATGACTGGTCTGCACATTACTAATCAAGCTCCATTTTCTGGACTGGAAGAAATTCCAAAGGATCAAACCATTGCAAGAGCAATTTATTTGGACGAGTCCGAGGTCAGGACTCACATGACCACTAAGGGTGGAACCCAGGGTTTACCAGCCGAGTTCTTGACAAAGAAAGCTTTATACTTTGCTAGTATAGGGAACGTGGCCGCTTTTGAGAGCATCTTTGTTTTGCTCACCTATGGGTTATTTTTGTTTCCTAACATTGATAACTTCGTCGATATCAACGCCATTAAGATTTTTCTGATTGGAAACCCTGTACCGACTTTGCTCGCAGATGCTTATCATTTTGTACACTTATAGAATTTGTATAGCGGAGGAATGATCACATACTGTGTACCCCTGCTTTACAAATGGTTCCTTTCCTATTTGCCCAAGTCTGCTGCATTTTGGGATCAAAAGAATACTTTACGTTGGTCGCAGAGAATCATGTCTCTTACCAACTCTGACATCGATTGGTACAATCAAATCTATGATGGAATCAGGATCATTGATTGTTGTGGAAATTTCCCAAATGTACCCCTTATAGAAACTAAGGGAGGAATCAATTATCATCCAATTTTAGTTCGTCGTCAATTTGGATACCCGATGAGGCATGTCCCGCGAAGTGCTTATCTGGAAGGTCTTTTCTTCAAGGAAGGAGAAAACGACAGGGAACTAAAGACGGAAATAGTGCTTGCCTGGAAACACGTTCATAGGAAAGGAAGAGAGTCTCTAGGAAAACCCGACTGTGTCTCGGTGGAACCTTATCTCCAATGGGTACAAACTAGAGCTCTCAAACTGAGGATGCCTTACCCTCGTCAAGAAGTTCTTCCATTAAGGGACTCTGCCCTTTATTTTATGTCTGAGACGGGAAAACTTCAGGTTACTCTCAACCAGGTTCAACAGGAGAAGAGGTCTTGGAGGAACAAGTACCGTATTCTCAATGTGGAATGCAAGAAAATACAGCAACTATTGAGAGAAAAAGATGCTCTGATTGAGATTTTGGAGCAACATGCTGTAGAAAATCAGGATGACCAAAGGAACTTGCTCACTCCTTTCACTTGGTAAAGGAATGACTACCCGACAATGGCCGAAGAGCCCCAGTCAAAGAAAAGGAAAATACCAGAACCAGCACCTGAGCTCTCCTCAGAGAGGACTTGGAACCCATTAGCTTAGACATTTCCTTTTACAGCACTTTGTAATTTACTGTATTTCCATGTTCGCAATCTTTGAATTCAATAAAACGGGGTTTCCCCACTGTTTGATATTTGCAATCTAATTGTCGAAGTTTACTTTGAATAAACAAAAAAATAGTCTAATTAATATAATCATTGCATTCATCATTCTCACATAACGCATTCTTCTTCCCTACGAATCTTATGTTTGTGTCTCGATTCTAGAGTCAAACTGTCTCATTCGTACAATACTCGGGCCAATCGTCAGAAAAAGATGGATGATCTCAAGGAAGAGAACAGAGAGTTGAGAGAAGAAATTGACGCTCTGAAAGAAGACTTGAGAAAGTTTCACAGTGGCATGCAAGCTCTGGCAGAAGCTCAGATGGAACAACAAAGAACTGTGATCTCAGAGATCGCATCAACGCCCATATTGGAGAAGTATGATCCTAGGTATAAAATGCCGAAAGATCATCCTTGGGGCATGCCTGTTAACTTTATCCCTGAAGGATACGTTCCGCCGATCACTGAAGATCTGGGAACTGCAACAGAAACCGCTGGGCCTGAAGGTTACAAACTTCGGGAAAGCGAAGATGCCAGGGGCATGACAATAACTCCTGAAGGTTACAAACTTCGGGAAGCACCAAGATTCACTGTCGTAGTAATGGTTCCCCCACCCGTAGTGCACGCTGTCCCGGAAGGACAGATTCCATATATACCTTCTGCTGGAAACACAAGTGTGGATGACAAAATGAAGGAATTCCAGGAGCAATTCCTAGAGATGCAGAAAGAGCTGCAATCCCTTCGCGGTCAGGATTTATTTGGAAAGGACGCCGCAGACCTTTGTTTGGTCCCTAATGTGAAATCCCGCACAAATTCCAGGTGCCCGATTTTGAAAAGTACAAGGGTAACTCTTGCCCTCAAAGCCATTTGGTGATGTACGCTCGACGAATGTCAGCTCAGACAAAGAACCAAGACTTGCAGATCCACTATTTTCAGGATAGTTTAACCGGTGTAGCATTAAAATGGTACATGGGCTTAAATCGCACTAAGATCGGCACTTTCAGAGATCTTGGCGCTGCGTTCGTTCAATAATATAAGTATAACCTGGACATGGCACCAGATAGAGATCAACTCAGATCGATGTCACAAAAGAACAAGGAAACCTTTAAGGAGTACGCTCAGAGATGGCATGAAATTGCCGCCCAAATTTGTCCACCTCTTGAGGAAAAAGAGATGACAAAGATCTTCTTAAAAACCTTGAGCTCATTTTACTATGACAGAATGGTTGCCAGTGCGCCCAGTGACTTTACCGAGATGGTGGGCATGGGAGTTCATCTTGAGGAAGCAGTCTGAGAAGGACATTTAGTAAAAGACGCTGGATCATCAACCAGTACAAAACAATACGGTAGTGCTCTCCCTAAGAAAAAAGAGCAGGATATTGGGAATATCTCTCTCGGAAAGCATAGGCGACGATATCAACCAGTATTAGCCGTGACTCCTGCTATCAATCCCGCGCCTGTTCCTACGTATCAACCTCAGGTTGCTCAAAGCCAACCGATTCAATAACAATTTCCGCAAAGGACACAATAGCCTCTTCAGCAGGCTCGTCCTCAGTACAACAACAATCGTACAACGCGACCACTAGGGTTTGACCCTATACCGATGTTGTACACAGAACTGTTTCCATTATTACTGGTCAAGGGGCATGTCCAAACTAGGTTTCCTCTTACAGTATCGGAAAATCCACCTTTTTGGTTCAAAGCAGATCAGACTTGCCCCTACCATCAAGGAGGACCGGGGCATAACATAGAAAACTGTCTCAGTTTCAAGTCCGACGTGCAAAAGCTTGTTAAGAGCGGGGTCTTATCTTTCAAAGATACGAATCCTAATGTTCTCATAAACCCGCTTCCTCAACACGAGAAGGCTGTAGTTAATTTGATAGAGGGAGAGTCTAACAACAGCTATCAAATTCATGATGTACTTTTATTGAGGGTCAATTTAGTCAAGATGCATTGTAGACAGAGCGGATACGGCCATGTGCCACCTCATAATTATCACCAGTGTGATATCTGCTCTAAAAACAATCAAGGAAGTTCTGTGGTGCAATCAGCTCTACAGGAACAATTGGATCTTGGATGGATCCAGGAACATCGAATTCGTGGTGTCAACATGACTTATATGAGTTCCAACATCATTCAAAACCACGACATCTGTGCAATGAATGTCAACTTAGTGGCAATGCACTCAATGCAAAGACAATATCATAATCTACCACGGCACGATTACAATTCCTGTCTGACTTGCTCGGGTAACAAACAGGGATGCTCTTTTGTACAAGAAGACCTCCAGCGTCAGATGGATCTTGGGTGGATCCAGGACTACCATGATAGAAATCCTTATCAAATTAACATGGTCCAAATTTTCGATATTCGTTTGATGAATACCAGCTTGGTGGATTTACACACCAAACAAGTCTAACTCGGTTTTCTCACTTCACATGATTATCCGAGCTGTAAAATATGTTGTGAGAGTAACCAAGGCTGCGCTCTCGTTCAAAGAACTTTGCAACACTTGTTGAACCACTGGTGGCTTCCGATCTATATGGATGAAGACACGCCGCAAATCAATGTGGTTAATGGGAACCCTACTCGGCATCGAAGTTAGGATGTCCGATCTACGGAAATGAATCTAGTGAAGTTACACTGCATTCAGAAGGGACGTGGCTAGGTGCCACCATATAACTATGAACGATGTCGAGTTTGCTCGAAAGATAATCAAGGATGCTACCTCGTGCTAGCAGCCCTTCAGAGTCAGTTGGACCGCAAAGAGATTCGACCAGGTCCAAGTTCTGGGTCCATCAACTGGACGCCACACTATTTCGCTGATTAAATCAAAGATGTTATCGTAATTTCTGATCACGAGAGGACCAAGGATGTTTGTGCCATCATCCCTCTACTTGACGAATCTAAAGTTCCTAACCGGGAGCTGATTTAGATTACTTATGATGGTCAGAAAAATCAGAAGGCTCCCGTAGTCATCTATCTGTCGGGACCTCTACCATATGAATCAACTAAGGCTATCCCTTACAAATACGGTGCAACAATAGTTGAGAATGGAAAGGAAGTTCCATTACCCTCCGTCGTGAATATTGCAGACATCAGTCGAGTAACACGGAGCGGTCGAATCTTCAACCGAGGAGTTGGAGAACCTACCAAAGAAAAGGAACCTCAAACAGAAGTTCCCAATCCACCAGTCAGTCAATCCAGTGATCCCTACCTTTCAAAGAACGATGATGAGATGCTGAAGCTCATCCAAAGGAGTGAATACAACATTGTTGATCAACTGTTGCAAACTCCTTCAAAGATCTCAGTGCTATCACTTTTACTCAGTTCTGAAGCCCACTGAGAGGCTCTACAAAAAGTCTTAGAACAGGCCTTTATGGAACAGGATGTGTCGATAAGGCAATTCGATAGCATCGTCTCTAACATCACTTCCTGCAACAACTTAGGGTTTAGTGATGAGGAATTGCCAGAAGAAGGCAAAAGACACAACATGGCGCTCAATATTATAGTCAACTGCCAGAACGATACTTTAGCCAGCGTACTGGTAGATACCGGATCGGCTCTCAACGTTACGCTGAAGTCCACTCTGATGCAACTATCATTTAAAGGACCTCTGATGAGAGGCAGTGAGGTTGTCTTCAAAGAATTTGATGGGTCCAGAAAAATAGTTATCGACGAAGTCGACCTTCCTATAACTATCGGTCCTCACACTTTCCTAGTCATTTTCCAGGTCATGGACATCCGGGCAACATACAGTTGTTTATTAGGAAGACCTTGGATACACCAGGCTGGGGCAGTCACTTCGACACTTCACCAGAAGCTGAAGTTTGTCAAGAACGACCAACTCGTCACTGTCTGCGGAGAGCAAGCCTTGATCGTGAGTAACTTATCGTCGTCCACTTGCGTAGAACCAGAGGAGTTTGTAGGAACCCAGTTCCAGGCACTTTCAGTGAGCAATGAGGATCAACTAGAGAAAGGAACATCAATATCCTCGTACAAAGATGCTCTCAAAGTAATCGAGAGTAATAGCTCAAAAGGATGGGGACAGCTTGTCATTCCTATTAATAACAAACCGAATAAGGGGCTTGGTTTCTCTGCAACCTGTACCCAGACAGCTGCTAACGATGAAAGTCTTCATCTCATTCAGAACTTCTTCCATAGTGGAGGTTTCCTTCACCCTGTGTCTCAAGAAATACATACCATCAATGAGGGAGATTCCTCCGGCACAGATGAGGATTGGAAGTCTTATCTTAACGAGGACGGTTATATGTCTTAGGAAGAGGTGCCTACACCATTTTACTATCCCGCACAGAGTCCTAGATTTATACCAAGGTCAGATGTCGAAATGATATACAGAGATTGTGATCCAGAAGGATGTCGTGCTCTGCCAAATTCATTAGAGGAAGACACTCCGATGAAATACAACTTTTACCATGACTATTATGGCCTGATGGATGGTCTGCCTATCTGGAAGCCGTACCCAGGAGACATGGGGCAAGAAAATCGGCTGAACAATGAGAATCAGTTGAGCATCATTGAGAAAAATACCTGCGTCCCCACCGAATCATGGGATCAACACTCAGGTCATTCAGAAAATATCCAGCACGACGATGAATTCGCAAAGTTTGCAGGACTAGAATTCATTAACTATGCTTTTCCCGAGGTCAACGTCATCGAGAGATATGACTCCTCTAGTTCCAAAGAAGTATCGGACACCTTGGGACAACCGAGTGGAAAATATGACTTTATGGTCAAGTACACTGCTTCTGAAAGCTCTCGTATCAGGCTCAAAGACATCCAGCCAACTGGATGGGGAGATTTTCCTGAGAGCACAAATACTATGAGAAATACAATGGAGGAATCCTTCTACGACAACTCTGCCTGGGAGACAGATTCCAATGATCCTGCTCCACCAAAAATCAGCGTTATTTTTTAGGACAAATCAAGGAAGGTACCAGACTTTGTGATTCACCAGGGAGTTCACCGCCAATGGGTTGCGGTCGATGTTCCGAAGATCGTCCATAAGTCAAAGTAATGTTGTCTTTATCTTAACCTTTCACCCTGCCCAGGTGAAACGGATGTTTTGATAGGGCTCACTTTCTGTAAATATCCCTCTTCGCTTCGCCCAAAGCGACAGAGTTTTGTTTTATAGGGCTGTAGTTTCAAGAATCGACTAAATCATAAATAAAATAATGTCGTTCTGTAATTTCCGCATTATTTGTTGTTTTCTCATTTCCTTTTTTTTCAGAAAATGGTAATCCTAAAAAACAACAAATAATAAAAACAAGCAGTTTTCAGAAAAACACTGCACACACTCTTGCATTCTCTCTATCTCTTCTAAACACAAATCATCATGTCATGTAGATTGCTTGTTTTAAACGCCATTGAAACATACGATCCGATGCCTTCTCCCAACTTTGAATTCCCAGTATTTGAAGCTGAAGAAGAAGATGACGAAGAAATTCTAGAAGAGATCTCCCGATTACTCAGACAAGAGGAAAGGTCCATTAAACCTCACAAAGAGTCGTTGGAAATGGTCAACTTGGGCTCAGAGAAAGAGAGAAAAGAAGTCAAGATTGGGGCACTGCTCAGTCCAACTGTCAAAGAAAGCTTGACAAATCTTCTCAAAGAGTTTCCCGATGTATATTCTTGGTCCTATCAGGACATACCAGGGTTGGATACCAGCATCGTGGAACATCATCTACCGTTAAGGTCAGAATGTCCGCCAGTAAAACAGAGGTTGAGACGGACTCATCCAGACATGGCCATCAAAATCAAAGAGGAAGTCCAGAAACAGATTGACGCAGGTTTCCTCGCCACATCAGAATATCCTCAATGGTTAGCCAACATCGTACCAGTTCCGAAAAAGGACGGAAAGGTCAGAATGTGTGTGGATTACAAGGATCTAAACAAGGCTAGTCCAAAGGACGACTTTCCTTTACCACACATTGACATGCTGGTTGAAAATACAGCAAAGTTCAAAGTTTTCTCCTTCATGGATGGATTCTCGGGCTATAATCAGATAAAAATGGCGCCGAAAGACATGGAGAAAACTTCCTTCATCACCCCATGGGGTACTTTTTGTTACAAGGTAATGTCATTCGGGTTGAAGAATGCCGGGGCAACCTATCAACGGGCCATGACTACTCAGTTTCATGACATGATACACAAGGAAATCGAGGTATATGTCAATGATATGATTGCCAAATCTAGAACAGAGGAGGAGCATGTGACCCACCTGTCAAAATTATTCGAGCGTCTGAGAAAATACAAACTCCGCTTGAATCCCAATAAGTGCACCTTCGGTGTCCGTTCAGGGAAAGTTTTAGGGTTCATCGTCATCCAGAAAGGAATTGAGGCTGATCCTGACAAAGTCAATGCCATTCAAGAAATGCCTCCTCTAAAGACTGAAAAACAAGTTAGGCGATTCTTGGGACCTTTGAACTACATTTCCAGATTCATATTCCTCATGACCGCGACATGCGCGCCGATCTTCAAATTACTCAAAAAGAATCAAGACTGCATTTGGACAGATGACTGCCAAACCGCCTTTAACAGTATCAAAGAATACCTGTTGAACCCACTGATTCTATCACCTCCAGTGGAAGGAAGACCACTGATCATCTACCTGACAGTCTTGGAAGACTCAATGGGTTGTGTACTTGCCCAACAAGACGAAACAAAAAGGAAAGAGTCTGCCATCTACTATTTAAGCAAAAAATTCACTGACAGCGAGACTCGGTACACTATGCTTGAGAAAATTTGTTGTACTTTGGCTTGGGCAGCCAAACGTCTTCGCCAATATATGATTCGTCACACTACTTGGTTAATCTCCGAAATGGATCCGATCAAGTACGTGTTTGAAAAGCCTGCTCTCACGGGAAGAATTGTCCGTTGGCATATGTTGTTATCAGAATACGACATCGAGTACCACGCTCCAAAAGCCGTTCAGGGAAGTATTTTAGCTGATCATTTGGCTCATCAACCGATTGACGATCAGGAATTAGTCGGATATGACTTCCCAGAAGAAGATGTCATGTACTTGAAAATGAAAGATTGCGATGAACCGCTACCCAGTGAAGGGCCAGAACCAGATTCCCAGTGGGGACTAATCTTTGACGGAGCTGTCAATCAATACGGAAACAGAATTGGGGCAATCATCATAACACCTCAGGTACCCACATTCTTTTCGCCGCTAGACTTACGTTCAAGGGCACAAACAACGAGGCCGAATAAGAAGCTTGTATCATGGGCCTCGAAGAAGCAATCGACTTAAGGATCAAAAGCTTGGATGTATATAGCGATTCAACCCTGGTTATCAATCAGATCAAAGGAGATTGGAACACATACCAATCAGGGCTTATTCCTTACAAAGACTATGCGAGAAGGTTGTTACCATTCTTTAACAGAATCGAGTTTCATCATATCCCTCGTGAAGAGAATCATATGGCTAATGCATTAGCCACCCTCTCTTCCATGATTAGCGTAGGTCAATGGAACGACTTACCTGAGATTGAAATAATACGCTTTGAACGGCCCGCTTACATCTTCACGATTGAAGTAGTCATAGACGACAAACCTTGGTATCACGATATCAAATGCTTCCTTCAGAAACAAGAGTACCCACCTAGGGCATCCAGAAAAGATAGAAAGACCCTCAGAAGGCTGGCCGGAAACTTCTTCCTGAGCGGTGATACCCTCTATAAGCGGAATTTTGACATGGTCTTGCTCCGATGCGTAGACAGACCAGAAACAGACATGCTGATAAAAGAAATTCAAGAAGGATCCTTTAGTACTCATGCCAACAGACACACAATGGCGAGAAAAATTCTAAGAGTAGGGTACTATTGGTTGACCATGGAATCCGACTGCTACAAGTACATGAGGAAGTGTTACAAGTGTCAGATATACTCCGACAAAATTCATGTACTGCCAACGCATCTCAAAGTTCTTTCTTCCTCGTGGCCTTTTTCCATATGGGGAATCGTCATGATTGGCATGATTGAGCCCAAGGCTTCGAACGGACATCGGTTCATCCTGGTAGCCATTGATTACTTCACCAAGTGGGTCGAAGCAGAGTTAGTCTCCAATGTAACCCGACAAGTGGTGGTCTGATTCATCAAAAACAATATCATTTGTCGTTATGGTGTTCCAAGCCAGATCATTACTGATAATGGATCCAACTTGAATAATAGAATGATGAAAGAGTTGTGCAATGAGTTCAAGATCGAACACCATAACTCATCACCCTACCGACCCAAGATGAACGGAGCGGTACAAGCGGCTAACAAGAACATCAAGAATATCGTTCAAAAGATGGTTGTAACCTACAAAGGCTAGCATGAAATGCTACCCTTTGCTCTTCACGGTTATCGCACATCTGTCCGCACTTCAACAGGGGCAACCCCTTTCTCTCTAGTATATGGCATGTAAGCAGTGCTCCCCATAGAAGTGGAGATCCCATCAATCCGGGTATTGATGGAAGCCAAGCTAACAGAGGCCGAATAGTGTCAAAGTCGACACGATGAGCTGAATCTGATCGAAGAAAAATGAATAACGGCTTTATGCCATAGTCAGTTGTATCAGCAAACAATGAAGAAGGCGTTTGACAAAAAGTTCCAACCTCGCGTCTTCAAAAAAGGAGACCTCGTGCTCAAGAAGATACAATCATTTCTCACTGATTCCCGGGGCAAATGGACTCCGAATTACGATGGCCTCTACGTGGTCAAGAAAACCTTCTTAGGCGGCGCCTAGGGACTCGCAACCATGGATGGATAAGAGTTTGCCTACCCCACGAATGTTGATGTAGTCAAGAAATACTTCGCATAAACTAAAAAAAACGTCTCGGTGGATTGACAACCCGAAAGGGCGATCCAGGCAAAAATTAGAGACATAATCAAAAATCATCCCGATGGATTAGAAATCTCAAAAGTACAATCCAGGAAAAAGTTAGGGATAATGGCAAGTAACTATGTTCAACAGGGGCAAATCCCCCAGCGGCAGTCATGCCATCCATCAGGAAAACTCCAGTCAAGGTCATCTTCGACAGAAGCTCAGGATGTCTAGAATTCAAAGTTGGTAGAAGGATAGCGGTCGTTATGTTTCAATGAAGCCATTTTCCTTAAAATTACCATTTTCTAAACTTTGTACATACTCCATGGAATCATGCGCTTGGTGGATTTCCATCCTATCAATAAAATTTGGGCCCTAGTGCTTTTGTTTGCAATTCTCATTTGTTTTAGCTTTACAGAACGACATTTTAATATGGTCAACTATTCTTGAAATAAAACAAAAATGAATTTACTTGTTAAACTTTTTCTGCTTTTAAAATAAAGATGGTAATTTCTTTTGACTGTTGAACATCGAAAGAACATGGATCGCTTCTCCAGAAGTAATCGAACCTCAAAGTGCAGAATCAAAGTACTCCTTCTAAACCAGTGCACCTGAATGAAGGATCAACCGTGTCAGAGGCCGTGTTTCCTCTGACACCCCCCGACAGAGTTCTTATCTCCTAAGCCCGACCAACGGTTGTCCCCCGCAGGGACTATCTCTCCTAAGCAAGGCAGAATTGCTATTTTGGACCAGTGATACTTTTCATCTCCCGTTGTGGCCGAGTATCCCATCGTGTTCATCCATTAGTCTGTATGTCGCGTGAGTTTTGTCAGCATATACATACATACATCATGCATTATTGATTTACATTCACATTCATATTGCATCACTATCACTCTGGTCAGTCTTATCCCCAAGTGATAAAAGTCCTCTCAATCGAGTTGTCAGTCCTTTCCTCGTCAGGAAGCGAACCATCTAAACAACCTCTCCTCCAATTTATTTCTGGATTGGAGATGGTCCCTTGACCACTTTGATAACTTGAACCTCTGAAAAGCAAGAAGACTTTCGACAAACGTCACTCTTCGCCATTGAAGATTATGTCTTCGCTTTCCCGGATTAAGGAAAATCCCTAGAGAAAGCCTCCTAATCAGAGATTCGACAATGCAACCGTTTTTCTCTGAAAGATCCGTTGATGAAAATTTCATCAGCACCTCAAAATTGGATCACATCATATGGAATTTCTACAAGAAGATCCCGAAAAAAGTGTGATGTAACACCCCTAAGCGACAGCAGCCTCTCGAGGGACATGTTTTCCCTAGTAGAGACGACAAATGGTATCTCCAACAGAGAAGTTTGAACACCTCTACAACTCAGACGACTGGGTTCCCCAGCAACTCTGACATCAAATCTTTTTCCGTCAAATGGCATCTCCCCAGGAAAATTCGGCGAGACGTTGGAGGAAAAACCGCTACAAATAGCGTCCCTTGTCAAAAAAGTTTATTGACAAAAGAAACTAAGATCAGTTCCTTGGTAGGAAACCAGGATCGAGGGGAAGTTTACATCAGAAACTAAGACCAGTTCCCTAGTAGGAAACCAGGATCGAGGGGAAGTTTACATCAAAAACTAAGACCAGTTCTTTGGTAGGAAACCAGGATCGAGGGGAAGTTTATTTCAGCAACTGAGACCAGTTCCATGGTAGGAAACCATGATCGAGGGGAAGTTCACCCTTTTATAAGCATCATCGCTTAGCAAAATAACATGGATGCGCATGTTTCCATTCATAACCGCCGTGAAAATTTCGGGTATTCCGATATTTAATCCTCTTGCACCCCGAATGCCCGAATACCTTCGCCATTCACACCTTCAGGTACAAGAAGATTAAATAGGGGCATCTGTCATACCCCAAATTTTGACCACTATGATCCCATTATTGTGCAAATCATCATCACAATATGGATGAACCATCATACCTCATTAGTCTCCCCAAAGATGGGTGAGCATCCACTACAATCAAAATTAGGGTTTCAAGCCCTCTCAGAGCTCTTAGACAAAGGATCAATCAAGGAATGACACGATCTTCAACTTGTATAAACCTCTTAAACATCCAAAATGGATCAAGAGGACTTCCACATCAAGAATCAGGCACAAGGGTGCAGCATTCCAAGTGGATCAAGCCTCAAGATCGCCAGTGTCATCAAATTAGGGTTTTGGCCGACCAAGGCCTCCAGATGGAAATTTTCCTCTGGGCATGAGCCAATGTTTCATAGCATAACTTAGGATGCTCCAAGGGATATCATGAACCCAATCATCAAGTCAATTTTGCCTCAAGGGATGCATTCATAAAATATCAGGAATTAGAGTTTCTTGACCTAATTCACCTCTAAGTTGACTTTTGGGACAAAACATGAGCCAAGACCTCAAGAGAGGATTTGAGGGTCTCTAACACACTACATTGATCCGTTTGCAACAATGTATTGATCTAAGAAGCTTGATCAATAAGTTTCAATTTCATCTGAACCACAGTTAGGGTTTCGCGGGAAAAGTCAATTGTACCTTTGACTTTTGACCCAGGCATGCTCCCAAACCTTGGGGCATGATTCAATAAACCCTATAACACCTATGTAACATGTCCATCAAGTTTGATTTAGGTCAAGGACTTGATTTCATAGAGGATAGCACAGTTTGGAATTCATCTGATAAAAGGTCAACTGTGCATAAAAGTCAAACTTTGACTTTTTGAGATTTTTCACAAATATGGTTCTTTGACCCCAAAATAATGTTAATGTGTGATTTGGATCATCATTCATCAAGAAAAATCAAAGAAAGTGGGATAACTTGTAAAAGGGGTAACCATAAAAACTTAGAAATTTTCTAAGTTATGGAGCAAAGTGGCTAGGGTTCCAACTTTGGAGGATCATAACTCCTAAACCACAAGGCCATTTTTCCCCATTTAAAGCTGGATTTGTAGCTCTCATGTCCCTCTACAAAAGCTTTAACTACCACTCATTCCAATTCCTCATGGATTTTAAGTTGTAGAATTATCAAAATCAAGAAAAGTGAAAATGTCACTTTTTTCCAACACTTAGTGAAATTTTCACTAAGTCAGAATCTGTTTCACTTTTTCCAAAATGTAGGGGCATTTTTCACTTAGATCCAAAAAGAATCAAAACCAACTATGATCACACATGTGTTGTATCATACGAGGGCTTTCCAAAATGACCAAGAACTTCACCAAACTCAATCTGAGCCATGAGATATGACCATGCCAATATGCCTTGCTGCAAACTGTCATGGCAAGGCAGATTTGGGAATTTTGCTCGAATTGCTCAAGTTTTGCAAAGGGCAAGCAAATCTATCCCTCTGAACACCTCAGGGGGAAACCAAGGAGGGACAAACACTGATCCATCAGCCTCTCATGTCCTTGGAACCAAAAGTAGCATGCCAAACCTAGAAATGCCTAAAAGAGGGACAAGACTCCAATTTTGGTTTGGAGAATTTAATGGATGCACCATGGTGGCATGGACTGAGCCATTTCCAACTGAATTCAGTCAAGACTTATCCAAGATCTAGGGAACCAGCAGCCTGTGCCTTAACCTCTAGTCAAAGGCTAGAGGAGACTTGGATTCTCATTGCTCAACATTGGTCAAACCTCTGCAGCAGTTGCCATTCACTATTGCTCCCAAAACAAACTTACTCTACTATAAATAGAGCTCATTTGTGCTCAGTTTAAGTACACCAAAGCCATCAAACAGATGCTTTCCTCAAAATCCCTTTCTCTAGGCAAAAATACCTTCTCTAGCAAGGTAACTCTGAGTTTTTGAGTTAGATAGCAATTCCACCATAGCTCTTGATCCAAACACATCTAATATGTCATATCTAAGTTGTCCAAACTCTCAAAAGTGACCTGTAACACCAAAATCACAAAGTCACCTCTCAAAACCTCAAAATAGGACTTTTTTGAATTTTTTAAGCCATGTCTTGATTCAGTCACTTTCCAAACCAGATAAAACCTCAAACACACTCCAAATATCACCCTTAAACTGTCCCAAATGGTTCCCCACATCTGGAACACCATTTGAGAGAGTTGTTATATTGGCCACTTTTGCCCCTTTTGGAAGAAAGAGCTTAAACTTGCTCCAGAGGTTTCCAGCTGATTCCAACCATCCTAAAAGCTTCTAAGAGATCATTTGAGGGTGTCCAAAGCATCAAATCATTTCTGGAACAAAGCACTTGGCAGATTGCACAAAAGCTCCAAAAAGAGGTAAGCATCACAACTTGAATTCTTTGAATCATGCTTTCCTTTGATGTCCACTGATCATACACATCTTATACATGTTATATGTGTTGTGTTTGAACCAATTCATCATATAATTGATGCCTATAACAAGAGATAGCACAGAAAATGCAAATCATGGCCTATTTCAAAACCACTATCGGGTTTTTCAATAGGAGCATGATCTAAAAAAAACACCACCGCCATTGGATTCCTTGTGAAATTATAGGCAGGATAGACCTAAATTTTGTCCCAATCCATGGAGAAATGAGAAAGGTATGGCCTTCATGTTTCTAACCAAAACCTTGCCTTGCCTTGCCTTGGTCAGGCCTAAAATCAAGGCATGCCTTGTATATTTTTAGGTTGAGCTTAGTACACGGATGTATCACCACCCCAGTGGTAGGGCGCGCGCACTGCACACAAGAGTTCTGCGGTTTGAATCCCCCTCGCCCCAGATCCTCTTTTTGCCACTTTTTCATATTTTTTGTCATTTTTCATATTATTTTTAAATGATTTGAAAAATTAATAACTCCCTCAATTTTAATTATTTTTTATTGGTTCGTTTTGCAAAAAATCACAAAAATGTTGAAATATTTTGTTCCACAAAAAAACCAATTTTATATTATTTATTTAATATAGTTGGTATTTTTGTGAATAAATTCATTTTTAATTGATTTTAAACATTTTAAAAGTGAATTCTCATGTTGAAAATCAAAACTAAATGAATTTTAATTCATCTTGTGATTAAAACCTCATTTTCCAAATCTCAACCAAAAATCACAAGTTGTTTATTCAAACTTATTTGGTATTTTATCATTATTTTATTGATTTTCCTTGAGAATTTACTTTTAAAATGATGAAATTAGGGTTTCCTTGATTTTCACCCAAACAAATCTTTTCAAACACTCCTGGGCTTCTAATAGAGTGTAAGACCCAATCCTTTTGTGAATAAACCTTTTTGGGCCTCACGTATTATATAAGTCCCTCTGTATATTTTCAAAAATTCGGCGCGATCGTCGCCTTTGTAACAAAATCAAATGGGCCTCTCATTGAGCTATAAGACCCATTTCTTTTCTTAAAACCATTGGGCCTCTAATAGAGTGTAAGACCCAACCCCTCTTTGAAACCAAAATTATTTGGGCCTCAGTCATTGTATAAGATCCACAGTGTTTTCAAAGATCTCGGCGCGATTGTTGTTGCCAAACATTATCATTGGGCCTCTCCTTGAGCTGTAAGTCCCATCTCTTGTACAAAAATAAATCATTGGGCCTCTCCTTGAGCTGTAAGACCCATCCCCCTGTACATAAAAACTTTCTGGGCCTCACGTATTGTATAAGTCCCTCTGTATAGTTTTCAAAACAACGGTGCGAACATCGTTAAAACTTGGGCCTCTCCTCGAGCTGTAAGCCCCAACAATCTTTTCAAAGCACTTTCTCCTTTGATTTAGATTCAAATACATATGTTGTTATCCAACTTTCTTTGTTGAACAACTAACCACACAGCATGGAAGCTCTACAATGGGTAAGTGTTTATCTGCTTTCATTTACCGCTTTCACATGTATATAAACTGTATTGTGGGGCTGCTTCACTGTAAGTCTTCTTTCACGTCCTTTTATATACTTGTCAAATATCCACTGTGTAATACTAGTATAGTTATTTAGAGTTTTCCCCGGCAACTACGTATAGCACTAGGTAAAGCCCTGTTGGTCACTCTTAAATACAAACAAGACTAGATCCCCATAGGATGTCCAGATACAGTCTTCCCTCCTCTTGGGGTTAAACAATATGGAGACGTGAAAGGAAGCATTCTCAGTGAACCCTTTCTCAGACTGTCACCCTTAGACTTTGTCAAAGAAAGTCTAACTCCCCATAGATGATCTTTTCTCCGTGAATGGCATCTCTTGAGTTTCGTCCAAATTCTCGAACTTTCCTGGCTTGATCTATTCTCGGTGAATAGCATGTCTTGAACTTCTCGGGGTTTGGGGACACACAGGCTTCCTAAAAGCATCCCCGCCTCCTCTTGGGCGTTGTACAAGGACCGTTCGGCTTCTTAGAAGTTCTCATGCCTTCTCTTGGGCTTCATACAAGGACCCTGACGACCTCTTAAAGGTATAAGACAGAACTTAGTCATCCTTTGCTAGAGCAGTCTTTCCAGTGTCAAAACTCTGGCCATTTTAGGGTTGATACTCTTCCCTAAACGCCCGTACCTCCTCTTGGGCATTGTACAAAAGATAAAACTCTAGACTTGGACAGTCTAAGCCTCTTGAGTCTCAAACATTCTCAAGTTCTCTTTCAAACATAGGAAGAAACCCGGTCTCTCCTATGAGAGTTCCCCATACTTAGACCGGCCTCAGGATCTCCAAAATCCACGGCGGTAAGATAGCCTCCTCTTGGGCTTTGTACAAATGATTCCTCCCCAGCGGAGTTCACCTTTTCAGACTCTCTTGTTGAGTTAATCCCTCTTTAGCCTCCGTCTTGGGCTCCTTACAAGACACATATAAAACACTCTCTCGTTGAGTATAAAAGACTCTCTTGTTGAGTCAATTTCCTTTTAGCCTCTATCTTGGGTTTCGTACGAGACAGCAAATCACTCTCTTGTTGAGTCAGTCTCTCCTTTAGCCTCCGTCTTGGGCATCGTACAAGACATAAAAAAAATACTCTCTTGTTGAGTATAAAAGATTCTCTTGTTGAGTTAACCACTTTTAGCCTCCGTCTTGGGCTTCATACAAGACACATATGAAACACTCTCTCATTTAGTATAAAAGACTCTCTTGTTGAGTCAATTTCCTTTTAGCCTCTATCTCGGGCTTCATACGAGACAACAAAACACTCTCTTGTTGAGTATAAAGGACTCTTTTGTTGAGTTAATCCCCTTTTAGCCTCTATCTTGGGCTTCGTACGAGACAGCAAATCACATTCTTGTTGAGTATAAATGACTCTCTTGTTGAGCCAGTCTCTCCTTTAGCCTCCATCTTGGCCGTTATACAAGGCATAAAAAATATACTCTCTTGTTGAGTATAAAAGATTCTCTTGTTGAGTCAACCACTTTTAGCCTCCGTCTTGGGCTTCAAACAAGCCACATATAAAACACTCACTCGTTGAGTATAAAAGACTCTCTTGTTGAGTCAATTTCCTTTTAGACTCTATCTCGGGCTTCGTACGAGACAGCAAAATACTCTCTTGTTGAGTATAAAAGACTCTTTTGTTGAGTCAATCACCCGTTCAAATACTCTCTTGTTGAGTCAATCATACATTTTAGCCTCCGTCTTGGGCTTCGTACAAGACATATCTAAACACTCTCTTGTTGAGTATAAAAGACTCTCTTATTGGGTCAATTAACTTTCAGACTCTCTTGTTGAGTCCACCACCTTTTCAGACTCTCTCGTTGAGTTCATCTTCCCTTTTCGCCTCCGTCTCGGGCTTCATACGAGACACCATATTACTCTCTTGTTGAGTATGACAAACTCTTTTGTTGAGTCAAACGCTTTTAGCCTCAATCTTGAGCTTTGTACAAGACAGAAAGAATATTTTCCCTGGAAAAGTCAACTTCTAGCCTCCTCTTAGGCTTTGTATAAAGAAAACTTGTGTTGAACCTTTTAGCATCAAAGTTGTGCCTTGCTCACAGCATACTGTAGCGAGCGATTTTGGACGTGGTTCTTAAGCGCTAGTCGCTTTCTACGGTTGAGCTTAAACTACAGGTCGATTCATTTTTTATCCTATTGTGAGCTGACTAAGGAAGGGAAATAGATGTCTCCAATTAACCCTGCTTTGCATACTGAGTTTAAACAGCGGTCTATTAGGTTACGGATGCTATCAATGTGGGGGGGCCTTTGTACTGGTTATTTGTATTTTCGCCAATACGGTTTTCTTTCTTTCTAGGACTTTCTAGCGGGGAACAAGGGTTAGGATGTTAGGACTGATGCTTTTGAATTACTGCTTTTGATTGATGGAGATATGGGATTTGGTTTTTTTGTTTAGTGTGCTCGCTAAGATCTTTTCTTTCGATCTTATGCCTACGTATTCCCGTTTACCGAAACAGGGAAATCAGAGCGTTCGTAGTTCCTCCTATTCTATGGGAGGAAATGGTGTTTTTGGTGTCTTGTTCAAAGCCCAAGACGTGAAGCGAAAGGTGATTTGTATCTTGTTCAAAGCCCAAGATGTGAAGCTGAAAAGTCTATTTGTGTCTTGTTCAAAGCCCAAGACGTGAAGCTGAAAAGTCTATTTGTGTCTTGTTCAAAGCCCAAGACGTGAAGCTGAAGGACCTCGACTTTAGGGAGAATTTGTCATCTCTAAAGAAGGGTTTGTCTGTCACAATTGTTGGGTGACTGGTTATAAAAGAGAATTACTTTAACCGGGATATGCGAATCCGGCAATGCCATAATTTCCTTTATAGGGGATTTTAACCTGAAGGAGAAGACTTTAACTCAGTGTAGAGCAATTCCATCTTTCCTTAGGAATTTCTCATGCTAAAAGAGGGACAGTGACATGGATGTAGATAATCCAGAGGCTTGCCACTTACAGCAATTAGATGAAGGGGAAAGGAGTTGTTGATGTTTGTGTACTGTGAACGAGGCACAACTTTGATGCTAAAAGGTTGATTGGATCAACCAGTGGTTTTCTTATACAAAGCCTAAGAGGAGGCTAATATGTGTCTCGTACAAAGCCTGAGAGAGAGGCTAAAAGGTTTTAACCCGACGATGGAGTCGTTTGGTATCTCGTATAAAGCCCGAGATGAAGGCTATTTGACTCAACAAGAGAGTTTTTTGTATCTCGTACGAAGCCCGAGATGGAGGCTATTGTTTGTTTGGCTCGATAAGAACCTTTTTGTATCTCGTATAAAGCCCGAGATGGAGGCGAAAGGGGTGATTGACTCAACGAGGGAGTCTCTTATGTGTCTCGTACAAAGCCCGAGAGAGAGGTTAAACGTTGTTTGACTCCGCTGGGGAGAATCATTGTACAAAGCCCAAGAGGAGGCTATGGTAACTGTTTCAGTTAAGTGACAGGTCCAGCATACTGATTTTGAAAGAGAAAATCAGTTCTTATATGAGCAACACTGTACTCAAGGATTTGATTCAAGGATCCGGGTTATTCCTGTTCTTTAAGGAAGTGGGAAATCCGAAGGGTATTCAGACTATCCGAGTCCACGGGTTTCCTTCCTATTTAACGAAAGGGTCACTTGAGAATGTCTTTGAGACTCAAGGAGATTAGACTGTCCAAGTCTTAGAGTTTCATCTTTTGTACCATGCTTTGAAAAACAGTAGTAGACTCTATGAAAGGACTGTTCTATGAAGATGACTAGGTTCTGTTCCTATACCTCTAGGAGGTCGTCGGGACAATTTGTACGAAGCCCAAGAGGAGGCTGGAAACTTTTAAGAAGCCGGCGGGTCCTTGTACTAAGCCCAAGAGAAGGCTATCATTCCCGGAGGAAGAGATCATTATACGAAACCTAAGAGGAGGCTGTGAATACTTCTAAGAAGCTGACGGGTCCTTGTACTAAGCCCAAGAGGAGGCGGGGTTGCTTTTAGGAAGCCTGCCGGTCCTTGTACGATGCCCAAGAGGAGGCTGATGCTTTTAAAAAGCTTGTGGGTCCCCAAACCCCGAGAAATTCAAGGCAAGCTATTCACAAGGAATAGATCAAGTCAGGAAAGTTCGAGAATTTGGAAGAAACTCGAAGATGCCATTCACGGAGAATACATTCATCTCTGGGAGTAGAGTTTCTTGACAATTCCTAATGAGGACAGCCGAAGAGAAGACTGTATCTGGTGATCCTATTTGGGGATCTAGGTGTCTATTTCTATGAATAAACGAAACGGCGTCACCTAGTTCTAGACGTAGTTGCCGGGGAAACTCTAAATATCTATACTATTATTACACAGTTGATATGAGTTTATGAAAGAAGACTTACAGCGAAACAGCCCCACAATACAGTTATATATATATATATGAGTTTATGAAAGGAGACTTACAGTGAAACAGCCCCACAATACAGTTATATACATATGAAAGCGGTAAATGAAAGCGGGTAAACACTTACTCGGTTGTAGAGCTTCCATGCTGTTTGGTTAGTTGTTCAACAAAGAAAGATTGAAAACAACAGTATATTCAAAATCAAAGGAGAAAGTGCTTTGAAATAAAAAGATTTGGGGCTTACAGCTCAAGGAGAGGCCCAGGGTTTTATCAGAGGGACTTATACAAGTGACTGAGGCCCAAAAAGGTTTTCTATACAAAGGGATGGGTCTTAAACTCTCTCAAGAGGCCCAAAGAGTTTTTAAGAAAGGAAATGGGTCTTACTACTCGAGGGTAGGCCCAGTTGGTTAATTTTAAACTGGCGACGATCGGGTCGTTTATTTGAAAATGTACAGAGGGACATATACAACGAATGAGGCCCAAAAAGTTTTCTGTACACAAGGGGTTGGGTCTTACACTCTAATAGAGGCCCAAAGAGTTTAAAGAAAAGAAATGGGGCTTACAACACGAGGGGAGGCCCAAGGTCTTTATTTTCAAGATGAATATTCACTTTTAAAATGCTTAAAAACAATTAAAAATGAATTTATTCACAAAAATACCAACTATATTAAATAAATAATATAAATTTAATTTATTTGTAGAATAAAATATTTTACTATTTTTGTGATTTTTCAGAAAAAGAACCAATAAAAAATAATCAAAATTGTAGGAGTTATTAATTTTCCAAATCATTATAAAATAAAATGAGAAAATATAAAAAAGAGGGGTTGGGTCTTACACTTTATTAGAGGCACAAAGTGTATTTTTGGACAAAAGATAGGGCTTACAACTCAGGGAGAGGCCCAAAATATTTTCAGTTTGAAAATGGCGATCGCGCCGAGATTTTAACGTATCGGGACTTATACAATAACTGAGGCCCAAAATTGTTTTGGTTAAAAGGGGATTGGGTCTTACACTCTAATAGAGGCCCAAAGTGTTTGAAAAAGATTTGTTAGGGTGAAAATCAAAGAAAACCCCAATTTCATTTTTTTAGGCATTTTTCCAAGAAAAATTAAGTAAAAAATGATAAAAATATAAATAAAATCATTAAATAATGATTAAAGTTTATGAAAAAAATATTTTATCCACATAAATATTTAAAATCATTTTGGTTTTAAAAAATCAAGAAAAAAATAAATAAATCATTTTAAAAGCATTTAAAACAATTTAAAACACTATTTTTAAATATACTAAAAATAATACTTTTTTTGTGATTTTTTGTGGATTAAAATATTATGGGGTATGAATTGGAAAATGATGATTTTTTGCTATGTAAAAAAAATTGGTTGAGTTTTGAAAATAAAAAGTAAGAAAAAGAGGAAAGATATCAAAATATCATCTCCGACATTTCTTTTGGGGTAAAAACGAGTACCGAAACTTTAATTTTCAACACGTTTTTTATCAAATTTCAAACACTCATAACTCTCTCAATTTTTATCGGAATCAAAATCCGGAAGTACCTATCTTGACCGATTTTTCGCAAGGAATCCGATGGTATTACTCACGCACACGGAAAATCGATACAGAAAACGCAGAAATTAAAACCAAAACTGCTATCGTTTTGAAAACATCGTTCCGCGTCGAATTTCCAACACGCGTAACTCTCTCGATTTTTATCCGAATTGAAATCCGAAAAAGCCTATCTCGACCGATTTTTTGCAAGGAATCCAATGGTATTGCACATGCATGTTGAAACTCAACGTACAAAACGCAGCAATAAAAAAACCAGAGATGCTACGTTGTGAAAACGTCGTTCCGCGTCGAATTTCCAACACGCGTAACTCTCTCGATTTTTAACCGAATTGAAATCCGTAAAAACCTATCTTGACCAATTTTTCGCAAGGAATCCAATGGTATTACTCACGCACATGGAAAATCAACACACAAAATGCAGAAATTAAAAAACCAAAACTATTATCGTTAATTCGACGTCGTTTCGCGTCAAATTTCCAACGCGCGTAACTCTCTCAATTTTCATCGAAATTGAAATCCGTAAAAACCTATCTTGACCGATTTTTCGCAAGGAATCCAATGGTGTTACTCATGCACGCTAAAACTTAATGTACAGAACACATCAATAAAAAAAAACCAGAACTGGATATGATTTTAAAACAACCAAAATTCCACATATAAACATGTTAAAATGCAAACAGTGGGAGGATCACAACATACACATTAAGGACTACATTTTTGCCTCAAGAATTGTTCAATATGATGCATGTATGTGGACAACAAAGGAAAGCATGATTCAAAGAATTCAAGTTGTGGATTTTACCTCTTTTTTGGAGATTTTGGGCAACCTACCAAGTGCTTTGTTCCAGAAATGATTTGATGCTTTGGACAACCTCAAATGACCTCTAAGAAGCTTTTAGGATGGTTGGAATCGGCTGGAAACCTCTGGAGCAAGTTTGTGCACTTTCTCGCAAAATGGTCAAAAGTGGCCAAAATGCCAACTCTCTCAAATGGTGTTTCAGATGTGTGGCACCATTTGGGACAGTTCAAGGATGATATTTAGAGTGTGTTTGAGGTTTTATCTGGTTTGGAAAGTGACTGAATCAAGACATGGCTTGAAAAATGCAAAAAAAGTGTCATTTTGAGGTTTTGAGAGGTGACTTTGTGATGTTGTGATTACAGGTCACTTTTGATGGTTTGCACAGCTTACATATGATATATATGAGGTGTGTGTGTGATTAGTTTGAGTGGAATTGCTCTCTAGCTCAAAAACTCAGAATTACTTGCTTTGGAAGGCAAATTTGAGGTGAAAGAAGAGATTTTGAGGAAAGCATTTGTTTGATGGCTTTGGTGTACTCAAACTGAACACAAATGAGCTCTATTTATAGTGGAGCAAGTTTGTTTTGGGATCCACATTACTACAACAGGTGTTTGTTCCATGTTGGCCAATGGAAATGCAAGTCTCCTCTAGCCATTGACTAGAGGTTAGGGCACAGGGTTGTGGTTCCCTTGGTCTTGGATAAGTCTTGACTGATTTCAGATAAGAATGGCTCAGTCCATGCCACCTCTAAGCATCCATTAAATGCTCCAAACCAAAATTGGAGTTTTGTCCCTCTTTTAGGGATTTCTAGGTTTTGGCATGCTTTTTTTGGTTCCTTGGACTTGGGAGGTTCATGGATCAGATCATCCCACTTGGATTTGATCCTTAGATGTGTCCAAACTGATGACAAGGCTTGAAAATTCATGTGGCACACAAAATGTGCAAATCTGCCCCTGAAAAATTCAGCTTCAGCAAGGCCTTTTGTATGATCCATAACTTCAAGCTCGTGTATGCTACATGGACGTTCTAGGACTTTCCGGAAAGCTTAGATGACGTACTTCAACTTTGATGTTTGACACTAGACCTGGTTCAACTTGGATCATGGAGAAAAACAGCCTTGAAGTTGGGACATTGTGCTGAAATTACAAGGCAGTTTTTTGGCTAAGTGCTGAAAAATGTCAATTTTAGGTTTTTAGCCATTTTGATCCAACCATAACTCAAAATCCATGATGAATTGGGATGAAGTGTAGTTGACACTTTTGTAGAGGGCCATGAGGGCTACAAATCCATCTTTGGATGGGGAAAAATGGCTTTGTGGTTTAGGAGTTATGATCCTCCAAAGTTGGTACCCTTGCCACTTTTTTTCATAACTTCGAAAATTTTCTAAGTTTTTATGGTTACCCCTTTTACAAGTTACCCCACTTTCTTTGATTTGTCTTGATGAATGATGATTCCAATCACACATTAACATCATTTTAGGGTTAAAAAACCATTTTTATGAAAAATCTCAAAAAGTTAAAGTTTGACTTTTGTGCACAGTTGACTTTTTATCAGATGAATTCCAAACTGTGCGATCCTTTAGGAAATCATGTCCTTGACCTAAATCAAAATTGATGGACATGTTCCATGGGTGTTATAGGGTATATTTTATCGTGTCCCACGGCTTGGGAGCATGTCCTGGTCAAAAGTCAAAGCTACAGTTGACTTTTCTCGCGAAACCCTAACTGTGGTTCAGATGAAATTGAAACTTGTTGCTCAAGCTTCTTGGATCAATCCATTGTTGCAAATGGATCAATGTGGTGTGTTAGGGATCCTCAAATCCTCTCTTGAGGTCTTGGCTCGTGTTTTGTCCCAAAAGTCAACTTAGGGGTGAATTAGGTCAAGAAACCCTAATTCCTGATTTTTGATGTATGCATCCCCTGAGGCTAAATTGACTTGATGATGGGGTTTATGATGTTCCATGGAGCATTTTAGGTTATGCTTTGAAGCACTGGCTCATGCCTAGAGGAAAATTTCCATCTGGAGGCCCTAGTCGACCAAACCCTAATTTGGTGACACTGGCGATCCTGAGGCTTGAATCACCTAGAAGGGAGCAGCCTTGTCCTTAATCCTTGAAGTGGGAGTCCTCTTGATCCATTGTGGATATTTGAGAGGCTAGACAAGTTGAAGATCATGTCATTCCTTGATTGATCCTTTGTCTAAGAGCTCTGCGAGGGCTTGAAACCCTAAATCCTGTTTGTAGTGAATGCTCACCCACCTTTGGGGAGACTAATGAGGTACAAAGGTACATCCATATTGTACTGATGATTTGCACAATGATGGGAAATCTTAGTGGTCAAAATTTGGGGTATGACAGATGCACCTATTTAATTTTCTTGGACCCGGAGGTGTGAATGACGAAGGTATTCGGGCATTCGGGGTGCAAGAGGATTAAATATCGGAATACCCGAAATTTTGATGGTGGTTATGAATGGTAGCTTACGCGTTCATCTTCTTTAGCTAAGCGAAGATGCTTAGAAAAGGTAAACTTCCCCTCGATCCTGGTCTTCAACCAAGGAGCTGGTCTCAGTTTTCTTTTGAAATAAACTTCCCCTCGATCCTAGTTTCCTACCAAGGAACTGGTCTTAGTTTCTTTTGTAAACTTCCCCTCGATCCTGGTTTCCTACCAAGGAACTGGTCTCGATTTCTGATTTAAACTTCCCCTCGATCCTGGTTTCCTACCAAGGATCTGGTCTCAGTTTCTGATATAAACTTCCCCTCGATCCCGGTTTCCTACCAAGGAACTGGTCTCAGTTTCTAAAGTAAACTTCCCCTCGATCCTGGTTTCCTGCCAAGGAACTGGTCTCAGTTTCTTTTGTCAATAAACTTTCTTGACAAGGAACGCTGTTAGTAGCGGTTTTCCTTCAAACTTCTCGCCGAATTTTCCTGGGGAGATGCCATTTGAGTGGAAAAAGTTTTGATGTCAGACTTGCTGGGGAACCCATTCGTCTAAATTGTAGAGGTACACAAACTTCTCTGTTTTGGAGACGCCATTTGTCGATTCTACTGGGGAAAGCGAGTCTCTTGAGAGACTGTTTTCATTTGGGGGCTTACATCATACTTTTCTCGGGATCTTTTCGGAGAATTGCCATATGATGGGATCCAATTTTGAGGTGCCGATGACCTTTTCATCAGTGGTTTTTTCGGAGAAAAACTGTCGTACCGCCGAATCTCTGATTAAGAGGCTTTCTCTGGGGATTTTCCTTAATCCAGGAAAGCAAGGATATCATCTTCAATGGCGAAGTGTGATATTGGTTGAAGGTTCTCTGGTCTTTCAGAGGTTCAAGTTATCAAAGTGGTCAAGGGCCAATTTCAATCCAGAAATAAACTGGAGGAGAGAGATTGTTCGACGCAACCTTTCCTAACGAGGAAAGAACTGACTACTCGATTGAGAGGACTGTTATCACTAGGGGACAAGACCGACGGGAGTGATAGTGATGCAATATGAATGTGAATGCAAATCAATAATGCATGATGTATGTATGTATATGCGGACAAAACTGACGCGACATACAAACTAAAAGATGAACATGACTGGATACTCGGCCATCGCGGGGCGTTGAAGAAATATCGCTGGTTCAAGATAGCAATTTTGCCTTGCTTAGGAGAAACGGTCCCTGTTGGGGGTGACGCTGCTCGGGCTTAGGAGATGAGAACTCGGCCGAAGATGTCAGATGGATTAGTCGCATCTGACACTATTGATCCTTCAATCAGGCGCACTGGTGTAGAAGGAGTACTTTGATTTTGCACTTTGAAGTTCGCTTACTTTTGGAGAAGCGGTGGATGTTCCTTTGATGTTCAACAGTCAAAAGAAATTGTCGTCTTTATTTTAAAAGCAGAAAAAGTTTTAACAAGTAAATTCATTTTGTTTTATTTCAAGAATCGTTAATCATATTAAAATGTCGTTCTGTAAAGCTAAAACAAATAAGAATTACAAACAAAAGCACAAAGACTCAAATTTTATTGATAGGATGGAGATCAGCCAAACGCGTGATTCCAAAGAGTATATGCAAAGTTAGAAAATGGTAATTTACAGGGCAAAGGGCTACGTTGAAACATAACGACCACTATCCTTCTACCAACTTTGAATTCGGGGCATCCTGAGCTTTTGTCGAAGATGACCTTGACTGGAGTTTTCCTCCGATGGACGATGTAACTGCTGCTGCTGCTGAGGGACTTGCCTCTGTTGAACATAGTTACTTGCCATTATCCCTAATTTTTGCCTGGATTGTACTATGAGATTTCCAATCCACCGGGATGATTTTTTCATGTCTCTAATTTTTGCGTGGACCGCCCTTTCGGGTTTTCAATCCACCGAGACGCTTTTTTTTATTTTTTTTTTTAGGCGAAGTATTTCTTGACTACGTCAACATTCGTGGGGTAGGCAAATTCCTCTCCGTCCATGGTTGCAAGTCTCAAGGCACTACCTGAGAAAGCTTTCGTGACCACATAGGGGCCATCATAACTTGGGGTCCACTTGCCCCGAGAATTAGTGAGAAATAATTGTATCTTCTTGAGCACGAGGTCTCCTTTTCTGAAGACACGAGGTCGGACCTTTTTGTCGAACGCCCTCTTTATTCTCTGTTGATACAACTGACCGGGGCATAGTGCCGTGATTCGCTTCTCTTCGATCATATTCAGTTCGTCGTGTCGACTTTGACACCATTTAGCTTCGGTGAGCTTCGCTTCCATCAATACCCGGATTGATGGGATCTCTACTTCTATGGGGAGAACTGCCTCCATGCCATATACTAGAGAGAAAGGGGTTGCCCCTGTTGAAGTGCGGACAGATGTTCGATAACCGTGAAGAGCAAAGGGTAGCATTTCGTG
Organism: Lathyrus tuberosus; assembly: GCA_022829125.1. Lineage (NCBI taxonomy): Eukaryota > Viridiplantae > Streptophyta > Magnoliopsida > Fabales > Fabaceae > Lathyrus > Lathyrus tuberosus. Next base: position 1,127,086 of record JALAZF010000842.1, read on the forward strand.
CCAGTCTTTGTAGGTTACAACCATCTTTTGAACGATCTTCTTGACGTTCTTGTTAGCCGCTTCTACCGCTCCATTCATCTTGGGTCGGTAGGGAGATGAGTTATGGTGTTCGATCTTGAACTCTGCACATAACTTTTTCATCATCTTATTGTTCAAGTTAGATCCATTATCAGTAATGATCTCGCTTGGAACACCATAACGACAGATGATATTATTTTTTATAAATCGGACCACCACTTGTCGGGTTACATTGGCGTATGACGCTGCTTCGACCCACTTGGTGAAATAATCAATGGCTACCAAGATGAACCGATGTCCGTTTGAAGCCTTGGGCTCAATCATGCCAATCATGTCGATTCCCCATATGGAAAAAGGCCACGGGGAAGAAAGAACTTTGAGGTGTGATGGCGGTACATGAATTTTGTCGGAGTATATCTGACACTTGTGACACCTCCTCATGTACTTGTAGCAGTCTGATTCCTTGGTCGACCAGTAATACCCTGCTCTCAGAATTTTTCTCGCCATTGTGTGTCCGTTGGCATTAGTGCCAAAGGATCCTCCATGAATTTCTTTCATAAGCATGTCTGCTTCTGGTCTGTCTACCCATCGGAGCAAGACCATGTCAAAATTTCTCTTATAAAGAGTGTCACCGCTCAGGAAGAAGCTTCCAGCTAATCTTCTGAGGGTTTTCCTGTCTTTTCTGAGTGACCCAGATGGGTACTTTTGTTTCTGAAGGAAGCATTTGATATCGTGATACCAAGGTTTGTCATCTATGACTGCTTCAATCGTGAAGATGTAAGCGGGCCTTTCAAGGCGCATTATGTCGATCTTAGGTAGGTCATTCCTCTGACCTACGCTAATCATGGAAGGTAGAGTGGCTAATGCATCAGCCATGTGATTCTCATCACGAGGGATATGATGAAACTCGATTCTGTTGAAGAAAGGTAACAACCTTCTTGCATAGTCTTTGCAAGGAATCAATCCTGATTGGTATGTGTTCCAATCTCCTTTTATCTGATTGATGACCAAAGCTGAATCGCCGTATACGTCTAAGTTTTTGATCCTTAAATCAATCGCTTCTTCGAGACCCATAATACAAGCTTCGTATTCGGCCTCGTTGTTCGTACACTTGAACGTAAGTCGAGCGGTGAAAGGAATGTGGGTACCCAGAGGGGTAACAATGATTGCCCCAATTCCGTTTCCATAATGGTTAACTGCTCCGTCAAAGATAAGTCCCCACTGGGAACCTGGTTCTGGCCCTTCACTGGGTAGCGGTTCATCGCAATCTTTCATTTTTAGATACATGACATCTTCGTCTGGGAAGTCAAACCCAATTGATTCTTGATTGTCAATCGGTTGATGAGCCAAATGATCGACTAAAATACTTCCTTTAACGGCTTTTTGAGCATGGTACTCGATGTCGTATTCTGATAGCAACATCTGCCAACGGGCAATCCTTCCCGTGAGAGCAGGTTTTTCAAATACGTACTTGATTGGATCCATTTCGGAGACCAACCAAGTAGTATGACGAATCATGTACTGGCGAAGACGTTTGGCTGCCCAAGCCAAAGCACAGCAAGTTTTCTCGAGCATCGTGTACCGAGTTTCGCGGTCGGTGAATTTCTTGCTTAGATAGTAAATGGCAGACTCTTTCCTTTTGGTTTCGTCTTGTTGGCCAAGTACACACCCCATTGAGTCCTCTAGAACTGTGAGGTAAATGATCAGTGGTCTTCCTTCCACTGGAGGTGATAGAATCGGAGGATTCAACAGATATTCCTTAATACTGTCGAAGGCAGTTTGACAGTCCTCTGTTCAAATGCAGTCCTGGTTCTTTTTGAGTAATTTGAGAATCGGCAGGCATGTCGCGGTCATAAGGAATATGAATCTGGAGATGTAGTTCAAACGTCCCAGGAATCCTCTGACTTGTTTTTCAGTTTTCGGAGAAGGCATTTCTTGAATGGCCTTGACCTTGTCAGGATCAACTTCAATTCCTTTTTGGCTGACGATGAACCCTAGTAGTTTCCCTGAACGGACACCGAAGGTGCACTTGTTAGGATTCAAGCGGAGCTTGAATTTTCTTAGACGTTCGAACAATTTTGACAGATGTTCAACGTGCTCACTCTCTGTTTTTTATTTGGCAATCATATCATCGACATATACCTCGATTTCTTTATGTATCATGTCATGAAACAGAGTAGTCATGGCCCTTTAATAGGTTGCCCCGGCATTCTTCAAACCCAACGGCATTACCTTGTAACAAAAGGTACCCCATGGGGTAATGCCGAAGTTTTCTCCATGTCTTTCGGCAGCATTTTGATCTGGTTATAGCCCGAGAATCCATCCATGAAGGAGAAAACTTTGAACTTTGTTATACTGTCTACCAGCATGTCAATGTGTGGTAAAGGAAAGTCGTCCTTTGGACTAGCCTTGTTCAGATCTCTGTAATCTACACACATTCTGACCTTTCCGTCCTTTTTGGGAACGGGTACGATGTTGGCTAACCATTGAGGATATTCAGATGTAGCGAGGAAACCCGCGTCAATCTGTTTCTGTACCTCCTCTTTGATTTTGATGGCCATGTCCGGGTGAGTGCGTCTCAACCTTTGCTTTACTGGCGGACATTCCGATCTTAATGGTAAGTGATGTTCCACGATGCTGGTATCCAACCCTGGCATATCCTGATAGGACCAAGCGAACACAACGGAGAATTCTTTGAGAAGCTTTATCAAACCTTCTCTGGCAGTTGGACTGAGCAGTGCCCCAAACCTGATTTCTTTTTCCTCTTGCTCTGAACCCAAGTTTACCGTTTCCAACGGTTCTTTATGAGGTTCAATGGACATTTCCTCTTGTCTGAGTAGTCGGGAGATCTCTTCTGGAACTTTGTTGTCATCTTCTTCTTCAGCCCCAAATACCAGGAACTCAAAGTCGGGAGAAGGCATCGGATCGTATGTTTCAACGGGGTGTAAAACAAGCAATCTGCATGACGTGATGATTCGTGTTTAGAAGAGATAGAGAAAATGCAAGAGTGTGTGCAGTGTTTTATTTTACTGCTTGTTTTTATTTTTGAATTGTTTTTTAGGATTACCATTTTCTGAAAAAGAAAAAAGAGAAAACAGCAAATAATGCGGAAATTACAGAACGACGTTATTTTATTAATGAACAAGTCGATTCTTGAAACTACAGCCCTATAAAACAAAACTCTGTCGCTTTGGGCGAAGCGAAGAGGGAAAATTTACAGAAAGCGAACCCTATCAAAACATTCGTTTCACCTGGGCAGGGTGAAAGGTTAAAGATGGCAATTACTTTGACTGATGGACGACCTTCGGAACCTCGACGGCAACCCATTGGCGGCCAAATCCTCGGTGAATCACAAAGTTTGGCACCTTCCTTGATTTGTCTTCAGAAATGACGCTGATTTCTGGTGGAGTAGGATCATCGGAATCTGTCTCCCAGGCAGAGTTGTCGTAGGAGGATTCCTCTGTTGTATTTTGCATAGCATTTGTGCTCTCAGCTGTATCTCCCCATCTAGTTGGCTGGATATCTTCGAACCTGATACGAGAGCTTTCGGGAGCGGTGTACTTGACCATATAGTCGTATTTTCCACTCGGTTCTCCCAGAGTGTCCCAAACTTCTTTGGAACTGGAGGAGTCATCTTTCTCGATGACGTTGACCTCGGGAAAAGCATAGTTGATGAATTCAAGTCCTGCAAACTTTGCAAATTCATCGTCATGTTGAGTAGTTTCTGAATGACCTGAGTGTTGATCCCATGACATGGTGGGGACACAGGTATTCTGTTCAATGACGGTCAGCTGATTTTCATTGTTCGGCTGACTCTCTTGCCCCAAGTTTCCTGGGTAGGGCTGCCACATTAGCAGACCATCCATTGGGCCATAGTAGTTGTGGTCAAAGTTGTCTTTCATCTGAGTGTCTTCCTCTAATGAATTTGGTGGAGCACGACATCCTTCCGGATCACAATCTCCATATATCATTTTGACGTCTGACCTTGGTATAAATCTCGGACTCTGTGCGGGATAGCAAAATGGCATAGGCACCTCTTCCTGAGACATATAACCGTCCTCGTTCAGATAGGACTTCCATTCTTCACCTGTGTCAGAGGGATCTTCCTTATTGATAGCATGAACTGTCTGAGACACTGGGTGGAGGAAACCTCCACTGTGGAAGAAGTTTTGAAGGGGATGAAGACTTTCATCGTTGGCAGCTGTCTGGGTATAGGTTGCAGAAAAACCAAGACCCTTCTTTGTTTTATTGTCAATAGGAATGATAAGTTGTCCCCATCCGGTTGTATCGGTACTCTCGGCCGTTTTGATAGCATCGTTGTATGAAGAAATGGAAGTTCCTCCTCTGAACTGATTGTTCTCGCTCATCGACAGTGCTTAGAACTGCGTTCCAATAACCTCCTCAGGTTCTATACCAGTAGAGGATGACAAGTTGATTACAAGCAAGGCTTATTCTCCACAAACTGTGACAAGCTGATCGTTCTTGACAAACTTTAGCTTTTGGTGAAGGGTCGAAGTGACCGCTCTAGCCTGATGTATCCAAGGTCTTCCTAATAAACAACTGTACGTTGCCCGGATGTCCATGACCTGGAAAGTGACTTGGAAAGTGTGAGGACCAATAGTTATGGGAAGATCAACTTCGCCGATAACTGTTTTTCTGGATCCGTCGAATGCTTTGACGACGACCTCGCTGACTCTCATCGGAGGGCCTTTGAATGATAGTTGCATCAAAGTGGACTTTGGCATAACATTCAGGGCTGACCCTGTGTCTACCAGTACGCTGGCTAAAGCATCGTCCTGGCAGTTAACTGTAATGTTGAGCGCCATGTTATGACGGCGACCCTCTTCGGGTAATTCCTCATCACTAAATCCTAAATTATTGCAGGAAGTGATGTTAGAGACAATGCTATCGAACTGTCTGATTGTTACATCCTGTTCCACAAAGGCTTGCTCCAAGACTTTCTGTAGAGCCTCCATGTGGGCTTCTGAACTGAGTAACAGCGATAATACCGAGATCTTTGAAGGAGTCTGTAATAGTTGATAAACAATGTTGTATTCACTCCTTTGGATGAGCTTCAGTATCTCATCATTATTTTTCGAAAGGTCGGGATTACTGGATTGACCGACTGGTGGATCAGGAGCTTCTGTCTGAAGTTCCTTTTCCTTGTTAAGTTCTCCAACTCCTCTGTTGAAGATTCTACCACTCCGTGTTACACGACTGATGTCCGCAATGTTCACGACGGAGGGTAATGGAATTTCCTTTCCATTTTCAATGGTTGTTGCACCGTAATTGTAAGGGATAGCCTTAGTTGATTCATACGGTAATGGTCCCGGTAGATAGATGACTATGGGAGCCCTCTGATTTTTCTGACCATCGTAAGTAATCTCGATCCGTTCCCGGTTGGGAGCTTTAGATTCGTCAAGTAGAGGGATGATGGCAAAAACATCCCTGGTCTGGTGACGACCAGAGATGGTGACAACATGCTCAACTTGATCGGCAAGGTAATTCGGCGTCCAGTTGATGGGTCCAGAACCCGGATATGGACGAATCTCTCCACGATCCACCTGCCCCTGGAGAGCTGCTCGCACAAGGTAGCGCCCTTGGTTACTTTCCGAACAGACTCCACAACGTTCATAATTGTGTGGTGGCACCTGGCCACACCCACTTTGAATACAATGTAACCTCACTAGGTTACCTTCCCCTGATCGGACATCCTGACTTTGATGCCGAGTAGGATTCCTGTTACTGATACTAATTTGTTGAGTATCTTCATCCATGTAGATTGGCATCCACCAATAATTTAACAAGTGCTGAAGTGCCTCCTGGACAAGGGTACAACCCTGATCGTTTTCGCAACCCACTTTACAGCTTTGATAGTCATGTGATATTAGGAATCCGAGTCGGACCTGTTCGGCATGTAACTCTACCAGGTTGGTATTCATCACGCGAATATCGAAGATCTGAACCATGTTGATTTGATAGGAGTTCCTATCATGGTAGTCTTGGATCCATCCAAGATCCATCTGACGCTGGAGGTCCTCCTGTATGAAAGAGCATCCCTGTTTGTTTACCGAGCAAGTCAGACAGGAACTGTAATCGTGTCGCGGCAGATTATGATACTGGCTTTGCCTTGAGTGCATTGCCACCAAGTTGGCATTCATCGCACGGATGTCGTGGTTTTGAATGACGTTAGAATTCGTATAGACCATGTTAACTCCACGAACTCGGTGTTCTTGGATCCATCCGAGATCCATTTGTTCCTGTAGAGCTGCTTGCACCACAGAACATCCTTGGTTGTCTTTAGAGCAGATATCACACTGGTGATAGTTATGAGGTGGCACATGGCCATATCCACTCTGTCTACAATGCATCTTGACTAGATTGGTTTTCAACAAGAGTACATCGTGAATTTGATAGACATCGTTAGTCTCTTTCTTAATCAGGTTGACTGCAGCTTTCTCATGTGGAGGCAGCGGGTTCGTAAGAACATTAGGATTCGTATCTTTGAAAGATAAGAGCATGCTCCTAACAAGCTTTTGCACGTCGGACTTGAAATTGAGACAAGTCTCAATGTTATGCCCTGAACCTCCTTGATGATGAGGGCATGTCTGATCCACCTTAAACCAAAAAGGCGGATTTTTCGGTACTGTAATAGGAGACTTAGTCTGGATGTGCCCCTTAGCCAGTAGTAACGGAAATAATTCTGCGTACAACATGGGTATAGGATCAAATCCTGGTGGCCGTGTTATACGGTTGCTGTTATATGGAGGACGAGCCTACTGAAGAGGCTGTTGTGTCCTTTGATGATCAGGTTGGCTTTGCGCAACCTGAGGTTGATAAGTAGGAACAGACACAGGGCTGATAGCAGGAGTTACAGCTGCTACTGGTTGATAACGTCGCCTTTGCTTTCCGAGAGAGATATTCCCAATATCTTGCTCTTTTTTCTTAGGGAGAGCACTACCGTATTTTTTAGTACCGCTCGTCGATCCAGTGTATTTTACCAAACGTCCTTCTCGGACGGCTTCCTCAAGACGTACGCCCATGCCGACCATCTCGGTGAAATCACTGGGCGCACTGGAAACCATTCGGTCATAGTAAAATGAGCTTAAGGTCTTTAAGAAGATCTTTGTCATCTCTTTTTCCTCAAGAGGTGGACAAATTTGAGCGGCAATTTCACGCCACCTTTGAGCATACTCCTTAAAGGTTTCCTTTTCCTTTTGCGACATTGATCTGAGTTGATCTCTGTCGGGTGCAATGTCCAAATTGTATTTGTATTGTTGGACGAAGGCAGTACCAAGATCTCTGAATGTGCTGATCGTAGTACGGTTTAAACCCATGTACCATTTGAGTGCGGCACCGATTAAACTATCCTGGAAGTAGTGAATCAGTAGGTCCTGATTCTCCGTCTGAGCTGACATTCGTCGAGTGTACATCACCATATGGCTCTGAGGGCAAGAGTTACCCTTGTATTTTTCAAAGTCGGGCACTTGGAATTTGTGCGGGACTTTCACATTGGGGACCAAGCAGAGGTCTGCGGCGTCCTTTCCGAATAGATCCTGACCGCGAATGGCTTGCAGCTCCTTCTGCATTTCCAGGAACTGCTCCTAGAATTCATCCATTCGGTCAAACATAGTTTCCTTTTTACCAGCAGGTATTGGTGGAATCTGTCCTTCCGGGACAGTGTGCACCACAGGGGGTGGTACCGTGACTACGGCAGCAAATCTTGGCGTTTCCCGAAGTTTGTAACCTTCAGGAGTCTTCAGTATGCCCCTGGCATCTTCGCTTTCCCGAATTTTGTAACCTTCAGGCCCAGCAGCTTCTGTTGTGATTCCCTGATCCTCAGTGATCGGCGAAACATATCCTTCCGGGATATAGTTAACAGGCATGCCCCAAGGATGATCTTTTGGCATCTGATACCTAGGATCATACTTCTCCACTATGGGCGTTGAGGTGATCTCCGAGATCACTGTCCTTTGTAGCTGAGCTTCTTCCATGGCTTGCATGTCGTTACGAAGCTTTCTCATATCCATTCTCAGAGCGTCGATCTCTTCTTTCAACTCTCTGTTTTCTTCCTCAAGATCATCCATCTTTTTCTGATGATTGGCCCGAGTATTATACGAATGAGACAGTTTGACTCTAGAACCGAGACATAAACGTGAGATTCGTAGGTAAGGAGAATACGCGATGTGAGAATGATGAATGCAATGATTATATTAATTGTTTTTTCTTGGTTTAATCAAAATAAACTTTGACAATTAGATTGCAAATATCAAACAGTGGGGAAGCCCCTTTTTATTGAATTCAAAGGATTACAGAAATGGAAATACAGTAGATTACAAAGTGCAGAAACAGAAGCCTAAGCTAATGGGTCCCGAGTCCTCTCTGAAGAGAAATCGGGTGCTGATTCTGATACCTTTCTTTTCTTTGACCGGGGCTCTTGGGCCGTTATCGGGTTGTCGTTCCTTTGCCAAGTGAAAGGAGTGAGCAAATTCCTCTGGTCTTCTTGACTTTCTACAGCATGTTGCTCCAAAATTTCAATCAGAGCATCCTTCTCTTTCAGTAATTGTTGTATTCTGATGCACTCTACGTCGAAGGTGCGGTACTTGTTCTTCCAAGACCTCCTCTCCCGTTTGAACTTTGTTGAGAGTAACCTGAAGCTTTTCAGTTTCCGTCATGAAGTACATGACAGATTCCTTTGGTGGAATAATTCCGTAACGAGGATAAGGCATCTTTAGCTTAAGAGCTCTAGTTTGTACCCAATGGAGATAAGGCTCCACCGAGACACAGTCCAGTTTTCCTAGAGACTCCCGTCCTTTCTTATGAACGTGTTTCCAAGCATGCACTATTTCCATCTTTAGTGCTCTGTCACTTTCTCCTTCCTTGAAGAAAAGACCTTCCAGATGAGCGTTGCGCGAAACAAGCCTCATCGGGTATCCAAATTGACGACGAACCAATACCGGATGATAGTTGATTCCTCCTTTAGTTCCTATGAGGGGTACGTTGGGGAAGTTTCCACAACGGTCAATGATCCTGATTCCCTCAAAAATCCTATTACACCAATCTATATCAGAGTTGGTGAGAAACATGATCTTCTGCAACCAACATAAGACACTCTTGCAATCCCAAAAAGCAGCAGACTTGGGTAAGTGCGAGATAAACCATTTATAAAGCAGAGGTACACAGCATGTGATCTCCCCTCCGCTGTACAAATTTCCCAAGTGTACAGAATGATACGCATCTGCGAGCAAAGGCGGCACAGGGTTTCCAATGAGAAAAACCTTAATGGAGTTAATATCGACGAAGTTATTGATGTTGGGAAACAAAAATAACCCGTAGGTGAGCAAGACAAAGATGCTTTCAAAAGCAGTGATGTTTCCTATACTGGCAAAATACAGGGCCTTCTTTGTCAAGAACTGGGCTGGCAAACCTTGGATGCCACCCTTAGTAGTCATGTGAGTCTTGACCACAGACTCGTCCAAATGAATTGCTCTTGCAATAGTCTGATTCTTTGGAATTCCTTCCAGTCCAGAAAATGGAGCTCGATCTGTAATGTGTAGATCGATCAGATGAGAATACTCCTCCAGCATTGGTGCAAGCTGGTAATCCGGGAATGTGAAATAGTGATAAACCGGATCGTAAAACTGGATGAGTGCATCCATGATTCCCTCAATCACATGGACTCTTAACAGTGGTAGCAGACCTTCGTACTTGGCTCTGAAAGCCTCAGGGCTAGTGATCATCCTTGCTAACCTTCTCAAATCCCCTAGTTTTGGAACCTTGAAGGTGTACGTATGAGTCCTCCTTCTACCGAAATCCATTAGCGTAATCCTCTTCTCTGATATTTGCAATCACAGTCTTAGTTTAATTTGAAAAACAGAGAGACTAGAAGAGAAGTTTTTTTGAATGTTTTAATGTTTTTTTTAAATGAATGCATGAATGCAGCACACAAAAACATAGAAAAAACATGGGGTCAAAGGGTCGTTGTCATGAAGTCAAGGCTCTACCCATCCCCAAAGGTTTATACTAGGGTGATATTTTGTACCTGTACTCATTATCATCAGCTCCTCCCAGGAAAGCAAAACAACAAGCGGATCGCCAGCGAGTTGTAGAGCAATCTTAGAGTAAGTGCCATTCACCGAGAATAGATCACCAGCCTCAAATGAGGGTAGTATCGCGTAACAACTATTTCTGATAGTTTCCGCACTACGAAAGGGTTTGGCTCCTCAGCTTCTCAGGCATCACAACCGACCCCATTGTCTAGGTGAGAGAATGGTTACATTAGGATGCCTCCACTGAGGTTAATGGTCGACCCCGTCGCCATCACTTATCTTAAGTGTATACTCAATCTTTCCACATACGGCATCACCCGTATTCCCAGTAGCAGAAAAATAAACACATATTCAATTAGGAAAAGCAGTATATATATTTGTCCAAATCATCCTAGACCTTTAAAGCTATGAATCCTAAGTTCCTGACAGAAAATGGGTTCCCCGGCGGAAGCCCCAATCTGTGGTAATCATACAAGTGAAGAGAAAAAAGGAAAAAAAAGTTTTAGAAAGACCCGGCCCTACGGTGGGCGCCATTTTTCTGTAGCGAGCGATTTTGGATGCGGTTCTTAAGCACTGGTCGCTCTCTGCGGTTGAGCTTAAACTACAGATCGATTCATTTTTTATCCTATTGTGAGCTGACTAAGGAAGGGAAATAGATGTCTCCAATTAACCCTGCTTTGCATACTGAGTTTAAACAGCGGTCTGTTACGTTACGGATGCTATCAATGTGGGGGGCCCTTTGTACTGGTTATTTGTATTTTCGCCAATACGGTTTTCTTTCTTTCTAGGACTTTTTAGCGGGGAACAAGGGTTAGGATGTTAGGACTGATGCTTTTGAATTACTACTTTTGATTGATGGAGATATGGGATTTGGTTTTTTTGTTTAGTGTGCTCGCTAAGATCTTTTCTTTCGATCTTATGCCTACGTATTCCCGTTTACCGAAACAGGGAAATCAGAGCGTTCGTAGTTCCTCCTATTCTATGGGAGGAAATGGTGTTTTTGGTGTCTTGTTCAAAGCCCAAGACGTGAAGCGAAAGGTGATTTGTATCTTGTTCAAAGCCCAAGATGTGAAGCTGAAAAGTCTATTTGTGTCTTGTTCAAAGCCCAAGACGTGAAGCTGGAAAGTCTATTTGTGTCTTGTTCAAAGCCCAAGACGTGAAGCTAAAGGACCTCGACTTTAGGGAGAATCTGTCATCTCTAAAGAAGGGTTTGTCTGTCACAACTGTTGGGTGACTGGTTATAAAGGAGAATTACTTTAACCGGGATATGCGAATCCGGCAATGCCATAATTTCCTTTATAGGGGATTTTAACCTGAAGGAGAAGACTTTAACTCAGTGTAGAGCAATGCCATCTTTCCTTAGGAATTTCTCATGCTAAAAGAGGGACAGTGACATGGATGTAGATAATCCAGAGGCTTGCCGCTTACAGCAATTAGATGAAGGGGAAAGGAGTTGTTGATGTTTGTGTACTGTGAACGAGGCACAACTTTGATGCTAAAAGGTTGATTGGATCAACCAGTGATTTTCTTATACAAAGCCTAAGAGGAGGCTAATATGTGTCTCGTACAAAGCCTGAGAGAGAGGCTAAAAGGTTTTGACCCGACGATGGAGTCGTTTGGTATCTCGTATAAAGCCCGAGATGAAGGCTATTTGACTCAACAAGAGAGTTTTTTGTATCTCGTACGAAGCCCGAGATGGAGGCTGTTGTTTGTTTGGCTCGATAAGAACCTTTTTGTATCTCGTATAAAGCCCGAGATGGAGGCGAAAGGGGTGATTCACTCAACGAGGGAGTCTCTTATGTGTCTCGTACAAAGCCCGAGAGAGAGGTTAAACGTTGTTTGACTCCGCTGGGGAGAATCATTGTACAAAGCCCAAGACGAGGCTATGGTAACTGTTTCAGTTAAGTGACAGGTCCAGCATACTGATTTTGAAAGAGAAAATCAGTTCTTATATGAGCAACACTGTACTCAAGGATTTGATTCAAGGATCCGGGTTATTCCTGTTCTTTAAGGAAGTGGGAAATCCGAAGGGTATTGAGACTATCCGAGTCCACGGGTTTCCTTCCTATTTAACGAAAGGGTCACTTGAGAATGTCTTTGAGACTCAAGGAGATTAGACTGTCCAAGTCTTAGAGTTTCATCTTTTGTACCATGCTTCGAAAAACAGTAGTAGACTCTATGAAAGGACTGTTCTATGAAGATGACTAGGTTCTGTTCCTATACCTCTAGGAGGTCGTCGGGACAATTTGTACGAAGCCCAAGAGGAGGCTGGAAACATTTAAGAAGTCGGCGGGTCCTTGTACTAAGCCCAAGAGAAGGCTATCATTCCCGGAGGAAGAGATCATTATACGAAGCCTAAGAGGAGGCTGTGAATACTTCTAAGAAGTCGACGGGTCCTTGTACTAAGCCCAAGAGGAGGCGGGGTTGCTTTTAGGAAGCCTGTGGGTCCTTGTACGATGCCCAAGAGAAGGTCGGTGCTTTTAAGAAGCCCGTGGGTCCCCAAACCCCGAGAAATTCAAGGAAAGCTATTCACAAGGAATAGATCAAGTCAGGAAAGTTTGAGAATTTGGAAGAAACTCAAAGATGCCATTCACGGAGAATACATTCATCTCTGGGAGTAGAGTTTCTTGACAATTCCTAATGAGGACAGCCGAAGAGAAGACTGTATCTGGTGATCCTATTTGGGGATCTAGGTGTCTATTTCTATGAATAAACGAAATGGCGTCACCTAGTTCTAGACGTAGTTGCCGGGGAAACTCTAAATATCTATACTATTATTACACAGTTGATATGAGTTTATGAAAGAAGACTTACAGCGAAACAGCCCCACAATACAGTTATATATATATGAGTTTATGAAAGGAGACTTACAGTGAAACAGCCCCACAATACAGTTATATACATATGAAAGCGGTAAATGAAAGCGGGTAAACACTTACTCGGTTGTAGAGCTTCCATGCTGTTTGGTTAGTTGTTCAATAAAGAAAGATTGAAAACAACAGTATATTCAAAATCAAAGGAGAAAGTGCTTTGAAATAAAAATATTTGGGGCTTACAGCTCAAGGAGAGGCCCAGGGTTTTATCAGTGAGCGCATTGTTGAATTTGTACAGAGGGACTTATACAAGTGAATGAGGCCCAAAAAGGTTTTCTGTGCAAAGGGATGGGTCTTATACTCTCTCAAGAGGCCCAAAGAGTTTTTAAGAAAGGAAATGGGTCTTACTACTCGAGGGTAGGCCCAGTTGGTTAATTTTAAACTGGCGACGATCGCGTCGTTTATTTGAAAATGTACAGAGGGACTTATACAACGAATGAGGCCCAAAAAGTTTTCTGTACACAAGGGGTTGGGTCTTACACTCTAATAGAGACCCAAAGAGTTTAAAGAAAAGAAATGGGGCTTACAACACGAGGGGAGGCCCAAGGTCTTTATTTTCAAGATGAATATTCACTTTTAAAATGCTTAAAAATAATTAAAAATGAATTTATTCACAAAAATACCAACTATATTAAATAAATAATATAAATTTGATTTTTTTGTAGAATAAAATATTTTACTATTTTTGTGATTTTTCAGAAAAAGAACCAATAAAAAATAATCAAAATTGTAGGAGTTATTAATTTTCCAAATCATTATAAAATAAAATGAGAAAATATAAAAAAGAGGGGTTGGGTCTTACACTCTATTAGAGGCCCAGAGTGTATTTTTGTACAAAAAATTGGGCTTACAACTCAGGGAGAGACCCAAAATATTTTCAGTTTGAAAATGGCGATCGCGCCGAGATTTTTAACGTATCGGGACTTATACAATAACTGAGGCCCAAAATTGTTTTGATTAAAAGGGGATTGGGTCTTACACTCTAATAGAGGCCCAAAGTGTTTGAAAAATATTTGTTAGGGTGAAAATCAAAGAAAACCCCAATTTCATTTTTTTAGGCATTTTTCCAAGAAAAATTAAGTAAAAAATGATAAAAAAAATATAAATAAAATCATTAAATAATGATTAAAGTTTATGAAAAAAATATTTTATCCACATAAATATTTAAAATCATTTTGGTTTTAAAAAATCAAGAAAAAAAAAAAAGAAATCATTTTAAAAGCATTTAAAACAATTTAAAACACTATTTTAAATATACTAAAAATAATACTTTTTTTGTGGATTAAAATATTATGGGGTATGAATTGGAAAATGATGATTTTTTGCTATGTAAAAAAAATTGGTTGAGTTTTGAAAATAAAAAGTAAGAAAAAGAGGAAAGATATCAAAATATCATCTCCGACATTTCTTTTGGGGTAAAAACGAGTACCGAAACTTTAATTTTCATCACGTTTTTTATCAAATTTCAAACACTCATAACTCTCTCAATTTTTATCGGAATCAAAATTCGGAAGTACCTATCTTGACCGATTTTTCGTAAGGAATCCGATGGTATTACTCACGCACACGGAAAATCAACACACAAAACGCAGAAATTAAAACCAAAACTGCTATCGTTTTGAAAACATCGTTCCGCGTCGAATTTCCAACACGCGTAACTCTCTCGATTTTTATCCGAAGTGAAATTCGAAAAAACCTATCTCGACCTATTTTTCGCAAGGAATCCAATGGTATTGCACATGCATGCTGAAACTCAACGTACAAAACGCAACAATAAAAAAACCAGATCTGCTACGTTGTGAAAACGTCGTTCCGCGTCGAATTTCCAACACGCGTAACTCTCTCGATTTTTATCCGAATTGAAATCCGAAAAAACCTATCTCGACCGATTTTTCGCAAGGAATCCAATGGTATCGCACATACATGCTGAAACTCAACGTACAAAAAGCAGCAATAAAAAAACCAGAGCTGCTACGTTGTGAAAACGTCGTTCCGCGTCGAATTTCCAACACGCGTAACTCTCTCGATTTTTAACCGAATTGAAATCCGTAAAAATCTATCTTGACCGATTTTTTGCAAGGAATCCAATGGTATTACTCACGCACAAGGAAAATCAACACACAAAACGCAGAAATTAAAAAACCAAAACTGTTATCGTTAATTCGACGTCGTTTCGCGTCAAATTTCCAACGCGGGTAACTCTCTCAATTTTCATCGGAATTGAAATCCGTAAAAACCTATCTTGACCGATTTTTCGCAAGGAATCCAATGGTGTTACTCATGCACACTAAAACTTAATGTACAGAACACATCAATAAAAAAAACCAGAACTGGATATGATTTTAAAACAACCAAAATTCCACATATAAACATGTTAAAATGAAAACAGTGGGAGGAACACAACATACACATTAAGGACTACATTTTTGCCTCAATAATTGTTCAATATGATGCATGTATGTGGACAACAAAGGAAAGCATGATTCAAAGAATTCAAGTTGTGGATTTTACCTCTTTTTTTGGAGATTTTGGGCAACCTACCAGGTGCTTTGTTCCAGAAATGATTTGATGCTTTGGACAACCTCAAATGACCTCTTAGAAGCTTTTAGGATGGTTGGAATCGGCTGGAAACCTCTGGAGCAAGTTTGTGCACTTTCTCGCAAAATGGTCAAAAGTGGCCAAAATGCCAACTCTCTCAAATGGTGTTCCAGATGTGTGGCACCATTTGGGATAGTTCAAGAATGATATTTAGAGTGTGTTTAAGGTTTTATCTGGTTTGGAAAGTGACTGAATCAAGACATGGCTTGAAAAATGCAAAAAAAGTGTCATTTTGAGGTTTTGAGAGGTGACTTTGTGATGTTGTGATTATAGGTCACTTTTGATGGTTTGCACAGCTTACATATGATATATATGAGGTGTGTGTGTGATTAGTTTGAGTGGAATTGCTCTCTAGCTCAAAAACTCAGAATTACTTGCTTTGGAAGGCAAATTTGAGGTGAAATAAGAGATTTTGAGGAAAGCATCTGTTTGATGGCTTTGGTGTACTCAAACTGAACACAAATGAGCTCTATTTATAGTGGAGCAAGTTTGTTTTGGGATCCACAGTGAATGGCAACTACAACAGGTGTTTGTTTCATGTTGGCCAATGGAAATGCAAGTCTCCTCTAGCCATTGACTAGAGGTTAGGGCACAGGGTTGTGGCTCCCTTGGTCTTGGATAAGTCTTGACTGATTTCAGATGTGAATGGCTCAGTCCATGCCACCTCTAAGCATCCATTAAATGCTCCAAACCAAAATTAGAGTTTTGTCCCTCTTTTAGGGATTTCTAGGTTTTGGCATGCTTTTTTTGGTTCCTTGGACTTGGGAGGTTCATGGATCAGATTATCCCACTTGGATTTGATCCTTAGATGTGTCCAAACTGATGACAAGGCTTGAAAATTCGTGTGGCACACAAAATGTGCAAATCTGCCCCTGAAAAATTCAGCTTCAACAAGGCCTTTTGTAAGATCCATAACTCCCTGCTCGAGTATCCTACATGGACGTTCTAGGACTTTCCGAAAAGCTTAGATGACGCACTTCAACTTTGATGTTTGACACTAGACCTGGTTCAACTTGGATCATGGAGAAAAACAGCCTTGAAGTTGGGACATTGTGCTGAAATTACAAGGCAGTTTTTTGGCTAAGTGCTGAAAAATGTCAATTTTAGGTTTTTAGCCATTTTGATCCAACCATAACTCAAAATCCATGATGAATTGGGATGAAGTGTAGTTGACACTTTTGTAGAGGAGGGCCATGAGGGCTACAAATACATCTTTGGATGGAGAAAAATTGCTTTGTGGTTTAGGAGTTATGATCCTCCAAAGTTGGTACCCTTGCCACTTTTTTTCATAACTTAGAAAATTTTCTAAGTTTTTATGGTTACCCCTTTTACAAGTTACCCCACTTTCTTTGATTTTTCTTGATGAATGATGATTCCAATCACACATTAACATCATTTTAGGGTTAAAAAACCATTTTTATGAAAAATCTCAAAAAGTCAAAGTTTGACTTTTGTGCCCAGTTGACTTTTTATCAGATGAATTCCAAACTGTGCGATCCTTTAGGAAATCATGTCCTTGACCTAAATCAAAATTGATGGACATCTTCCATGGGTGTTATAGGGTATATTTAATCATGTCCCACGGCTTGGGAGCATGTCCTTGTCAAAAGTCAAAGCTTCAGTTGACTTTTCTCGCGAAACCCTAACTGTGGTTCAGATGAAATTGAAACTTGTTGCTCAAGCTTCTTGGATCAATCCATTGTTGTAAATGGATCAATGTGGTGTGTTAGGGATCCTCAAATCCTCTCTTGAGGTCTTGGCTCGTGTTTTGTCCCAAAAGTCAACTTAGGGGTGAATTAGGTCAAGAAACCCTAATTCCTGATTTTTTATGTATGCATCCCCTGAGGCTAAATTGACTTGATGATGGGGTTTATGATGTTCCATGGAGCATTTTAGGTTATGCTTTGAAGCATTGGCTCATGCCCAGAGGAAAATTTCCATCTGGAGGCCCTAGTCGACCAAACCCTAATTTGGTGACACTGGCGATCCTGAGGCTTGATCCACCTAGAAGGGAGCAGCCTTGTGCTTAATCCTTGAAGTGGGAGTCCTCTTGATCCATTGTGGATATTTGAGAGGCTAGACAAGTTGAAGATCATGTCATTCCTTGATTGATCCTTTGTCTAAGAGCTCTGCGAGGGCTTGAAACCCTAAATCCTGTTTGTAGTGAATGCTCACCCACTTTTGGGGAGACTAATGAGGTACAAAGGTACATCCATATTGTGCTGATGATTTGCACAATGATGGGAAATCTTAGTGGTCAAAATTTGGGGTATGACACATACAAACATCAACAACTCCTCTTTAGAGATGACAAGTTCTCTCTCAGTCAAACCCTTTAGCTTCATATCTTGGGCTTTGAACAAGATACAAACCACCTTTAGCTTCACATCTTAGGCTTTGAACAAGACACCAAAAACGACCTTTTTCCTCCCATAGAATAGGACGAACTACGATCGCTCTGATTTCCCCGTTTCGGGAATATGTAGGCATAAGATTGCAAAATCTTAGCGAGCATACCAATCAAAAAACCCAAAATCCCATACCTTCATACATCAATCGAAAAGCACCAGACCTAACCTCTTATCATTAGCCTAAACACTGTTTTTTTAACAAAATAACCTAAGAGAGACCCACAATCTTAATAGCATCTGTAAACTAACAGTCATCTGTTTAAACTCAGTTTGCAAGCAGGGTTAATTGGAGACATCTATTTCCCTTCCTTAATCAGCTTTAATAGGAAAAAAAATGAATCGAACTGTAGTACCCCAAAGCGATAGTGATTCGCAACCACGCAAAAATTCGCGCTACAGAAAGAAATCCTTATACAAAGCCTAAGAGGAGGCTATCTTCTGCTGAGGATTATTGAAATCTAGAGACAGGTGCATAGTTTGGTAATCCAACTTTTTACTGGGGATTACAGAAAAGTTGAGGTTTCAGAGACCTTGAGGTTCTGATGAGATTTGTGACAGTAAATGACCCATGCTGGGGGTTTAACTGAAAATGTCACATTTGAGGATAATTAACCCTGACTAGGGAAAATTAAAGGTTTAAGTTGTGAAAACTGTTGGTTTTATTTTTGTTTGGAGATTGATCTGAGGATCAGGGTTATTTCCTGTTCTTTAAGGAAATGGGAAATCCAAAGGGTATGAGATTGTCCAAGTCTACTGGTATTTTGAGAAATTGGTTCTCTGATGTGAATGATATTTGTATAATGCCCAAGAGAAGGCAGGTAAGTTAAGGGATGAAGGTCAACCCATAACTGGTCTGTTGTTTTTACACAGAAAGACAGCTCTAGCAAATGATGACTAGGTTCTGTTCCTATACCTGTATGAGGTCTCTGGGTCCTTGTACTATGCCCAAGAGGAGGCTGAGAACTTCTAAGAAGCCTGAGGGTCCTTGTACAAAGCCCAAGAGGAGGCTGGGAATGCTTTTAGGAAGCCTGTGGGTCCAAACTTAAGAATGTTCCAGAAAAGTTTCACCGGGAATTAATCCTTTATGTAATGAACAGTTCCAGAGTTTGAAGAAATTCAAGAGAAGTTTCACAGGGAATTAATCCTCTCTGGGGGAATTGAATTTCTTTGACAATTTCTAAAGTGACAGTCTGAGAAAAGGTTCACCGAGAATGCTACCTTTCTCTTTGTTCCATATTGTTTAAGCCCAAGAGAAGGCAAGACTGTATCTGGAATCCTTCGAGGGGATCTATGTTTGACTGTTATGAGAGAGTAAACAACTAGCTTTACCTAATTCTAAACTTAGTTGCCGGGGAAAACTCTAAACAGATGTACAAGTATATATTCCTTGATATATGACAAGTATTTAAAAGGATATGAAAAAAGACTTACAGTGGAGCAGCTTCCCACAATACAGTAATATATATATATATATGACTTGTATTTAAAAGGAAGAAAGAAAGACTTACAGGCGAGCAGCTTCCCACAATACAGTATATCTATATATATATATATATATATCCCACAATACAGTATATATATATGTAAAGCATGTAAATGAAAGTAGATAAAAACTTACAGGTGAGCAAGCTTCCATGCTGTAATGTTAGTTGTTCAAAGAAATTGAAGAAAGTTTTGATAACAGTTATTGTAAAATAGTAAAGTTGGGGCTTATTCAACAAGAGATGCCCTGATGATTTATTGAATACAGACTGTATTGTTAACAGAGTATTCACAAAGAGAGTTAGGTCTTATGTTCAAAGAGAGAGCCTAAAGATTATTTTTGTACAAAGTATGGGTCTTACAACTCAAGGAGTGGCCCAGATGAAAACAATGATCACACTCTTATTTTGAAAACTGTATCGGGTCTTATACAATGACTGAGGCGCAAAATTTATTTATGCACAAAGGGGGTTGGGTCTTACACTCTAATAGAGGCCCAAAAGTGTATTTAAGAAAAGAAATGGGTCTTATAGCTCAAGGAGAAGCCCAGGTTATTTGATTTTGAACTGACGATCGTGCCGAGGTTTTGAAAATGTACAGAGGGACTTATACAATAAGTGAGGCCCAAAATTATTTTGGTTGAAAAGAGATTGGGTCTTACACTCTATTAGAGGCCCAAAGAGTTTGAAAATGAATAAAAATGGGACTTATAGCTCAAGGAGAAGCCCAGATGACTTTGTTTGAAAACGACGATCGCGTCAAAATTTCTAACTGTATCGGGACTTATACAATGCACTGAGGCCCAAAATTATTTTATTTACAAAGAGGTTGGGTCTTACACTCTATCAAGAGGCCCAAAATGTTTTCAAAAAGATTGATGAGGGTGAAATTTATCAAAACCCTAATTTTGTTAAAATGGAATTAATTTTCTTTAAAAATTAAAAAAAATTATCGAAAACATGTAAAAAATGAGTGGTGATCTTGGATCAATGTTTCAAAAATCATGTTTTTATTCACAAAATGATTGAAAACCATTTAAGTTTGGAAAATCAAAAGAAAATTTTTAAAATGTTAAAAAACAAGTAAAAATTAATTCTTTGCAAAAATATCAAATATATTAAATAAATAATATTTTTGGGAAATTTTGGTAAAATATAATATTTTAACATTTTTGTGAATTATTAAAAAAAGAATCAACTCAAAATCATTAAAATTCAGAGAGAAATTAATTTTTGAATCAATTAAATAAAATCACAAAATTTCAAATATTCAAATATTTAAAAAAGGGCGCCAAGAACATCTTGTTCTTGCCCACGTGCACTTTTTTGCCCACATTTGCGTTTTCTCATCCGTCTCACTGAATACTTGATGGAATCATACAATCCACACATCAATCTACTCGTTTTTAACTCACGATCATGTCTATGATCTTTAATTTCATTTATTTTAAGCATGGAATAAGAAATCAAGACAAAACCTCAAGAACCCTAAATTGTGCATGAAGGTTGAAGGTCGTGGCAGTAAGAGCAATTTGATTTTTGAGTTGGAGGTGTTACATATGAGTTGTGATGATCTGAACAGCTTCCCTACACCATATGGAGTGTGTTTGAATGCTTGGACCTACTTGGAAATGGATGGATCACTTCATGGTGTGTTGACTGATTATAGGCTTCAAGTGGATTTTGAGGTCTATGATTTTGGTGTTCCAGATGGCTGGAAGTTGTTTGATCAGTTCAAGTATGATGTATATGAGGTGTTAGAGCAATTGGTTTGGGTGGAATTGCTCTCTACTGAAAAATTCGATAGTGACTTGCTAAGAAAAGCATTTTGGAGAGTGAGAGTGTGATTTTGAGAAAGGCAAGTGTTATAGGCCTTTGGTGTACTCAAACTGATCAGAAATGAGGTCTATTTATAGGGTGTCAAGTTTGTTTTGGCAACAATAGTGAATGGCAATTGCAGCAGTCCTTTGGCCAATGAAATCACTTAGGAATCTCAAGCATCCTCCTACCATTGACTTGAGATTAGGGCACAGGCTTTGTAGCTTTGGTTCAGAGATAAGTCTTGATTGAATTCAGTTTGAATAGACTCAGTTCATGCCACCTTGGTGCATCCATTAATTGCTTGGAAACAAAATTGGAGTCTTGGCCTCTTTGTGGCCTTTTTAGGGATGACAAGCCTAATGTAGATCCATGGACTTGTGAGGCTGATGAATCAGTGTTTGTTCCTCCTTGGTCTCCCCCTGAGGCCTGCAGATGGATAAACATGTCTTTGATGACTCACAAAAATCAAATTCGACCAAATGCACAATTCTGAGTTAGTGAAAAATCAGAATTTGGAGCTAACTTCTCATGGATGTATCTCTCAGCTCAAGATGAATTAGAGAGACTTCTTGTACTTTTTGAAAAGCTTGAATGATGTAATTTAACATTGAAGTTTGGCCTTAGACCTGGTTCAACTTGGATCAGAGTGAAAAATGCCTTGGAAGTTGGTGTTTCATGCTGAGATTTCAAGGTAGATTTTGACTAAGTGTTGGAAAATGTCATTTTCATTTTTTGCCATTTTGATCACTCCATAACTTAAAATCCATGATGAATTGGAGTTTGATATAGTTGAAGCTTTTGTAGAGTGTAGCAAGACCTACAAATCCAGCTTTGGATCACCCAAAATGGTTGCTTGGATCTCAAGTTATGATCCTTGGAAGTTGGTACCCTAGCCACTTTGTTCCATAACTTAGAAAAATTCTAAGTTTTTTATGGTTACCCCTTTTACAAGTTAACTCACTTTCTTTGATTTTTCTTGATGAATGGTGATTCAAATCACATATTAACATGATTTTAGGGTTAAGGGAACCTAGGTTTACCAAAATTTCAAAAAGTCAAACTTTGGTTTTTGTACAGTTGACTGTTTCAGCAGATGAAACTTTGACTTTGTGATTCTTTTGTGAAATCAATCCTTAGGCCTAATTAAACTTCATGAATGGCCTCTAAGGGTATTTAAGAATGTCTTAGACCCTCCCAAGATTTGAGAACAAGGGTAGGTCAACAGTCAATGATAAGGTTGACTTTTTCCTCAAAAAACCCTAATTTGTGACTAGATGGTACTGAGTTCTTATGGCTTATGAATTAAGCTCTTTAAGTCAATCAAAACTTGTAAACATGTCAATGTGATGTATTTGAGGTCATTGAAGTTCATCTTGAAGCTTCAAGTCATGCCTTGCTTCACAAGTTTGATCAAGGGTTGAATTAGGTCAAAACCCTAATTCCTGATTTTTTGATAGATGGTCCCTCAAGGTGAATTTGCCATTGTGGATTGACTCTTGAGATTATTTGAGCTTAATGGACCATATGTTAAGGTATTGGCTCATACCCAGATGAAAATTTTCATCTGGAGGCCCTGGTCGACCAAAACCCTAATTTGGTGATACTGGCGATCCTGAGGCTTGATCCTCTTGGAATGTTGCATAACTATGCATGGTTTTTGATATGGGAGATCTCTTGATACTTTGTGGATGCTTGAGGGGTTAGACAAGTTGAAGTTCAAGTCCTTTCTTGATTGATCCTTTGTCTAAAAGCTCTGAGAGGGGTTGAAACCCTAATCTTTGATTGTAGTGAATGCTCAAAAATTCCTGAGGAGATTAATGAGGCAAGGATGGTACATACATATTATGATGATGATTCTCATAATGATGGGAAACCTTAGTGGTCAAAATTTGGGGTATAACAGATGCCCCTATTTAATCTTCTTGGACTCGAAGGTGTGAATGGCGAAGATATTCGGACATTCAGGGTGCAAGAGGATTAAATATCGGAATACCCAAAATTTTGATGGTGTCTATGAATGGTAGTTTACTCATTCATCTTCTTTTACTAAGCGTTGATACTTAGAAAAGGTAAAACTTCCCCTCGATCCTGGTTTCCTACCAAGGAACTGGTCTCAGTTTCTGAAATAAACTTTCCCTCGATCCTAGTTTCCTACCAAGGAACTGGTCTCAGTTTATGAAATAAACTTCCCCTCGATCCTGGTTTCCTACCAAGGAACTGGTCTCAGTTTCTGAAATAAACTTCCCAGCGATCTTGGTTTCCTACCAAGGATTTGGTCTCAGTTTCTTCTTGTTGAGTTTCCTTTCTTAACAAGGGATGCCATTCATATCGGTTTTTATCAAACTTCTCGTTGAGTTTACAAAGAGATGCCATTTGATGGAAAATTTGATGTCAGACTTGTTGGGGAAAATCTGTTCTCTTCTTCTTCCGCTTCAAATACCGGGAATTCAGAGTTAGGAGAAGGCATGGGATCGTATGTTTCAACGGGGTTTAAAACAAGTAATCTGCAAGGCGTGATGATTTGTTTTTCGAAGAGATAGAGAGAATGCAAACGTGTGTGCAGTGTATTGAAAAAATACTTGTTTTTATTATTGAGTTTGTTTTAGAATTACCATTTTCGGAAAAGCGAAAAGAGAAAACAGCAATTGATGCGGGAATTATAGAATGGCATTTTATTTATTCATGATTTGTCGATTATTGAAATTACAGCCCTATAAAACAAAACTTTGTAGCTTTGGGCGAAGCGAAGAGGGATATTTACAGAAAAGCGAGCCCTATAACACATCTGTTTCACCTGGGCAAGGTGAAAGGTCAAAATAAAGATGGCAATTACTTAGACTTATGGACGACTTTCGGAACATCGACAGCAACCCATTGGCGACGAACTCCTCGGTGAATCACAAAGTCAGGAACCTTCTTTCTTAGTTTGTCCTCAGAAATGACACTGATTTCTAGCGGATCAGGATTATTGGAATCCTCCTCCCAGGAAGAGTTGTCGTAAACAAACTCTTTTGTTGTATTTTCCATAGTTTCCTCGTTCTCAGGGGAGTCTCCCCATCCAGTTGGCTGGATATCTTCGAGTTTGATACTAGAGCTTTCAGGAGCAGTATACTTGACTAAGAAGTCGTACTTTCAGCTCGGCTGTCCTAAAGTGTCCCACACTTCTGTGGGGGAAGAGGATTCATCTTCCTCGATGACGTTGACCTCTGGAAAAGCGTAATTGATGAACTCTTGTCCTGCGGTCCGTGTAGGTTCATCGTTGTGTGAGTATTTTCAGAATAGCCCGAGTAATGATCCCATGACTGAGTAGGTGATAAGTGCAAATTGTAGCTATTTTTTGTATATAGGTTTTGTTGTAATTATCGATACTTTTTGTTAAAATCGTTCGAATAAACCCCGCTTTGTTTGTAAATACGTTTACTTTACTTTATAGTGTATGTATTGTATTATCTTGTAAATATCATTGAGTTTAATTGTTTTCCATTTATTTTTGTAGGTACTAAAGCATTGATATTGGAGCATTGTTAGATAGAGCATTGAATAAGCTTTCCAACGCTTCGAACCGGGCGAAAACGGAGTTACGGTTCAAAAGTTATGAAGAAAACAAGTGCAGAAATTTTTCATTCCTGAGCAGACCGGGCTAAGCGCGCCCGACCGCACTTAGCGGGATTTTAAGGCGGTTTAATAATTTTTGAGGGCGCGCTTAGCGCCCAGACCGGGCTAAGCGCGGTCTGCGATGATGACAACAATAAATAGGGGTAAAAACACATTTTTTAGGTTATGGTTTGGGTATTTTTTGCTCCCACTCCATCATACTTCATTTCTTCATAAGATTAGCTTAGAAAACATCAATGGATCTTGCAATTGGATGATCCAGAGTCAAATCTCTCGTCGATTGGTGTTGACAAACCAAGAAATGTTTGGTTCCTCTTCTCTCTTCTCTTTGTAATTTCTTTTTGTTGGGTGTTGTATAGTTACTTGAACATATGTATCTTTGTTGATCATAATATTGTATAAAATCTACTTTACAAATCATTATTGATGTCTTCCTTGATCTTTTTGCATTTATGTTTGGATTTGTGTTGTGTTAGAGATAAACATCACAAATCTTGATTAGGGATGGATATCTATTGTCTAGATGCTAGAGATAGATTTAGATGATAATCTTTTTGGCGTCGGAACTTAATGTCTTCCGTGTTTCGAGGCTTCGTGCGCGAGAGTGACGAAGAGAGTGATACCGTTGCTTTCTCAACTCAGTGTGCCAGAGATGGACACTGTTGTGAGCGATACGGGATGATTTTGACGAGTATTGTAGTAAAGTGAAAATGATCGATAAATTTATGTTTGTGACGAGTGGATTATATGTATGCTTGATAAGTTTCTTTTCTCCGAAGAATGAATTCTTTTTATGTTGATATTTACTTTTCCGCTTTTATTCAAACCATTTTATCCCAAACTTAATAACATTTAAATTGTCGAATGGCAGTTCAGTAGCACCGATCTCTGTGGACACGATAAATTCCCAGAAAAATACTTCCAAATCTTTTGTTGCTTGCCGCTATACCGCTCCAACAGTAGGGACACATGTATTCTTCTCAATGTTACTCAATTGATATGCCTCGTTGGGCTGACTCTTTTGCCCCAGGTCCTCTAGATAAGGCTGCCAGATTGGCAAGTCATCCATAGGGTCAAAATAGTTATAGTTAAAGTTATCCTTCATCGGATCATCTTCCAATAGTTAGGTGGAGCACGGCATCCCTCGGGATCATAATCTCCGTACATCATTTTGACGTCTGATCTCGGTATGAATCTCAAATTCTGTGTGGGAAAGAAAAATGGCATAGGTGTCTCTCCCTGAGACAAATAACCATCCTCGTTGAGATATGATTTCCACTCTTCATCCATATCGGAGGAATTACTCTCATTGATAGTGTGTACTTCTTAAGACACTGGGTGAAGGAATCCTCCACTAAGGAAGAAATCCTTAATGGGACGAAAGCTTTCGTCTTTCTTAGCAGTCTGGGCAGAGGTCGAGGAGAATCCTAAACCTTTCTTTTTCTTGTTATCTGTAGGAATCACAAGTTATCCCCATCCTGTCGTATTGTTACTCTTGATCACTTCAAGAGCATCTTTGTATGAGGAAATCGACGTTCCTTTCTCAGGTCGATCCTCATTGCTCACCGAAAGAGCTTGGAACTAAGTTCCAACTACCTCCTCTGGCTCTACACAGGAGAAAGATGATAAATTGCTTACTATCAAAGCTTGCTCTCCATAGACTGTAACGAGTTTGTCATTCTTGACGAACTTTAGCTTCTGGTGAAGTGTCGAAGTGACTGCCCCAGCGTTGTGTATCCAAGGTCTTCCTAATAAACAGCTGTAAGCTTCCCGAATGTCCATGACCTAGAAAGTGACTTGAAAAGTGTGGGGACCAATGGTTATGGGAAAATCTACTTCGCCGATAACTATTTTCCTGGATCCGTCAAAGCCTTTGACGATGATCTCACTGCCCCTCATTGGAGCTCCTTGAAACGATAGTCGCGTTAAAGTCGACTTTGGTATAACATTCAGAGATGATCCTGTGTCAACCAGTACAGTGGCTAAAGCATCGTCCTGAAGGTTGACTGTAATGTTAAGCACCATGTTATGATTTTTGCCTTCTTCCAGCAATTCCTCATCACTGAATCCTAAGTTGTTGCAAGAAGTGATGTTTGAAATGATACTGTTGAACTGTCCTACAGTTACATCTCATTCCACGTAGGCTTGCTCTAAAACTTTCTGCAGAGCTTCCCTGTGAGCTTCGGAACTAAGTAGGAGAGATAAAACAGAGATTTTGGACGGAGTTTGCAACAATTGGTCTATAATGTTGTACTCACTCCTTTGGATGAGCTTCAGCATCTCATCACTGTTCTTTGAAAGTTCGGGACTACTGGACTGCTCGATTTGCTGATTCGGAACTTCTGCCTGAGTTTCTTTCTCTTTGGCAGGTTCTCCAACCCCTCGGTTGAAGATTCGACCACTCCGTGTGACCCGACTGATGTCGGCAATGTTTACGACGGAGGGTAATGGAGTTTCCTTTCCATTTTCGATTATTGTAGCGTCGTACTTATAAGGGATCGCCTTAGATGACTCGTACGGTAATGGTCCTGGTAAGTAAATTACCACAGGAACTTTCTAGTTTTTCTGGCCATCATACTCAGCCTCAATTGGTTTAAGGTTGAGAATCTTCCTACTGTCAAGAGGAACTTTCGACTCATTGAGCAGAGGGATTATGGCGCAAACATCTTCGGCCATTTAATGATTGGAAATGATGACAAATCTTCACTCGGATGAGGAAGATAGTCTTGTATGACGTTGATCTACCCGGTACTCGAACACGGTCAGATCTCATTTCGGTCCAGCTGATTCTAAAGAACTGACCGCACAAGATAAAAACCTTGGTTGTTCTCAGAATAAATCCTACAGCGTTCATAGTTATGTGGTGGTACCCAGCCACGCCCACTTTGTATACAATGCATTTTGACCATATCTGTTTCCATCGAGCGGACATCCTGACTCTGATGTCTACTGGGATTTCCATCAGCCACGCGATTTTCTGTGTAGCTTCGTCCAAGTAAATTAGAAGCCACCAGTGGTCTAATAAGTGTTGAAGTGTTCTCTAGACAAAGGCACAGCCTTGATCATCCTCATGACACTCTTCGCAGTCCTGATAATCATGTGAAGCCAAAAAACCGCTCCTGACTTGCTTAGCATGTAGTTCTACCAGACTGGTGTTCATCAAGCGTATGTCGAATATCTGAACCATATTGACTTGAGGAGTATTTCTTTCCCAATAGTCCTGGATCCATCCGAGATCCATCTGACATTGAAGGGCCTCTTATATGAAAGAGCATCCCTGATTGCTTATTGAGCAGATCGGACAAGCATCATAATCGTGGCGCGACAGATTATGATATTGACTTTTCCTAGAGTGCATGGTTACCAAATTGACATTCATCGCAAGGATATTGTGATTTTGAACAACGTTGGAATTAGCATGAGCCATGTTGAATTCTCAGAATCTGTTATCTTGAATCCATCTGAGATTCATCTGTTCCTGTAGAGCTAACTGCACTACCGAACATCCTTGGTTATAAATTAACATTTTTTTATCAAATTAAAAAAATTGGTTTTAAAATAATTCAAATTATAAAATTGGTTTATAATTGAAAACTAATTATAAACTTGTTTATAAACACAAACTGATTCTAAACTAACTTTAAGTTGAATTAAAACCATTTTAACAGTTAACTACATTTTTATTAAAATGGTTATTGTAAACTAAATTGAACCATAAATGTGGTTTGGTTCAATGTAGTTCATGAACCACAAACAGGACAGATTCCTATAGGGGAAAAACTTCTTGACGAGGGTAAGGCATCCTCAGCTTGAGAGCTCTAGTTTGCACCCAGTGGAGGTAAGGCTCCAAAGAGATACAGTCCGGTTTCCTAGAGACTTTGGTCATTTCCTATGAATGTGTTACCATGCATGCACTATCTCCTTCTTAAGTGCTTTATCATTTTCTCCTTCTTTGAAGAAAAGACCTTCCAGATGAATATTTCGCAGAATATGTCTCATCGGGTATCTGAATTGACGACGGGCTAAGACTGGATGATAGTTAATTCCACCTTTAGTTCCTATGAGGGGTACATTTGGGAAGTTTCCACAGTGATCGATGATCTCTACACCCTCAAAAATCCTATTTGACCAGTCTATGTCAGAGTTGGTAAGAGACATGATTCTCTGCGACCAACGTAAAGTGTTCTTATGATCCCAAAAAGCAGCAGACTTGGGTAGATGGGAAACAAACCATTTGTACAGCAAGGGTACACAGCATGTGATCATTCCCCCGGCGTACAAATTCCTTAAGTGTACTAAATGATAAGCATCTGCGAGCAGGCTAGGTACAGGGTTTCCAATCAAGAATATCTTAATGGCATTGGTATCGACAAAATTATCGATGTTGGGAAAAAGGAATAATTCGTAGGTGAGTAGGACAAAGATATCCTCGAAATCGGTCAGGTTTCCTATACTGACAAAGTATAGGTCTTTCTCCATCAGGAACTTAGCTGGTAAGCCCTGGATTCCTCCTTTGGTGGTTAAAATGAGTCCTGACCTCTGACTCGTCCAAATAAATTGCTCTTGCAATGATTGATTCCTTTGGAATTTCATCTAGTCCAGAAAAAGGGAGTTTGGTCAGTAATTGGTAAATCAATCAGGTGAGAATACTCCTCTAGGGTAGGGGTAAGTTGGTAATCCGAGAAGGTTAAACATTGATAGACCGGGTCGTAAAACTGAATCAGTGCGGACAGAACTCCTTCAACGACATGAGTCCTTAAAAGAGATAACAGTCCTCCGTGCTTGGCTCTGAAAGCCTCTGGGTTGGTAATCATCCTAGCCAACTTCCTTAAAGCCTCCAGTTTTGGAACCTTGAAGGTGTACTTGTGTGTCTTTCTCCTACCGAAATCCATAACGCAATCCTTCTGATATTTGCAAATTATTGTTCAGTTTAATTTTGAAGAAAGAGAGGGATAAGAAGAGAAATGATTTTTTCTGTTTTAAGTTTTTTAGATGAATGCATGAATGCAGCACATAAAAACATTAAAAAAACATGGGTTCAAGGGTTCAGCATCACGAGCATGGAGTCATGGCTCTACCCATCCCCAAAGGCTGATCTATTTTGGTGATTTTTGTACCTGTAGAACGGGTAGGTCTCAAAAATCACTGATTTAGTCTGGACAATACAATAGCAAGCTGGTTCACCCGAGCGAGCTATAGTATCCTAGAAAAAATCTCAGATTGAGTGTAATTATCGCGTATCGACTATTTCTGATAGCCACCGCACTACCAAAAAGACACAGTTTTAAAAGTCTACTAAATCCTCAATTTCACGGGTCATCGCACTACGAAATCGTCTGCTTTCACAACCAGAAGTCGTTCAGCATAGTAACACACGGATACCTCCACTAATTAGATGGTCTATCAGGATCGCTTATTCGGGACTCACTCCCTATAAGACCCCTCGTCTATGCCATCACTTATCTTATGGTTTTTCTCTCTTTCCAGATGCGACATCACTCGCAGCCCCATTGACAGAAAAATAAACATGGATATCAAGTAGGAAAGCTATATATATAGTATTTGATCCTAAAACTAACATCCTAGACCTCTTAGAAAGCTAGTTCTATATCCTATTCAGTCAATGGCTCCCCAGCAGAGTCACCATTTTTCTGTAGCTAGCGATTTTTGTCGGTGACGCGACCATCTTATCGCTGGAGTAACGGCAATTCCTCACCTCAGTGGGAGGAACGCGTTGTGCTACTTTCTGATTACTTATTTATCCCGTGAAGCTGGAAGGGAAAGGGAAAGTTATCTAAAACGAACCTTGCACGCATTTGTTTAACTGAACAAATGCTTGACAGAGATTAGGGAGTCCGGGGTCAGATTATACAATGGGGAGTAGTCAATTACCCATCCTATACATGATTATCTATGAGATAATAGTTTTAGGATCAGCTTTAGTACTTGATTGTGTTTGTTTGTGAAATGGGGAGTTTTCAATTACCCATCCTATACAGGTCCCATACTGTACAAATCCGATAAGGTTATCCCTTACAAGTACGGTGCAACAACAATCGAAAATGGAAAGGAAACTTCATTACCCTCCGTCGTAAACATTGCCGACATCAGTCGAGTGACACTGAGCGATCGGATCTTTAACAGAGAATTTGGAGAACCTTCCAAAGAGAAGGAACCTAAAACAGAAGTTCTAGATCAGCAAATCGGGCAATCCAGTAATCCCGAACTTTCAAAGAACAACGATGAGATGCTGAAACTCATCCAGAAAATCGAGTACGGCATTGTAGATCAACTATTGCAAACTCCATCTAGAATCTATGTGATATCTCTCCTACTTAGTTCCAAAGCTCCACTACTACGAAAAACCCATTTAACAACGGTTGGAAATGACATATAATGACGGGGGCGAAGGCGTTGTTATGTATAGTGTTGTTGTATATGAGGTACGTACAATGACGGTCCGGGAACCGTTGTTGTATTCCAGTTTGCGCGCACCATTTCACGACGGTTAGTTTAGTCGACCTTTTGTGATATACTAAACTGTGATCTGGTTCGATTCTCAGCAACAACATTTTTTATTTATATTAGCGTTTGACATACAACTACGGATAGGTTTATAACCGCTGTCAAAAATAGACTGTTTTAAATATAAAATTTATCTGTGTATCAAATTATTCCCATAATTTATCCTGTCAAAACAGCTTCTGTTTACATGCAAACATAATATGTGCATCAAACACAATTCTTCCTATATTGTATCCTTATAAATGAATCACAGAATTTACATCAAAAGAAATTTACATCAAAAGCTAAATGAATCAGAGAATTAAACTGCTAACATTATTTAAATCAAAAGCCAATATTATTGATTTCATTATGTGCATCAAAAGCCAAAACTATTGTTCACATTATGTGCATCAAAAGCAAAAAATATGTGCATCAAAAAATGTTGCTGATATATCATACAGCAGGAGCAGAACCCTTAAGCTGATTGTGGATATACGCCCAACGTTTACGAAGATCCACAAAGTCCTCAAGGGGGAATGGGGTTTCGTCGTTAAACATCTACATAAGAGCAAAAAATTGAAGATACATCATGCATGATAATAATTCAATAGTCAACTTATATATTAATATATGTAAACATTTTATGGCATATATTACCGTATCCCATGAATCAACAGTGCCGGCAAGGACGATGTTTAACATATGTTTCATGATAAAATACCCACACTCGTAACTCCCGCGTTGTTTCCTTGTCTACAAATTACATGAATATAAAAACATGAATACAACCACACATGCATGAATGTAAATGAAATAAACAGGTAATCAGGCCACTTACTTTAGGAGCAAGGTATGTGGGCTTTTTTCTAACATTCCTCAATATATTAACTTGCTCCACAATACTGCACATTGAAAATTGAATTAAACATATTACATGATAAACTAATTATAATTAATGCCAAATAAAATGATATTAAACAAAGACACTTACGTTAATACAAGATCTTTCATTGGTTTGTGGAGTGGATCGTGCAAGGAACACAGTAATGTCACCGTATTTGTCCTAAATGATATTACGATCAATTGCCAATGACCACTGAATGAACACGAGAATATATATATATATATATATATATATATATATATATATATATATATATTATTAGTTGTTACTAAAACAAAACTAAATATAGAATATAGAAATAAATTACAACAATACTAACCTACATAGGAATGGTACAAGGTAACATTCTTTTCCTCCGTCATTTAGCTGGCTTTTCAAGTACTTTTCTCTTATAGTTTTATCATTATATGCCCAAGCAATAAAACTTGGGTCCAAGATTCCATATGTACTTGATTTATTCAATTCTATACAAACACGGTGAATGTACCTAAATGGTCAAAGAAAATGAATAAATTAAGGGAGAAAATACAAAAAATTATAATGTTCTATAATGACATGTATATTCGACTATATACTTACGTGCACCAAACTTGCAAAATAGATAAGTCAAGCCACTTATATCCTGCGAGAAAATCCCTCACATCTTCAGGAGTGTAATACACTAAATCCAATTGTGGGCAACGTTCTAGCATGAGGGGTTGCGCAAGGTCTGTTGTTGAAATATAGTAGTATAAACTTGTTATTTCATTTGGACTAGGATCCAATATCCCATTGCGGTTATCTACAGGTGGGGGGCTGTACAATTACTCCCTTTTGTAGAAGCGTGATTTACGACACTTCTACTTGGAGTTTGATCTTCACCAATGCAACGACGATCTTCATTAGTTCGTTGTTTGAGACATTCACTTAATCTCTACATCATACATTCAATTAGAACATAAAACAAAAAAAAAATCACAATATATTCAATTAGAACATATAATATATATCATACAAAAATAAGCGCGATTTACGACACATACCGAATACATCTCTTGTAACCTTTCCACTTCTTTCTCCCTTTTTTCCCTCTCCTCCTCAAACAGCTTCCTTTGCTCCGCCAATTACTTCTCAACATTATCAATCTTTTGTCGTTGAGCAAGAAATTCAGCGGTTTCGGTGCTTCTTCTATGAGATCCAAAGTATGACCTCAAGCCGACACCATCTCCAACACCACGGACACGGCCTCCATGCTCAGCTGTTCCGATATCTTCGACTAATATGTCATGTCGTGCTTCCGGAACAAATGTGCCTTCATGGGCCGCCACAGCCAAGTTATCCTACACAACATGAGCAACTTACATAAGCAAACGTATTTAAATAACAACTCATCATGAGCAATTTACATAAGCAAACGCATTTAAACAAAACATATACTTACAATTTTCTCAGCAACTACTCTTGAAGCCTCAGAGGTGTACTCTCCATTAGGTCTTAATCGAGCCCTCTTCCATTTCTCATGTCTTGAAGGTGGAGATGGAATGTCACCATCTCCTCCTTCTTGTAGTTTTTCCTGCAGGATCCTCTTCTCAAGTTTCCTGTAACCCCCACGAGACAATCTATGGGGGTACATGTTTTTCGCCTTGTTTTGAATTCCCACTTCGCTTTTAGCCTGTTATTAACATAGTGAAAAATGTGTATGATTAGTATCTATAACTCATTAGCATAACATTATAGGTTACATAAGACTACTAGTACTAACCTTGAATTCCTCAGAACGGCGTTTCTTCGCAAACTTGTGCCACACCTTCTTCGATAAAAAAAACTATACCGAATCCATGGAGGTTGAAGACCGCTCTTAGGCTTCGTAATGTAGACATCCATGAGCCGTGACTTAAATCCCCTCCAACGAACACCGGCATAAGTTATCCACTTTCTTTTCAATTTTGAGTCATCGGTAAACTCAAAATTCAACTACATTAAATCAATATATAAGTATGAATTAGAAACTATAGGTAGTGATATCAAATATATGAAAATTATAGTATGAAATACCTTAACGTCTGTCCATATGCTGTCTTTGACATTACCATCCACTTCTCTCTAATCATCAATTAGTATACTGACTTTGCTACGTGCAAGGAACGCAACATAACTCCTAAAAGTAGCGTAATGTGGATAATCCACTAATCTGTAGTGCAAATCAAACTCGATCAGAATTTTTGCACCAGATGAGTTGCGGACTGATGTGAACTGGGGCATCATTGTGACACCTCTTTGTGATCTTTTTGTTTGACTTTCAGTTGTTTGAGTTTCATTGGCTAACCTTTCATTTGTTTGAGTTTCTTCGCTGGTTTCTGATGAAGAACTCGACAAGGTCGACATCTAAGTTCAAAAACAACAACAACAACATGAACAACAATGGCAAAAGAGTTTACTGTAGATGCATGGGGAAAATATTTTACGTACCCTAAACGTGACGACGAAGTAAACGATGTTGGTGTTGGTGTTGTTGTTGTCTTCCTTCCTTACGACAACGACGGTGACGATGATGACGACGGTGTTGGTATGTGCGTAATCTTCTATTTTCTTCACTATTGTGACGATGATGACGAAAATGACAACAAATGGATACTGATGATGCAAGCTTTGGTGGAATCGTGTATTGTTTCACAGTATTGAAGGTTAGGGTTTAGGGTTAAAATCGTGTAACGTTTCGTCTGGTTTATATTTTCAATGGAATCGAAATAAGGATACTGAAGAGACAATGATACTACCTAGTTAGGAGACTATTGAAACACTACTGCGACGGTCAAGAATTTACACTGTTATGATATATTATTTACATAATGAAATTTCATATTAAAGCGCCAGAGTTATTTTTAGAATTAAAAATTAAAAAAACATACAAAATATATCACAACGGTGTATATAAACAACCGTAGTCATAACTTTTAATTTTTTTAATTAGAAGTAAATAAAAAAGTAAATGCGCGCTTTAACATAAAAGGAATAATATATATGAATACGCTGAGGTTCGAACACATGAAAGCTTGAAGGTATCACTACGGTTGATTTATCAACCATTGTTATATACAGATAATCACCACGGTTGGTTTATCAACCGTTGTTATATACAGATAAGTTTTATTCAATAAACAAATAAAATACAACTGCGCCTTAGTTTAGATATGTCACAACGGTGTAGGGATGAAGCGTTGTGAGCATGGCGTCGTTGTTATGCGTTTTGTAGTAGTGCTCACAGGGAAGCTCTACAGAAAGTCTTAGATCAAGCCTTCGTGGAACAAGATGTAACGGTAGGACAATTTGACAACATCATCTCCAACATCACTTCCTACAACAACTTAGGATTCAGTGATGAGGAACTGCCAGAAGAAGGCAAGAATCACAATATGGCGCTTAACATTACAGTCAACTGCCAAGACGATGCTTTATCCAGCGTACTGGTTGACATGGGATCATCTTTGAATGTTTTGCCAAAATCAACTTTAACACGACTATCATTTCAAGGAGCTCCGATGAGAAGCAGTGAGATCATTGTCAAAGCTTTTGACGGATCCAGAAAAATAGTTATCGGCGAAGTAGATCTTCCCATAACCATAGGTCCTCACACTTTCCAAGTCACTTTCCAGGTCATGGACATCCGGGCAGCGTACATTTGTTTGTTAGGAAGACCTTGGATACACGAAGTTGGGGCAGTCACTTCGACACTTCACTAGAAGCTGAAGTTCGTCAAGAACGACAAGCTAGTCGTAGTCTGCGAAGAGCAAGCCTTAATCGTGATCAACTTATCATCATTCTCATATTTAGAACCAGAAGAGGTTGCTGGGACTCAGTTCCAAGCACTCTTGGTGAGCAATGAGAATCAATCAGAAAGAGGAACGTCAATTTCCTCATACAAGGACACTCTCGAAGTGATCAAGGGAAACGATGTAAAAGGATGGGGACAACTTGTAATTCCTACAAATAACAAGACAAAGAAAGGTCTTGGTTTCTCTTCAACCTGTACCCAGACTGCCGAGAAAGATGAAAATTTTCATCCCATTCAGAACTTCTTCCACAGTAGAGGCTTTCTCCTCCCAGTGTCTCAAGAAGTACACACTATCAACGAGAGTGACTCCTCTGATACAGATTAAGAGTGGAAATCTTATCTCAACGAGGACGGTTATATGTCTCAAGGATAGGCGTACACGCTGTTTTGCTTTCCCACGCAGAGCCTGAGATATATACCAAGATCAGACGTCAAGATTATGTATGGAGATTGTGATCCTGAGGGATGTCGTGCTCCGCCTAACTCATTAGAAGACGATTCGATGAAAGACAATTTCGACTATGACTATTTTGACCCACTGGATGACTTGCCTACCTAGCAGCCATACCCAGAAGACTTGGGGAAAAAGAGGCAGCCCAACGATGCATATCAGTTGAGCAATATCGAAAGGAATACATGCGTCCTCACCGAGTCATGGGATCATTACTCAGGATATTCAGGAAATACCCAGCACAACGATGAACCTGCAAGGACTGCAGGACAAGAGTTCATCAACTATGCTTTTCCAGAGGTCAACGTCATCGAGGAAGATGACTCCTCCAATCCCACCAAAGTATGGGACACTATAAGACAGTCGAGTGGAAAGTACGACTTCTTGGTCAAATACACCGCTCCTGAAAGCTCTCGCATCAGATACAACGACATCTAGCCAACTGGATGGGGAGATCCTCTCGAGAGTGAAAACACTAAGGAAGATACAATAGAAGACTTCGTTTACGACAACTCTGCTTGGGAAGAAGACTCCAATGATTCTGCTCCGCCAGAAATCAGCGTCATTTCTGAGGACAAATTAAGAAAGAAGGTACCATACTTTGTGATTCACCGAGGAGTTCATTGCTAATGGGTTGTTGTCGATGTCCCGAAAGTCGTCCATAAGTCTAAGTAATTTTCGCCTTTGTTTTAACCTTTCACCCTGCCCAAGTGAAACAGATGTTTTATTGGGCTCACTTTCTATAAATGTCCCTCTTCTCTTCGCCCAAAGCGACAGAGTTTTGTTTTATAGGGTTGTAGTTTCAAGAATCGAAAAAATCATACATAAATAAATGTAATTCTGTCATTCCCGCATTTATTGTTGTTTTCACTTTTCGTTTTTTCAGAAAATGGTAATCCTAAAACAACCCAAAATAAAAACAAATTTTCAGAAAATACACTGCACACACTCTTACATTTCTCTCTATCTCTCCTAAAAACAAATCATCACGTCTTGCAGATTGCTTGTTTTAAACCCCATTGAAACATACGATCCAATGCCTTCTCCCAACCGTGAATTCCCGGTATTTAAAGCTGAAGAAGAAGAGGACGCAGAAATTCCAGAAGAAATCTCCTGATTACTCAAACAAAAGGAAAGGTCTATTGAGCCTCACAAGAAACCGTTGGAAACGGTTAACTTAGGTTCAGAGGAAGAAAGGAAATAAGTCAAGATTGGGGCACTGCTTAGTCCAAGAGTGAGAGAAGACTTGATAAAACTTTTCAAAGAGTTTTCAGATGTGTTTGCTTGGTCCAATCAGGACATGCCAGGGTTGGATACCAACATCATAGAACATCATTTACCGTTGAAATCAGAATGTCCGCTGGTAAAACAAAGGTTGAGAAGTACTCACCCAGATATGGCTATCAAAATCAAAGAGGAAGTGCAGAAACAGATAGATGCAAGTTTCCTTGCCACCTCAGAATATCCTCAATTGCTAGCCAACATAGTGCCAGTTTCGAAAAAGGACGAAAAGATCAAAATGTGTGTAGACTACAGGGATCTGAATAGAGCAAGTCCAAAGGATGACTTCCCCTTACCACACACTGATATGCTGGTAGACAGTACAGCAAAATTCAAAGTCCTCTCCTTCATGGATGGATTCTCGGGCTATAATCAAATCAAAATGGCACCGAAAGATATGGAGAAAACTTCCTTTATCACCCCATGGGGCACCTTTTGTTACAAGGTAATGCCATTCAGTTTGAAGAACGCCGGGGCAACCTATCAAAGGGCCATGACGACTCTGTTTCACGACATGATGCACAAAGAAATCGAAATGTATGTCGATGACATGATTGCAAAATCTAGAACAGAGGAGGAACATGTTGAACACTTGTCAGAATTATTCGAACGTCTGAGGAAATACAAGCTCTGCTTGAATCCCAACAAATGCACATTTGGTGTCCGCTCAGGAAAACTCTTAGGGTTCATCGTCAGCCAAAAAGGAATCGAGGTTTATCCTGACAAGGTCAAGGCCATTCAAGAAATGCCTTCGCCAAAGACTGAGAAACAGGTCAAGGAATTTTTTGGACGTCTGAATTATATCTCAAGATTCATATCCCTCATGACCGCAACATGCGCACCAATCTTCAAACTACTCAGAAAGAATCAAAGCTGTGAATGGACAGAAGATTGTCAAAAAGCTTTCGACAGTATCAAGGAATATCTGTTGAATCCACCAATTCTGTCACCCCCAGTGGAAGGAAGACCACTGATCATATACTTAATAGTCTTGGAAGACTCGATGGGTTGTGTACTTGGCCAACAAGACGAAACAAAGAGAAAAGAGTCTGTCATTTACTACTTACGCAAGAAATTCTCCTACTGTGAAACTCAGTACACTATGCTCGAGAAAACTTATTGTGCTCTGGCTTAGGCAGCCAAACATCTTCGCCAATACATAATTTGCCACATTACTTGGTTAATCTCTGAAATGGATCCAATCAAGTACATCTTTGAAAAACCTGCTCTCACGGGAAGGATCGCCCGTTGGCAGATGCTGTTATCGGAATACGACATTGAGTACCATGCTCAGAAAGCCGTCAAGGGAAGTATCTTAGCCAATCATTTGGCTCATCAACGGATTGACGATCAGGAATCAGTCAGATTTGACTTCCCAGACGAAGATGTCATGTATTTGAAAATGAAAGATTACGATGAACCGCTACCCAGTGAAGGGCCAGAACCAGGTTCCCAATGGGGATTAATATTTGACGGAGCTGTCAACGCTTATGCAAACGGAATTGGGGAAATCATTGTTACCCCTCAGGGTACCCATATTATTTTCACTTCCAGATTAATGTTCAAGTGCACAAACAACGAGGCTGAATACGAAGCATGTATCATGGGTCTCGAAGAAGCAATTAACTTAAGGATTAAGAGCTTGGATGTGTATGGAGACTCAGCCCTGGTTATCAATCAGATCAAAGGGGAATGGAACACATATCAATCCGGACTAATTCCTTACAAAGATTACGCGAGAAGGTTGTTGCCATTCTTCAACAGAATCGAGTTTCCTCATATCCCTCGTGAAGAAAATCACATGGCTGATGCACTAGCCACTCTCTCTTCCATGATTAGTGTAGGTCAACGGAACGACATACCTAAGATCAACATAATACGCCTTGAAAGGCCCGCCTATATCTTAACAATTGAAGCAGTCATCGACGACAAAACTTGGTACCACGATATCAAGTCCTTCCTTAAAAAACAAGAGTACCCACCTGGGGCATCAAGAAAAGATAAGAAGACCCTCCGAAGACTGGCTGGAAACTTCTTTATGAACGGTGGTACAATCTACAAAAGAAACTTTGACATAGTTTTTCTCAGATGCGTAGATAGGCAAGAAGCAAACATGTTGATGAAAGAGATTCACGAAGGATCCTTTGGAACTCATGCCAACGGACACACGATGGCAAGAAAAATTCTGAGAGTGGGGTATTATTGGCTGACAATGGAATCTGATTGCTACAAGTACATGAGGAGGTGTCACAAGTGTGAGATATACGCTGACAAAATCCATGTTCCGCCAACGCATCTCAAATTTCTTTCTTCCCCATGGCCTTTATCTATATGGGGAATCGACATGATTTGCATGATTGAACCCAAGGCTTCAAACGGACATCGGTTCATCCTGGTAACCATTGACTATTTCACAAAGTGAGTCGAAGCAGCGTCATACGATAATGTAACCCGAAAAGTGGTAGTCCGATTTATCAAAAACAATCTCATCTACCGTTATGGTGTTCCGAGCTAGATCATCATTGACAATGGATCTAACTTGAACAATAAGATGATGAAAGAGTTGTGCGCTGAGTTCAAGATCGAACACCATAACTCATCTCCCTACCGACCTAAGATGAACGGAGCGGTAGAAGCGGCTAACAAGAATATTAAGAAGATTGTTCAAAAGATGGTTGTAACCTACAAGAACTGGCACAAGATGTTACCCTTTGCCCTTCACGGTTATCAGACATCTGTCCGTACTTCAAAAGGGGCAACCCCTTTCTCTCTTGTATATGGCATGGAGGCAGTGCTCCCCATAGAAGTGGAAATCCCATCAATCCGGGTATTGATGGAGGCTAAGCTAACAGAGGTTAAATGGTTCCAAAGCCGGCACGATGAACTGAACCTAATCGAAGAGAAATGAATAACGGCTATATGTCATGGTCAGTTGTATCAATAGAGAATGAAGAAAGTGTTCGAAAAAAAGGTCTGACCCTGTGTCTTCAGAAAAGGAGACCTCGTGCTCAAGATGATACAGTCATTTCTCACTGATTCCCGGGGCAAGTGGACTCTGAATTATGACGGCCCCTATGTGGTCAAGAAAGCCTTCTCAGGAGGTGCCTTGAGACTCGCAACTATGGACGGAGAAGAGTTTTCCTACCCCACAAATGTTGATGTAGTCAAGAAGTACTTCGCCTATATAAAAAAACATATCTCGGTGGATTGAAAACCCGAAAGGGCGGTCCAAGCAAAAATTAGAGACACAAGCAAAAATCATCCCGCTGGATTGAAACCTTCAAAAGACAATCCAGACAAAAATTAGGGATTCATGGCATGTAACTACGTCTGACAAGGTTAAACCCCCAGCTGTAATGCCATCCATCAAGAACACTTCAGTCAAGGTCACCTTCGACAGAAGCTCGGAATTTCCAGAATTCAAAGTTGGTAGAAGGATAACGGTCGTTATGTTTCAATGTAGCCCTTTTTCCTTTAATTACCATTTTCTAAACTTTGTAAATACTCAATGGTATCACACGCTTGGCTGATTTCCATCCTATCAATAAAATTTGAGCCCTAGTGCTTTTTTTTGCAACTCTCATTTGTTTTTGCTTTGTAGAATGACATTTTTTAACATGATCAACGATTCTTGAAACAAAACAAAAATAAATTTACTTGTGAAATTTTTCTTCTGCTTTTAAAATAAAGATGGCATTTCCTTTTGACTCTAAATGTCTAAAAGAACATCGACAGCTTCCCCGGAAGTGATTAAACCTCAAAATGCAGAATCAAAGTACTCCTTCTAAATCAGTGCACCTGACTGAGGGATCAACTGCTTCAGGTGCAATGTCTCATCTGACATCCACGGAAGAGTTCTTACCTCTTAAGACCGATCAACAACTTCTCCCCCCCCCCCCTCCCCGCTGCATGGTCCACTTCTCCTAGGCAAGGCAGAATTGCTATCTTGAACCAATGGTACTTTTCACCCCCCGTAGTGGCCGAGTATCCAGTTGTGTTCATTCACTAGTCTGTATGTCACGTTAATTTTGTCAGCATAAACATACACACATCATGCATAATTGACTCTTACTTATATTCATATTGCATTGCTATCACTCTGGTCATACTCATCCCCAAGTGATAAAAGTCCTCTTGTCAATCGGGTTGTCAGTTCTTTCCCCGTCAGGAAATGTTTTGTCTGAGCAATTTCTCCCTAGTTTATTTCTGGATTGGAGACCGTCTCGGCCACTTTGATAACTTGAACCTCCGAAAGGCAAGAAGAAATTCAACAGACACCTTTGGGACATCACTCTTCACTATTGAAGATTATATCTTTCCTTTCCCGGATTAAGGAAAATCCCCAGAGAAAGCCTCTTAACCAAAGACTCTCAACAATGCATCGGTTTTTCTCCCGAAAAGAAGTCAATATTGATAAAGTCATCAGCACCTCAAAATTGGATCACATCACATGGCATTTCTCCGAAAATATCTCGAAGAAAGGTATGATGTGTTATCCCCAAGCAAAAAGCAGTCTCTGAAGAGACTCGTTTTCCCCAGTAGAGTCAACAAATGGCATCTCCAACAGAGAAGTTTGCACACCTCTACAGCTCAGACAAATGGGTTTCCACAACAAGTCTGACCTCAAACTTTTTCCATCAAATGGCGTCTCCCCAGTAAAACTCGACGAGAAGTTTGATAAAAAAACCGCTACACATAGCGTTCCTTGTCCAGGAAGAAACTCGACAAGAAGAAACTAAGACCAGTTCTCTGGCTGAAGACCAGGATCGATGGGAAGTTTATTTCAAAAGAAACTTAGACCAATTCCTTGACTGAAGACCAAGATCGAGGGGAAGTTTATTTCAAAAGAAACTTAGACCAGTTCCTTGACTGAAGACCAGGATCGAGGGGAAGTTTATTTCAAAAGAAACTTAGACCAGTTCCTTGGCTGAAGGCCAGGATCGAGGGGAGGTTTATTTCAAGAGAAACTAAGACCAGTTCCGTGGTGGAAGACCAGGATCGCGGGGAAGTTTTACCCTTTTCTAAGTAACACTGCTTAGAAAAAGAATATGGGTGAGTAAGCTGTCATTCATAACTACTGTCAAAATTTCGAGTATTCCGATATTTAATCCCCTTGCACCCTGAATGTCCGAATATCTCTGCCATTCACACCTTCGGGTCCAAGAAGATTAAATAGGGACATTTTTCATACCCCAAATTTTGCCCACAAGATCTCCCATCATTGTAAGAATCATCTCCACAATATGGATGTGTCATCATGCCTCATCAATCTCCTCAAGGATTGTTGAGCATTCACTACAATCAAGAATTAGGGTTTTAACCCCTCTCAAAGCATTTAGACAAAGGATCAATCAATAAGTGACATGATCTTCAACTTTTCTAACCTCTTAAACATCCATGAAGGATCAAGAGGACTCACATATCAAGAATCAAGCACAAGAGTTCAACATCTCAAGATCACCAGTGTCACCAAATTAGGGCTTTGATCAACCAAGGCCTCCAGATGAAAATTTTCATTTGGGCATGAGCCAATACTTCAAAACATGACCCAAGATGCTCCAAGGGACCTCATGGATTCAATCATCAAGTTAAATTAGCATCAGGGGGAGCATTCATCAAAAATCAGGAATTAGGGTTTCTTGACCTAATTCACCCATGAGTTGACTTTTAAAGGCAAGACATGAACCAAGACCTCAAGACATGGTTTGAGGGGCTCAAATACAGCACATTGATCCATTTGAAACAATGTATTGATCCAGGAAGCTTGATTCCCAAGTTTCATTTTCATCTGGACCACAATTAGGGTTTTAAAGAAAAAGTCAACTGTATCTTTGACTTTTGACCAATGCATGTTCTCAAAACTTGGGACATGGTTTAAGACACCCTAAAATACCTATGGAGTCCATCCATTAGGGTTGAATTGGGTCAAGGACTTGATTTCATGAGGAATCACGCAGTTTGTAATTCATCTGACAAAAAGTCAACTGTGCCTAAAATCAAGTTTGACTTTTTGAAATTTTTCACAAATATGGTTCCCCTAAGTCTAAAACAATGTTAATGTATGGTTTTGATCATAATTCATCTAGAAAAATCAAGAAAATTGAGGTTTCTTGCAAAAGGGGCAACCATAGGAAACTTGAAATTTTCCAAGTTATGGAATAAAAGTGATTTTGTACGAACTTTGTAAGGTCATAACTCCTAAGCCATAAGGCCTTTTTCTCCCATCCGAAGCTCAAATTAAATTTCATCTTGCATACTTTAAATATGCCAACTACACCTCATTCCAATTCCTCATGATTTCTGAGTTATAGATTGATCAAAATCACAAAAAGTGAAGATGACCTCCTTTTCAACACTTAGTGAAATTTCCCAAAAAATCAAGATCTGTTTCACTTTTCACCAACTTTGAGGCCAATTTCCAATATAATGCTAGTTAATTCAAGACCAAAGTTGCACATCATGTTAAAGTAGGATACATAAGCTTTCCAAAGAGTGCAAGAACTCTCCCTAATTCAACTTGATCAAGGAGTTATGAATCCCACAAAATGCC
This sequence comes from Lathyrus tuberosus, assembly GCA_022829125.1. Classification (NCBI taxonomy): domain Eukaryota; kingdom Viridiplantae; phylum Streptophyta; class Magnoliopsida; order Fabales; family Fabaceae; genus Lathyrus; species Lathyrus tuberosus. The sequence goes on from JALAZF010000842.1 coordinate 1,171,456, forward strand.
TTCATGCAAACTGCCTTCATGACAGATTTTGTTCAAATCTTGTGCCACACGATTTGCATCTTCAAGTTTGTCATCTTGCAAACTTTGGCATTATCCAAAATCAGAAGAAACATTGCTGAATCACATGCTATCAGTAGCTTTGGATCATTGGGTCAAGGATTCCACTTAACATTTGCAAATTCGTCATGACATGAACCTTGATTTTCAATGTTGACATCAAGCATTTATGTGATGCATAGAGCTGGCATGTATCAGTCCACAACCTTTCAAATGAGTCAAGATGAACTCAAACATCAGAGGACCATAGGCCGGCTCCATTGACCCAAGTCAATGGCTAGAGAAGACTTGAACACCTTTATGCCACTATTGGCCAAAGGCCTGTACCAGTTGCCAAAAACTATTGCAGCCAAAATAAACTTAATCTACTATAAATATAGCTCATTTGTGATCAGTTTGAGTACACCAAAGTAACCAAACTGATGCTTTCCTCAAATTCTCTCTTTCACTCCAAAAAAGCACCTTCTCTTGCAAGTCACTATCGGGTTTTGAGTTAGAGAGCATTTCTGTCCAAACCAATGATGCAAACACCTTACATACAACATATGTAAGTGATTCAAACACATAAACAACATCTGGAACATCAGAATCACAAAGTGATACCCCATCTGCACAAGCTTTTAGCAGATTTGCAGTTGAGGTGCCATATCAAGTTCCAGCTCGTTTCAAACCACTCCAACCATTCAAACACACTCCTTGGTATCCAAGGAAGCTGTCCAGATCATTGGAACCAACTTGCAACACCTCCATCACCAAGCTCGATCACCAGCTGCAAGAGGTAAGCCTGAACCCTTCAAACTCTATGATCCATGCATCATAAATGAATTTTTAAATTGCCATCTTGTTTATACATGTATGTAGAGTAATAACCCTCAATCAATTGTCATGAATCAATCGTGTATGGAATTTCATTGTGTTCATGCTGAAATTAGGGTTCTTGAGATTTTCCATTGATTTCTTCCTCCATACTTAATATAAATGCAATTAAATTATATGGTTGTGATCGTTGTTCAAAAACGAACAAGATTGATACTTGAATCATGCAAAACCATTGAGAAATCATGGAGAAAAATGAGAAAATGCAAATCTGTAGAAATAGGGTGTGCGCGTGTTCTTCCTTGACCGTTGGCGCCCATTTTCAAAAGTTTGAATTTTAGAATATTTTGGTATTTTTGTTAATTGATTCAAAAATTAATTTCTCTCTGAATATTTGTGTTTTTGAATTGATTCTTTTTCTCAAAATTCATAAAAATATTAAATTATTTTATTTTACAAAAAAAACCAATTTATATTATTTATTTAATATAGTTAAAAAATTTGTAATTAATTTCATTTTAATTGTTTTTTAAACATTTTAAATGAAATTCCCACTTTGATTTTTCATTTCAAATTAATTTCAAGCCTTCATGTGATTAAACATGATTTTTCAAAATATTTTTCAAAGTGTACAACTTGTTTTTGAATATATTTGATATTTTATATCATTTTTATTTAATTTCCTTTGAAAATTATATCTTTTAAATTCAAAATTAGGGTTTTCTCTAGATTTTGATTTTTCAAACACTTTTGGGCCTCTAATAAAGTGTAAGACCCAACCCCTTTGTAAATACAAACTTTTTGGGCCTCAGTCATTGTATAAGCGCCACTGTGTTTTCAAAAATCTCTGCGCGATCGCCGTTTTCAAACAAAATCATCTGGGCCTACCCTTGTGTTGTAAGTCTCATTTCTTTTATTTTTTCAAAAATTTTGGGCCTCTAATAGAGTGTAAGACCCAATCCCCCTTTGTACATAAATAAATTTGGGCCTCAGTCATTGTACAAGTCCCAGTACAGTTTTTAAAATAACAGTGTGATCATTATTCATTTGGGCCTCTCCTTGAGTTGTAAGCCCCATCTTTTGTACAAAAATAAACTTTGGGCCTCTAATAGAATGTAAGATCCAATCCTCTTTGTAAATGCAAATAAATTTGGGTCTCAGTCATTTGTATAAGTCCCTCTCAGTTTTCAAAACTACGGCGCGATCGTCGCCTTTTCAACAGAATTCGTCTGGGCCTCTCCTTGAGTATAAGCCCCAAACTTCTTTTCAAAACAACTTTATCCTTTGATTTAAATTCAAATTCATAGTTGTTGTCAAAACTTTCTTCAATTTCTTGAACAACTAACCATACAGCTGTAAGATTGGAGGCTTGCTCGCCTGTAAGTTTTTACCAGCTTTCTTTTACATACTTGTATATCTGCTTAGAGTTTTCCCCGGCAATTAGGTCTAAGATTAGATAAAGCCAGTGGTCACTCTTTCAACACAGTCAAAACTAGTTCCCCATAGGAATTTCCAAATACAGTCTTGCCTCCTCTTGGGCTTATACAATATGGAATAGAGAAAGGCATTATTCCCGGTGAAACTTTTCTCAGACTGTCACTATTAGAAATTGTCAAAGAAATTCATTTTCCCCCAGAGAGGATTAATTCCCGGTGAAACCTCTCTTGAATTTCTTCAAACCCTAAAACTGTTCACTAAAGAAAGGATTAATTCTCGGTGAAACCTTTCTTGAACTTTTCTTAAGTTTGGACCCTCAAGCTTTCTAAAAGCATCCCCAGCCTCCTCTTGGGCTTCATACAAGGACCCTCCGGCTTCTTAGAAGTTCTCATGCCTCCTCTTGGGCTTAGTACAAGGACCCAAAGACCTCTTAAAGGGATAGGACAGAACTTAGTCATCCTTTGTTAGAGCAGTCTTCCAGAGTCAAAACATCAAACCAATTTAGGGTTGATTCTCATCCCTTAAAACATCAAGCCTCCTCTTGGGCATCATACAAAGAAAAACTTTTCCATACCAGTAGACTTGGACAGTTTCATCTCCTCTTGGATCTCAAAGAAACCTTTTAATTTCCTTAAAGAACAGGAAATAACCCTTATCACCTAATCAATCTCCAAGCAAGAGTTAAAACCTCCACAGATCTCATAACTCAATCTTTAAACTCTCACTTTAAATTTCCCCCAGCTAGGGTCAATCTATTTTCAGAAAACTCAGAAAAAAATCAGAACCTCATGGTCTCTGATATTTCAACTCTTCTATAATCCCCAGCAAGAGTTTATTCCCCAATTTGGACCTGTCTCTGGATCTCAATAATCCTCAGTAGAAGCTAGCTTCCACTTAGGCTTCATATAAGAAATTCCCCAGCCAGCCTCCTCTTAGGCTTTGTATAATGATCATCCCTCAATAACTTTCAGCCTCAATCTTGGGCTTTGTACAAGACACCCTAAAAATACCTCTCCAGTAGAGTCACTCATTTTCTTTCAGCCTCAATCTTGGACTTTGTACAAGACACCATATAACTATCCTACAGCTGAGTCAGTCAGGGTTTTTTAGCCTCAATCTTGGGCTTTGTACAAGACACCCATAAGTGTCCTCCCCAGTGGAGTCATAATCTTTAGCCTCAATCTTGGGCTTTGTACAAGACAGATATAAAAACTCTCTAAGCATAGTCAACCCCTTTAGCCTCAATCTTGGGCTTTGTACAAGATAGATAAAACCTTTCCCCAAAAGAGTCACTTCTCTTTAAGCCTCAATCTTGGGCTTTGTACAAGACAGATAAACACTCTCTTATTGAGTTAGACTTTTCCAACCTCCTCTTAGGCTTTGTATAGTGATCTCCCCAGTGGAATCAATCAATCTCTTTGCTTAAACCTTGGGCTTTGATCAAGGCACACAAAAATCAACATTCCCCTCAGAGGAAATCAAAAATCTCTCTGCAGGAAGACATTTCTCTGTATAAATCACACACCAAAACAGACATTCACTAGCGCAAAAACGGTTTTAGACAGCGCTTTTTTAGCCTTTAGACAGCGCTTTAAAGCGCTGTATAAACCAGCGACGCTATAGGTTTAGACAGCGCTTTTGGTATTACCAAAAGCGCTGTCTAAAGGGGCGTGTATTTAATGAAAAGCGCTGTCTATGGTACCTTTAGACAGCGCTTTTTCACATTATATGGATTACTTTAGACAGCGCTTTCGTCAAAAGCGCTGTCTAAGCCCTACCTTTTTTTGACTTTTTTGGTACACCTTAGACAGCGCTTTCTCCAAAAGCGCTGTCTAAGACCTTCCTTTTTTGACTTTTTTAGTACACCTTAGACAGCGCTTTCACCATAAGCGCTGTCTAAGACCTTCCATTTTTGACTTTTTTAGTACACCTTAGACAGCGCTTTCACCAAAAGCGCTGTCTAAAGTGGACCTTAGACAGCGCTTTCACCAAAAGCGCTGTCTAAGGTGTACGAAAAATTTTATATAATTTTTTTTTAACCACAATTTTACCAGGTTTTTTCAACCAGAATTTGACCTGTAATTTTCAACCAGCAATTTTTTTCAGAATTGGCAATTCAAACCATTGGCCTTTCTACACCAAAATTATATATCCAAAATTGGCATTTCATACCAATATATATATTTAAAATTACAAACCAAAATTGTATATACACCTATTTATAATTACAAATCATTACATTTTTCTACAAATGCACATTTTACTTATTCACCAAAATTGCATCCAACCAAAGCATTGCTTCCAACCAAAGTTATTGCTTCCAACCAAAGCATTTTTTCTACAATGCACATATTACTTATACACCAAAATTGTATATACACCAAAATTGCATCCAACCAAAACATTGCTTCAATCTACATTATAGGTCCTGAAAACACAAAGATTGTAATTCAAAGTATTAAAATTCAAAGTATATACACCAAAAATTGTAATTCAAAGTATATACACCAAAATTGTAATTCAAAGTTTGTAATTCAAAGTATATACACCAAAATTGCAATTCAAAGTATATACACCAAAATTGTAATTCAAAGTATATACACCAAAATTGCATCCAAAATTGTAATTCAAAGTTTGTAATTCAAAGTATATACACCAAAATTGCAATTCAAAGTATATACACCAAAATTGCATCCAACCAAAACATTACTCCAACCAAAGTTACACATATTAAAATTCTCATCAATTAAAGTAAGAGTATAATATTATACCTTAAGTTTGTAAAATTCCGAGCTCCATAATGTATTGACACCACTCCTCTTTGATTTCATCCAATAGAGCCTTTGTGTAAGTAGCACTCCTGAATTCTTCAAAATACTACATAATAATATAACATATAGTTTGATTTAGTTTTAACTATTTCATTAGACAATATGAGAGATATGTGTTAAAATAACTCATAAGTTAGAAATACATACATCGGGTGGAATCTCCATTCGATCCAACGAAATAGTGTCTCTCATAAATCTCAACATGAAATAGCCGCAATCTATTTGATTGCGTTGCCGAGGACACTACAAATGAAAATAAAATATGGATAAATTCTAAGTTTTATCAAGTAAGCATCACTAATATAATAAAACATGTGATAATTAATATACCTTCACATAATTCCATGTAATGGTGTGGTCGATTCCCCGATGTTCTAGGAATGCTTGTATAGTGCTAATAAAATATAAATGAATATTTAGAACAATTCACATAAATAAATAAATATACACATTTCTATTTAGAACAATTTCACTTACGTGTCAATACAGTCCTTCATATCCGGGTATGTGGTCCAATCATTTCCTAAGGAATCCAGATAATACACTACTCCGCGGATAGGATTGATTGCAACCAACAACCAATGTCCACTGTAAGATTAAACAAGTGTTAGATAGAAACTTTCTACACGAAGTCAAAATACAAAAAAAAATATAATAGATGAATTTAGAATGAAAATCTAACCCAGTATTAAACGGTAAAAAGTACAACTTTTCCGTTTCTTGGTTGTCCATAAAGACGTTGCGTATATACGCATGGACCTCATTTGGTTTCGTCAATATTTCGGTTAAGTTGACAGCGCTGGGGCATAAGAATGCAAATCTTTGCTCCAATCCCCGGGGGCGCATAAAACTGTCATACAGAAACCTGAAATAAAAACATCATTAACATTAGAATATTCATTTGAAAAATAAAGTAAATAAGTTGTTCAATTACCAAAGTAGATCGGATATACCTCAAGTATATATTGACAACAGTGACGCCCAATTCTGTATGTTGGAAAACTTGCTCGAAGTCTTCATTACCAACATTCTGGTCAAATTCAAAGCCATACAAATCTTTCTCCATAGTTATCAGACGAACACCTCCAGTCGGAATATCCGTCATTAATTGTAGAAAGGTCTGAAGGCACGTCCTAACCTTGCCGATAGGTTGTTTTCTAACCCTGGTATTCTTAGCACCAACAGTTTTTTGCGTTGAAACGTTGCTAATCACTTTACCAGGCAGCTATAAATCATATAATTTGTTAGATGAAGTATAAGATATCCAATTTATCATTTTCTATGCATATAATTGTGATGTACCTCTTTTTTTGAGACAACGGACTCGGTATGCTCCGGAATCCGCTTATCCTTTGTTTTGGATTTTGTTGGAGTCTAAATAACATTGCCATGTAAAAAATGAAAATAAAATGCTCGTAAAATCTTTGAATTTACACATTAAGATTAACAAAGGTTTATAACGGTTTTAAGCATATATACCTCATATCCTACGAGTATGAGATTTGACGGCCATGCAACAAACGACCCTATAGCTTGTCCCACCACTCTTACCTCCGAATCATCGTTAGGATAGGGTAATAGTGCTTCATTCTCCATAGCAATATCAACTGATACTTTCAAACTTCCAGTAGGGAGGGATTCATTATGAAGTACTGTGACCCCATTGTTAAACACTTTTCCCTTGGCAACCATCCGATGAATTGGTGAAGATAAGAATAGTTGACATTGGTGAATGCCCTAAAACCAAAAATACATATGTCATTGTTAATGTGTATATATGTAATTAAATAATTCAAGCTACTAATATAATTTCATAGATATATATATATATATATATATATATATATATATATATATATATATATATATATATATATAATTACCTCTGGAATAATCGGATGAAAGCTGCAGTTGATACTATCCTTCTCTGATCCATCTCTAACACCAGAAGCGTTATCCCTTTCTTTTTCCTTTCTTAATTCCCGTACCTCGGCTTCTAGTGCTTCCAATTTAGCTTCAAGTACTGAATAACTAGCAGCCTTTCCCTTTTTAATATTCAGGGAGGTCGGGGTGATCCCAAATGCCTTACCCCTCACCCGACCAGGATACTCAGGGACATCTAATGCCCGACTAAGTATGCTCCTGGTATCATCTGCAGGTACAGACTGAGATAACGCCTCCTGAAAATCAGATGAATATCGAATATTTGTCAAATATTTGTTAATAAAGTTTTGACTTAATTAAAGAAATATTGTTATACTTACACATTTCTCATATACTTGTAGAACCTCTTCTGGAACAGATCCAGACTTGCCCACACGGGCTTCCTTCCACAAGACATGTGCAGGAAGAGATGTTTCAGAGCTACCCGCCTTTTGTAACTACATATAAAGCCAAATAATATGATCAAATATAACTCATGATGAACAATTATTATGTCATTGTAATTTATTGATACTTACCAATTGTTGCTCCAAACGTCCATATCCAGTACGTCCTTTCCTGTATTTATATTGGGGATCTGATGCTCTATCCCGATTAATTGCACTTAAACTCTTAAATTGCTCGGTTTGTCGTTTGGCTTTAAACTTCACCCATTCTTGTGGTGAAATGAAACTTGCATATTTAGATGGAAACTCTCCATCAACAAAATTACCTTCAGCATCCTTAAGATAGGTTTTGTTTAAATATGTCCTAAACCCTCTTAGGAGCTTCCCTGCCAATCTCATCAAATAAGCTTTTCTGTCGTCCTCGACATTAAAGCACCTCTAAAAAAACCATACACATTGGTTAGTACAAATAATTTAAACGACATAATTAGTTGGCATAATTAAAGACATAATTATGGTACCTTTATCTCATTCCAAATTTTTTCTTTGGTTTCCTTCAACTGTTTGTTTCTCCAGTCATCTAAAGTAATAGGAACCTCATTCCTTACAAGTGTACCAATGAAACTTGTCAACATATGACCGTTAGGCTCAACAAGTGTGCCTGTTTCGCTCCAATGCACATTATAAGTCATGCCTTGATTTCTAGCATGGATCACTCTCCTCATTATGGTTATTCCTCTCCTAATCTCTTCTTCCATAGTTCTGCTACTTCCAACCTGATCATCATGTGGATGATCATCATCATGTGCGTGATCATCAGCATGTGGGTCATCATTGTTAGTAGCCATCTAACCTGTAATAAATAAATCAAGGATATCAAATATAATATATAACAAATATAATAAAGAAATAAAGGATATCAAATATAAAAAATATGACATAATATATAACAAACTTAACGAAATCCAATACCCCATTCTCGTACTCTTTGGACAATCGATCGGCATCCATCCATTTTTTATCCATGGTTTTCCTACTTATTAATCCTAACAGTTAGAAAGAATTTAACATTAGCATAACAAGCCCAAACTAAGAAATTCAAAGCAATTAACTTCATTAACAAAATTGCTTTGAATTTCGGTTCTTTAGAACAACAACCTCAAGAATTTACATTATTAACATTAACACTAACACTAACACTAACACTAACACTAACCTAACACTAACACTAACACTAACCTAAACTAAACTAAACTAAACAAACACATTATATAGCAATAGTTAACAATGTAGAAAAATGTTAACAAGAACAAACTATAATAGATGTTCTAAACTAACACTAACACTAACACTAACACTAACACTAACCTAACACTAACACTAACACTAACCTAAACTAAACTAAACTAAACAAACACATTATATAGCAATAGTTAACAATGTAGAAAAATGTTAACAAGAACAAACTAAACTAACACATTATATTGATTCTATTCCTATATCACCAAAAATGAAGTTAGCACATATTTTATTCTTATATCCAACAACAGTCCAACATTAGCAACAACATTAACAACATTAGCAACATTATCAACATTAGCAACAGTCCAACATTAGCAACAACATAAACAACATTATTATCAACATCAACAACAACATTATTATCAACATCAACAACAACATTATCAACATTATCAGCAACATTATCAACTGAAACTCTGAAACTCTGAAACTTCCAAACTGAAACTCTGAAACGTGTAAAATGTGTAATACTCTGAAACGTGTAAAATGTGTAATACATCAACAACAACATTATTATCAACATCAACAACAACATTATCAACAGCAACATTATCAGCATACCTTATAAAATGTGTAATAATCTGAAACTCTTAAACTTCCAAACTGAGTGACGAAAACGCGAAATGAGAGAGGAACAGACGGTCACGGTGGAGTAAAGGTCGTCGGAGTCGTGAAATGTGGGAGGAACGGTGGACGACGGCGCGGTGGACGACGGCAAGGGTTTAGCTCAGGTTCGCAAGTATCCGTTCGCAACAGGGGAGGGAGAAGAAAGAGCGCAAAACTGAAAATGAAAACAGAGTATATTCATATATTTTAATTTTATTAGACCTTAGACAGCGCTTTTCAACAAAGCGCTTTCTAAGGTGGCCCTTAGACAGCGCTTTAAAAGCGCTTTCTAAGATTGGCCTTAGACAGCGCTTTTGTTTTTATTTTTTTAAATATTTAAGACCTTAGACAGCGCTTTCCTTAAAAGCGCTGTCTAAGGTCTTATATTTTTTTTAAATTTAAAAGGCCTTAGACAGCGCTTTTAAGGAAAGCGCTGTCTAATATTTTCCATTAAATTTTTTTAAAAATTTAAAAGGCCTTAGATAGCGCTTTTCACTAAAGCGTTGTCTAAGGTCTTATATTTTTTTGCGCTTTTCCTTTATTAAATTAATAGATTCCGTGTTTTTGACCTATAGCAGCGCTTTTGTAATAAAGCGCTGTCTAAGGTGAGATGTTATAAGTCCTTTTTGTTGTAGTGATTCAAAACAAACCCTAATCCCAGATAACTGCTATAAGAGGCACACTTCTTGATTCACATATCCAAGCTGTAGTCCATCTCTTATCCTGGTAAACTTCATCTAATTGTTGTAAGTGGCAAGCCTCTAGATTATTTACATCCAAGCCAATGTCCCTCTCTTAGTATGAAAAAATTCCTAAGGAAAAATGGCATTGCTCTACACTGAGTTAAAGTTTTCTCCTTCAGGGCAAATCCCCTGTAAAGAAAATTATGGCATTGCTGGACTCCATGCATTCCAATTAAAGTAATGCTCCTTTATAAACCAGTCACCCAAATAATTGTGATAAACAGATGAGATATCTCCCTTTAGAGATGACAAATTCTCTCTCGGTCAAACCCTTTCAGCTTCAATCTTGGGCTTTGAAGAAGACACAAATACTCAACCTTTAGCTTCAATCTTGGGTTTTGAACAAGGCACCAGACATATTTTCCTCCCATGGAATAGGAGGAACTACAATTGCTCTGATTTCCCTGTTTTTTTTCTTAAACGGGAATACGTAGGCATAAGATTGCGAAATCTTAGCGAGCATACTTATCATAAACCTTAGGTCCAGTACCTTACCAAAAACATAGAAAAACCCGAAAAACAACAAAAATACTCTCTCTCTTCTCTCTCTCTCTCTCTCTCTCTCTCTCTCTCTCTCTCTCTCTCTCTCTCTCTCTCTCTCTCTCTCTCTCTCTCTCTCTCAACATCCACAAAAAAGAAACTTTCCCATGTACAGACAAACACCATCAAGTAGAAAACAGTAGAACATAGAAAATTGCTATCAACTCATGGATAACCATGTATAGGATGGGTAATTAACAACTCCCCATTGTATAACCTGGCCCCGAACTCCCCAATCTCTTAAGCGTTTGTTCAGTTAAACATTCGCGTGCAAGGTTAGTTTTAGATAGCTTCCCTTTCCTTTCCAGCTTCACGGGATAACTAAGAAATCAGAAAGTAGCACCCAATCCCTATCATTGCGGTGAGGAAAAACCAATGGCGATAAGGTGGTCGCGTCACCGACAGAAATCGTACGCTACACAATCTAAGTATTTTAAGGAACTATTAAAAAAATTTGATATGGATAATTGCAAAGAGATTTCTACTCCTATGGGATCAAACACTTCTGTAGATCAAGATGAATCTGACACTTCAATTGATATAACAAAATATAGAGGTAAGATCGGTTCTTTATTATATTTAAATGCTACTCGTCCTGGCATTATGTTTAGTGTTTGTCTTTGTGATTGATATCGAGCAAGACCAAAAGAACCCCATCTCTCATTGGTGAAAAGTATCATGAAGTATCTCAAAGGAACTACAAATGTTAGATTATGGTATACTAAATGTAGTATACGTAATTTGGTTAGATATTTTGATTCAAATTATGCTAGTTACAAAACTGATGGAAAAAGCACAAGTGGTACATGCCACTTTCTAGGTAATGCATTAGTATCATGGTCTTGTAAGAAACAAGTGTGTGTTGCTCTTAGTACTACAAAAGATGAGTATATAGCAGTAAGAAGTAGTTGTGCTCAAATTTTATGGCTAAAGCAACAACTTTGTGATTACGAACTTGATCTCAAAGGTATTGCACTTAAATTTAACAATACTAGTGTAATCAACATAACTAAGAATCTGATATTGCATTCAAGAAGCAAACATATAGACATTCGACATCACTTCCTAAGTGGTCACGTTCTCAAAGGAGACGTTGAAGTCAACTTTGTGGTTACACATAATCATTTAGTAGGCATTTTCACAAAGTTGTTTGCAAAGGAATTGTTTTACAAAATTAGGAGAGAGCTTGGCATTTTGAATCAAAACGATGTATAAAGATCACAAAGACATGTCAAGATGAATATAGGATAAAGGTAAATGCTATTTATCCTTCATTAGGATATTTGATCAATTCACATTATCTTATGATCATTTAGATTATCCTATGTGTTGTTTGATATGTGTTATATGGTATAATTAAATTCAATCATCTTGAAATATGTGTGTGTCTATGCTTATGTGCCAAAATATGAAGTTAATTTGCAAATTTTTCAAAATTTATCATAGAACAATCGATTGGGTCTGGTGTACAATAAATTTTTGTAACAATTTTTCCAAAAATTTTGAAACAATGTACAAGTCACAATCGATTGATACTGGTATGATAATTGATTGTCATATGAATTTTTTTTCTAATTTTTCTTGCCACCTACAATTAGGGCTGGAAATGAGTCGAGTCGAGTCGAACTCGCCTTAGCTCAGTTCAACTCGTTAAGAATTAGCCGAGTTCGAGTTCGAGTTCGAGTTCATCACGAACTTTTTTTTCAGCTCAAACTCGACTCGTTAAGAATTGGCCGAGTTCGAGTTTATCACGAACTTTTTTTCAAGTCAAACTCGACTTGTTAGAAGTTCACGAATATCTCGGTTCAACTCGTTAGGTTTATCTTGTTAGGTTCAACTCGCTTATTTCACAGACTTAAAAGTAATTTTTTAAAGTCTATTATATATATATATTTGACATTTTAAATTAATATTTTTTAAATAAAAAATATAGAAATAAAATAAAAGTTATAAGATTGGAATTTATACGATGTTAATTTTATTTGTATAATTATTCGTAGAAATATTTTACTCACTTGAGAATATAAATTATCAATTAAAACCGTTAGATTAAAAGAAAATATGAGACTAAGATTTAGAACAAATCTTTAAACCTACTCTTAAAGACAATATAATCTATCTCATATATAATCGAATTGACTCATGAACCTAACGAGTCAAACTATGTATAGTTCAAGTTCAGCTCATTTAGTTAACGAACTTAGTTTTTAGCTCATATTCAGCTCATTTGGTTCATGAACCTAGTTCAACGATTTAATTTTCGAATCGAATTTCAAACTATTTTCGAGTTGGTTTGGTTCATTGCCAGCCCTACCTACAATCAATTGTAGAGCTTAGCCAATTTAGAAGGTTTAGTTACTAGGTGTGGTTGTTACTTTCCTGAATTCTTTAAAGTTTTCTATTGCAATTTGACTCTAAAAAATAACAAGTTAACCTCTTCAGTCAAAGGTGTGCCGATCTTTTTATCAGTTAAGCAACTTGGAGAAATTCGGCTGGTCCCAAGGTATTCAAATCATTCTTCCATCTCTGATGTTAAGATGCAACTGTTGTATCCTATTAAGAATAACATTTTTGTAATTGCGCTTACGTGATAATGTATCACATGTTATCGTATAACGAAAAATCAAAAGATCTCCCTTATGGACGGTTCATCTCAAAGATCTTCAAATATTATAATGTCAATACACAACTGAAATTTACCTTGAAATGTTTGGAATCGAAAATAAAATTACAATTAAATCTAGTTACAACAAGATGGGGGTTCGCTAAGACATACACACGAATATTATCACATACGTAGATGAAGAATTGGCTGAGTCGTCCTCTCCTTCTCCTCAACATCATGCAGATGCTTAACAAACCAACAAAATAATCACAGACTATATGGCTCAAAGAATTGATATTACGGATCATTAGTTTGGGAGCATGCGTCAAGAGTTTGGTAGCATATAATAGGAGATGAAAGGGCATTCAACTAGGATGGAGCGCTTGTAAGCCTTTCAAATAGGACATGTGAATGAGAACATGAATTAAGATTGAAATTTGACCTTGTTTTTCTTGTTGTTTACGTTATTTCGGTTTTAGTTTAAACTTATTTCTACTTTATAATATTTTTAATACATGTTTGTGTTAAAGGGATAAGGAAAAATTCTAACAAGATGAAAGGGATAAGGAATTCTACACTACAAAAGGAATAAGGAATAAGAAAAGGGACAAGGAATTCTATAAGATAAAATGAAAACATGCCAAATAAACTGGAGTTTATTCAAGTTGTTTCTGGTGCAGAATGTAATACCCTAAACCCTAACTCTTAATTATAAAAGAAAAAATTACATTTTAGGATGTTACTCCAACAAAACATATATACTTTATTCAGAAAAGGTCAACATACTCGCAGCTGAATTCAAATTATGGCATAACTTCAAATATTTATTCAATTAAAATACTCAAAGAAATATATAAAATCCACCAACAACTTAAAGTAAATAATGTCTCATCCCCCAATGTTACAGACTCAGAGCAATGTCCATCTAATAGCGAAAGATAAATAAACAAGAAAGAGATATGCAAAGTCATCTTCCAATTCACAATAGCAATTACTCCTCCTGAGTATCTGTACAACATTTTATAGAGCCACACAAAAAAGACAAGAAAGGGGTGAGAATAAGCCTTACAACTGTTAGTAGTGAAAATAAACAGCATGATAGTAATAGTAATTACACATATCATTTTCACACAATAACAGCAACCAAACAATTCATAATTCAAATGTGAATGCAACAACTTCTCCTCCAAGTATCCATGTGGTACCGGGTTTTTGGGATCAGAGGTATATTATTGATTGTCCCTATCTTCGACTCCTTTCTGAACTATGCCCCTCTTTGGACATGAGACCGTCATGGTTCCTATCTGAACCTGGCCTCACTAGATTAAAGTCCTACCTAACTCCAATATGCATGTATGCATGATTATGACATCATAAACTCAAACAATCATACAATCATCAACATCTAATCTCAAATTTTATACTAAAATATAGGTTTCACTCATGAACCATAATTAGTCAATAATAGACCTCATGTAATTCCATCGAATTACTCAACTCCAAAAATATAATTAATTTTGTATAATCATATAATAACTCAAAATTTCACACTTTTCCAATATCAGAACTCAATGTAATTCCACTGAATTACTAAACTCAAAACATAATATATTTATCTATTTTTACAAAATAATCCGTCATAGAGTAAAATTGTGTTGTTACTCAATAATTTACCTCAACTCATCCAATAAACTCAAAAACATCTCAGAAGGGTATATTTTATATTATAGACTCTCAACTCCAAAATAATTTAAAAAATTTCACAAAGTTCACAAGGGGACTCTAAACAACTCGCCAACAAAACTTGACAACTCTAGGGTGACCCTTGAGTATTCAAAGCACTCGATAATCCCCACTGACAACTTTCACGAATTGTAACCCACCTAAACTCCTTAGGGGTTGGCGGTTTGACTCAAATAATAATAAAATTAACTCTAAAATAATAATTTTATCTCAACTTATCAAAAAGGTTACTGATAACAAAATTGCTCGAATTTCGCCAAACTGACCCTCAAACTCGAAAATCGCCGAAATTGTCGCCTGCCACCCATAATTCGCCCGTACAGCCCCACTCGTACAACCCGACAATACAAATTTGCCATACATCCATACATACCCTCCTTACTACTCCTGTTGTACAATTGTAGAACCCCTCCATATAATCCGTAGTCAATTTTTCTGATTTTTCATTAAAAATTCCAATTTTAAGAAAAATATGTTTTTCTGACATTTTTTTAAAATACTCAGTTTCTATGCATTGGGAAAAAGACCAAAATAACAAGATTGCACCAGAACAGACATAGCAAGACATTTCCGAAATTTTAAAGAAATCCCAAAAGTTCAGAAATCACAACTACAATATCACAGTAATCACACAACTCGCATATTATCAGAAAATATCAAAAAGGGCATCACAACAATCACAGGTTCATACGTAACTCCATTGTAACAGTAAAACATCAATCGGTGACCTTAGGGGTTTTGGTCAAACCCTTTTGCTCACCGATAAGGGCAAAGTTGTAAAATACAAAATATAGAGATATGAGGGTAAGGACCCCTCACTATCCTGACTGCATAAGGCAGCCCATAAGTAAAACAACTCCCCCTTACCTCGAAATTTGAAGCTTTAACAAATTTCTTCACGTTGCCCATGGTCGCTCCCAAAACTTTGTTCCAAAACCCCGAATCAACGATCGACCGCTTTCCCAAATTCTGATTTTTTTCTGTACCCTCAAGTCCCCTCACGTTAGTTTAAATATAACCCTAAAATCTCAATTGGTCTCTACACCCTCTTACTCACACCCCCTTTAAGAAATTAACTCTAACTGCTCTCAACGGTAATATTACTAATAATCGCATTAAATAATAAAATAATCTCAATAATTACTTTATTTTATAAATTTAAATTTTCTAAATAATGTAACACTTTTATTCTATTAAATAAAATTTTCACTAAATAATTATTTAATAAAGATCTAATTTACTTAATGATTATAAAATAACTATTTTTATTTTATTCAGCTAACAAATCCAAATATCTCTAAGTATTCTAATAATTCAATTTTATTTCTCCACCCTCAAATACTTTATATTCTCAATAATTATTAAATTAATAAAATACTCCTAAATCCCACAAAACACCAAAATATTTCAAATAATTCAGAATACATTTAAATAAGTCAAGAAACACACATAAAAACACTCAAAGAATAAAATAAAATTAATAATTTAAAGTTGAAGTGTTACATAGAAGAGACACATGTGAAACACGATATTACAACATGTGTGCTGCAAAATAAAAGGGGTGCAAATATAGATATAGGTGTAAATTAGTAAGGATATAAAACCAAGCCCAAAGAAAACACTAACCCTAATTAAATCTTCCTAAATAAAAAAATGCAATAAATTATAAAAAACAAAGGGGCCAATCAGCCACCTCTTCTATAGCTTTTTCTTTTATTTTTTTTTTAATAACAAAAACGATTTAGAGAAGGAAATTTTGACTAATTCAAAATAACGGTAACATCCAAACAAAGTTGCACGCACACATCTTCTTAAAGCAAAAAACCAGACATCATCAGCAGCTTGTTCAACTTTTAGAAGAACGTGAAGTTGTTTCTTTTTTTCTTTTTTTTAAAAGCCAAAAACAACAATTTATTACTAAAACAATTGGCATAAGCAATGCCAAGAACTGCAGCAAATCCCATACAAAACAAACACATAGAGAACAACAAAAACTCAGACACCCTACCCCTAAATACATTGAGATCTCCAAAACCCACCAAGAGAACCAAGCTTGATACAATAATTTTAACCGCGAAATACCCTACAGAAAGAACTCATACTCTATGAGGCAGCAATGCAGAACAAAACGACACCCATTCCAAAAATATTTGCACCAAAAATAGTTTTGGAAATACTATACGCGTATGAGCAACTCGAACAAAACTCTGAGTAACTGCACACAAGCATACAGAATTGCACCAATGCTCTACTAACAAACTCCACTCCACTGTCCATAACAGCAAAGAATTCACCACCTTAAATTGAATACAAGGCAGCTAATATTTTCAGTTTAGCCACAGCAGAGGAAACACGCAGCTTTAACACAAAGGAAGAAGTGAAGATTGCTACAAAACACCGGAATCAATACCAACACTGCCTAATACCCTGATGCCAGTTTGATACTTCCAGTAAAATGTTATTCCAAATACACCAATTCCAGCTCGATGCAGAAAACAACCCAATTACACTAACGCCAATATGAAATCACTACAAATTCTATAAGATCCAAGAATAATCAATCCAAGACTTGGGCACTGTCCTCCACTTCAAACACGACGACACACGCCCATCCAACAATTCCACTAGAATACGACAAACCAACCAGAACAAGATACTTCGCACTTATCCTACGACAGTTGAAAAATCGGATTTCACATTCTGTCATGATAGTTCCTCCACCCCAAGTCAGAAACAACAAAAACCCACCCCTCAAAACTACAAAACGGTAAGCAAGGATTGCGTCAACAACATTCCCACACTAAGCACCAACTCCTAACCATAGTACAGCACCGACACACAGGGCACCATAAGCAACCTACACAGCCGAAATATACTAGAAAATGCGCCACCTCTAAGGGGGAACGCATCCTGACGACACCCTCCTACTCTAGCCGCCACCACACAGAATCCTCACTAAAACCTACCACCAACCACAATGATCCACACAAGGAACTTCTCCTACTACAACAGCCACTAAATGCTGCAGAGATATATCAGCCAAGACAATACTAAACACCACCAGAATCACCACCCACTAACAAAACCGAAGTTCCAAGACCGATTTGGTAACAGCTCCGCGACAAATACAGGAAAGTGTATTACCTCTAACTCAGCTTCAAAGTAACAGGGCAAACTTCCATGAAAATTATTGCGCTCGCTATCCTTATATTTCTGTTAAATGCTATCTAGCTATCCTAGCCATACACGTGTCACCTGAGTTTGTTAGATATTTTCTGTTAGTCATTAACCATTGTATATAACACTTCTTGTACTTTACTTTTCACAATCAATGAAAATTAATTTCGATTCTTCTCTAGCCTTTTCTTCTTCAATGCTAGTTGTATCTGTTATGGAGAATCATGCTACAATTGTTTCACTACTGTACCATTAACATGGTATCAGAGTTATCCAAGCTCTGGTAGCCATTGTTGTGCATCATCTTCTTCTTTCTCTCGCAGATTTTTTTCTCTTTCTGCGATTCTTTTCCTTCCATCTGTTGCGATTTTTTCCTTTCGTGTTCTTGTTTGTTCTTGATTTTGCTTCAATGGCATACCAGAACTACCATGACTTTTCCACCAATTCTACAAACCCTTACTATGTACATCCCAATGAAAATCCAGCACTGAATCTTGTAACCCCATTACTTGATGATAAGAATTATCATGCTTGGTCCCGCTCGATGCGCATTGCTCTCATATCCAAGAACAAGGAAAAATTTATAGATGGAACTCTCACAAAACCCCCAGTTGCAGATCCCTTATATTCTCCATGGATTAGATGCAATACCATGGTGCTTTCATGGCTTCACAGGTCGATTTCAGAATCAATTGCGAAATCCGTGTTATGGATCGATACCGCAGCTGGTGTATGGAAGAATCTACAAACTCGTTTTTCTCACAGTGATTTGTTTCGCATATCAGATATCCAGGAAGATTTATACAAGCTTAAACAAGGTAATTTGGATGTTTCCAATTATTTTACACAGTTAAAAATTCTATGGGATGAATTAGACAATTATCGTCCCGTTCTTGTGTGTTCTTGCGTTATCCCTTGTTCATGTGGTGCCATAGTTGCTAGTCACAATTATAGAGACCAAGATCGTGTTATCAGGTTCTTAAAATGGCTGAATGAAAAATTTAGTCAATCTAAGTCACAAATTATGATGATGCATCCCTTACCTGATCTTGATAAGGTGTTTTCTCTTGTCATCCAACAAGAACGGGAAATGCATAGTTCTACTTTTGCAGTGTCTACTACAGATGCTATTAGTGATGAAGCAGTTGCCTTTCAAGTTCAAGCCTCTGCAGGTAGTAACAATGGTAGAACAAATTCTTCCAAAGGAAAGTCACAATCTCAATCTGGTGCAAGAGGTCACAATAGAGTTTGCACACATTGTGGAAGGACAAATCATACTATTGAGACTTGTTTCAAGAAACATGGCTTTCCTCCAGGCTTCAAAGGCAAAGACAGATCATCAAGTGCTGGTAATCAGAACTCACAATCCGCTGCTACAGTTCAGACTGTCTCTGATGCCTCTACCTCAAGTCCAGCTACATCTTCATTTGGGTTCACACAGGAGCAGTATAACAACATCATGGAAATCCTTCAACAGTCAAAATTGAATGCTCAAGCCAATTCCATTTCAACCTCTCCTTTTGCTATGAACTCACACTCAAACACTCACAATGGTAAGAATTCTCACCTATGGATCTTGGATATATGTTCCACAGATCACATTGCCTTTGACAAATCTGCATTCATCACATGTCATAATATCATACATGTCCATGTTAATCTTCCTGATGGTTCATATCTCACTGCCTCTATGTCTGGTAGTGTTCTCATATCTGCATCCCTGCTATTGCATAATGTCCTTTATATTCCAAAATTCCATGTTAATCTCATTTCTATTGCTAAGCTTGTTAGTAACAACAATTGTTCTGTGCATTTTAATAATGATACTTGTCAAATCCTGCAGAAGCTTTCCAAGACAATGATTGGTACAGCTAAGTTGCAAAGAGGATTATATGTTCTTGATTCCACACCTCAAAATTCTGCCTATAGCTCAAATGTCACCAACACTTGTAATATTTGGCACTCTAGATTAGGAAACATTTCTAATAGTGGTTTAAAGGTTGTTGCTAAAATGTTTCCTTTTATTCCTTATACAAACAATAACAATCCATGTGAATCTTGTCATTTTGCCAAGCAAAAGAAGTTACCTTTTGCTCATAGTAATACAATTTCAAAAAGTTCCTTTGAACTATTACATGCTGATATTTGGGGTCCCTTTTCCACTATTTCCTTTCTCGGACACAAATATTTTTTGACATTGGTTGATGATTATAGTAGGTTTACTTGGGTTATTTTTCTTAAGACTAAAGACCAAGTTAAAAATAGTATCATACAATTTTTGGCATATATTGAAAATCAGTTTGAAAGATCCTTAAAGTGCCTTAGAACTGATAATGGTAGTGAGTTCCTTACATTATCCAATTTCTTGTTATCCAAAGGTATCACTCATCACAAGTCTTGTGTTGAAACCCCCCAACAAAATGGGGTGGTTGAACGAAAACATCAACACATACTTAATGTTGCTAGGACTTTACATTTTCAATCCAACACAACCCTTTCCATGTGGAACTTTTGTGTTCAACATGCTATTCACTTGATTAACAGATTACCATCACCTTTATTAAACTCAAAATGTCCTTATGAACTGTTGTTTTCACAAACTCCTTCCTTAATTCACTTAAAGGTTTTTAGATGTTTGTGTTTTGCCACAACTATACAAGCTCACAGAACAAAGTTCTCACCTAGGACCAGGAAATGTATTTTTCTTGGATACAAAGATGGCACAAAAGGCTATATATTGTATGACCTACAAAACCATAATCTTTTCATTTCTAGAAATGTTATTTTCTATGAAGAAAACTTTCCCTTTAAACCTAACCAGACCAAACTGTCAAACCAACCTCAAATACAATCCACACCCCAAACACATACCTTTCTTGATGACATTCCAAATTTACCTAGGTCTGCTACTACTACTGACCTATCTAATCCTTACACAACTGATATTTTTACTTTTTCTCATGACAGTGATAATATTGATTCATTTCAAGAAACTATTACCTCACTTTTACATTGTGACCATTCTGACTCTCCCACAAATAACCTTACTTTACAATATCCTTCAGATAATACTCATGACCCAACTAGTGTACCTGTCAGCTCCCTCAATACCTCCCCACCTGCTACCATTGGCCCCCACAATACTACTGATATTGCCAGTACTAGCCAACCTGTCATTTCCAACTTTATGGAACCTAACCTGTCCTTGACCTCCTCTCCCAATGTTTCTTTACCTCATACCACAATATCCCACCCATCTGCTATAGATTCTAGGACAAAATTTAACATCAATCCTGTCTGTAATCAAAATACTGAACCTAATAATAATAATAATTCTCAATCTTTAAGGCATTCTACTAGAACTTCACATCCTCCCTCTTATCTAGCAGATTATCATTGTTATTCTGCTATAAATGAGTCTCATTCATTGCATTCACATAACAAAAACATTGTTTATCCTTTATCTGATGTTCTTTCATATGATAACTGTCATCATTCCTATAAACATTTTTGTTGTGCCATTTCATCCAACACTGAACCAAAAACATTCAACCAAGCTATTCAATTTGACTGTTGGAAGAAGGCCATGAATGATGAATTACTTGCTCTTGCTGAGAATCACACTTGGGATGTTGTTGAACTTCCTCATGGTAAGAAGCCTATAGGATGTAGGTGGGTTTACAAAATCAAATACAAGGCAGATGGTTCTATTGAGAGGTATAAGGCTAGGTTGGTGGCAAAGGGGTATACTCAAATGGAGGGCATTGATTATTATGACACTTTCTCTCCTGTTGCTAAGATCACAACAGTTAGAGTCTTACTTTCTATTGCAGCTATCAAAGGTTGGCACTTAGAACAGATTGACATCAATAATGCATTTCTTCATGGAGATTTAAATGAAGAAGTTTATATGCAAACACCTCCTGGTTTAGTCACCTCTTCCTCTTCTCAAGTTTGCAGACTTCACAAGTCCTTGTATGGCTTGAAGCAAGCAAGTCGTCAATGGTATTCTAAACTCTCTTCTTTTTTTATTTCTATTGGATATTCACAATCCAGAGCTGACTACTCCTTATATGTTAAGAGTACTCCTCATTCTTTCACTGCCTTGTTAGTATATGTTGATGACATTGTTCTAGCAGGAGACTCTTTGTCTGAGATACAGTCTGTAAAACAACTTTTGAATCACACATTTAGAATAAAGGATTTGGGAAAACTGAGATATTTTCTTGGTTTTGAGATAGCCAGGTCCACTGCAGGTATCTTTTTTAATCAGAGGAAATACACTTTGGATTTGTTGGAGGATAGTGGCTTGCTTGCATCTAAACCTTCTGCAATGCCTTTTGATCCTTCAGTCAAACTCTCTGCTACTGATGGTGAACCTTTACAGGATCCTACTATTTTCAGGCGACTAATTGGTCGACTTATCTACTTAACACACTCCAGGCCAGATATTGCATATGTTTTTCAGCATCTCAGTCAATACATCTCAAAGCCATTACTCCCACACTATCAAGTTGCCACAAGAATCTTGCACTACCTCAAAGTTGTCCCTGCCAAAGGATTGTTGTTTTCAGCCTCAAGTAATCTCAAGCTTTCTGCATTTTCGAATTCTGATTGGGCTCGTTGTCCTGATACAAGAAGATCCGTTACAGGTTATTGTGTTATTCTTGGTTCTTCCTTGTTATGTTGGAAATCCAAGAAACAACCAACAGTGTCTCGATCATCCACAGAAGCCGAATACCGTGCTCTGGCATCCTTAACTTGCGAAATACAATGGTTACACTACCTTTTTCAAGATCTTCAAGTCAAATTTTCACAACCTACATTTGTTTTCTGTGATAGCAAATCTGCTATCTATCTTGCTCATAATCTGACTTTCCATGAACGAAGTAAACACATCGAGCTTGATTGCCACGTGATTAGAGAAAAGTTACAGTCAAAGTTAATTCATCTTCTTCCTATACCTACTACCTCACAATTAGCTGATGTATTTACTAAGCCTCTCCATTCTCCATTTTTATCTTCCATTTTGTCCAAGTTAGGACTTGTTAGCATACATAGTCCAACTTGAGGGGGGATGTTAAATGCTATCTAGCTAACCTAGCCATACACGTGTCACCTGAGTTTGTTAGATATTTTCTGTTAGTCATTAACCATTGTATATAACACTTCTTGTACTTTACTTTTCATAATCAATGAAAATTAATTTCAATTCTTCTCTAGCCTTTTCTTCTTCAATGCTAGTTGTATCTGTTATGGAGAATCATGCTACAATTGTTTCACTACTGTACCATTAACAATTTCTCGTTTCTCTCTCTCACGATCTCACCCTTTCGGTTGTCTCGATCTCTGCTTCTCTCTCGCGTGGATCCCTCTCAATCTCTATTTCTCTCTCGCCTTAGTTTTGTTTCTCGGTTTCGATCCCTTTCACTCATAAATGCTCACGGATCCGGAGGGGTTACGAAAACAACGTTATATTGTTGTTGCAGGTCTGGTGGCTGCTGTAGTTATTGGATCGCAGCTTCGTTCGCGGTGAAAAGAATCTCGTCGCCGACGAGTTTGCGTTGTTACCGCTTTGTGTATTTGAACATGAGAATGGGCAGAGGAAGTGTGTTGTGGATCTACAGTGCAGTTGAGGGAGGTTTTTGGAGTGAGAGATTATGGTGAAGATGTTTTAGTGGCGATGAGGTTATGAAGGGTGGTTTACTTTGTGGTTCGTGGTGGAGTGTGTTTGTTGTGAAATGGTGGTCGGGGTAGTCAAATTCAGAATCTGAGATTTATCTTCTTCTTCCTATTTACTCTTTTTTTTTCTCTTGCTTTAAGTGAGGTAGGGTGTTCATGTGTGAAGAGAAGGTGTTTGTCATTTATTGTTTCTACCTTTTTTTTTAATTTTAATTTTGAATGGTGAGAGTGACTGAGATATGCGGAGAGGAGTTTGTGTTTTGGCTTGTGTTTTTTTTTTTAAAAAAAGCAAAATGAATTATGCAATTAAAACAAGGCACAAGAAATGCCTACAAGATACAATCAGTTCGACAAAAAACACTAGCACAGTATTAGCTGATATCAAAACAGAACAACACAGAGTAAACTTAAACACTAGGAACACCACCCTAAATCAAAAAGCACCCTCGATCAAAATTGCGAATGTATCAGCAGTGACGACGAAAGGATAAGCGCCACCAACTCCAAACAGCTTCCTGGTTCAGAACCACTACGGAACGCGAAATTGAAGATACACTGCAAATACTACCAGCTACCACACCTTCCTGCAAAGAGACTTCCCAACTAACTACTCCCAAAAGCCCAACTCCTGCCCATGACTAATACTCACTCAGCACACCAACAAACCAGCTCCTGAGATCAATAGAGTGAAACCCCAGAAACACTTTGACATCAATACAAATAAGCCAGAAAACATAGCAGTTTTACGCATCTTCATCAGACCAAACTGCATCATGACCAACTACAATACGCGACGAGTTATGCCACCAGAGCCAACCAACAACCAAGCCTGTGTACATAAATCTCCAAGAGCAGGTGCAACAATGCCGCCACTGTGACTCACCTGGACAGGGAAGTACCATCAGCAAACCAACCCCCATACCACCTCACCAACTAAGCCAAGATTTCGAGGTCCAAAGGTAGCTGCCAAACGTTTAGGACCATCTTCAATTCCAGACTGATAATACTCCCAAATTTCAGGAAACTTTGGAACCACCAACCAGCACTACCCCTGGCATGCCTAAGAACTATATCCGACCACCAGAAAACCTGGCTGGTGAACTCCTCAAACAAACAAACGAATACCAACGCTGCCAAGGCACCAAGGACCACAACACCACACTCAACCCACCTCCGATTAAACATTCGACGACCAACACTACTAAAGCAACACAATTGCCGCCAGAAATACTTGTAGGCCAAGAGAGCACTAACACAAACCAGAACCCACTGGACTAGGCAAATCAAGCACGGGCACACACAACCGAGCCAACTCAAGGAGGACTTGTTCCACGATAAACAGCAGTGCAAAGGCTACCGAAAAAAAACGCACTATCCAAACTACTCCTTGACTCAACTGATACTAGCCAAGTACTCGAGGACTCCGGCAGGACCACATCCACCGCTCTCTGGACTAACAACCCCAAAGCTCTGAACCCAACTGCCTATCCGATGATTAGCCTAGGATTAGCATACCATTGAAGCAAGTTGCAACTAAGAAACTTATGTTTTCCTTTCAGCCAGTTCCAAGATAATCTTTGTACTTTCTCGAATATCTGCTCTACGGAATCAGCTTTGCCCTTGATAATCTGGTTATTTCTTTCTTTCCATATGGACCAAATACACGCGAACCACACCACCCTAACATTGTTATTGATCTTTCCACCATCCCCTATCAAGGATCCAAACTGCTGAAAATGCTCCCAACAACCTCTATGTAATGTAGCAGCCACTCCAAGCCATCTAATTATCAGCTGCCAAAAACCTGTGAAATAAGGACACTCAAAAAACAAATGTGATGCAGTATCTTCCTCGCCGCACCCGCCTACACAACGATTAATATCAACTCCTATGACACCTCTTCTAGCCAGATTATCTTTAGTTGGAAGTCTATTATGGAATAGCCTCCAAGCTAAGCACGAAACTTTCGATGGAACCGCCTTATTCCACAACGCAGGCCACTCATTAATAATCTCCGACCTATCAATAACCCTCAGCGCCTTGTATCTATCCTTGACAGAATAAACCTCTAAGTTTTCAGCCTCACCTATATCTACACAGCACAAATCCCTCCACCATAACGAGCATTGCGCATCGGAGATTCTAGAGACACCCTCACTGCTCCCATACCTGTCCTATAAGGCCTTGTACCAAAGGCCACTTCTCTCCTTCTTAATTTTCCATGCCCATTTACCTAATAGGGCCTTATTAAAATCACTTAAGTTTTTTCATATTGTTTGGGTGTAGTGTGGTCACAAGATGATGGAGAGGTGTTGCAAAAAGGGTATGTTGGTCGTGCTGCTTTCTTTATGAAGAAGATGATTTTTTATTGAAGTTGTTTGACTAGTTATTATGAAGATGTTTGTGGAGTTTATGAAATGGGGACAACTTCGTTACCCATCACAAAAAGTTGGATAGTCTACCTTCAACCAATCCACTAATGCCATATCAATTTATTATACTTAATTATTTATTTAATGATTTAAATTTTGTAGATTTCCAATGCAATGTAACCTAATTTACTCTATGGATAACTCTACCAAACTTTTTGAAGTGGGTAGATAAGAATTCACCTTATGAAATGGTTGAAAAAGTGTTGAAGGAGTAATTCTTATGTGTTTATATTAGGGGTGTGCAAAAATGTAGTTAACCAAATTATATTACTAAATTGAATTGTATTACATCATAAAAAAACCCTAAACACTCTACCTTACTTTAATTCAAACAATTTTATTTCAGTTTAAAACCGGTTTATAACCAATTTTTTTTTTATAAACTACTTTAATTATATAAATAAATTTTTCATACAAAAAGACAAAAAACTATTGAGATGTGGAAAAAAATAGAAAATACTATAAATAAAACAATTTTTCTCAAATTTCAAAAACAAAATTTAAAATTTTTTTATCTTGAAATTTTTTTTCGAAAAATATAAAAGAAATTTAATTTTTTTATTCAGAATTTTTTTTTCGAACATTTTTTTTTTTGAAAAATAAAAATAAGTTACATTTTTTTATTCATAATTTTCTTATAAAAAAATTAAAAAAAAATTAAAATTATTTTAAAAGAATTCTGAATTTTTTTTTGAAAAATAAAAAAAAAACTTATAAATAGTTTTTAATTCTGCTGTATTTTTTTCGAAAAATAATAAAAAATAAAATAAAATTTAAAATTTTTTTTACTCAGAAAATTCTTTTTTCGATTTTTTTGTATTCTGAAATTTTATTTTATTTTTAAAAATTAAATTCTTTTTTCGAAAATTAAAAAAAAAATTTGAAAAATATAATTAAACTTTTTTATTCTGTAATTTTTTTTTCGAAAAATAAAAAAAAATTAAAAATTTTTTTATGCTTGAATTTTTTTCGAAAATTAAAAAAATATATATCTTTTTTAGAAAAAAAAATATTAATTTTTTTATTCTGGAATTTTTTTTTTTGAAAAATTTAAAAAAATTTAAAAATTTTAATTCTGGAATTGTTTTTCCGAAAAATTGAAAAAAAAATTAATTTTTTTTTATTCAGAAAATTCTTTTTTCCAAAAATAAAAAAAAAAAATCGAAAATTAAATAAAAAAACTAAATTTTTTTCGAAAATAAAAAAAATTTTAAATTTTTTTATTCTGAAATTGTTTTTTTCGAAAACTGAAAAAAAAATTGAAAAAAAAAATTATTTTTTTATTCAGAAAATTCTTTTTTCGAAAAATAAAAAAAATCCAAAAATTTTATATAAAATGAAAAAAATTTATCCGAATTTTTTTAGAAAACAATAAATTATTATTTTTTGACTAATTTTTTTAAATATTATAAACAAAATATAAATTAACATTTTTTGATCAAATTAAAAAAAATAGTTTTAACAGAATTCAAATTATAAAATTGATTTATAATTAAAAACTAATTATAAACTTGTTTATAAACACAAACTGATTCTAAACTAATTATAAGTTGAATTAAAATCATTTTAACAGTTTACTACATTTTTATTAAAATGAGTATTATAAATTAAATTAAATCATAAATGTAGTTTGATTTAATATACTTCATGAACCACAAACACCCATAATTTATATGTAGTTGGTTTGTGAGCTGTTATGTTTGGTGGTAGAATGGTTTTGCTAGCATGGAGGGAGAAGACAAGGTATTGTTGATGGAGGGTTTGTGAGAAGAGTAGTGTCGTTTTTTATGCAATGAAGTGTATGGGTTAAGAACAACAAAAAGCCTTCGTCACTTCCCCGTATGAAAACGACACAACACTGAGAGAGATGGAGACAGTGGGTCCTCCATGCAATGCACTACGTATAGATCTTTTTCGTGAAAAAAAAAAAAAAAAAATTCCAACACTTATAGACTAAGTGTTACCCAAAATAGATAAAATCAAAAAAAAATTATATTAAAAAGAGAAAAATGATAAATGGAATAAAAAATTAAAATATTTAAGTTAAAATAAATAATTATTAACTAAAAAATAAAATGAAACTGGTTAAAAACGAGTAAACAGTTCGGTATCGAAATGTTCGAAAAAATAAAATGAATATATCATAATAATCAGCGCAAAATAAACGACTAGGAAAAATACAGCGTTAGGTCAAATTTTGAAATAAATCTGGATCGGTAAAAATGCTCAGACTAGTCAAAACGT